>CM077003.1:31111917-31711917 GCA_039090855.1 Macrothele yani
GAAGATCGCATTAACGAAAGAGGAGAGGATTAAGATGATCCTAATATGTCTGGGGAACGCAGCTGCCGTATTATAGCCGCAGAAATCAACAACCGACACCCAGAAAGACCACTAATTTCACACAGCAATCTCGCATACCTGATATCTAAATACCGAGAAACTGGGGCTGTGTGACGACAAGCCACGTAGTGGTCGGCCGAAAACTGCTACCGACAAGGAAACCTCAACAATGGTATTGGCATCCTTTGCAGAGTCAACAACGTAGCACACGCCGTCTCGCAGCAGAATGTGGTCAGTCAGCGATTGTACGAATGACGTCTCGCAGCACAAATCAGTCAGTCAGCCATTGTACGAATTCTTCACATTGGCAGACGTGGTCCTGTGGAATGGCCACCCAGTTCCTCTGATGACACACCACTCGACTTTTACCTGTGGGAACATCTGAAACACCTGGTGTATGCTGAGAAAATCCGCGACAAATGATCAGATGTAGAGAATTTTAGGGAGTGTCGGGCCCCACGTCTTAACCTTTAGAAATAGGAAGCCAGGAGATTTGGGCTAGAGTGCCCGATAGGAAAGTGACACGGAAACGAAGTAGAAAGGGGTAGGAAGACGCCCTTATTTATCACCGGGGTCCGACGGCTTAACGTGCCCATCCGACGCACGGCGGATATTCAGTGGATCGAGCGTTCGCACCTGCTGGGATCGAACCTGAGGCGCTTTCCGTGGCAGTCACGAACGATGCCCACTAGGCCACCCGCGACCCCAAATCCGCGACAAACACCACCCTCAGCAACGCATCCATCGAGGCCTGTAACCGCATTTCTCCCGATATTCTCCTACGGGTGCATAACTACTGGATCAAGCGCCTTCAGCTCTGTGTTCAGCAACAGGGATAACACACTGAACACGTAAAATAGCTGCGCAGACAGGATACTTTAGAGGTTGTTATTTCAACTTTCTGTGTTGATAAATTGTGAACCACAACACATATGTTAAATTTGATTACGGCAATCGATTTCTGAGAAAACTGTGGTCTTGTTTGATATTCAGCTTGAACTCCTTCCATTTGAAAAATTTGACCTTGATCCAATATGGCAGATTTCAAGATGGCGGCCTTGTTCCGGATATAGCGCGAAAAATAAACCCCGCTCACTGACTCTTTGCTGGGGTATTCAGATATTTCTCTTTCTTTTTTTTTTTTTTCCTCCCGTTTCTGAAATACAAGGTTGTCCTGAGACTTTTGGCTCACCCTGTACTTTTAAACACCATTTAATTATGCAAACTGAGAAGTTTGCAGCATTTTCCCCATGTAATTTCAGTTTGTGGATGTAATAAAATCTGGATTTATGCAACTTAAAAAGACCGTTCTGCCTGTCAAATCAGTTTTTCTATCACAGAATAATCACACATAAAAGTGTGTGTGGAAATTGTAAAACTAAGTACTAATAAAAGATCAAGACTTGAATTTCACATATGATCAACTAATGTTTCAAACTGCACAACCAAAGTCAAAATTACGCTTTCAATTTTTTTTTTTTTTTTTAACTGAATTTTCTTTTGGCATAACAGACAGCATAATCATTATTTCCACACACAAAAAGAAGAACAACAAAAGTGAAATAGTAGTACCGTGAGATGGTGAGGAGCACAGGCGCCGACTAGGAACGGGGGAGAGGGGAGGTAGTGAATATTGCTGCTCCAATAATTAGGGCAGTGTTCACCCTATTTTTTTTTTTTCGTCTTGTTTAATTAAATAATCGTTTTGGCCTCATATGGTGAACCAAGCTCCACTTTATGAGGCCAAAGCGATTTAATTCCAAAAAATGAATAACAAAATAAGTAACTTTTTTCCCATATTCAGTATTGCTCATTTGACAACAAACTTCATTAATTCACGAAAGCAATATTATTTCAAGAAAAAAACCTAAATATAAAATTTACTCTTCATAGTTATAATAGATTGTCTGTGGAGCTGAAAAGGCTCCACAGACTAGCTTAAAAGGCTCCACAGACTGATACATAAGCAACATACAATCACCGGTACATTGTACACTGAAGAGCAATTGAATTAGAGGCAGCTGGCGTTATGTAAATGTGGCGCTGTGGGCGGCCCTGTAAACGGAAACGGCATGACGTATGCAGCGATCCGACGGGAATCAGTAAGAGTCGGACGCAGTATGGGTAAGACGAAGGATCTAAGCGCATTTGGTCGTGGGCAAATTGCCGGGGCCCCACGAATGGATCACTCCATCTCGGAAGTCGTGCAGGCACTGGGATTTTCACGAGCCACTGTTTCACGGGTGCACCGTGAAACCATCCCTGCAAGGGCCAACTGCCGTGGACAACAGCGTGTGGATGAGCGGGGTCATCGTCGGCTAGCTCGCATTGTAACAGCAGATAGACGGGCCACAGTGCAAGAAATCACTCGGCTATTTAACGCCGGTGCACAAAAACATGTAAGCAGCCACACCATCCAGAACCATCTCCTCGCTATGGGGTACAAACGCCATCTTCCCACGAGGGTACCGCTGCTGACCGCACATCACAGGGTGCAAAGATTAGCATGGGCGCGGGAACATCGCCACTGGACCCTAGACATGTGGGAAAATGTTGCCTGGACTGATAAGTCGAGATTCACGTTGGTACATGCTGATGGCAGGATACGAGTACGGCGCAAACCACATGAAGCGATGGATCCTTCTTGCCAGCAGGGTACTATTCAAGCTGGTGGGGGTGGCATTCTCGTCTAAGGACTGTTTACGTGGATTGAAATAGGAACCCCGGTACGTGTGACATCGTCCCTCAGGTCAACGTTACCGGGATATCCTGGATGACCATTTGCTCCCGTTTGTGCGTCTTCAACATCCCACTGGGGACCTCATCCTGCAACAAGACAATGCACCGTGCCATCGCTCCCGAATTGTATCCGAATGATTGGATGAACACTCCACCGACGTGACCTCGCTTCCTAGGCCAGCTCACATCGAGCACATCTGGGATGCCATCAAGAGAGATGTTCGAGGCTCTGACCCCCTCCATCAAATCTTCGTGAACTGTGGGAGCTTGTTCAGGGGTCGTGTATGCGTACGGCTATCCAATGCTTCCGGTGTCTTGTAGAGTCCATGCCGAGACGAATCGCCGCCGTCATCAGGGCGAAAGGTGGTGCTACACGTTACTAGACAGGTATCTCTAATTCAATTGCTCTTCAGTGTATGCTATTGTACGTGATAACCGGTTTCTTACGGTATCACAGATGGTGCACAAAATGGTTGTGAGAGGAAGGAATATCTGGTGCCACAATGTTTCCTCCCCCCTCTCCCCATGATGCTCTATGTAGCACCCACAATATCCCATATCTCGCTACCGAAGTTCAAAATGCCGCCCCGATGGCGCAGTGGTCTAAACGCTGGCTTATGACCATTCATCAGTGAAACCCTGGTTCGAATCCCGGTGAGGTATGGATTTTGTATTTGTCTTACGGTACTCGCTCTATCCCTTTCCTGGAACCAGTGGCCCTAAATTCGGGACGGACGACTGCTAGCCCATTGAGTTGCTCACGGTGTGGTCGTTAAACCTTCAACCTAAAAAAGAAAAAAATTCAAAATCGGAATCCTCAGACAAACGATTGAAACTTAATAGTTAATCGAACACCATAAGTATTATCGCAAATCGTTCTTATTGCTGGAAATTTTCCCTCATATGGATGCGGAAAAAGCGAGAAGTTTTCCTCTGATATACGTAAAGAATTGCGGAAAGGTTTTTAAATATTCAGGACTTTCCTAGCGTATGAAAAATCCGTGAAAATCGGGTTTTTTCACCCCTGTCTTTCACAGAAACGTTTGTAACAGAAATATGCTTCATTAATTCACGGAAGCAATCAGGAAAATGGCACGTGAATTTCAGAAAATATTTTACGCGCAGGATAGGTGTACCATTATCTTCGCACTTCTGAAACGTATGTTGAACTTGAAGTTTCGTTTACTATAGCTTTTCTGTAACAAAAAAAAAAATCCTTCGGAATTCAATGTCTGTCGAACTTGTCTATTCACAATCCGGAGACGGAATGTTGCTTTTGACGAACTGTCAAAGAAATCAGAGTTTAAACCTTTCAAAGCCAACCAACTTCTTGTGGCGATATCAGAAAGCTTGTGTGACGTGAAAAAAAAAGGAAACATAACACAACGGCGCTCGAAAAAAAAAATCAGATGTAAAAACTTTACAAAGATGAAAAGGCATTTCTACGTTCTTCATTATAACAGTAAAAAAAAAAAGTTTTTTTTCACTACACGTCCACTTTGAATGTACGATAATCTTATACTATTTCGACAACGTAAAATTTTTCAATGTCAGGATTTTTTTTTTTTTTTAAAGAAAAGGGCGAGGGATGTTTGTGCGCGAGTTTAAATAGCCAATCAATATAAAACAAATTTTGATTCCATCTGTTTACCCCCACTCTTCTTAACGATAAAGTAGCATAAATCATTCATTTGTTACTTTTCAACGCCATAAAAGATGAATTAAGTAATTCACACAATGGTCCGTCATTAAACTGAATAACCTAATGAAGTGTTTTACAATTTACTAGGAAGTTCGGGGAAGGGCAAGTCTTCTCAGTGTTAACTCTCTCAAAACCAAGTTAAGTTCCTTTCTCACCTTCTCTCTTCCGTAACGGAGCACAGTCACGTCTGCGCTGTTTCTCACCGCGGAAAAACAAACATTCAACTACAAGCCAGGAAATCAGCAGATACGCGCGCCGCTCCTGCTGCAAAGTTAATGCAATCAATGTTCCAATTGGTCATAAACAGCGCTAAGGGTTCATGAACGTTTAATTTAACTGCAGGCCATGTACTCCGTAAATTGGAAGGCCTTCGTCACGGCCTGCGAGAATCAAATATTTGAATATCCGCGGAACGCAGGTTCGATTATGTAATTAGACATTGATTATTCTTACAGAAACACCGGGGTCACCGGTTGGAGGTAGGGAGTTCTGCCAAAGTGTTTATAATTTCTGAAATCTGCTTCAGCGCTCTCTATGGGATTTATTGTTTGGAGATCGATGGAGCAGCATCATTCTATTTTCTTCGGAGGCACTACCAATAACATGATGTTTCATTTGCCTGTCATTAAGGTTCCCGTTACAAGGACACGTCTTCATCAAAGCCTAAGTTTCGAAGGAAATTATCGGTAAAAGGTTTCTGTTAGAGCGAAGGCTCCAGAGATAAAACGTGCACTTCGCTAATTTCAACTACGTTTCATCAGAGACTTCCGGATATGTTTATTTTTAAAGCGAACTCAGAACTTAAGATATTTTTTTTTTTTTTTCGGTTTCAGGGTTTAATGACTACCATGAGAAACTCGGGGCAATAAACGTCGCCAACCCCTTATTTCGGGCCACTGGCTTCAAGGAGGGGGAGATAGTCATCGCCGTAGAGAGACTAACTCGGCTCATCCCTGACGCATGGTTAGAAGCTAGCACCTCAGACCACTCGGGAACCAGGACGGCACTATGTTCTTTACTCGACACAACAAAAAATTTAAAATAACAAAAGTACATGTGTTTACTATTTTATTTTATTTCCTGTACGTAAAAAAAATATGAAGGATATCAAAAATAATTCTCGCGCACAATGCACACTCAGTCTTAAATCTCGAATGCTTATACATATATATTAGTTTTTTAGAAAATTGTTTATCAGCAATTTTCTAAAAAAAAGTTTTAGAGGAAATTTTTGCAACAGAAAACCTGAAAAATTATAATAAAACGACTATATAGCAATTTGTACAGTATTCAAAACGCATTTTTAAAATCTTTGCGTAGATAATGTCCCAACACAGTTTGTATAACGCCCCTAGTGAGAAAACTGCGCTTCTAGAAAATCAGGTGTGTGAAAATAGTACTGATTGTGTCACAACCAGCCAAACTTTTTTTCTTTTTTTTTTTTTCCAAATTCGGCCTGAGGTAAAAAAAATGCACATGATTAAGTCTTAGACCTAGCACACTTAATTTCTCTCTCTCTCTCTCTCTCTCTCTCTCTCTCTTTAAAAGGTGTATTTGCCAATTTAACTAAAAATTAAATTTAGATGAAATTTTCGTATCAGAAAACCTGAAAAATGATTATAAAAACGATCATCGCAATGGTATTCAAAAAGAAAAATGGCATCAAAAGGAGGCAGCCACCCCTTGCACGGTATTACAATCCTTGAAAATGATGGCATGAAAGCCTAAAAATTAAAACTTTCCCCTTTACGCTCAAAGGATATTTATTGATAGAACTAAAAGTTCAAAAACATACATTAGGCCTTTCGGGCAACCCAGTTGCCCATCTTCAGATGATTAAAACTTGACAACCATGTGGATGGCTAATATATACACTGTGGGCATGTGATGAATAATGTCATAAAAGGAACCCGTGACCATTGGTGCGCAGAATTGCCCTCCACGGATTAACGTTAGCCAATGATAAGTCAAAGATTAATTTGTTAAAAAGGGGAAGCAGTATGATACATTAATACAATTATTACGTGTTCACATATAATATGTCAAAACTTAAACTAAGCACATTGCTACAATATGACAAAAAAGGGGGAGGGACATGTTAACCAAAAATGGTCGTTTCTTCACATAAAACATAAGAAACCATAAAGGTAATTTACCAACTAATGATGGTGGTATTTTTTAAAAACTTTTAAAGAATAAAATAAAAATAAAAAATAAAGTAGAATTATTTCGTTGTCTTCATTGTGGCCGATATCAGTTAATGTCAATGCTTTTAATCAATCCTTTCCGTTGTCCACGTACAAAAGCAGGTAAGCTGTCATTACAGCATATGGGACCTTTGTTAAAAATAATCAAACTTTCATTAAACAGCAGCGAAGAACCAGGATGAGGAGTTATGAGTATATTGGCATTCTCCCAATCTGGATAATGTACACCTTCATGAACTCTACGGGCTAATGCTGTCTTCATTAATCCATTCTTAATATCATATTTATGTTCTTTAAGTCGAATGTTCGAAGAACGAGCTGTACATGTACAGCCCACATATATGCAATCTGGTGCGCCATCTACAGTGTTCTTTAATGCTGTAAACTCCATATTTGGATTGTTCTTAATGCTGTAAACTCCATATTTGGATTGTTCTTAATGCTGTAAACTCCATATTTGGATTGTTGTTGCACTGGGTCACTATCCTTTTTGACCATTCTACTGATATTGTTGGTCTTAACACCAGAATTCATGTTAAATTGTTTACATATATTTTTGAGGGTAAATGTAACTATGGGTCATGGAGACAATGAACTTCACCTCCGGTCCGATTCTCTGGAGAGCAGTGGCTGTATCCCATTCCAATTTCGTATACCTCTTTCACCTTCGACCCAGAGAAACCATGATCTTTGGCTATGTGAAAGATCTTGGATATTTCTTTTTCTTACTTCGATTTGTAAATGAATGAGTGTAAGCTCTACGGAGTAAATATTTAATAGAAGAAAGTTTGTAACTTCATGGGTGGGCCGAATTGGCAGGTATGATGGTTGACGTGGCAGTGGGTTTTCTATATACAGAATAGTTAACACCTTTACCAGTAGTATCTCTTTCTAACAGAAAGTCAAGATATGGTAAAACACTTCTGTCTTCCATTTCCAAAGTAAATGCAATAGTATGGAACTGTGAAGAATGATATTCCGTAAACACTTCAAGATCAGAAATGTCACGGTGCCAAAATAACAGAATATCGTCCACATATCTGATAAAAAAGTGAGGTCGTGGGTGGAACTCACTGAGCACTTTGTTTCCAAGTGCTGTAATAAGATTTCGGCCAAAACTGGCGAAAGGGGGAGCCAATGGGGGCGCTTTTTGTCTGTCTATAAACAGCGTCATTAAATTTAAAATAAGATCGGTTTTGAACAAGTCTAAGGGCAAAACCAATATCCTCAGATTCTTGGGAACTATGTCCTAAGGAAAGCAACTTTTCTTGAATGATATTGTGAGTAGCAGACACTGGGATGTTAGGAAAAAGTTGAAAGGCATCTAATGAAGCAAGTACACTGCCGGACAATTGATAAGGACGGATGACAATAGCAACGATAGCAACCATAAAATGGAAGGCAGGAAAATGTGGAAATTAGCATAAGTGCGGGATACAGTAAGACGTGTTGTGCGTATGCAAATTTTGGATTGCCGAACTTGTTCGTGACGACATAGCGCTGATAAGAGATATAAAGGATTTGACGCGTATTGACCGTTGTTGTTCATACGCAAAGTTGAAAGGGAAAGAATCAATTGACGAACTTGCAATTTTCAGTATGTCTTCCCGACATCACCTAGATGATTTTACGCGTGGCCGTATTATTGGCAAGATTGAAGAAGGGCGAAAAATAACAGATGTTGCCATGGAGTTTGACGTCAGCCACAGTGTTGTTTCAAGGCTTTGGAAATCATTTCAAACAAATGGAGAGTGTAGCAAACGTCACGGGGAGGTCGTGTTCGCAGTA
Organism: Macrothele yani; assembly: GCA_039090855.1. NCBI lineage: Eukaryota > Metazoa > Arthropoda > Arachnida > Araneae > Macrothelidae > Macrothele > Macrothele yani. The sequence goes on from CM077003.1 coordinate 31,120,414, forward strand.
CGACACCTGCAGAAGATCGGTACATAGTGCTATCAACAAAAAGACGCCGGCGCAGCACAGCTAGTGAGGTAGCAAATCAGTTTATGGCTGCTACTGGCAAGCGGATCTCCCGAAAAACTGTCGCCAGACGTTTGCATGGAGGAGGACTATACGCCCGCCGTCCTGTTGTGTGCATCCCATTGTCCAGACGTCACCGTACCACCCGTTTGCAATGGTGCCATCAACATCGCAATTGGACTGATAACGACTGGTCTGCTGTCCTCTTCTCAGATGAGAGTAGATACAGTCTATCGTCTGATTGTCGACGACAACTGCAGGGATCATAGCATACTTCTGGAAAATTTTAGGTAGGAATTTTAGGAATTTTTAGGAAAATTTTAGGAGTGTATTTCAATAAAAACTAGATGTATATTTGTATACATCTACTAAAACAACTTTGTATACATTGTAAAGAGTTTGCTTCACACCCTTCAACCATATATACTGATAGACTGCGCATGACATCAAAATTTCTGGCTCCAACATAAAATCACATGACAACAGTCAAAAAGATGGGTTACACCTGCTGTGCTTATGGTTGCTCTGAGCGATATAGTAAAGAAAGTTCTATGATTTTTCATGGGTAAGAAACGAATTAAATACCTAAGTCAATAAAGTTCAATTACTTAACCAGAAACTTGCAGCTATTGATATAAAAATATAGTAACTTAAGAAAAAAAAATGGAATGCATGTTCCAAATTCTTCACAAATGTTCATCACATTATAAATCACAAAATGTAAACAACCCGATCATGCATGTATATAGCTCATAAGTAAACTTACCTGAAGAGTTTTCATTATATATGAGGCGCATTCACATAATACACCGAAAACACTGAAGTTCTGCAGCGTAAATTAGTAATCATAACAGCATTTTTACACGAAATTTGGAGTCTGATGATGACGTGCCCAATGTTTGAGCCATGGCGGCTTTGATGCAGCTATTGCCAATGTGCAGTCCATTAGTATATATGGTCGAAGTTAACACCCAAATTTTTTGCATAACGTCTAATGTCAAAAGTTTAAGTATGATTTACTTCTAATGTTCAGTTCTTATCTTTTCACGTGTTATTATCATATTCAAGTATATTTACCACATTCAAGTTTCACTTTGAACATTAATATGCTGTTGAACCAGAAGCAATTCACGATTTTCACAGTAAAGTTTTCAGGTTTCACATTAAATTATAATATCCTAAAAAGGTAATTGAAAACCAAGAACTATGTACAATTGTTCACTGAATTACTTTTTCATATTATTGTTTTAACCTTTTCCTGATTAGCCTATCTTTTTCTGCTTCTACCACAACTAATTTACTTTCAGTTTTCTTTATTTCAGCTGAACCTTGTATGATCAAGTTAGAGGCAACTGCTATTTCAACAGTATTTTGTTTTTCTACAGCTTTTCTCGTTCTTTCTGTTCCCTCTTGAATTATTACTAGGGAGGCTTCTTTATCGTTTTTAAGTCTATTTATTTCTGCATCATTTTCTTTTATTTTGTCATCAAACTCAGCTTTTCTTTTTTTCTCTAGCTGCTTTTCCTTATTTTCCCTCTCTTTCTGCTTCCTTTCTTTTACCTTTTTTGATTCTTCTTCCTTCAGCTTATCAACATACTCTTTATAAAATTTATGTGAATCACAAACACTATTTAACAAATTTCTTGTTATGGGAACTTTACTTACACATCCATAGTGTTTAATGGCCCCTTTAACTATTCTTAATGATGTTATAGTTGAGTCTTTTAAGTTAGCCTTGTCCTTCCTTAACAGAGCAGTGTTAACCGAAAATCCCCTTTCTGCATCAGCATTACCATGAGGTAAAACTAAAATTGACTTTATGAGTTTAGCAAGATTTGAGTATTTTTCTTTTCCGCTAGAGTCTTTAATACTAAATATATTACGCCAGTAATGATCAATCCACACTGGAATATGCCCTTCCTCTGAAAATTTCACTAGTTCATCTAGAGTTGGCTTATCGCAATTTAAAAGTTTCCACTCTTCTCTTACTCTATCAATTTGTTCCTCAGAAAGATGCAAAACACTTGAAATTCTGGTTATTTCCGAAAGTCCTTCAGTGACTGAAAGTTGAGTTGACTCTTTCTTTGGTTCTTTTACCTTTAAAACTTCTATGTCTCTTAGCTTTTGATTGCAGAATGGCAAATTTGACTTTAAATATTTTGTGGTTGCAATTAGTGATGATCTTACATCTAAGAGAAATAATTTCTGCCTGGTCTCCTGAACATTCCTGAGGAGATTTTTTGTCTTCATACCAACTTCTAACTCCCCTAGTTTTTTCCATGAATTTTTGTTTTCAAAATCTACATTCTTTAGGTCTTCTCCAAATTTCCCTGCTATAACATCATCTTGGATAAACTGAGCCATAACAACATTCCTCATTAAAGTATTTAAATCAGAAAATATAACTGGTGTATTTTTGGTTCTTCACTCTGATAACATAATGAAAACTTTTCAAAATTTTGGTGTGAAAATGAAATTAATGCTAAATAGCAAGGAGTAAGCTCATTTTTCAGGAAACAGTGAATTCTTTTATACCTTGCCGAATTGCGCAGTTGTTTTTCAAATATTTTTTGAGATGGCAAGAAGTTTAAAAAATATTCTGTAATATTTAGCCATTGATCCAAGAGCCTCTGGGCTACAGAACCAACGGTTAACCATCTGTTGCTGACATGACGCAAAAGAAATTTGGCAGTGACCAATGTTATATCGTCGACAGATTTATAATCCTCTCGTCTTACAGCACTACTCTTTAAAAAGTAATGCATATCAGTAGCAAATTCGTCAAAATCTATATTTAAGCTTGTCAAAAAAATTTTAAATGCATTACTAACAACATGCAGGTTGCAAAAACTTAGTTCCAAAGATTTCTGGCCTGTTTCTTGTTTTACAACTTCATTGAATTTGCGTAAAAAGCACTTATTTACATTTGGGCTGTCCATGGATACACAAATAATTCTGTTCAACGAAATATTGAAGGATGATAACACATCAAGAATTTCTTTTAGCAAAATATCTGCTGTTGCATGACCCAGAAAAACGCTTGTTAGGTATCGGCAAGAAACTGAATTTATTTCTGAAGACCAGTACCTGAGATACACATCCAACTGCCGTTTCACTTGTGTATTTGTAGTTTCATCAAATGCTATAGTAACCTTTCCTGGGCTACTAGATGCAATGTCTTTTTTCAAATCCTCTTCAAAATATTTTGACAATCCATGTGATATCACATAAGCAACTTTTTTTTCTTTAAGTTGCATTTTGGCTGCAATAGCAGAATCAGGAAACATTTCTTTGAAAAGTTCAACTGTTTCAGTGCATGAAACAAAAGACATATTGTCCTTAGCAACTTTCATGGCCCATAATGCTTCGGCTTTAGCCAACTGTAAATCATGACTCAGTACTTCACTAATATTTGTTTTGGGCTGAAGATCCCGTCCTCCAAAGGCTTTCAGGATGGACTTATTTTGAAATTTACTTTGGAATTTCTGCAAATGTTTTTTCCTTTATGATGCGCTTTTACTTGTGAAAAGCCACTATTAGAAATGTTGAAAATTTCTGAACACAATATACACTTAGCAGAAAATATTGTTTCAGTTGCAGAACACCATTCTTTCAACTTCACTCCGTCCAATTCTTTGGCGAGCCACGCATCTTGAAATTTCGTTTTGGATTTAGGCATCTTAAACACTTGTATTACTAACCAGAAAATGAAAGGGAAGTACAAAAACACGTTCCAATATTGCAAAACCAGACAACTTCCCGAAATTTGGCTGCGAGGATGTCAGAAGATATGAAAAAAAAAAAAAAAAAAAAAAAAAGCAGGTCACCACTAGAGAACTGAACCTGCACACAGCACAGAGAACACCATAAAAGACGTAAAACCAGAAACTATCATACGCATCTCACGCAAGTTCAGTCAGAGCGAGTCGGAGCCGAGATATATTGCGCATCGAAGGTCGCTGTCGCCGACGCATGATCGAAGGTCAATGATCACGTGCTCTACTGCCTGCCAAGATAATACTCAGCTACCATCCCATCGTCATTACCGGAGGTTACGGAAGGAGACCACATGTTTCCTCTTTGCTTCCACCCACCTGCGGTTTACAATAACAAAACATCAGCAGAAAGAGGAGGTTCCACAAGGCATGTACAAAAATAAAAGTACGATCTTCTGCGTGCCACGGAGTTCGTCTGCAAAGCACAAACCAGGGGTGAAAATGACCCCCTCCCCTTTTCCCTTAGATCTCTTGTTACTCTCGAAAACTGTTTGAAGGCAAAAAAATGGAACGCCCGCCCCGAAGCAAGTGCATCTCGATGGCGTCATTTTTCCCTCCCTTCAGCAGCACAGCATATAGGCTGTGTTTCTACAATAACAGGTCTTTTTACCTTACCGTAATGGTAAATTTATTGGCGTTAATAACGGTTGTGTTTTTAATAAAAATAAGCTTACGAAAATTTTAGGATGAATAGCAAATTTTAGGTCTAATTTTAGGAATTTAAGGAGGGTCACAAAATATTAGGAATTTTAGGAATTTTAGGAATTTTAGGAGGAATGCGATCCCTGCAACTGATCTGGCGTGATAGTGGTACTGCATATTGTCCAGCAAGCATACAGGAAAGGGACCGATATCCGACATGTAGTGTCATAGTATGGGCTGGCATCATGATCAATGGCCGTACGTCCCTCTATGTGCTTCCAACTGGGACTATGATCGGCCAACGATACATTAATGATGTTCTGCTACCTCATGTTCGCATGTTCCGTGGTGCTGTCTAATGATGTTCTGCTACCTCATGTTCGCATGTTCCGTGGTGCTGTCGGTGATAGATTCATTTTCATGGACGACAACGCAACATGTCATCGAACAGTCGCTGTCCAGGAGTGTCTTGAGAGCGAGGATATTCAACGCCTCGTATGGCCAGCACGTTCTCCAGATCTGAATCCCATTGAAAATGTGTGAGATGCTTTGGGGAGGAGTCTTGCTGGTCGCCAATGCCCTCCAATAAACAAGGACACCCTCATCCGTGCACTGACAGAGGAATGGGATAAATTACCCCAACAGCTGCTTGATAATGTTGTGCAAAGCATGACACGACGTGTGGAATCTTGCATCGCCCTTCATGGTGGCCATATCCCGTATTGACATCTTACGCCGGAACGCCTGCGAACGGTAATTGCATATTTTTCACGTTTACGTATTCTGCACAAAATGGCCTGTTTGTTAAATTGAAAACTTTTAATCCTGTCCAACGCCTGAGTAGTACTGTTAACCGAAAAAGCAGAATTTTTTAAAAATCCGAATAAAAAAGTTTTAAAATCCGTGCGCAGATAGTGTGAAATGCAAAATTTTTTTATAGTTTGAAAAAATTAGAATAGCGGAATATAGTACTGATTGCGGTCAAACGGCAGCCATTTTATTACAAATCCGGGCTGAGGTAAATATAAATTAAAAATCTAAATTTATATCAGCTAGCGGGGGAAATATTGCATTAAAAATTGCCATAGGGCTGCAACAACCGGGAGCAAAAAACTTTTTTTTACGTTAGTTACACAAAAATCAAATACTTCGACAGACTACAAAAAATTTAACAGTTAATCAAACCCCCAGGTATTCCCATGAATCTCCCCTATTACCTTAAATTATTCGTCATATGGATAAGGAAAAAGTGAGAACGGAACATCTCATAAATACCCACATGAATTTTTTTTTTTTTTTTTGTTAGATCCTGGACGAAAAAAGCTGTTGAAATAAGCGTTGTTAAATGAATTCAGTCGTGAGCAAATTTGACAATTTAAATGTGAAAGAATTTCAAAATTCCGCACTGTAAATGCACACTGTAAAAAATTTTCTGAAATTCACAAGGCACTTTCCGTGGTTTCTTTCGTGAATTAACGAAGCATATTTCTCATACAACTTTTTCCGTGAAAGGACGGAGAAAAAAATTCTGAACTTCACGAATTCTTCGTACGCCAGAAAAATTCTGAATTTTCAGAAACTTTTTTTTTATTACTGGAGGTTTAACGACCACCGTGAGCAACTCGATGGGCTCGAGTCGCTTATCCCTAATTTAGGGCCACTGGTTCCAGGGAAGGGAGAGAGCCAGTGCCGTAAGACAAACACATCTATGCCTCACCGGGATTCGAACCCGGACCCCTAGTCGAACGAATGATCAAAATCCATCGCTTAGACCACTGCGTCACCTGGGCGGCAAACCTTTCCGCAATTCCTTTCTTATACTGCAGGTAAATAAACGTTTTCGAGAGATGTTACTGGAAAAAACTGAATTTTCAAAAACCTTTCCGCGATTCCTTTCTTATGTTAACGGAAAAATTAAGTTCTCGCTTTTTCTGTATCCATATGACGAAAAATAGAGATTCACTGGAATACTTGGGAGGGGGGGGGTTGATTAACTGTTAAATTTTAATGGTCCGTAGAAGTCTGCAGCGAAATCGAATATTGTGAACGTACAAATTTTGGTTACTTTGTCCCATGATGTTTCTTCTCCTTTACCCCATTTTGAGCACAAGCTATATATAGTATATTGAGCACAAGCTTCGATATTTCTTCTCATTTACCCCATTTTGAGCACCAGCTATTGTATATTGAGCACAAACTTCGATATTTCTTCTCCTTTACCCCATTTTGAGCACAAGCTATAGTATAGAGCACAAGCTTCGATATTTCTTCTCATTTACTCCATTTTGAGCACGAGCTATTGCATATTGAGCACAAGCTTCGATATTTCTTCCGCTTTACCCCATTTTGAGCTCAAGCTATAGTATATTGAGCACAAGCTTCGATATTTCTTCTCATTTACTCCATTTTGAGCACGAGCTATTGTACATTGAGCACAAGCTTCGATATTTCTTCCGCTTTACCCCATTTTGAGCTCAAGCTATAGTATATTGAGCACAAGCTTCGATATTTCTTCTCCTTTACCCCATTTTGAGCACCAGCTATTGTATATTGTGTTACCGTAAGAAACCCGGATACTTAAATTATTGTACAGGTGATTGTACGATGTCTATGTATCAGACTGGGAAGTCCTTAAGACAAAAGCTATGTGGCTATCAAAGGTTAATTTTATATTTAGAAGTTTTGTGAAATAAAACAGTATGTTGCATCTTCTTTTAAAGATAATTGAAAAAAAAAACTAAAACTCTAAATCATTCGGTTGCTACGAAAAATCTTGATGAAAAAAATACGTAATTTGTAATAAGATCTCTTACAGAAAAAATAAAATTATTCCAAACATATTAAAAAAATAATAAGCTCCAATAGCAAATAAAATGACAATTACTCGCATTAATGAAAAAAATTAATCATCGCCCAATTAGTTTTGCCCTGAACGTGAGACTGATTCCTGTGACTTTCTGGCTATGAAGTTAAAACGCGCGACTTCAACCACTGGCGCAAAAGGATTCTGAGGATTAAAGTATTCAGCGTGTTGGATTTCGCGAAATTTTTGTCTAAATGCGGCAAAACTTGAAATGGACTTTGCCGAAATAAACGGAATTACTGACTACAGTAAACCTTTAAAAAATAAGAAAGTTAAAACAAAAAAACGGAGATTCCGTTAAAAGACTCACACTTAACTGGCAAACTTTGCTGCAAGTTATTTTCATAAATTTTCCGTGAATTCACACCAGGGCCGCGCCTGGCCTAGTGGTCAACGTTCGTGACTGCCACGGAGCAACCTCTGGTTCGATCCCAACGCCTGGCGGATATTTAGAACCACTAAATATCCGCCAAGCGTCGGATGGGCACGTTAAGCCGTCGGGCCCCGGGTACTGGCCCCCAGTAAGAAATAAGGGCGTCCTCCTTCCCCTTTCTACCTCGCTTCCGTGTCACTTTCCTATCGGGCACTCTAGCCCAAATCTCCTAGCTTCCTATTTCTAAGGGTTGTTTAGGGCCTGGGGTCAGACACTCCCTTCCTAAAATCCTGTTCATCTGATCTGAATTCACGCCGCTTATTTTTTACAGTGTAGAATCAAAATACGCTTAAAACTGGACGATGTGCCAGATAATTATATTCCTGTGAATGTCTCTTGAAGACTCCATTTCCAATTAAATTACCGTGAAAATCATTCTAGAAGTTGAAATGTGCATATGTCACATGGAAATTTTTTAAGCAATTAAAACACTTATTCAATTAATTGTCTGCAGTACTGCTTAACGTAGAAATTCGCTTAGCTATATGGCAGTATTTTTGACGCAGGTTGCGTTCCTTTTCATTGCGAGGATGCCAACTTTATTGCAACTGAACAAAAAGTTTTGAAGGATTGTAAGAAATTAAAAGAGCTGACATCAATTCCTTTAACACTATTTCCAGTATAAAATCTTACGGTTGTCAAACGCGAATTTGCAAACTGCATGTTTTTCAGAGATTGGGCATTTGATGTTCGCAGGAGACTGCACTACATGGTTAAATCTTTCAAAGCGATTGACGAAGTCCCGCCATCTCTTGAAACAATCGCCACTAGTCACAGTCATCACGAAATTTAATCACGCACAAGTGTCACAAGATTCACTAAGGTCGTTTCAAGATTTCGGCTTGAAGTCTCTCATCAGTTCCACTGAGGCTCATGACAGGAAAAGACTGATAAGGTATGCATCCAATATGCATTAAGCTTGTCTGAGTGCGATTCGAATATCTCAAACGGCGGCGTGTCTTGCGTGAGACAAAGCGCGTTAACTTAATTGTAACTTACAGGTTTAGAAAGCTATTTCCTACTGAAGGAGGGCATAGAACTTGCTGACCGATTTAAATTCCCATGCGATGTGTTCATTTCTAAATTAAATATTCTTTTAACACACACACATACAATCAACCATTATCAATCCACTACTGGATGATAATGAAAATATTTAACAAAATGTCTGCCCTAATTTCTTCCATAACGGTCTGTTTTCTTGAGCCAGTCTCCTCCATGTCATTCTCACATGTTTTCGAATTCCATCCGCCCATCTCCCACGTGGTCTCCCTTCCAGGTCTTTTCCCGTCAATTGGAATTAAGTCTAAAATTTCGTTTGCCCATCTGTGGTCCGTCTTTCTGGCAATATGTCCAGCTCCCTGCCAATTCAGAGATTTTATTCTGATCATAATTGTCTTCCACTCTTCTCATTTTCCTTATCTAAGAGTTCCTTCTTTGGGCGGATAAGGAAAATGACAGGAGTGGAAGACATCATGATCGGAGTAAAATCCATGAAATGGCAATGGCCTGGACATAATGCCAGAATGGACCATCGATGGACAACCAAAATTTTAGACTGGATTCCAAGGGACAGGAAAAGACCCAGAAAAAGACCATATGGGAGATGAGTGGATATAATTCGAAAGCGCGCGGTGTTTCTAAAATGTTACGATAAACAAAATGTTGGGACAATAGGATAAGCATTGGGAACGTGTTTTATTGCCGACTCTGGTGCGGTAGAAAGACAACACCGGATTTTTGGTTGTAATGAGCACGTAACTTTGGAATCCTCTCCGATGAGAATAACAATTTTCTAAATTATTCATAGTCAAAGGAACCCGGTTAGGAAAAATAATAATAATCGGATTTTAACAATCGATAAAAGATCCAGAAACAGAAACCGCTACTTACTGCCATCAGCGGCCAAGAAGTATGCTACAAAGTTTAACAAATGGTGCACAAAAAGTTTCTCATGCAGAAGGAAGATATCAGAGACAAAGAAATTTTCAAATCGAACAGTTAAAAGAAAAAATATGCAAGGCTTGAAAAATATCAGAAAAGTTACATGCCCGGCTGACATGTGTAGAAGTCATTTGCCTGCCTAAGCAGTAAAAAGCTGGATGCCCAGCAAAATTTATCTTAAGAAAAAATCAGAACCCTTATTTTTTAAGTTAAAAAAATATGAAGAGTGTTTTTTATATGTTCTGCATTTCCGTTTTGAGGGCCTGCATTCAAAATGTTCAATGCACAAAAGCGTGTGTCTCAAGTTTTAAGACGCTGCTGCTGAAATTGGTATGAAATGGTATGGGGATGAAATTGGTATCTGAGAAATTTAGTGATTCTGCCACGTTCCTTTCGTCAAGTTTTTGCCATCTATATATTAATTCTATAACGTTTTTTACTCTGAGTCCTATCTTGAGAAAACGGCTGAACGTAAAAATATGGTTGAGGTATCAAAATAAAGGTCTTACCATGTAGATGTACCAATAGAAGAGAAAAATTGGATTGGGGCAACGGTTCGGGCGCTGTAGGGCGGCAAAGTCCCCATGTAAAGTCTATGGGAGAAGCGTGCGGTTGACATTCGATCGCCTGCGGTTGACTCACGCGCTGTTGAAGGCAAAGCATGGAGGGACTGAGATAATAGTCCAAAGTCTTCTCTTTCCTGAAAGTCTTCTCTTTTCTCAGGAAAGAGAAAACTAGTAGGCATTCGTATCAAAGTTCTTCTCATCGCAACAGCAAACACTCTCGAAGACCTGATTGCGTTATGCCGTTGGACTGTGTGATGTATATATAGTATATACAATTTAATATTCATTCGATCCAGTTTATTCACGTAGGTAAGACGTTTCCCATTATGTAAAAATGTAAATAAACATTCCGTTGACCGTTGTTAGTGAAAATATTACGAGCGACTGCTTTATAGCCCATTGAGTTGCTCACGGTGGTCGTTAAACCTTCAGTCATAAACAAACAAAAAAATCACGAACCTGAACTACTGTCTTTACTGAAGTGGTTGAATGAATTTGTCAATCAAATAAAGTTTACATTTGTTGTTTCATACACGAGTTTATTCTTTTCAAAAAAAACTAACTAACCGGGTTTCATCTAGTTTGTCAATAAACACCGAAGGCTAGTTCCTTTAGAGGAATACATCCTATAAACAACATTTTGAGCAAAACTATACATGGTTCCAATTTTTCGACCTAGAGCATAATATAATTAAAGAAGTGATATTTTTCTGTGCTTGGCTCTCCATAACAATAATACAACTTCCGGTAATTAGCAGTGAAATGAAACACGACATGCGACGACTGCCCTTTTCCTAGTAAAATAATTCAATTTCAAACTTTATTTCTTAAAATTAGTTGTCCGGACCAGGCTACTAAATATTTTATTTACCTACCCGATCAAAATTTACATGCCCCGGGCATCTCGGGCATGGTATTTTTCAAGCCCTGAAAGGAAACATAATGTAACTGCGCCCCCTAACGAAAGAATTCTGCATAATAGAAAAGTTGAAAATATGCAAAAAGCATTCTTCATAGCAAAAGCTATGCTAAGGAAAAATATTTTTTTCAAATACGTCTTCCGGAAGCAGAGACAACAAGAAAAGGGTTTAGACATTTACGCCTCCAGCGGGAAAGATGTGCATTATTTAAAGAGGATAACCTTCCGTATCTTTACTGTGGCGAATAGCATACAATAAAAAAAAAATTTCCGATAGGGTTTTAAGAAACTGAGATATATGCTGCAAACAGAAGTACATAATCACCATCTAGCGACAGAACTGTGAACTACACAAAAAAAGAAAAAAGAGAAACTCCGAAGTATATGCTTAAAGTGTTCACCAAGATAAATGGTATCCGGTGTTACAAGAATTTTTCTAAATCGAAAGAAAGCGATAAACATTAAATATTTGCGCCCTCTAGCGGGGAAATTGTGCATTATTTTGGGAATGAAATACGCGCAAAATGTTTCAATATTTAATAGTATCCGGGATAAAAAGAATTCTTTTAATCTGGCTTTTAGTAGTGCTGTTCACGCATTTCGGATTTCCGAATATTTTAGTATCCGAAAACCGGATTTTTAGCATTCGAATAGTTCGAGCTCCGGATATCCGGATTTCTAACTTCTAAAGTGCTGTTCACGGATTTCGGATTTACGGATATTTTACTATCCAAAAACCGGATGTTTAGCATTCGAATAGTTCGAACTGCAGATATCAGGATTTCGAACTTCGGATATCCGGATTTAGAATACTGAATATTCAGACATCTCAACAACATAGATCTATCTGGCCATGATAGACCGCATGCCTCAGGTTATTGTTGGTTAAGAAGACGCAAACAGACATTTACAAAGAACGAACAGAAGAAACAATGGCTGGTTATTATTGCTAAATTGTGTGAACCAGGTATCTCCCACTCACTAGCACTTATAGTGTTTGTGATAAATTCACTAGGCCACTGGAGCAGTAAAGAAAAGAAAGGAAAGATGGAAAGAGATATCCGAATTTTGACTTGAGGATATCAGGATTTCGAACTTCCGAAGTACTGTTCACGGATTTCGGATTTCCGGATATTTTACTATCCGAAAACCGGATTTTAGCATTCGAATAGGTCGAACTCCGGATATCCGGATTATGAACTGCGGATATCAGGATTTCGAACTTCGGATATCCGGATACTGAATATTCAGACATCTTAACATAGATCTATCTGGCCATGATAGACCGCATGCCTCAGGTTGTTGTTGGTTAAGAAGACGCAAACAGACATTTACAAAAAACGAACAAAAGAAACAATGGCTGGTTATTATTACTAAATTGGGTGAACCAGGTATCTCCCACTCACTAGCACTTATAGTTTGTGATTAATTCACTAGGCCACTGGGGCAGTAAAGAAAAGAAAGGAAAGATGGAAAGAGATATCCGAATTTTGACTTGAGGATATCAGGATTTCGAACTTCCGAAGTACTGTTCACGGATTTCGGATTTCCGGATATTTTACTATCCGAAAACCGGATTTTAGCATTCGAATAGGTCGAACTCCGGATATCCGGATTATGAACTGCGGATATCAGGATTTCGAACTTCGGATATCCGGATACTGAATATTCAGACATCTTAACAACATAGATCTATCTGGCCATGATAGACCGCATGCCTCAGGTTGTTGTTGGTTAAGAAGACGCAAACAAAAATTTACAAAGAACGAACAAAGGAAATTAGGGCTGGTTATTATTGCTAAACCGGGTAAACCAGGTATCTCCCACTCACTAGCACTTATATATAGTGTTTGTGAGTAATTCACTAGGCCACTGGGGCAGTAAAGAAAAGATGGAAAGAGATATCGGGATTTCGAAATTCGGAATTCATGCGGCAATCCCGATTTTTGATTTATGATATTTCAGATATTTTGAAATCCGAAAGACGGGTTTCAAAATATCCGGTTTTTGACAGCACTAGCCGGTCTCGCGGCAAGAGGATGAGGCACTCGGCTGCGAAGGATTCCGTGTTAAGGTGGCGAGAGGAGTTGTGAAATCTCGCCGGTTAGTTAGAGCGACCAGCTTGTTGATAATAGCAGAAAGGCGATCAGGACAATGCTGTGAGACATTCCCCATAACATCTGAATAAAAGTCTTCCTCAGTGCAAGAGCAAAGCTTAACTTTAGTCGTATTTATTTATACTTCATCCATCTGCTGAAATAGGGAGAAATACGGGTTAAACCCCGATACCGAACTTACTGCACACGAAACATCAAACGAACCCTTCACACAGGACGCTGTAATATCACTTAGCACCAAGTACTGTAACAGTTTCCTTCCTCTGCTTTATTTAATATAAATAATGGAATGTATTTTAAGAAATCAAAGGTCAAAACAGATGTTATGATAGTGTGATAACTCAAAAGAAAACTCATGTGATAAACTTTCAAATGGGTTCAATATGAGCTCTGTTGACCAATTATGTCTACAGTTCTATTTGTGATAGGAATGGTAAACAAAAAAGCCTCTTTTTGTAAATTTAAAAATCCTATAACCGAAATTTTTGCACTGATTAGTTTCTCTACAAAACCTGAAAGTTCACTAAGTTTCATGAAAATCAAATGGGTTCGGGTCAAAAATATTGCATTTTGTGCTGATTTGATATGGAATGACCCCCATGGATGATTCATACTTCACTGCTGGGTGCGATTTATGAAATGCAGTGAAAAACTGATAAGTTCAAATTTCATTACTAGGGAAACAATTCATGAAATGCAGAAAAAGTACTTCGTTCCTTATATTGTTTCTGAAATGTAAAAAAAAAAAAGAAGTACGGTATGTGCATGATGTGTGTGTAATCGGGCATGTAAAATTTTGGTTCGTCGAACATGTATTTTTTATGCCGGGGATGGGGGGAGAGAACACGCCTGACTGGGGAAATTAAAATTTTGAAAATTTTCTGTCTTGGTCCTGTACTCGGATTAGTTGTACAGAATTTTCTGTGAGGCTAACTAAAGTCTTAAAAAAATTACCGAGGTTAAAAAATTTACTTTTGAGTTATACCGTAATTTTCAGTAAATTTATTCACCCATTGTGCGCTTCTGTTTTTACGCCAGTAGTACGACCACTATATGTGAGGGTAATCCTCTAGACAGCTACTGCCCTGATTACGTTACCCAGGATTTGTTCAGAAGTTTAGCCATTATTCTGAAATCTGGTGGAACGTTCTAAATCAGTTCCAACCCCCACCTCATAAAAGAGGGTCTGAGATTTCGGTGACACCTTGTTTTAGTGAAAAGACCCTTATCGGCGACTAATGTTATGGCATGTCACTCCTGTCAATTTAGGTAAAATGGCTTCAGGAAAAGATCACAGCTATGACAGTATGCCGATGTTTCAGACAAACTCCAAACCAGACCTGGTTGTTCAAGTAAGAATTAGATCTACTTTGCGTCAGCATAGATTTATCAACACTTCTCTGTGGTGTTACGTCATCACTCGCGTCACGTGATCGATGCTCCTAAATCCTGCATCAAGAGAGCACTAACGTGTTCAGTTTTCCAGTTCTTTACACTACAACGTCTTTGCAGTAATCACGTTCCCCAGGGACCCTATATTCCACCTTCCTTGATTTCACGTGGAGCAAATACTTCCCTCAGTCTGTATCGTTGTTGCACCGGTCAAAGAAAAACAGCAAATGATTTTCACTTTCCAAACTTCATTCTATGCGCATTTCGAAATAGCTATTGCAGCTCATCAGCCGATATTTTGAACAAAGCCTTAAAATGCAAAATGTTTTCGGTATCTTTTTTTTTTATTGTTATTTCATTTCTCTGGTTTTACTTTCCACATTTCCTTCACCACTCACAAAGAATTCACGACTTCCAAATCCACGATTTTTTTTTTTTGTTCCCCCGCCACAATATCAGCGGCAAATTACACCGAAAGAAGAACATGTTACAACTTTCTTCCACTTTACCCCCCCCCCTAAGTTCTTTCTGTTTGTTGCTTTATATGTAGCGAAAAATATCTTCCGCGCGGAATTTTCTTTCGTAACTATCAATCCCCTAATCTTATTCTACGGTAAATATCGATTCCGAGATCTTATTTCCCAAGCATATCCCATTTTCACCATCAGAGCGTCGTTATTTATTCAATAAGTTTACTACTGACAAAACGAAAAGATTCCTTCACTAAAACGTAAAGGGAATTAAAAACTCGATATACATTTTCGAAAACTGCAATTACGCAGCACCTAAAGAAAGTTGCCAAATTATAACAATTTCAATTACTTTAATTTTGAGAGGAATTGTGTGATATGTTAATAAACACATTATGTACTTCATATCAAAACACAGAATCCCACAGTACCAAAGTAATGTAAAACGCTAAGTCCAAACATACATTAAAGAGCGCCTCGGGAGTCTTCACCACGCCGGCAATGTAATTAAAATTGTTTCGTGTCTCTAATTTCAATTATTTTTCTCTCCAAACGAGAGAGGAAAAAAAAAAAAAGTACCGCGCACGTTGGGCAGCTTCATTAATAAACTCCAGTTCTCAAAATGCTGCACCGACGGAAAGGAAGTTTCGTGTCAGAATTTTCGAACGTGTTTCCGCTAGTTGCATCTGCGATTTTCGCGACACATTCTGACGGGGAAGTAACGGCTCATTCGCGGCATTCAACACTTTCATTCGTGCACATACGTACTTATTACAACGCAAATATTAAATCCCATCAACAAAATTCCTTTTCTGTAATACGGAGTGATAGATCAACAATGTTTACCCGGGAGAGGTCTACCGGCAGCGTTTTAATAGAAAACATAATTAACACTGAAAAAAAAAAAAAAAATTCTCAAAATGTGGAATGACATCCGAAGCAATATTTCATCCAAAACTGTGATCTGGAACTTAAAAAGGAAGAAGCGAGCCGCAAAACTAAGTTAACTGAAACACTGCGAACTACCAGGTTTTGGGACGTCATCTCATCCAAAGCAATCTAACAAGACATCAGAGGTGAGTGACGTCACACCATCAAAGTTGTTTCAACAACTCCTTAGAACCAGGAAAGCATTTTGTTCTCTTTATCGCCCATTAGCGACCTTTGAGGAACGAATATATGCAACTATAAATAATTAAACGACATATTTTCTTTTGCTTCTTTTGTAGCCCCACACGGGAAAGGGTGGGGTCAATCAATACGCGGAATTTAAGTTCACGTGTGTGCGGAACTGGATATTTAGAAGTCATTTGACACGAGGCTCATCCATGTTGTCCTGTTTTTGTTAATTCATGTGTCAATTATTGATTCATTACGGATACACTGACGTAATTGCGTATAAGATTCATATAATTATAACAACGAATAATAAAACGAAACGTAAAAGCTAACCTGCGTCATACATGTTGTTACTTAATTTTGACAAGGGTAATTTCATCCAAAGGTGTTTCCGGTAACTTAAATATCTGCCAGAAATCACTAAAAGCTAAGCGTAACGTCACATACTATTTAATTAAGTTGTCACTAATGGAGGAGCGCACGTGTGTGAACGTAACACGTGCATTGCGCGATGTATATCATTATCACTACGATGTTTAGTTTATTTAAAATTGTAACGTTTCTTTTATTTATGTTTTTCTGAAGATGGATTAAATGTGTAGTCCGAAAAATCTTAAAGATTATTTATATACTTATAACTTGTTGCTGTTATTTCTTAATCTAAGATATTTCACGCAAGTTTGAATCGTGCTAAGACGGTTTCAAGGTTAATATGCAAATATATGAGCAAAAATGGTTACCCAAAATGGAATTAAGCAATTGTATTAATTTAATTTCAGCGCTTAATACCCATTTTTGAAAGGTTGTGGTTTCTATTAAATACAAATGTACTGATATATTTCAATATTATTTTTTTATTATATATATATTTTTCAGGCAACATTATTATAATCAGCTAAGGATTAACTGTTAAAAATTTTGTGGTACGTTGAACTGAAAAGTGATACTTACACCAGCTGCACCACTTTCTGAGGAAACATTATTGTGTGGTGCAATCTTGTACCATAACGTGGTCGAAGGTTGCAGCATATTGCTGGCTTTGTTTGCATCACATAGTGATGTATCTTATTTCAGAATGTGGTGCAGCTAGAATAGTGCCACTTTTCGGTGCAACCTACCACAAATTTTTTTTAACAGTATACGATGTACAAGCTTAATTTTTATTTATACACGAGGCTTATCCATCCATGTTTTTTTCCACTCCCCATACCCGGTCAGGGAATCCTTGTAACTAACTGTACTACGTGAACCAGCGATGCAAATCACCATACTTCTTTCTCCGCGGACACCCGTGATAATGACCAAACCATTTTTTACGCTTTCCAACCGTAGGTTAAAGCGTATATGCTCCAGCTTTGTCCGTCTGCCTGTCCGCACGATACCTCGCGTAAAAATGGTTCAATTTCGATGCAATTTTAGTATGTGGTAGGGACCAACCTGGGGACAAATCCTGTTGAAAATGGGCGAAATGGGTCGAAGGTCAGGACATAGGAGCGGGATCCCTTTCATCGCCTTTATGCGTCATAACTTGACTAAAAATACTTCTATTGCGACAAAACTTTAGAATGTTGTTCCGGAGGCATACTGAACAAATTCTGTTTATCATCGAAATGGGGTCAAAGGTCAGGAGTGCGATTTATTCCAATAACGATTTCTGGCATGTTGAAAAGCGTATAATAAATCATTGCATTGGATGAGTTTACTATCTTGTCTTCTTTCCTTTACCACAGGATCCCCTAGTGAGAAAGAGCGAAAAATTATCATTAATCAAATAATAACTGTCCTCAACCTTGAGCTGGGCAGACACTCTTAAGTTTAAAAGAATTCTGTTTTTTTGAATAGCTGAAATCTTATGACCACCTCCTTTGGACGTGAACTCCTGTAGGCGTATATATACACTCACGGACAATGAAATTTGCGCACCTAAAAAAAACATGCTACAACCGTGAAACTTTGCAAATAGCTGGAGTCCGTGCTGGTATCCAAACAATCCACGTTTGGCGCAATTGCGCATGTCAGCAAACCTTTTAGTGCCGCTGCAAACATGAACCTGCAGCCTTATATAAACAGGCGTGTAGTCGATGTCCCATGAGAGCGAAAAACACCGGCCGACGCAAGCAAGGCTCAGTCAGAGTGACAAGAATACCGAACAGGCACCAGAGACGTCGATTTACGTAACTTACGGAATTTGAGAGAGGCCTGAACATCGGACTGAAAACAGCAGGGTGGTAGGCGCGCCGTATAGACCGCCATGTTGATCGTTCTGACCATACCGTGAGACTGTGTTGGGAGCAGTTGACACGTGACGGGAACTGCCACCCGGCGGAGCGACTCTAGACGGACCGGGAGGACCACCGGTAGAGAGGATCGGCAGATCCTGCGCCAGGCACGAATGGATAACATGAGGACCCAGTCCACTATACAAGATGTAGCGGCTCTTGTGTGCCCACGAACCATTTCCCGGCGCCTGGAGGATGCGAATCTGCGAACGCCACAGACTGGCGACGTGTGGTGCTTAGCGATGAGTGCCGATTCGATTTTTGCTACGTATGTGGATGAGATTTTACGGCCCCATGTGCTCCCATTCCTGGCCTGAAATCCAGGTGCGCCTGAATTCCATACCACTAAGATAATGCCCGCCCGTACACGGCTCGGATTGATTGTGACTGTCTACATTATGTCCAGACACGTCCATGGCCTGCCCGCTCCCAGGACATGTCCCCTATCGAGCATGCACTATCAGAGATTTGGAGCACACCGTCCAACACGTGTTGGCCAATCTGCCGCAGGACAACATCAAGCGTCTGTTGGCCTCCATGCCGGATCGTATTGCAGCATGTATCGCCGCACGAGGCGGTGCGACGCGCTACTGAAGATGACCGAACTGCGTGCCACAGATCCTCTTGTAATTGTCCTGCAGCTCTGGTTTGGTGATCATGCGTATCATTACATCCATAAAATTTCAGTTCAATCCGATGCTTCTTTCTTGGTGCGCAAATTTCAATGTCTGTGAGTGTATATATACATGTATAATATGACAAATACGTTACACTTGCTCCAGAAAACACATAACCAACCAAATATTTTACAAAGCTTTGGTGGAGGCCGAGTTAAAGTTAACGAAAGTTATCAACATAAGCCATGTTTATTGGGCTATATGCATGTTAATCCTGTTTCGCCTCCTGGTCTTTTTTTAAGATAAGTTTCCCAAAATTTCCTTACGAGGAAAAATTTTTGTTTGGGTGTTTAATGACCACAGTAAGCAACTCGATGGGCTTTGTAAGCCCAACGAGTTGGTTACAGTGGTCGTCATATACCCATATAACTGCTTATAGTGACTCACCGCGTCGAGGCACTATAAGCAGTCGCCCGTCTATAATATAGGGTGACTGGTTGCAGGGAAGGGAGAGAGTCAGTGCTCTAAGACAAACATAACATCCATGCGTTACCGGGATTCGGACCCATCATCAGCAACCAGCGCTTAGACCACAGCCCCACCAGTGCGGCTACGAGGAAAATAGCAACCGTGTATACAAGGTCTTTCAGAAAAGTAATGAAACTCATTCAATAACAGACGTTTAATTAAAGTTCTACTTACATAACATTAAAATTCCTCGAAATAACATCCTTGAACATCAAAACACCGCTGCCAGCAGTTCTGCCACGCCGCGTAGCTTGCCTGGAAGTCGGGAACAGGGATCGCTTTCAAAGCATTCGTCGCGGCAGTTTGCACCAGTCCCAAAATGGTGTCGTTTCAGGCAGGATTTGAGCCGGAGAGACAAAGAGAAGTCAGCCGGGACCAAGTCTGGGCTATAGGAAGGTTGGGGCAGCGTTGCCACGTTGTGTTTCGCCAGAAGCTCGCTCACTCTCGGCAACGCATGGCTCGGCACATTATCGCGGTGAAGGACCCAAGTGTTGGTGATCTCCTGGTGGACGCGCGAAACTCTGTTCTTCAGCCGTTGAAGCACTTCCACGTAAAATGCAGCGTTGACCGTTTGTCCGGATGGTACGAACTCCTTATGGACAACACCTTTACAGTCAAAGAAGACAATGAGCATCAATTTCATCTTCGATTTGCACATTCGTGCTTTCTTTGGTCGCGAAGACTCAGGAGTGTGCCACTCTGAGCTCTGTGTTTTCGTCTCCGGATGGTACTCAAAGTCCCACGTTTCATCACCTGTTATCACTTTCTCCAAAAAAACCAGGTTCACTCCTCACGTTCCACAAGCTCACGAGAAATCGACACACGGTTCCTCTGTTCGTCGGTCAAAACCTTAGGAACCAATTTGACGCAAACTTTCCGCATCTGCAATTCTTGCGTGATGATTTCATGCAAAATGGATTTCGCGAGTCCCACGTGCTCTACTACCAATCTAACACTCAGACGTCGGTCAGAGTCCAAAACCGCTTTCACCTTATCCACATTTTCCGGAAGTGTGAGACATTGAAAGGCACCCTGGGCGTGACTCATCCTCGACGCTCTCTCTTACCTCTGTGAACGTTTTGTGCCACCGAAACACTCGTGTTTTTGATTAAGCATCCTTTCCGTAGGCTTTCTGTATCACAGCAAGCGTCTCGATCGCGTATTTTTCAAGTTTAACACAAAACTTTACCGCGTATCGCTGTTCGAGACTCTTCTGCATTTTGACCGTTACGCGACGCTCACACAGCAACTGTCCACTTCGCAAGCGATCCTCACTCTGTAAAAGCTCAGAATCAACTGACGACACATCGATCGTTTACCTAACATACCCCGCCACCCGTCACGCCCGGAGACTCAGCCCTTTTTGATTGGCCCAGGAAAAGTGGTCTCATTACTTTCCGGACAAACCTTGTGTGTGTGTGTGTGTGTGTGTGTGTGTGTGTGTGTGTGTGTGTGTGTACATACAAATGTATGTAGGTGAATGTGGGCCGCGGGTGGACTAGTGGTCAACGTTCGTGACTGCCACGGAGAAGATTTCGGGTTCGATCCCAGGCAGGCACGAACGCTCGAACCACCAAATATCCGCCGTGCGTCGGATGGGCACGTTAAGCCGTCGGGCCCCGGGTACTGGCCCCGCGGTAATAAATAAGGACGCCTTCCACCCCCTTTCTACCTCGCTTCCGTGTCACTTTCCTAACGGGCACTCTAGCCCAAATCTTCTAGCTTCCTATTTCTAAGGGTTGTTTAAGACCTGGGGTCAGACACTCCCTTCCTAAAATCCTCTACATATGATCTGATCTGATGTAGGCGGATGCATGTCGGAGTGATATGGATACTAGTTTAAGACAAAGTTGTGGAAGATATTCTGGGAGACCATCCAGCAGTGGATAGGTAACGAGTGATGATATATGTAATGTAATGACTTTGGACCTGGATGTGGGGAGAAGTTTCAATGGTGAAGTTTCAATGGTGGTTCGTCCTCTATGCTGTGACCTGTGAAACTCATAAGAGGACGAACACCATTGAAACTTCACCGAACGTACGGTATCTAAATATATGCCATGGGAACCCTACTACACGCCTTATGTTCGTGATCTCTTAAGTAACTCAGTGTCTAAGTATATATTTTGAAATTCAGTATATATACATACATACATATCATCATCATCATCATTGTCAACCATTATCAATCCACTGCTGGACGAAGGTCTCCCCAAGTTTCCTCCACAACGGTCTGTCTTGTGCCAGTCTCCTCCATGTCACCCCTGCATACTTTCGAATTTCATCCACCCATCTCCCATGTGGTCTTCTTCTGGGTCTTTTCCTGTCCCTTGGAATCCAATCTAAAATTTCGGCTGTCCATCGATGATCTGTCCTTCTGGCAGTATGTCCAGCCCATTGCCATTTCAGGGATTTAACTCTGATCATGATGTCTTCCACTCTTGTCATTTTTCGGATCCACGAGTTCCTCTTCTTATCTCTCCTGGTTACACCAAGCATGCACCTCTCCATGCTTCTTTGAGTTGTCTACAGCCTTTGTATGTCTCTTTTAGTTAAGGTCCACGTCTCTGCACCACATGTAAGCACTGGAAGGATGCATTGATCAAACACTTTTCTTTTAAGACATAATGGCATATTGCTCTTGAAAATTATGCTGTTTCTTCCAAAGCTCTCCAGGCAAGTTTTGTACGCCGATTAATTTCTTCATCAATGTGACCCTCACTTTGGTATCTGCTGTCCAAGATAAACGTACGTGTCTGTTATCTCCAGCTTTTCTCCATCAATCGATAAATCTTCATTTCTTGTAAAAGCATTGAACATCACTTTTGTCTTCTGAAAGTTCATTTTTAATCCCACTTCTTTACTCTTGTCAGCAAGTTCCTGGATCATACTCTGCAGCTCTGATGGGGTAGTTGCAAAAATGACTACGTCATCAGCAAAACGAAGGTGGGTTAGATAATCTCCATTAATCTTTATCCCCTTGTTTTCCCAGCTCAGCGACTGAAAAACACCCTCCAATGTGGCATTAAAGAGCTTCGGAGATATGGTGTCACCTTGTCTCACTCCCTTTCCAATTTTTACGTGTGTTGTATTTTCAAACAGCCTAATCTTTGCACTTGCATTTTCATAGATGTTATTAATAATATTAATGTATGCATCTTCAATACCGCAGGTTTTCAGAGCCATTGTAACTGCCGATGGTTTCACCGAATCAAAGGCTTTTTCATAATCGATAAAAGCCATGCACAATGGAAGTTCATATTCCCTCGCTCTTTCAATTAGTTCTCTCAGCACGTGGATATGATCTATTGTGCTGTAGCCACTCCTGAATCCAGCTTGTTCTCTCGGTTGAGCCATGTCCAGTGTTACCTTCAAGCGATGTGAAAGAACTTTAGTGAAGATTTTATAAACTGCTGATAGGAGGCTGATAGGTCTGTAGTTTCCGAGATCCTCAATGTCACCTTTCTTATGTAGCAGGATCATTGTAGCGGTGTTCCAATCCTCAGGAATCTTTCCTTCATTAAGGTATCGAGTGAAAATTTGGGCGAGTACTGTTTCGATTTCTCCACTTGCTTCTTGTATGATGTCTACAGTAATTCCATCTTCTCCTGGAGCTTTTCCTCGCTTCATGTTCTTGATTGCATGTGCAACTTCTGCTGGAAGGACTGGAGGAACTCTGGTACTGGTATCTTTCATGATGTCTGGAGTGCATATATCATCCCTTTCATATAATTTGGAGTAGAAATCTTTCACTCTTGTCAAAATTTCGCCTCTATTTCTTGTTACAGAACCATCTTCTTTTCTCAGTGCCATAATCTGTTTTCTTCCCTTACTGAGATGTCCCTTTGCAATCTTTAGGCTTTGGTTGTTTTCAATTGCTTTCCTCACTAGTTCACAGTTGAATTTCCTTACGTCTTCAGTGATACTTTTTCTTACTGTCTTGCATAGCTCTATATATTCCACTTTGGAAGTCACATCTTCTTTAGTTGTCCTCATCTCTCTTCTTTTGCATCAACATTTTGGTTTTTCCTGATAATTTGTTCTTAGACCCAGCTAATTTTGTTGCTGTTTCCATAAGAGCTTTGGTTACTTTTCTGTTAACTTCAGAGATGTCCACTTCTTCCGATGTTAGGCCTCCTAAAGCAGAGAATCTGTTCTTCAGTTCCAATTTGAAGGTATTATGGTGTTTTTAAGGTTGGTTATGTCAATACATTTTGTTTGTCTTATAAGCTTGCTACGTTCGAGTTTAGTGTTGAGGTGCATCTTACATCTCACCAATCTATGGTCACTGCCTGTGTTGAACTTGTTTAGCACACTGCAGTCTTCTATGAGGAATTTTTTGTTACACATAATAAAATCAATTTCACTTGTCGTCCCATTTGGATGTCTCCATGTCCATTTCCTGTGTGGCTTTTTCTTGAAGAAGGAGTTCAAGATGAAAAACCCTTCTGCCTCTGCAAACTCAACGAGAGTATTTCCACGCTGGTTTCTGTTGCCATGACCGAATTTACCTACTGAAGTTTCATTCTGTTGCCGTTGCCCTATTTTTGCATTGAAATCTCCCATAATTATTTTCAAGTGCTGGTTACCTTTATTATTTAGACGACAAATTTCCTCATAAAATTCTTCAATTTCTTCTTCAGGATGACTTGTGGTGGGTGCATAAGTTTGAATAATCTGAGCCTGGTATCTTTTCGAGAGTTGGATAACAATTCGTGCAGCTCTGTCAGAGGAACTTTCAACTTCTACAACTTTATCCTTCAGTTTCTTGTTTATTATAAATCCAACACCACTAGTTCTGCCAGTATCTGTCCCACGATAGTAGAAGAGATGTCCACTTTTCAGTTCGATGAGATCTTCTCCTTTTCTCCTTACCTCACTTAGCCCCACGATGTCCCACTTGATCCTTTGTAGTTCCTCTTCCAATTCAAGAAGCCTTGAATCAGAAGATAGGGAGCGTCCATTGTAAGTAGCCAAGGTCAGCATCAGATGGCAGCCTAGTCCGGTCCTCCGGGGATTCTTAGCACCCTCTGCCTTCATGTCGCACTGGCCGCTGCCTTGGCCAGGTACATTCCAGCTGCCGGAGACTGGGGGCCAAGATTTAAGTTGTGGAATCATTTTGGAGGGGTTTGGCCATAACTCACCACGCTGGCCAAGCGGGTTGGTGAGTGTGGGATAGAATTTCCTCTAATCCCGATGGTATAGTTATACCGCTATGGGCGGTCGTCAGAGCCCCTTTAGTGTAGAACAGGATGCACCACGAGAAGGCGGGGTTGACATTTGTCAAGGAGAGGCTGTGATGTTACGCATCACCTGACCTTACATCCCACATACATACATACATATATATATATATCATTGTCAACCATTATCAATCCACTGCTGGACGAAGGTCTCCCCAAGTTTCCTCCACAACGGTCTGTCTTGTGCCAGTCTCCTCCATGTCACCCCTGCATACTTTCGAATTTCATCCACCCATCTCCCATGTGGTCTTCTTCTGGGTCTTTTCCTGTCCCGTGGAATCCAATCTAAAATTTCGGCTGTCCATCGATGATCTGTCCTTCTGGCAGTATGTCCAGCCCATTGCCATTTCAGGGATTTAACTCTGATCATGATGTCTTCCACTCTTGTCATTTTTCGGATCCACGAGTTCCTCTTCTTATCTCTCCTGGTTACACCAAGCATGCACCTCTCCATGCTTCTTTGAGTTGTCTGCAGCCTTTGTATGTCTCTTTTAGTTAAGGTCCACGTCTCTGCACCATACGTAAGCACTGGAAGGATGCATTGATCAAACACTTTTCTTTTAAGACATAATGGCATATTGCTCTTGAAAATTATGCTGTTTCTTCCAAAAGCTCTCCAGGCAAGTTTTGTACGCCGATTAATTTCTTCATCAATGTGACCCTCACTTGATATCTGCTGTCCAAGATAAACGTACGTGTCTGTTATCTCCAGCTTTTCTCCATCAATCGATAAATCTTCATTTCTTGTAAAAGCATTGAACATCACTTTTGTCTTCTGAAAGTTCATTTTTAATCCCACTTCTTTACTCTTGTCAGCAAGTTCCTGGATCATACTCTGCAGCTCTGATGGGGTGGTTGCAAAAATGACTATGTCATCAGCAAAACGAAGGTGGGTTAGATAATCTCCATTAATCTTTATCCCCCGTGTTTTCCCAGCTCAGCGACTGAAAAACACCCTCCAATGTGGCATTAAAGAGCTTCGGAGATATGGTGTCACCTTGTCTCACTCCCTTTCCAATTTTTACGTGTGTTGTATTTTCAAACAGCCTAATCTTTGCACTTGCATTTTCATAGATGTTATTAATAATATTAATGTATGCATCTTCAATACCGCAGGTTTTCAGAGCCATTGTAACTGCTGATGGTTTCACCGAATCAAAGGCTTTTTCATAATCGATAAAAGCCATGCACAATGGAAGTTCATATTCCCTCGCTCTTTCAATTAGTTCTCTCAGCACGTGGATATGATCTATTGTGCTGTAGCCACTCCTGAATCCAGCTTGTTCTCTCGGTTGAGCCATGTCCAGTGTTACCTTCAAGCGGTGTGAAAGAACTTTAGTGAAGATTTTATAAACTACTGATAGGAGGCTGATAGGTCTGTAGTTTCCGAGATCCTCAATGTCACCTTTCTTATGTAGCAGGATCATTGTAGCGGTGTTCCAATCCTCAGAATCTTTCCTTCATTAAGGCATCGAGTGAAAATTTGGGCAGTACTGTTTCGATTTCTCCACTTGCTTCTTGTATGATGTCTACAGTAATTCCATCTTCTCCTGGAGCTTTTCCTCGCTTCATGTTCTTGATTGCATGTGCAACTTCTGCTGGAAGGACTGGAGGAACTCTGGTACTGGTATCTTTCATGATGTCTGGAGTGCATATATCATCCCTTTCATATAATTTGAGTAGAAATCTTTTACTCTTGTCAAAATTTCGCCTCTATTTCTTGTTACAGAACCATCTTCTTTTCTCAGTGCCATAATCTGTTTTCTTCCCTTATTGAGATGTCCCTTTGCTATCTTTAGGCTTTGGTTGTTTTCAATTGCTTTCCTCACTAATTCACAGTTGAATTTCCTTACGTCTTCAGTGATACTTTTTCTTATTGTCTTGCATAGCTCTATATATTCCACTTTGGAAGTCACATCTTCTTTAGTTGTCCTCATCTCTTCTTTTTTGCATCAACATTTTGGTTTTTCCTGATAATTTGTTCACATGCAACTTGTTCTTAGACCCAGCTAATTTTGTTGCTGTTTCCATAAGAGCTTTGGTTACTTTTCTGTTAACTTCAGAGATATCCACTTCTTCCGATGTTAGGCCTTCTAAAGCAGAGAACCTGTTCTTCAGTTCTAACTTGAAGGTATTATGGTGTTTTTTAAGGTTGGTTATGTCAATAGATTTTGTTTGTCTTATGAGCTTGCCATGTTCAAGTTTAGTGTTGGTGCATCTTACATCTCACCAATCTATGGTCACTACCTGTGTTGAACTTGTTTAGCACACTGCAGTCTTCTATGACGAATTTTTTGTTACACATAATAAAATCAATTTCACTTGTCGTCCCATTTGGATGTCTCCATGTCCATTTCCTGTGTGGCTTTTTCTTGAAGAAGGAGTTCAAGATGAAAAACCCTTCTGCCTCTGCAAACTCAACGAAAGTATTTCCACGCTGGTTTCTGTTGCCGTGACCGAATTTACCTACTGAAGTTTCATTCTGTTGCCGTTGCCCTATTTTTGCATTGAAATCTCCCATAATTATTTTCAAGTGCTGCTTACCTTTATTATTTAGATGACGAATTTCCTCATAAAATTCTTCAATTTCTTCTTCAGGATGACTTGTGGTGGGTGCATAAGTTTGAATAATCTGAGCCTGGTATCTTTTCGAGAGTTGGATAACAAGTCGTGCAGCTCTGTCAGAGGAACTTTCAACTTCTACAACTTTATCCTTCAGTTTCTTGTTTATTATAAATCCAACACCACTAGTTCTGCCAGTATCTGTCCCACGATAGTAGAAGAGATGTCCACTTTTCAGTTCGATGAGATCTTCTCCTTTTCTTCTTACCTCACTTAGCCCCACGATGTCCCACTTGATCCTTTGTAGTTCCTCTTCCAATTCAAGAAGCCTTGAATCAGAAGATAGGGAGCGTCAGAAGATAGGGAGCGTCCATTGTAAGTAGCCAAGGTCAGCATCAGATGGCAGCCTAGTCCGGTCCTCCGGGGATTCTTAGCACCCTCTGCCTTCATGTCGCACTGGCCGCTGCCTTGGCCAGGTACATTCCAGCTGCCGGAGACTGAGGGCCAAGATTTAAGTTGTGGAATCATTTTGGAGGGGTATATATATATATATATATATATATATATTCTATAAAGAAGATACCTAAGCAAAAAAATACATATATAATTTTGACTCACACCTAGTACAACAGTTGGCTAGAGGATGCCTATTAACTACCTAAAGGAACCTTAGTGCTATGGATATGACGGTCCTATTAAAACAAAAAATTAAATAATATAAACAAAATCACAAAAAAAGCTTAAAAATCTGTTTATAAAAGAAAATAAAAACAAATAAAAAGAAAACTAGTTATTCATCACTAGGATAGCTATACTAAAAATAGTAAAACCAACATTAAAATTAATAAGATTCTGATTAATCTATAGAAGCTCACTAAGGTGATTTAATACATGCAAAGATTATTAAATACACTGCTCGTGTATTTTATAATATTTCTCATGTATTCTGGAGAGTTAATTCTGCTCTTTCTGATCATACAGATCCACAGTCTTAAGTTTATATATATTTTTCTCTGGTTAAAATATCCGCGCGTTGGTTTCTTGCTGTATGAGGAGGCCATCAGCCCCACCCTCACTGCCCCAGCAACTAGGGAGTGGCGGAAGAGGTCAGCCATGTTCTTCTCTTGTGAGGAGAAAAGTTTTGTCACACAAGAGGTAAGCTCTCTTCCTTGTTTTTGGGTTCTAGGTTTTATAAGTTCAATGTTTGTACTTCATGTACTTTTTCTCTGTTGTTTTTTAGCTTTTCAGCTTTTAGGCATTGGTTTGTCTGTTAACATTTTTGCGGGTTTTAACTCTTTCTTTTCTTTGTAACTTTGAGCGTCTTTTGGGGTACCTAGGAACAGAAGATGGCTAAGCTTGTTCCTTTTCTATGCGCTGTTTTTTCAAAGTAGTTAAGTTCTTAATAACTAATTAATTATGCACTTAAAGCACTGCCGAAATACTTTGTACATATTGCAACTAACTGTTTAAGGTATATAACTTTCAAAGTTTTCTTTAGTTAATTATTATCTTTAACTTATTCTCGTTTTCGTGCTGTCATAAGTTGTAGAGTAGGGGTTTAGACTCAAGTTTTCTTTCAAAAATCTGTTCGTTAAAAATTAATATTTCCTTTTTTAATTGCACAATGTAAAAAATTTGGATTTCTTTTGCATTGATTTTCAGGTTTTAAATTCTCTCTCAAACGAACTTGGCATTTCGTTATGGCTGAAAATCATTTCTAATTATTATGTCACTCACAGCTTGAGTTCTCTTTAATCTTCTTCTCTCTGTTTAATAGTAACAGATGAAGAGCATGGGTCGGGCCAGGAAGGTTAATGGATGCAAGCGAAATTGTTAACTAGTGCTAGGTCATGCAACTCTACGGAGGACATGACATATATATATATTTTAAACTATTTTAGGTGGGAATGTTACTTGCATCTATGGCCTTGCAGAAACCCATTTCCAACTAGGTCTTTGTGGAAGTGAGAAAATGCAGAGTTTTTGCTGGTCCTTGATAAAGCCAAGGCTCAGTATTCTCGACACCTTCTACATTCAGTAGTTTTATTTTATTTTTTTATCTTTTCTCCTTTTACTCACACAGGTAGATACATAACCTTTTCTATGTTGTACTAGGTGTGAGTCAAAATTATATATGTATTTTTTTGCTTAGGTATCTTCTTTATAGAATGTGAATTCTGAATTTTCAAAACTGCTGCGTTGCGCGTTTTGATCTTCAGGTTTATTTTGCAACCTTCGTTTTAAATTCTAAAGTTTTTCCTTAGTCTTCAGTTTTGCTCTTAAGTATATATATATATATATATATATATATATATATATATATAACAATTCCTTTTCAATTCAGAATATGTATATCAATTCCCTTTAATTTTCCACTTGGTATGGGCATGCTATCAGCCCCTCGATATCCGCCTGGGGCCTGATTGGTCAACTGAGCTGTTCCGTGTTTGACATGCTGGCCACTAGCTAGCCTCTGGGCCAATGAGCACCCAGCTATACTCCGAGTCAACCTAAGAGTGAACCACTATGAAGGGTACGAAACAGCTATCTCCGCTACGAAAAACAGTCCCTGGCGTTTAGAGCGAAAAGCATCAGAATTACTGCTTAGATTCCATTTTTGTTTGCTCAACAGTTTATCAGACAAAATTGCAATCTAAACAAAAAATTCTAGAAGTTAGAGCGCTTTTAGAAATAAATTTGTTCTGAGAAGTTGCTGAATCAAGAGCTTCGCACTTTCGGCTATTTCTGCCCACTTGGGATACAACTCGGACAGGAGGAAGGGGTGAAAGATGTCTCTAACATTAACAAACACAGAGGCAATAAATTGACAATCGGGGAAACTCGAAGGCAGTAGGGGAAGCAGTTCAGCCTCCGTCAGACTCCCACTCCCCACTGTTTGTGAGATGTGTGTGTGGGGATCAGAAAGAAAACAGTAGAAGAGCACATTAACGCGGATGGATACCGTTGTTGCGTTCCACGACGAGATGTGATAAGGCTCTCCCACCTTTCCCAGTAGTACACTTTTAGGGTGAATTGGAGTATAGTAACAGCCGCTAGTTCAGGCAGATGTTTTCTGTGACTTATTCCCGACACACCCACTAAGGTTGCCAAAGAAACTGGGAAGGGCGCCAACATTTACGTGCCACCACACCCATGCGGTAAGAGGTATCGTCCGCAAACGACATATACTGTATGTATAGGCAAGATATCTCCTCAAGCTGAAGTAGTATAGCATTCGCAGTTCAGATGACAGCTTATCAGGATTTAGGCGATTTCGAACGTGGTATAATTGTCGGCGGCCGTGAAATGGATCACTTCAATCTGGAAATTACCTCGAAATTTGGATTTACACGGTCAACAATTCTAAGGGTGCACCTGAACTACACAAACTCATAGAAAACATCTAGCGTGCGAGACCGGCATGGCCGTACAAAAGCGCCTGACGATCGTGGACAGCTGCGTCTGACACGTGCCGTAACATCTTCCTGGCGAGCTACTTTGCTGCAAATCACAGCGCAATTCAATGTTGGGGCCAGTAGTAGATTTAACGTTCCCCGTGTTCTATGGGGTTTTTGGAGCAGACTGTCCACCCGGGTGCCATTGCTGATCCAACGGCACAAGACTGTGACCCGACGACTCAAGCCGGGTCCGACGAATCGCGGTATAAACTGTCTCGCGCAAATGGCAAACTCTGGGTGTAGCGACAACCACATGAGCATATAAAGCCTACGAGGCAATGGATCCGGCATGCCATGGGGCCGCGGAAGGCCTAGTGGGCAACGTTCGTGACTGCCACGGAAAGGGCCTCAGGTTCGATCCCAGGCAGGTACGAACGCTCGATCCACTAAATATCCTCCGTGCGTCGGATGGGCACGTTAAGCCGTCGGACCCCTGGTACTGGCCCCCGGTAATAAATAAAGGAGTCTTCCTCCTCCGTTCTACTTCGCTTCCAGCCGCTGTAGCCAAAATTCTCTTAGTTTCCTATTTCTAAGGGTTGTTTAAGACCTGGGGTCAGACACTCCCTTCCTAAAATCCTCTACATATGATCATCCCGCATGCCTACAAGGGATAGTGCAGGCTGGCGGTGCGCAGTTATGGTGTGGGGTGTTTTCAGCTGGCATGCATTAGGACCCCTCATACGTGTGCGGACCGCTCTGACAGGTGAAGGCTACCTAACCATCCTTGGGGATCATTTGTACCTGTTCCTGCTACGCAATCGAGGGGTGCGACCCCTTTCAACAAGACTGTGCGCCACCACACAAGTCTACTATCTCCCGATTATGGTTGGAGGAACATTCGACGGAGTTTGGCATCCTGATTTGGTCACTCCTCTTTCGCCGAATTTAAACCTCATTTAAGATGCTATTCAACGTGCTATCAATTCCGGGAATCCTTAACCTGCGAATATTGCGGAATGGTGGTACACTTCAGGAAGCATGGTGTGTACTGTCTCCACAGTACTACAGACAGCATATGAAGTCCATGCCCCGTCGCGTTGCTGCCGTTATCCAATCGCAAGGAGGACCAACGCGGCATTACAGGTATCCCAGTTTGTTTGTTTTTCTTTTTTTCGCTTCAGCGTATATAGATTATCTACAAACAAGTAACTGGACACACCCCTGCAATCCACGATATCTGCGGTCCTGATACACGTCACGGCCGCCGCCGTTAAATATCGTGTGGGAAACAACAACGCAACCAGTCGCATGCAAGATGCCACGCAGTTCGGAGCTCTCTGATTTCGAGAAAGGTGTAATCGTCGGGTATCACAGAAATGGCCGATCCATACGTGACATATCCATCCAGCAGTTGAAGTACCAAAATCGACAGTGGCCTACGTGATTGGCAAGTGGAAGATGAGAGGTGACTGTCGGAATGTGCGCCGACCCGGCAGACCCAAAATACTGGGAGTTAGAGACCGACGGGTGCTGGCCAGAGAAATTCGGAAGAACAGCACCAAATAGATGGACCACATCCGCGAAGAGTTTCAGCAGGCATCCGGGAGTGTTCTTTCGATGAATACCATCCGTAAGGAAGCCCATCTGCTCGGTTATCATGGACGTGCTGCCGCTCACAAGCCTTTGATCATCAAGTCCAATAGCGCTGCTCGGCTAATGTGGTGCAAAGAACGTCGACAGTGGACCATTGAACAGTGGAAACAGGTTTTCTGGAGCGACGAATCAAGGTTCACCCTCTACCGTTCGGATGGCAGGGTCTGGGTTTGGCGTCTGCCTGGAGAACGCCTCCTGCTGGAATGTATTGCGCCAACTGTGAAGTTCGGCGGCGGTGGAATTATGCTATGGGGGTGTTTCTCCTGGTATGGAACGGGACCCTTGGTCGCAATTCCTGGTAGACTCAACGCCGAGACCTACTGCACCATTTTGGATGACCATGCACTTCCTACGTTGTGGCAGTTTTACAGGGTGGACTCATGTTACTTTCAGGATGACAATGCCACCTGTCATGTTGCGAGGTCCACCATGGCTTGGTATGGTGGCAATGGGGTTAATCGAATGGACTGGCCTGCGCAGAGCCCGGACCTTAACTCTATCGAGCACCTCTGGGACGAGTTGGAGCGTCGACTTAAGGGTTACCCCTACCGTCTGAAATCGGTGAAGGAACTGACCTGTCTTCTCCAAGCCGAGTGGAAGAAAATACCGCTAGCCGTCGTACAACGCCTAGTTGAGAGTATGCCCCGGAGGGTCGCAGCAGTAATCGCCGCTCGTGGAGGCTCCACCACCAACTACTGAAGGTGATTAAACTTCGTTTTCCTTTGCTATCACAGGTGTCCAATTACTTGTTGGTAGATAGTGTATATGAATAATTATTCATAAGCGATATATTATTTACTGAATTCTTCGTAACGCACTTCTCAAGACTGTTTTTTTGTCTATCTCATAATATGCGGCCTATGGGGTTTTTAATAAGTTCTTCGTAAGGGGCTCATATGAAATCACAACGCAAAATCCGTGAACTTGGAGATTCGGTCCCTAAATTTCTTTAGGGCGCAATCTCAGTTTATCCAATTAGATGATGTCATCTGTATTCCTCGACCACGCAACAAACCGAGGGAGGTTGTGGTAATAATTCTGACGAAATTTAATGTAATTTAGAAATGTGAAAATATGCAACTCGCGTGAGTAGCGCATTAAGTACTTACAGAAATCGTACTTGAAGAGCCAGGAAAGAGTGCGTTGCAGATTTTAGAACGAGATAGACAGAAATATCGCGAAGTTCTCAAATCGATCAAACACACGTCTTAGCATAAGAGACTCTGTGCCAGCAAGGCACACCAATCCGCTGCATAAGAAAGCAAATTTTTGAGAGCACGCAGAAACCACCATTTAATATGTTTCATTTTTACTATCGCCTTTTACCTAATATTCGCTTTAAACGTCTCCTGAACGCATTCGTGTTCATTAACAGATTATGTTAAGCGTTGTAAATGGAAGTCTGTCTTCAGTTAAAAAAAGTACTTGCGAAAGCACATTTTGCCATTAAAGATGATGTTCGGCAGTCCAACAGAATAGTTCTAAAAATTGGCACGATTTTATTTTTTTTATTGGGTGTTTAACGACTATTGTGAGCAATTCAGCGGGTTATAAGCCGTCTCCCATTCCTAATTTAGGGCCACTGGTTTCATGGAAGAAACAGAGCCAGTGCCGTAAGACAAACACAACATCCATGCCTTACTTAAGCTAACCAGCAGTCCCGAATTATTGAGGACGACAGTCCTCTGAATTTTAGTTTACTGTCCCCGAAAACGTCTGATGACTTTGGGGACGCAAAGTGTCCTCAAATTTTGATGTTTGTCGTGAAGTGTCCTCGAATTTACACTTCCTTAAAGTCATTTTCAAAGTCAGTTTTCGGATATATCTGACTTACCATCCTTGTCACATTTACACCAAAAATCGGATTGCCATCTTCAAAATTTGTATTACATGGTGTAATCCCGTATTTCTTTCATGAGTCATTTTTCCTTATTGTACAGCATATCGTCGCATCATGTGCATTAAGTGACACACAAAAATTCGTTAATGTGCTTTTTCTTACCCATATTACTGAATATTCTACTGTATCTTACTTAAAAAATAATATTTTAAGTTAAACAAAGTCAGTAGCATTTGATTTTCCTTAAAATATTTATTTATTTATTTATTTATTTATTAGAACTCTTTTGCTGTACAATATCACAATACAACACCCAAAAGAACGAACAATATGTCACATAATCTAAGGTTAATAACAAGAATATACATAATACACCAATGAAACCAATGTAAGTAAGGCAATTTTCCAGTTTTTAACAATATAATTCCCATGTTACGAAGATAAATACTTTACAACATAAAATATAGGAACAAATTCTCACTCAAATGTTGTCAATATGACTAAAACACCTTCAATATCGATTTAAAATGTACAGCAAGGGAGCCAGGGACAAAGGCAAAATTTTTAGCCTGACAAGCTTCTGATCTCTGAAATTTTCAAAAAAAAATTTTTTTTTTTTTAAGTCCAGTCGAGACAACGAATATAATATTAAAGTATGCACTAAATAACAACCAGAAAGCCCAAGACAGTAAAAATATCTCCTCCTACCCTTCCCTTTTTATATACAATTTTCAATCAAAAAAACTCGTCAACAGTCGCATGAAAACAGGGTATCGGATCCAAGATCTAATGGAAGTCTCTTCCATTCTCGAACGCCCAATACACCAATGTTGTTAAACATCATGCCCGTACGCGCCCAAGAGACAGCTAACTCTGAACCCCTGCGAGTACCATATGAATGAGTGGCTCTCGACAACACTATCAGATTTAAACATCTTCCTGTATTAATACGTTCGTGAATCATTAACATTAGTCTATATCTGTGCAACTGCTCTACAGTCAATATACGATAATAACGAAATCAAAATTCTGAATGAGCCGAAGAGTTTAACAATCGAACATACCTTCTCTGCAAATAAGACAGACGAGTGAGATTTCGCTTTGTAGTTATACCCCAAATCAAGATGCAGTACGACAGCACAGGATAAACAAATGAAAAGAATTGCTCCCCTAATTCTTTTGAGCATGCAAGTTGCATATTGTCTTTGAAATCTGGCAATTACTTCAATGCGGGGGATTAGCCCACAGCTGATGGTTCCAGTTGATTATTCCACTTCAGGATTCTGGAACATAACCCAGTGAGTTGGGGGTCTTTTCGCCAATGTCACACACCTTAAGGAAGTCACGAATCGCTGTGTATGAAAGTGTAATTGTTCCTACTCTGATGTATGGCAGTGAAACCTGGGTACTGCCGAAAATTCATAGGAGCAGTTTGTGTGCTGGGGAGATGCGTTACTTACGGGGGGGGGAGATACGCGCTGATCATGTGAGGAATGAAGATGTATTGCAAATGTGTAATGTGAGACAAAATGTTCTTAGTAAGGTGGAGACTAATATTCTTAGGTGGTTTGGCCATGTTGAAAGAATGAGTGATGAAGTCAAAATGTTGCCACCACGCAATGTGCCCGGTAAGTTAAAATACGCACCGGATAGGTCCAAATAGTGGGATTTTTTTTTTTTTTTTTTTTTTTTTTTTTGATTCGAGGTTTAACGACCACCGTGAGCAACTCAATGGGCTATAAGCAGTCGCCCGTCCCTAATTTAGGGTCACTGGTTCCAGGGAAGGGAGAGAGCCAGTGCCGTAAGACAAACACAACATCCATGCCTCACCGGGATTCGAACCCGGACCCCTTTCGGACGAATGATCAGAGGCCATCGCCTTAGACAAATAGTGGGATTAAAATACCGTCTAGGCACGTTAAGAATTTATTCGTATAAAGGCACAAGCACTTTTCAAATCATCAGAAGAGTTCATCATCAAGCGTGATACTTAAAAACAGTGCTGCATTCAGAGAATTTTTTCCCCGGGGTGGAGGGGGAGGGGAGGCAATTACAAATTTCGAGGGGGCTAAAACTTGTTGACTGATTATGTACATATAATCACAATTTCGTTATTTATGTATATATTGTAATATATGAAAAAAAATTAACTAGGGTACACAAATTTTATTATGCTCTTATATCGCAAATGCAGATTCCAAGAAATCTACACATACAAGTGATTAAAAATGTTATACCTTTGCTTTCATTCAGCAATGGACTACTGATTTCACCATGGGCTGGTGTAAAATATTGAGGACGCTAGTAAGGATAAGGCTGTGCTGGAGAAAATCCCCCCCCCCCCCCATACATTAGGAGTGGTAAAAATGTCCTCGCCTTACTACAAGCGTGTTCCCGATTATTAAGGAATAATTACAGTGTTAGATGAAAACGTATGGTGTAAGCCATTCCCCTGCCATTCGGTTTCAGCCCCTTTAAATTATTTAGATTAGGAAATAGTAGTAAAAAAAAAAAAATAACTAACCGTTTCGAGTGCTTGAAAACTTGCCCCTTCAGCAAGGACTGTTTAATGTTTTTCTTGAAGGATGATAGAAATTTCAGACTGAAGTCCACATGTGGATCTTTTTTTATTATAATATTTTCCCTCATTTTCTTAAATTAATTTCTCTGAATATTCGGTTATAAACGAATGCAATTTTACTAAACATAAAAGGAGATCGCCTGAAAGCCTGCGGGAAGGGGGCGTTCATAGATTTTTGGGCAGTTGGGGGTAAGCACCCCCGAGAAGATGCCTGAATACATCAGAGCTGAAAAAGATAAAGAGACGCTTCACATAATAACTCCATCGTGGCTGGGTAACCAGCGAAACACACGCTTGACGTAGATACTTAAATGAGATCGAGTTCAGATATGCTACATCGTAAATCACCTAGATCAGCTGTTGCCACAGAACAAGTTACGTGCATCTTTAACTTAACTTATTTGTAACTGCATTCAGTTATTTACTTTTTGTAACTTGTTCTGTGGCAAGAGCTGATCTATGTCATCTACGATATAGCATATCTGAACTCAAAATCTTATTAAGTATGTACGTCAAGTGTGTGTCTCGCTGGTTACCCAGCCACCATGGAGTTATGTGAAATGACTCTTTACCTTTTAAGTATCACACCTGATGAAATCTGACAATTTTGAAAGCGCTTGTGTCTTTATACGAATAAGTTTTTAACGTGCCTAGACGGTATTTTAATCCCACTATTTGGTGTGATGAGGTGCTGACCGAGAGAATTGTTTCAGCCCAAGTGGCAGAGAAGAAAGGTAGAGGAAGGCCAAGGAAATCATGGGAGGACAAGATTCAGGAATGTCTGCTTAAGAAAAAGATTATGAAGGACAAAAGGTGTTGTGTGCGGCGTGTGATGGATGTTAATGAAGCTCGAGCGGTGTGCAGAGATCGCTGCAAATGGAGATGTTTGATACACGAACGGTAAAGTAAGTTCTAGTTCTATCGGTTTAATGTGTGTTTGGCACATGCTCTTTCTTTGAGGAGCTAACCTCTAAATCTCACAGAACAGCTTTAATGACATGTAGGTATGTAAGTTGCCTATTGTAGCTTTTTTTTTTTTTTTTTTTTTTGATTGGAGGTTTAACGACCACCGTGAGCAACACAATGGGCTATAAGCAGTCGCCCGTCCCTAATTTAGGGTCACTGGTTCCAGGGAAGGGAGAGAACCAGTGCCGTAAGACAAACACAACATCCATG
The DNA here is from genome assembly GCA_039090855.1 of Macrothele yani. Taxonomy (NCBI): domain Eukaryota; kingdom Metazoa; phylum Arthropoda; class Arachnida; order Araneae; family Macrothelidae; genus Macrothele; species Macrothele yani. The sequence continues at coordinate 31,158,589 of CM077003.1, forward strand.
CCTCACCGGGATTCGAACCCGGACCCCTTACGGACGAATGATCAGAGGCCAACGCTTTAGACCACTGCGCCACCGGGGCGGTTATTGTAGCTTTGCACGGAATCTATGAAAATACCATGTTGTTACTCAACCCAACACCTAAGCACTTTTTACATCACTCCAAATATATAGTGCCAACTTCAAAAGGTATGACAACGGTCAGACAGAACCTTTTTTTTTTTTTTTTTTTTTTTTTTTGCAGAAGATCAGGATTAGCATTACGGAAAAAAATGTGACAACGGTATTTTATCAAACTTTTTTTTTTCCATCGAAACAAGATGTGACGGAAATAAATCAAAAAGTTTTCTCCACAAGCCCTGGCGTTGAAAAAAAGAAGATGGAGGCTCTAACGAATAAAAGTCGACGTCTCCGGAGGTCAAGCGGAACGCGTTCGCCTTTCTTCTTTTTTTCTTTTTTCTTTGTCGGATGTTGTGACAAGATTTCGAAGGAACAGTTCGATGTCTCAAGGGCTGCTAGTGATCTTAAGGAGGTGGGGATCACCTTTTAACCTAAGGGCACACGAAGAGCATACAAAAAACACTGGGCAGCAGCAAGCAACAAATACGGAAAAGGTGGTTCAGCCGAACTTCTTATTAGCTTAAGTTTCTCTCAGGACAGCGTAATTGCGAGGGCAAACAAATAACTTTTCTGAGCGAACAGAACTTAATACGATTTAGTTTAATGTCCGAACAAGAAAAGTTCTTTGTAAGCATTTATTTATTTATTTATTTATTTATTTATTAAAAGAGATTTTTTCATCCTGTATGGATAATTGATATCTTCAGCATGAGCCACTTTCCCTCGGGCAAAAATCGCAATTTCAAAATGAGATATGCAAACAACTGCTATCTACAACGTGAGCTACTTTAACTCAGGCAAGAATCACCGTTTCAAGATCAGATATGTACTAAAGTGATATCTACAACATGAGCCACTTTCGCTCGGGCAAAAATCACGATTTCAGAACTAAATACAGAGGGTGAGTCGAAAGTTTTGCAATATTTGCATAAACGCATTTGCTGCGGCGGTTATGTCACGTATTTAAACTAGTTCAAGTCGCGCACTGCAGTCAGTCGAAAGGGTTATAAAGCGGTAGTCATTACTGTGAACAACAGCACTGCACGTCCTCGTTCTGTCGTTGGTTGGGACGCAGTGGCGCACCGAGTAATTCCTGTGTGTGTGGGAGAGGGGGAGCTAGATGCATATTTAGGTATGTGTATACGCACATAGTATATTATGTGTGTTTGTATATATATATATATATATACAATGTATGTATATATACAATGTATGTATATACACAGGGTGATTCCTAAAGTCCTAAGTCACCTCAATAACTTGGGAACAAAGACAGCTAGAGCTATGGAAGTAAGGTATGGTACTGTAAAACAACCATGCGCTATTGGATGAGAGTGACTGCAGCACCCCTAGTGGCAAAATGTGAAAGTTAGCACTCCTATCTCGGAAACCATGAGAGATACGGGAAAGAGATCCATTGGAAACTTGTAGAGCATCAACGAATTAACAGGAAACGACATATGGCAGAAACGACTGGGGTAAGTAGAAGGCTGGAAACGCGAACTTGTGCGAAGCCGGTTCGTGTCGTTGTCGCGGTAACAGTCTAGCAGAGAGAAATTTATGACGTATGCGACCGTACGCCTGTGAGTGTCGTATGCAAATTCTAGTGTGACATAACGCCTCACCTGCCGTATCAGGCGCGGCGTGGCAATATATAAAGGATCGTCGGTCAGGAGCTATGTCATTTGTAACGTGAGTATAGGGTGAAGAACGAGCATGGCAGGCTATTCGAATGAACAGTGTTGCGAGATGGTACTGCTATATGGAGAATTCGGACGCAACGCGAGGGAAACGTCACGCCAGTATGGCTTACGATTTCCGACTCATCCATCGGCGACAGCGTGGACCATCAGTCGCGCGGTTCAACGGCTATGAGAGACAGGCAGTATTGCAGCGCGTCCCCGTTCAGGCCGACCCACCGGAAAGGGTAGGGATGTGCAACCAGTCGATGTTCTGGCATATGTTTTGGCCAACACACACACACACCAGTACGAGGGAAGTCAGTATGGCATGTGGCTTATCACAATCCCGTGTGAGGAACATTTGGCATCAGCCTGGTGCCCACCAGTACCGTACAGTACCGCTGCAGGTATAGATGCCAGGGGATAACCAACAACGTCTAGATTGGTGCAATTTTGTAATGAACACCGTATAAGAAAGTGCGGCCTTTCTATCAAACATCCTTTGGACTGACGAGGCGCAGTTCACACGCGCCAGGGTGCTGAACAAACAAAACACCCATTACTGGACAGTTCAGAATCCATTTTTTACACGGGAAATGAGGCATCAGGTGCGCTGGTCGATCAATGTCTGGTGTGGCATCTGGAAGGACCTACATGTTGGGCCTGTGTTCTATGAGGGCGCATTAAATGGACGAAGATACCTGTAGATGTAACAAAGCACATTACCTGAGTGGTTAGATGATCTGTCTCTGCAAGATGTACACTCATTATGGATTCAGCATGACGGCGCTCCGGCACATCAACCAACAGCGGTACAGCACTTCCCGTCCGTCACTTTCGGGCAACAGATCATCGGTTATGGTGGTCCCGTAGCGTGGCCTACACGATCCCCGGATCTAACTCCCGAGGATTTCTTCCTCTGTGGTTGCCTAAAAGATCACGTGTACAGGGTGGAACCGACGAGTCGCCACGATCTCCGACTGCGTATCGTCGCTGCGTGTGAAAGCGTGACACCTGTTATGCTGGCGAACGTACAACGGGAAGTTGTTTCGCATTCAAATGTGTATTGTGGCAGATAGTGGCCATATTGAACCCTATTTACGTTAAACGCAACGTTATGTAAGTACCGCTGTTGTATTAAATACGAACAATGTACTCCATTTGCAGTCATGGAGCATAATAAACCTTGTGTTTCCCTCACGCTTCCAGCCTTCTACTTACCCCAGCCGCTTCTATTATATGTCATTTCCTACTAATTCGTTGAAGCTCTACAAGTTTCTAATGGATCTCTTTCCCGTATCTCTCATAGTTTCCGAGAGAGGAGTGCTAACTTCCACATTTTGCCAAAAGGGGCGCTACAGTTACTCTCATCCGATAGCGCATGGTTGTTTTACTATACCATTCCTTACCTCCTTAGCTCTCGCTGTCTTTGTTCCCAAGTTATTGAGGTGACTTAGGACTTTAGGAATCACCCTGTATAGTGCATAAGATAGACAGATATACATTAGATACATAAAAGAGTTGACGTACGGGGCTTTGGGGGTTTAAGCCCCAAAGCCCGCCCCCTGGGTGCGCCTCTGTTAGGACGCCTAAAAAAATGGTCACAACTGCCTAATTAGGGCACTTTTACCAAGTTTTGCGTTACAAGTTTGAACTCTGCCATACCGCTGTTCGAGCATGCAACACGAAACATATGTCGTGCAAAAGGGGAACGTTCCGTGGACCACAGCACCGCAACCAGATGGTTCAAGAAATTTCCCTCGTGATAGCAACCTCGACGGTCAGACAAGTTCAGGTAGGCCGCGAACCATAGATTCAGAGGCCGTGCGCCAGGCCGTAGAGGCAAATCCAACAACCAGCACTCTGAGATTATCAGGTGAGCTGGGCATATCACAGACCACCGTTGTTAGTCACCTTCAGGACCTCGGCAAGGTCTACAAGAGCTGCCGCATTGTCCCTCACGCACTAAAGCCAGTTAATGCACACGGCGGAGTGAAAGTGTGCACGAAACTCCTAGAAAACCCACGCGATGTACGTTTCATGAAGATAATTATTATGTGCGATGAAAAGTGAGTATTTCCATAATCCTAACATACAATGGCAGTGTTTGAGCCCAGGAAAACTTCCTGAACGTGTTCGAAACATGGGCGCTTCGAGCACAAAGTGATGCTCTGCGTCTGATGGAATTTTGAGGGTATAATCCATTACGAATTTGTTCGAGACGCTAGGACCATCAACGCCAACTTTTACTGTGAACAGAAAGCGCGCTCTTCTACAGCAGGACAACGCTCGGCCTCATACCGCGTGAACGACCCGAGCAAAACTCCAGGAACTTGAGGGCATCGAACTGATGCCACACCCAGCATATAGTCCGGACCTTGCCCCGTCGGATTATTACTTGTTCCGCTCCATGGCCCACTTCCTTCGCGGGCGGTAATTCAACAACCAGGAGGAGCTGGAAGCTGGGGTGAAGGAGTTCTTCTCCTTAAAGAACAAGAACTGGTACCGCCGAGGAATCGAAGAAATGGCAGATACATGGCTAAAGACGGTGCAACACGATGGCCTATGCTAGTCAGTTTTTGTCGTAAAGGTACATATGAAAACATAAAGTGATCCAAATATTGCAAAACTTTCGACTCACTCTCTGTATGTAATTAACTGATATCTACAACATAAGCTATTTTAACTCGGGCAAGAATCACGATTTGAAAATTAGATATGTGATCAACTAATATATACAACATGAACCATTTTTGCTCGAGCAAGAATCACTGCTTCGGAATTGGGTATGTGATCAACTGACATCTACTACATAAGCCTATATTAATTTTCGAAATATGGACTTTAAGCTCTTTCTTCAAAGCATTATTATGTCCGGCTGAATGCCCAGAAACTTAGTGCTGTAATCTTTTCGGTGCATAACTCCATCGCTTAGTGTGACGTCACAATAACGATGGCCAAGCCCGTAAACAGAGAAGGGGGAGGGCAAGTACCGGGAGTTCCGTTCAAACACGCAAGGGACGTACTCGTTGAAGGAGTTTTATGCAAACGAATATGCTAACTACTCATTCCACCTGCAGATGCCAGCGAAGTCGTACACTTCTGTGCACAAATGTCCTTCCAATTTTTTTAATAATCGATTTATTACTCTCGATAAATTTTCTGAAAATTATGTTTTCAATTTTATCACATAATGAGAGTTTATTTGGCTGCATTCCTTTCGCCATTTCTTTTTTTAATATTATCGCCATTGGCGAAACACAGCGCTATTCTGGCCGACACATACATACCCCCCTCCACCAGAGGGGGGTACTGATAACCTCCGCAATCCCCACAGTGCGGGGGGGGGGGCTCGTAGTTAAAAAGGTCTCTAGCCTGAGCAAAAAGACTATAAAAAATTTTTCGGAAACTTCGTATTAAACTGGATAAAGAAATAGCCAAGAATAAGGAAAGTAGCTTTGAATGAAGTTTTAAGAAGAAAAAAATTTCTCATTGCTTTTTTTTCATAAAAACTGGATAACGAGAAAGCAACTATTCAAAAGAACACGGCATCAAGTTCACAGCCCTTGCAATAGTTTCTATGCAGGTATATTAACAAGAGAATGTAAATAAAAAATAGTTTAATCAGTGGAATTTTTATACCAATGAGGATAAAGTGTTACATATTACAGTTGTTTGCACATAACACCATACATCTCCCGAATATAATCAACTTCGCTGGAGCGAAAAATCGGAGACCTGCGTCATTTTTTTTTTTTATATGTAAGAGCCAAAAAGATTTTTTTTTACAATGTGCAAAACATTGTAGCATTATATTAAATGTTTTTTTTTATATTTCAGAGCAAATAATTTAAGTAGTTTTACGTTTTTTGTGCTACAGTTCTTAATCGTTACATAATTATGTGCTTACTTATGTTGTGACATTTCGTATAAGTTGGAAAAGTCATTAGACACAATCACACGACAGTTGCATGTTTCCTGTATGCAACCGTAAGGTATTTCAAAAAGTAGACCTTAATTCTTTAGAATAATAAATTTTGCATGATGTTATTAACTTTCACGTAAGTATTTTGTGTAATTTGTATCGGAAACCAGGTCAATCATTTTAATAACGTACACGTTTGTGTTTCACGCAATAAAGTGAAATAATCTTGATTTTACGAAAAATACTCGTAAGTTCCAAATAATTTGATTTATTAAAACACCCGTAAATCCTAGTTAATAATATGGAAGTTAAAATTTTCAGCAATTGAAAGCTAATGGCTTTTCGAAAAAGGGCCTCGAAAGCATGGGGGGTGGCTCGAGTTTTTCCAGTACGCCATGCCCCTCCCCCAACACACACACACACACACACACCACCACCACCACCACTACACTATATAAGTATTGCTAATTTGACATCTAGAGGTGGAGGTCACATGACCATGAACAGACGGAACGCAGCACTTTGTTTTATTGTTTAACCATAAAAATGTGCCTCAAAAGTCAAGATACGTTTTCCCTCCACCCTCTCCTATTCCTATCTTTTGGATTAATTCAGATGGTACTGTGAACAAAGAGCTGTACAAGACATTACCTCTTTTGTTTGCAGTGGAGAAGTGTGGTTAACCAGATAGTTTTCCCGATTCACGTTATCTAGCGCAAGCATAATTTTTGCGTTAATACACAGTATGCCTAGCCTCTTGGGGACGTGAAGCAAGGATGCGCGCATGCGCGAACACAGACCAAAAAGAACTCTAAATCATGTCACGAAGGGTAGTAACCAATGTTAAATGAGCCGCTCACATTTTATTACAGGAGCATATGTAAAGCTACTAGCACCCCGCCCAGCTTCAGTTTAATGAACGTGAGTACTAGATATAACAAGAGGCAAATACCACACGAGTTTTAATGCGAAAAATCTTACGTTTCGCTGGGCCAATAAACTTTTCGCAATAAAAATAATGGCTGTATCACATCCCTGAACATTCCAAGCTGGGTACAATATATTTAATGACATTTCAGACTGTTAGCAACAAATTTATTTATTTATTTATTTTTTGTATGGCTTCACCGAGAGTCCGATTACTCAGAAGACATAAATAAGGAAGCACTATTTATTTCTTCATATCTGGGCAATCTCCTGAGCAGAATTCAGTATCGGGGAAAACTGCATATGATTGCCATTTGGTTGTAAATCCGATAAACTAACTATCGCCAAAGACATTTCATCAGGAAAACAAAAGCGAACCTCGCCAAAATATTTTACACTATCTACCTTGGACAATAGATATCAAGTGAGAGCCACGTCAAAGAAGAAACAATTATGTCTAAAACTTGGATGACTGTAGCGCATTTAAGTGAAACCGTACAACTTTCAAGAACGACTTACTATTATTATGTTTCAAAAGAAGTGTGTTTAGTCAATGCATCCTTCCAAGCACTTACACGTATGGATCAGTGACATGGACATTGACCGAAAAAAGAGAGAGAGAAGACATACAATACAGACAACTCAGAAAACTGAAGACATACGGACTTAGTGTAACCAGGCAAGATTAGATGAGTAACTTATGAATGAATCAGCAAAATGGCAAGACTTGATGACATCATAATCAAAAGTAAAAACCCTCTAGTGACAATGAGCTTGATATATTGCTTGAAGAATTGAACACCTCTAGACATCTGAAATGCTAGACTGAGTACCAAGGCACAGGAAAATACCCCAAAGAAGACCACACAGTAAAAACAAATTCTGAAATTCAAGAGCAACTTTCTGACATTTCTTTCGTGAATCAACGAAGCGTATTTCTGATACAACTTTTTCCATGAAATGACTGAGAAAAAAACGCGAATTTCACGGATTTTTCCGTACCACGGGAAGTATTCTGATTTTTCAAAAACCTTTCCGCAATTCCTTTCTATATTAACGGAAAATCTCAGTTCTCACTTTTTCCATATCCGTAAGACGAGAAATTACCGGTAACAGGAGTGATTGGTGAGAATATTTGAGGGTTTCATTAACTTTCAAAATTTCAATCGTCTGTCGAATTTTGAAGTTCCATAGCGAGATCGGATACTGTGGATAGCGTATCGCGTGAATTTTGTTTGTTGTGGAACGAGATACATTTCTCCTCTCCCCTATTCTGTGCACCAGCTATTTAATATTTGTATTGTGTCACTGTAAGAAACCGGGTATTTAACTTATTGTACAGATGGTTATGTCAATGTACAGTATATCAGTCTTAGGGCAACATAGACAAAATCTATTATAACTATCAAGAGTAAATTTTACGTTTAGGAGGGGTTTATTTTTTGTGAATTAATACTACATATAAAAAGTACATTTCATCTTTTTTAAAGATAACTGAAAGTCATTGTCAGTTTAAAAAAATCAAGTTGCAAAGCATTTTGTAGCTTTGAAAAATCACGATAAAAAATTCTTAATTTGTGAAAAGTCCTCCAACAGAAAAAAACAAGAAAGTTGACACCGAATTTTCGGATGTAATAAGCACGTCTTTTGAATCCGTTCTGACGCAAATTAAATTTATCAAAGCTATTCAAAGTCAATGGAACCGGTATGGAAAACAATAGATCTGACCAAAGAAAAAAGATTTTCAATCGGGTTTTTAATCCCTCAGATATTGCTGTAAACGGAATCGTGAGCTTACGAACTCTTAGAAACAGAGATATCGACAAAAATAAGATAACTTTACGTCCCCTGGTGGGAAAACCATGCATTATTTTAGGAAGAAAGTATTCTCAAAAGGTTTATCCGTATAAGCGGTATAGGTCGAAGAAAAAAAATTAGTCGAGTTTTCTGGAGCCCAGATTCTGCAACAAATACTTTAGAAGCAGAAATTAACACATGTGATCCCTGGTGGCTAAACCATTCTTTACCAAACATTAGAAATTATGTGAAAAATATTTTCCATCAGGTCTTGTACGTGATACAGGAGGAATTTTTTAAATCGGAGCTTTAGGAGCAGAAATAACACAGAAAACGCAATTTACCTTTGTACCCCTAGCAGAAAGTGTATGATTTACTTGAAAATTTTGAATTTATAGGAAAAACATTTCGCATCGGAAACACTATCCAACAAAGAAAGAATTTTTTAAATCGTTCTCTTAGAAGTAGAGATATTGACAAAAATAAGATATACATCTACGCCCCCTGGCGTAGAAACCATGCATTTTTTCAAGAAGAAAATTTTCCTAAAAGGTTTGTCGACATGAGTAGTATCGGTCAACAAACGACGTTTTTTTCAATCGAGAATTTAGAAGCTCATATTTTGTTGCAAATACAATAGAAGCGGAAATTAAGGTTTACGCCACCTGGTGGGCAAACTATTTTTTTACAAAAATTAGAAATTATGTGCAAACGATTTCCCACCAGGAACTGTATCAGGTGCAGAAAGAATTTTTCAAATCGTAGATTTAGAAGCAGAGATATAGGGGAAACGCAATTTACCGCTACGCCCCTTAGCGGAAAGTCTATGAATTACTTGAAAATTTTGAAATTATATGAAAAACATGTCACACGGAAAACACTATCCAACAAAGAAGGAATTTTTCAAATCGGACTCGTAGGAGTAGAGATATTGACAAAAATAAGATGTATATCTACGCCCCCTGGCGGAGAAACTGTGTAATATTTTAAAAAGAAAATATTCCGAAAAGGTTTATTGATGTGAGTGGCATCAGTCCACGAAAGAAGTTTTTAATCGATATTTTAGAAGCTACGATTTTATTGCAAATACATACAGAAAAAATTAACGCTTACGCCCCTGGTGGCCAAAGTATTCTTTACCAAAAATTTGAAATTATATGCAAAAGATTTCCTATCAGGAGATGTATCCGCTGAAGAAAAAAATTTCAAATCGGAGTTTTAGAAGAAGAGTTATCTGGGAAAATGTAATTTACTTTTACGCCCCCTAGCGGAAAATCTATGCGTAATTTGACAAAGTAACTGTATCTAAAATACTCTTCGATATAAATGGAATCGAAAGATATAAAAAAATTTCAATCGGATGTTTAGAAGCAAATATGTGGAATAAAACGTATTTTTGAATTTGACATCATCTGCATTTACGCCCTCTACCGGCGAAATTGTATATCGTAAAAAAAAAAAAACGAAATAAATGATCATCATTTGCATATTTCAAGCTTCCCAATGCAAGAAGAATTTTTCAAATCGGAATTATAGTTGCTGAGATATCGTGGGTACAGACGGACGGACAAACCAATAACACAAGCACGATCTTTTTTTACGAAAGACGTGCTATAAAAATTACAAGCCTATTCAGAAAAATAATAAGCTTGATTCTTACAAACGACTTAGGCATGAGACGCGCCTCAGCACCAATTTGTGCCAAAATTGCTTTCAGCCCACAAAAACAGGCCAGCTGCAAGTGACCTGCTTGAGTGCGACGAAAACTTATTATAAATCATCATAACTGGTGATGAATCGTTGGTTTATGGGTATGACTCCGAAACTAAGGCCCAGTCTTCACGGTGGAAGACCCCATACTCTTCCAGACCCAAAAAAGAATGAAAAAGCTGCAGCAATGCCAAGACAGTACTCGGTTGTTGTTGTTTTTTCAATCATGCATCAAGAGAACGCTCCTTCAGGCCAGACAATCAACAAGGAGTACTACTGTCAAGTTTTGCGGGGTTTGAAGGACACAGTTCGTCGCAAAGGGCCGGCACAGCATGCGAGTGGCAACTCTACCATGACAACGCGACTTTGTGCAAGTTTCTTGCTAAGCACCACATTGCACAGGTCCGAGAGCCACACTATTCGCCTGGTCTCGCTCCCTGCGAATTGTCGCCCCTTTCCCAGAATCAAATACCACTTGAAAATAAAATGATGTTCAATATATTGAGGAGATACAACAGAATGCAACGAATCAGCAGTTCGCTATTTCAGAAGATGACTTCAAAAAATGCTTCGAGCAATGGAAACAGCGGGCTAAGTGGGTGGCTTCGAAATGGGACTACTTCGAAGGCGATTAAGATTCAAATCTGTAGTCTTATTTCAATAAACCACTCTGGATACTTTTTTATAACACCTTGTGAGTGCGTGTGTGTGTGTGTGTACCACGCACTCACAAACAGACTACTTGAAATATTTTGTTTAATTATAACAACTTTCCGTTCCCCCAACTTTACGGAGAAGTCTACGCCGATGGCCAACGTTCACGTTAAATTCTCTATTGAGAATCAATAGAGAATTTAACGTATTAAAAATAATGTAGCTTGCACATACAAGTAGCACAACAGAGAATAAATAACCAAGAAGGTTAAACTAACTTGAACGCAGTTTAGTACCGTGTGTCGTCGTTACAATACCAGAAAGTCCCTAAGCCACAAAAACAAAAAAATTGTTTGGTACACCAAACGACCTTTTATTTCTACGAGGGTTGTACCGAAAGTAATGCAAAAGTGAGTGTAAATTTAACTGACAGAGGTGGTTCAAATTGCACATGTTGGTAGAGTAATAACTCTTCCGCTATAGTAACCCTTCTTCATTGCAGGTAAATAATGGATTTCAAGCAGAAGCAATATGCCGTCATTGAGTTTTTAACGAAGGATGGGTGCAGGCTGCCCGACATCCACAGGCTTCAGAATGTTTACGGAAATGAGACTACTGACAAGAACAATGTACACAGATGGATGAAGAAATTTAAAGAAGGGAGAACCAGCATTGAAGACCAACCACGCAGTGACAGACCATCATCTGCGACCACTGACACGAATCGTCAGCGTGTGGATGAATAGATTCGCGCAGTGAGACGAGTCACAATCCGGGAGCTTGTTGTACAACTGGACTCTGGTCACAATGTCATGCAGAAGATGGTGGAAGACTTAAGGTGTGGGAAAGTGCATGCAAAGTGGGTAACCTCGGCAGCTAACACCCGATTTCAAGGAGAGACGCGTGGAATTGCTGGAAGCGTTTGAACTCAATGAAGAAACGCTTTATTCCGATCTGGTGACGAAACATGGGTGTATGTATGTCTTTACGATCTGGAAACGAAGAATCAATCCATGGAATGGCATCACACGTCTTCATCAAGGCGTAAGAAGTTCAAGAGCCAGCGATCAGCACAGAAAGTCATGGCGACTGTTTTTTGAGATGACAGGAGTATCTTCTCCTCAATTTTCTGGAACGTGGCCGTACCGTGACCAGCGAGCGGTACATGAGACAGTCAAGAAGCTTAGGGAAGCCATAACAAGGAAGAGATTGAACAAGAATCTGAAAATTTCACCAGGACAATGCAAGACCACACACATCTTTAGCAACAAATCATGCGATCAGCAAATTTGGCTGGTCGGTGGTTTCTCCCATCCACCGTACAGCCCAGATTTGGCTCCCTCCGACTTCCACCTGCTCGGTCAAATGAAGGACAGTCTCCGGGGAGAACGATTTCATGACACAGACGAGGTGAACGCGGCTGCGAAGAATTGGTTACAACAGTCCACACCTGAATGTTTTCAAAGAGGATTCGAGAGTTGGGTTCAGCGATGGCGCAAATGAATCGCTTGTGATGGAGACTGTTTTTTTCTTTGTTTTTTTTATTGGAGGTTTAACGACCACCGTGAGCAACTCAGTGGGCTATAAGCAGTCGCCCATCCCTAAATTAAGGCGACTGGTTCCAGGGAAGGGGGAAGAAACCAGTGTGGTAAGTCAAATACAACATCCATGCCTCAAAGGGATTCGAACCCGGACCCAACTCGGACGAGTGATCAGAAGTCATCGCTTAGACCACTGCGCCACCGAGGCGGCGGAGACTATGTTGATTAGTACTTTTGTATAGAGAAAGAGTTACTCTACCAGTATGTGCAATTTGAACGACCTGTTAGTTAATAAAAAAAGGTTTGCCCACTTTTGCATTACTTTCGGTACAACCCTCGAATATTCCGTACAAACAGAGTCGCCAAGTAGTTCTGACTGCCTTCCTGAGCATACTTCCCTATTAACCGTTCTGCCCAGGGGTCTTTTATTACAACAAATAAATGCGTAACTGAATGGCCTCCAAGAAAGATTGTGGGAGGGTTTAATTAAGATGAAATATAATCAGCTACCGATTCAAAAGCACAATACTGAATCTGCGCGATTTAAAGAACCGCCCTACGACGATGCGCAATGAATGCTAAATGCATACACGCCTACAAAGCATGAAGCTCCTCATTAAAAAAAACAAAAAAAACCAGATTATTCACCGATTTGAAGGATCATAGTGTAATCACGAAAGGGGTGCAGCTGCCACGTCATACTCACATACTATAATGCATGTCATGTCTCTAATCTATGAGTTGTGCCATAAATTTGAATCCCTCCTAGTAAACGCACAGAATCCTAATTAAACAGGTGCCCGGAAGGAGCGATTTTAACAATGCCAAAGTCGAACAACTTAATCGTTTAGTTTCCACAGATCGCTTCCCACTACTGCGATCTCTAGAGACTTTCTTCTCCGCCGCGAAGGAAAGCGACGCATTCTAAAATGACTGTTTTGGTCCCTTAGGGCAGAGAGCTGGCGATAACTTACATAAAATATTTTGCTGACAGCGAACAACGCAACATATTAAAAGAACAAGGCCGGAACGGAAAGAGTTTTTTTACGCATGCCGTGTTAAAAAAGAAAAAACACACGTACCTGACACTCCACCATATTAATGAGCGAAGCATGACAAAACCGTACGTAACTCCAGGCGACCACTTAGTTGAATTTTAAATGATGGCAGTAAAAAAGAATTTCCTTTTATTTCCTTGTACAAACTGCGATGATTGTGGAATTCCCATCTCAACAAATTGTGAACACTGTAGATTTCGAGGACATGACTGCGTAAAAACATTTCTTCACAAGTGAATTTAGCAATCTGGATGTTTCTCTGTCCACGACTGCTATTAAGCATTCCACCCCCACCCCCTTTTTCTAATAGGATACTTAGAAAATCCTAACTTCAATATACACTGAAGAGACAAAAGTCATGAGTTATAGCAGTATGCAAATTTTTAATTGGAGCTACCGTCGTATAAAGGCTTCCACGCACGCCACAATTTTTATCAGTTCCGAGATGTAATCTCGTGAGTCAGGCTGCACAACCGCCAGCAGGATTATGGCAAGCCGAAGTGAATTATCGGAATTTGAACGAAGCATGGTAGTGGGAGCCAGAAGGATGGGACATTCAATTTCCGAAGCTGTGCGAACATTCAACATTCCTTGACCCACGGTGTAAAGTGTGTACCGAGAATGCCTCATGGAAGGCATTACTACCCAGCGTGGACAGCGCAGTGGCCAACCAAGGGAGCTGAATGACTGTGACCAGCGGCGTCTGACCAGGATTGTCCATGCTAATAGAGAAGCGACACTGGCTCAAATAACATCCACATTTAATGCAGGAGGTACCAGAGACATGTCGCCTTTTCTCTCTCTGTCAGCATTATTCACGAAATTGTAAATGGTCAGTAGTCCTTGGGATCTGTCAAGTTTTCAAAATGTTGTTCGCAGACGGTATGATTTTCTGTTAACTGCGATACGCGTGTTCGATAATTAATTGTCCTAAATGAGAGCGTGAAGTCCACGGAGGAGTTCATCCCAACGAACCTAGCCTTCTCATATATCGGCTGTATTGTTTGAGCAGGCTTGATGGTTCGTTCCAGATGACGAAAGAGCACATCGCGAAATTTAAGGAAGACAAAAGGAGGGGAAGGGTGAAAGTGGCTTCAAAGCTCAACCGCAGTAGTGCTGCTATTACACGTTCAGCATTTCCTTACCTTCCATTTCCTCCGGGGGCAGCATGTGGTAGCAGCGCCCGATTTTTTTTATTTTTTTTTTTTTATTGGAGGTTTAATGACCGCCGTGAGCAAACTCAATGGGCTATAAGCAGTCGCCTGTACCTAATTTAGGGTCACTGGTTCCAGGGAAGGCAGGACGCCAGTGCCGTGAGACAAACACAACATCCATGTCTCACCGGGAATCGAACCCGGACCCCTTTCGGACGAATGATCAGAGGCCATCGCTTAGTGAGAACTTTGTAAAATAACATTACTAAATAACTAAAACCAGGAAAGAGATCGAAAGAACAAGCGCTTTACAGCATGCTGCATTAAAAAAAAAAAAAAAGCAAGTTGAACCACTATTCGGCGTTCACCTGTCAAGACTTTTTTTTTTTTTTTACACTTTTCTTTGGGGGAGTGGGAGGATGATTACCACAGCAACTCTCTGGGCTATAAGCGTCGCCCGTGCCTAATTTAGGGTCACTGCTTTCAGGGAAGGGAAGGGGGAAGAGAGAGAGCTAGTCACGTAAGACAAACAGCATCTATGCCTCACCGGGATTCGAACCCGAATCCATTTCGGCTGAACGGTCAGAAGCCAGCGCTTAGTCCACTGAAACACCAGGGCGGCAAAGAACCGTAGATGTCCTTGCTGGACAGGTTTCATTGTCTGTACACCGCAAAGCCAAAACATTATCACCACCTGCCTAACATGATGTTGGTCCTCCATGTGCCGCCAAAGCAGTTCTTACTCGGGGAGGCATCGACGTTACAAGATTTCTACAGGTGCCTTGCGGTATCATGCACCAACGCGTTACCAGCACTTCCTTTAACTCTAGTAAGTCACGTGATTGGATTTGCTGTTCCAACACAAACCACAGATGATCGCTTGGGCTGATATCTGGAGAATTTGGAGGCTAAGGGAAAAAACTGGAAGATTTTCTTATGCTCCGTGAACCATTCTCAAACAAACCGGGGCAGTATGGAATAGCGAATTATCCTGCTGATTGGTAGGTTCATTTTTATGGCGCAAGGGCCATGTTTGGATTATCCTGCTGAAAGGAGGTACTACTAGAGGAGAAAGCAGTTACCATGAAAAGATGTACCTGGTCTGCAATGATGTTTAGGTAGGTGGTAGACGTCATAGTTGTTTCCTGCACATAAATGACTAGACCAAGGGTTTTATAACAGAACATTGCCGAAAGTATTACACTTCCTCCACCGGACCCTTGCCATGAAAGGAAGTATATGGTCTGCAATTATGTTTAAGTAGGTGGTAGACGTCACAGTCTCATGAACATGAATGATTGGACCAAGGGTTTTATAACAAAACATTGCCCAAAGTATTACACTTTCTCCACCGGACTTTTGCCATGAAAGGATGTACCTGGTCTGCAATGATGTTTAAGTAGGTGGTAGACGTCATAGTTTCCTGCACATGAATGACTGACCCAAGCTTTCCCAGGAGAACATTACCCAAAGCATTGCATTTCTCCCATCAGCTTTTTTTTCGTTCCACGGAGCATCGTGGTGCCAATGCCGTACTTCCTCAGGTAACCGATGCACACGTGCCCAGCCATTGAACATGGTGCAACAGGGAACGAGATTCGTCGGACCAGACGACGTTCCTATCAATCAAAACCCAGTTTCGATGCTCGCGTGCTCATTGTAGGAGCTTTTGACTGTGAATCGTGGTTAGAATGGTCACGCGGAGCGGCCTTCGGCAAAGCAGCGTCATTTAAAGCAAGGTTTGATGCATTGTGTATTGTGACGCATTACTCCGGTCACCAGCATCCAAATTACCGGTGGGTTGCGCCACAGTATTCCTTCTGTTCGCTCGTACCAGTATTCCTTCTTCGCCTACCACTAACATCGATCAGCGGTAGTCAGGCCACACCTTACCGACTGTTCACGGTTTTTTTACCTCTCCTCGGACCACTTTTTGAAGGTACTAGCCACGGCTGATCGTGAGCTCCGAAATACTCTGATGTAGTCGCTTGGATCAAGTCTAGCGACTAGATCAAGTCTCCGAAATACTCTGATCTAGTCGCTTGGCCATTACAATTTGGCGTTTGTCAAACTCGGTGAAGTTTGCGGATAGCCTAGTGGTCAACGTTCGTGTCTGCCACTGAGAAACTCGGGTTCGATCCCGAGCAGATATGAACGCTCGGACCACTAAATATCCGCCGTGCGTCGTATGGGTACGTTAAGCCGTCGGACCTCAGGTACTTCCCCACCCCCGGTAATAAATAAAGGCTTCTTCCTTCCCCTTTCTATACCTCGTGTCCGTGTCACTTTCCTATCGGGCACTCTAGCCCAAATCTCCTAGCTTCCTATTTCTAAGGGTTGTTTAAGATCTGGGGTCAGACACTCCCTTCCTAAAATCCTCGACATATGATCTGATCTACTAGAGCATTGCAGTGTTCGCTTCTCGTTGTAATTAGGGTATAATTAATGTGCATTCTCAATAATGGTTAAAACTGCGGAATTGTCCACAGCGGACAGAGTAAAAATAGCTGTTCTGCATGAAGAAGGATATTCTTCAAGGCAAATCGCTGACAGAGTGGGCTGTGATCAATCTACAGTTAGGCTACTGAAGGAAATAAAATACACTGCAGATATTAAAAATATGCGTTGCAGTGGAAGGCCCAGATCCACTACAACCATGCTACAACCAGGAACTATAGAGTGCTCAGAAAGTTAAGCTTGGCAGACAGGAGGCTCACTTCACCTCAACTGCTTCAAAGATGGTCTGAAGTGACTGCTGTTACTTTTAGTACATCTACTGTTAGGAAAAAGCTACTTCAATATGACTTACGTGGCTGAAAAGGCAAGCATGAACCACTCCTATCAGCAAATGAAAGACAGTAGACTTCAATGGGCAAACCAGCATGTCTCATGGACAAACAAGCAATGAGAAAAAGTTCTTTTTAGTGATTTTTTTTTTTTTTTTTGATTGGAGGTTTAACGACTACCGTGAGCAACTCAATGGGCTATAAGCAGTCGCCCGTCCCTAATTTAGGGTCACTGGTTCCAGGGAAGGGAGAGAGCCAGTGCCGTAAGACAAACACAACATCCATGCCTCAACGGGATTCGAACCCGGACCCCTTACGGACGAATGATCAGAGGCCAGCGCCTTAGACCACTGCGCCACCGGGGTCTTTTAGTGATGAACCAGAATTTTACATTAATGGGAATCTGAGTAGTGCCTATGTAAGGAGATTCAAGCATGAAGAATTCCATCCAAGTTGCTTAATGACAACTGTTAAGCAACCGGTGAAGGTCATGGTTTGGAGCTGCATGTGGGGCCATGTCGTCGGGGACCTCAATATTGCTGATGGTACGGCAAATGCCCCGAAATACAGGGTGTCCGAGAATTATTGGACACATTACAATATTATATAAAACAAAACATTAAACAGATAGACACTGACTGTACTAACTTACAGTGAAACTACACAAGTTAATAAATTTCGATGTCAGATCCCTTGGTTGCTCGTAGTACTTCCAAGAGATACTCTATTTCATGCCATGTATTGGCAAGCTTCTGATGAATTATGGAATTAATAGCAGCTGTGATACGCTGCTTCAGTTCCTGCAAATCAGTATAAGGCGTCTGACAGACACAATCTTTCACATAACTCCACATGAAATATTCCAATGGAGTTAGATCTGGAGAGCGAGGAGGCCACGGAATGGGACCACCACGCCCAATCCATCTGTTGAGGAAATGCTCATTTAGGCACTTACGTACACACGGTGACCAATGCGGAGGCATTGGTCACAGTTCTCAGCTTGCTTTACGAACGGATTTCCTGGGGCTTCGTCGAAAACTTTCATAAACTTGGTCAACCGTCTCACCGCTGACGCAAGTCCTACCGGCTCCTCCACGATGTTCCACATTGCCAATTTCTTTAAACTGTTTCATCCACCGCTTAATCGAATTCGTTGACGGAGGATTACAACCATACTCTAAACGGTACCGTCTTTTAACTTTAATGACAGACTAATTCCGCAAGCCATAACACACACATCGCCTTCTGCTGTACGATTGACATGACCACTGATTGCACATTTCTCATACATTCCTTACCAGGCCACACCTAGCGCCATCTATCGGATTCTGGGAATAACAATTCTGCAAAACAAAAATATAGAAACCGTGTTAGTAATACGTGACATAGAAAAACAGACAATGCCTAGTTTTGTTTTGTTTTTGTATATAATTTTGTAATGTGTCAAATAATTCTCGGACACCCTGTATATCTGGATATTAGAAAACAAGATGCTACCATCCTCTAGAAGATCTTATGACGGCAATATTATTTTTGAAGATAACAACGCTGCCTGTCATCGTGCTGAAGTAGTGAAAACGTGGTTTCAGGAAGAAAAATTTCAGCATCTTGATTGGCCACCGCAGTAACCGGACTTAAACCCAATCTAAAATCTGTGGTTCTAAGTGTCGTGTGAACTGACAAAAAAGAACCAACAACCAAAATTCAATTCATTGGAAATGTAATTCAAATTTGGAATCGTATTGTTCAACCCAGTGTTTTACAAAACCTTGTCCACAGTATGCCATCAAGATGCACAGCTGTGATTAAAGCTCAAGGCCGGGAAACAAAATATTAGGTACGTTTTATAATTTTGCTTCATTATAATTCTGTATTTAAATGTTATTTCATTCCTTATGAATTACAAAAACGATTTATTGATGTAAACCAAAGTATTGGATAAATGGTACTTTTCATAATAATTTCGACTTGGTCATAACAGAAGAAGTTAAAAGAAAAACTAAGACATTTTGGTTATCTCCATTAAATTTCACATCTGACACAAATAATGAAATGACTATGAAAATTAGTTAAAAAAAGAGAAACCTAAAAATTCAAGCTTTTTGCAGGTGATGCAATATTTTTGCACACCACTTGTAAACTAAAAAAAAATGAGAACAGAATTTTTTCGTTAATATAAGAACAGGCTTCTTTTATTGGAGGTTTAACGACCACCGTGAGCAACTCAATGGGCTATAAGCAATCGCCCGACCGTAGTTTAAGGTCACTGGCTCCAGGGAAGGGAGAGAAACAGTGCCGTAAGACAAACAACTTCCATGCCTCACCAGGATTGGAACCTGAACCCATCTCGGACGAACGATCAGAAGCCATCACTGCGCCACCGGGGCGGCATACGAATAAGTACGGAAAGGTTTCCTGAAAATTCAGTATTTTTTGAGAGCACTTCTTAAAAACGGCAATTTTCCGTTATTAACCGGAGATGAACAGGAATATTTGTCAATCACGTGGAAAAATCCGTGAAATTCAGGTTTTTCTTTTTTTTTTATTGTGGGTTTAACGACATCCGTGAGTAACTGAAATGGGCTATAAGCAGTCGTCCGTCCCTATTTTAGGGTCACTGGTTCCAAGGAAAAGAGAGAGCCAGGGCCGTAAGACTAGCACACAACATCCATGCCTCACCGGGATTCGAACCCGGACCCTTCACGGACGAATGGTCATCAGCTAGCGCTGTTTTTTTGTTGTTGTTTTTTTTTTTGGATATTTAACGACCACCGTGAGCAACTCAATGGGCTATAACCAGTCGCCCGTCCCTAATTTAGGGTCACTGGTTCCAAGGAAGGGAGAGAGCCAGTGCCGTAAGACAAACACAACATCCATGCCTCACCGGGATTCGAACACGGACCCCGTTCGGACGAATGATCAGGGGCCAGCGCTTAGACCACTGCGCCACCGTGGGCGGCCAGGTTTTTCTTTCCTCGACATTTCACGAAAAGAATCACAGAAAATGAGTCGTGAATTTCAGGGAATTTTTACAGTGTACACTTCCATTTTTGCACGACGACAAAGGATTTTTCTCTAAATAATTTTTCCCCATGGAAAATTATAGTATGCCATTTCAATTTATTTATGGGACAAACTACATCGGAAAATCACCAAGGAATAACTTACCCGAAAAAAGCATTTAAGAAAACAAAAGCGGTTACTTTCGAAAATAAGGCCTAAAAAAAGGGGGGGGACATTAGCAATTACCACGAAGTTCTTAACGTGAAGACAAAATCTGCAGCTAGATTTTTTTTCTGCCCTTTTCCCCACTGATGCAGAAATGAATATTTAACGCGATCTGCCTACATTTCTTTTATGCATCAGCGAACATTACCCTAGAAATGTAAAATGCAGGACCCGCAACAAGAGACCCAAGTGTTTTCTCAGGTGTTTTTCAAAGAAAACTGGGCAAATAACTACAAGAGGAGAGGCACGTATGATTAACAGCTTAATCGCAAATTAAAGACAAAAAACGGCTAGAGTCGGGAGCGGCTGAAAAACGTTTCTTTAACTCGCCGAAGAATAATATTGAAACATCATACCGCATTTGAGTAATAACAATCGGCGCTCAATCTTTGAGCTGCCGGCTTTTATCTCCCATTCTTTCTTCGAAGAGAATAAAACCTAGTGTTTTCACAGCTCTTCCTACTCTTCAACTCCACTCTGACAGAACAGATGAATACACGCTAATTAATCGTCATGGGCGCTTAACAGTGCGACTCAGTTTCCATGGCAACGGGAGCCCGGCCGAAGAAAAATACAAACGCGCCTGGCTAATGGTCCCATTAAAGTCTTACTGTCAGTCTTGCAGAACGACTCAAAATCGAAATCCCCCACACCCCCTTTAACGCTTTTTTTTTTTCCCCTCATCTTTTTCTTTACGGCAGACGGATGGAGAGTGCGGGCGATACACATAAAACGCCTCACTCCTGTCAATTTTGATCGGAAAGTTTCTTGGCAGTTGCCATGACATCAAGTTCTCACTGCCGATCACACATACTGTACGGCACTCAACCTTCAATGTGGGGCCAACGTGGAATAGGGGGATAAAAAAAGTTTTTACCGCTTCTTAATATGATAAATCCTCCGCTGAGATCGAACCTCTCTTTAAAATGTCAAATATTTGCTTCGCGTTTCTTCAAGAAGCTAGCGAAATTTATTCCAGCTTAAGGAACTTGAATTGAGATTATTTAAGGATACCTTTTATGTTCCAGTGCTTCAGGAATAATTTAACACTCCTCAATATAAAAAAAAAAAAAAATACATGTTTTTAAATAGAAAGGGCGAAGAGAGACTGTTCCACTCATTCATTCACTCTCACCCCGTCTTTCACTCGTGAGTTGCATGAAGCACTTTTCTCCGAGTAATTTTCCTCGTTATATATGCCTGCAAACTGCTTAGAAAAGCAATGACCACAGCTGCCGATGAGCTTGATCTAACGTTCGATGGAAAAATCCCCGTCATCAAATATACATATATCAGTTTTTTTGTTGTTGATTTTTTCGTTAACTGCTCACGGGAAATGCACTTAAATTAAGACAGAAAGCTGAGACTGATTCTTGCTGGAGCATTCAAGCGAAACCAAAAGGAAAAACAAAACAAAAACGGGTTGGCTCAGTTTTGATTGAGCCGCCAATTTGGAACGTAGCACTACCACTTGCAGATCGAACAGTTAAAATGAGCTAGTAGAGTATGGTTTTAAAGCGTTCATTTAATTTGTTATAGCCAACACAATATGAAAAGTAGCTTACGTAATTTGTACAAATAATGCCGGATACATTGCGAACACAAAGCAGACCGATACACGAATTACCCAAGGTGTTCCCTGCGTGGGATCGGTTACAACATCCATGCCGAGATCTCCAGATCTTTCGTAAGTGGTCTGTCTTTGATGTTCAAGTTGAAATCGCCCAATGATCGGTATGTTGCCGTATCCCTTTCTGGCCAGTTTCAGGAAGATTTTTTTGTTGTTGTTGGAGGTTTAACGACCACCATGAACAACTCGATGAGCTATAAGCAGTCGCCCGTCCATAATTTAAGGCCACCGGTTTCAGGGAAAGGAGAGAGCTAGTGCCGTAAGACAAACACAACATCCATGCCTCACCGATATTCGAACCTGGATCCCTTTCGGACGAATTACCAGAAGCCATCGCTTAAACCATTGAGCCACTGGGGCGGCCTGGAAGACTTCTGAAACATTTGGTGAGTATAATACAAGCTGCTTTCAGGCGTTCTCGACACTCTACAGTTCGTTTGGCTGCAGTCATCTTGGGCTTCCTACATTCCTCATCACTTTGCTCTTGCCTCTCGTTTTGATTTTCTCCACTTTTACTTGCGTTCATTCTGCGACATTGTTAAAAATGTTAACCCGTTCACACGAAAACATTTTTTTTAATTTAGTTTAAACCACTCGTAGAAGATCTTTAAAATGATACCACGCACAGTCGTCGTGTTGTGCTCACGGTTGCCGAAATAGACTGAGTCAAACGCGACAGCACACCCAGAAATATTACATCAACTCCCCCCCCCCGCACAGGATATATTGTGCAGTACGCAAAATTGGACTCCATGCTGTTTACGAATATGCTAACACGATTAGCGTGTGGCACGTATTTTTTAACGCTATAATGATTTCAACTGGGACCTATTTTTGTCACAGGCGGTACGCCGAAAGTCGTTCCATATTATCCGCGGAGTTAGACGTAGTCCTACGTCAAAAAAATATCCAGTTAAAGTTCAAAATCTAATATTTAAAGTTGGCGCTCTTAATGAACGCCTGTGATATTGTTACAGGGTTTGTCACTGAATTATATTTCAGGGCCCTGTGTGAAAGGTTCGTTGACACTTCGCTTGCAGAGTTTTTTTGTTTTTGTTTCGGGGATTCAAACCGTATGAATCCCCGAAACAAAAAACGATGAAGCAGATAAATAAAATATCAGCTAAAGTCATAACTCGCTCTTGCAGTGAGGAATGTATTTATTCAGATGTTATGGGGAAGGTCTCGAAGCACTGTCCAGATTTCAATTAATTCTCTAAATTAGTAACACGTTGATCTCCTCCTCCTGCGGCCAGTATTCCTTTTCGTATACCTCATTCTGCCTTTATGATCAGCCTTCCTTCCTTTTCCCCGCCCTCTCCCTTTCACACCTCCCAATATCACTCTCCCTTCATATTCTTCATCCATTACTTTTGCACCTTCATTACTCTAGCTTTTCGACACGTTTCTGCACACATGTACCCAGCCGATCTTACAAAAATCAGAACTGTTACGAGTGCTTTCTGCATCCAAGTTCTTTCCTTATATTCTCATCTTTCTTCCTCTATGTTCTTCATTCAGTTCTGTTCTTCTTAGTTTGCTTTTCATGTCTATAAAAGAGTAGGTCTTGAAAATGGCTGGTATATTTTTGATTTTGCTCTTTCCTGAGGCTGTATCTTACCACTTCCCTCTCTCGGAGTCGTCCCACTTACGAACACATCCAGGTGCTCTAGTGCCATTTCCGTAAACAGATGTGGTAATCCGTGAGCAGTGAGATATGCGTGAAGGAAGACAGAGGATAGGGGCGTACTGATCGCCCTCCCTCGCACCCCCTCCCCATTGTGGTAGGGTTCACGGCTATTAGAACTTCTAGCCTTACGAAAAAGATTTTACAAAATCTTTTGTGGAAACTGGTTAAATAGCCCGGAATTTTTGACGGCAACTTTTGGATTGGAGGTTTAACGACCACCGTGAGCAACTCAATGGGCTATAAGCAGTCGCCCGTCCCTAATTTAGGGTCACTGGTTCCAGGGAAGGGAGAGAGCCAGTGCCGTAAGACAAACACAACATCCATGCCTGACCGGAATTCGAACCCGGACCCTTACGGACGAATGATCAGAGGCCAACGCCTTAGACCACTGCGCCACCGGGGCGGCGACGGCAACTTTGAACAAAACATAAAAAAAAGAAAAGCAGTTTTTTTCCGCGATTTTGAAATTAAACATCTGCGGCGAATGCTGAAGACTGTAAAGACGGAGTTAATGGACAGCCTGTTTACTATTCAGTTTTTATTGCTTTTCCCACTTACTACCTATCGTGAGCGCCTATTGGTTGACGAAAACAATAAACGGTGATCTCTTTGACGCCTCTTTCTCTACTCCCCCTTCCCTTGCCCCCCCCCTCCTCTTGGAATTTTTATTAATTTAGCATTGTAAAATGTGCAACGTTGACCGTTGTCCGGGCGGTACGAACTCCTTATGGACAACACTTTACAGTCAAAGAAGACAATGAGCATCGATTTCATCTTCGATTTGCACATTCGAGCCTTCTATGGTCGAGGAGACTCGGGAGTGTGCCACTCTGAGTTCTGTCTTTTCTTCTCCGGATCGTACTCAAAGACCCATGTTTCATCACCTGTTATCACTTTCTCCAAAAAACCAGGTTCACTCCTCACACGGTCCACAAGCTCACGAGAATTCGACACACGGTTGTTATTCTGTTCATGGGTCAAAACCTTAGGAACCAATTTGGCGCAAACTTTCCGCATCTGCAATTCTTGCGTGATTTCATGCACAGTGGATTTCGCGAGTACTATGTGCTTTGCTACCAATCTAACACTCAGACGTCGGTCAGAGTCCAAAACCGCTTTCACCTTTTCCACACTGTCCGAAGTGTGAGACGTTGAAAGGCACCCTGGGCGTGGCTCACCCTCGACGCTCTTTCTTCCCTCTGTTAACGTTTTGTGAAACCGAAACACTTGTGCTTCCAATAAAGCATCCTTCCCGTCGGCTTTCTGTATCATAGCAAGCGTCTCGATCGCGGATTTTTTTAAGTTTAACACAAAACTTTACCGCGTATCGTTGTTCGACACTCTTATGCGTTTTGACCGTTATGCGACGCTCACACAGCTGTCCACTTCGCAAGCGATCCTCACTCTGTAAAAGCTCAAAGCCAACTGACGAGACATCCATCGTTTACATAACATACCCCTCCACCCGTCACGCCCGGAGACTCCGCCCTCCAGCCCTCCTGATTGGCCCAAGAAAAGTGGTCTCATTACTTTTCGGACAAACCTTGTACATTTACCTTGGTGCATCTTTTCTTGTAATGCAATGTGAAGTCACGGTGGATTTCCGCCATTAACGGTTCCAAGTGCAAGTAGGGAGGTGTAAATGGATGGTAGTGAAAAAAAAATGAAACTGTCTTGCCGGTCTCACTGTACACAACTACCTGGAGCGTTTCCCTTAGTGAGTCACTACCTTGAAGTCTGTTCGTCTTCTAGTCACTGGTCGTGATCGAGAGGAAATCGTAACAGACAAAAAAAAAAATATTTTACTTCTCTATAAATAAATAATAAGCTGTGTTATTTGTGCAGTGTAGCGGCATGCCTCCTGGGCCCTTGGTAATGGTGGGCCCGTACCATAAGAGTATCCTATATCTGTTCGCTCGTAATATAAGAGTATCCTATATCTGTTGGCTCGAACCATAAGAGCATCCTATATCTGTTGGCTCGTACCATAAGAGCATCCTATATCTGTTGGCTCGTACCATAAGAGCATCCTATATCTGTTGGCTCGTACCATAAGAGTATCCTATATCTGTTGGCTCGTAATATGAGAGTATCCTATATCTGTTGGCTCGTAATATAAGTGTATCCTATATCTGTTGGCTCGTAATATAAGAGTATCCTATATCTGTTGGCTCGTAATATAAGAGTATCCTATATCTGTTGGCTCGTAATATAAGAGTATCCTATATCTGTTGGCTCGTACCATAAGAGTATCCTGTATCTGTTGGCTCGTACCATAAGAGTATCCTATATCTGTTGGCTCGTACCATAATATATCTGTTGACTCGTACCATAATATATCTGTTGACTCGTACCATAATATATCTGTTGACTCGTACCATAATATATCTATTGGCTCGAAATATAAGAGTATCCTATATCTGTTGGCTCGTAATATAAGAGTATCCTATATCTGTTGGCTCGAAATATAAGAGTATCCTATATCTGTTGGCTCGTAATATAAGAGTATCCTACATCTGTTGGCTCGAAATATAAGAGTATCCCATATCTGTTGGCTCGAAATATAAGAGTATCCTATATCTGATGGCTCGTAATATAAGAGCATCCTATATCTGTTGGCTCGTACCATAAGAGTATCCTATTCTGTTGGCTCGTATCATAAGAGTATCCTATTCTGTTGGCTCGTACCATAAGAGTATCCTATTCTGTTGGCTCGTACCATAAGAGTATCCTGTTCTGTTGGCTCGTACAATAAGAGTATCCTATTCTGTTGGCTCGTACAATAAGAGTATCCTATTCTGTTGGCTCGTACCATAAGATTATCCTATTCTGTTGGCTCGTAATATAAGAGTATCCTATATGTGTTGGCTCGTACCATAGGAGTATCCTATATCTGTTGGCTCGTACCATAAGAGTATCCTATATCTGTTGGTTCGTAATATAAGAGTATCCTATATCTGTTGGCTCGTAATATAAGAGCATCCTATATCTGTTGGCTCGTACCATAAGAGTATCCTATTCTGTTGGCTCGTACCATAAGAGTATCCTATTCTGTTGGCTCGTACCATAAGAGTATCCTATTCTGTTGGCTCGTACCATACGAGTATCCTATTCTGTTGGCTCGTACCATACGAGTATCCTACATGTTGGCTCGTACCATAAGAGTATCCTATTCTGTTGGCTCGTACAAATAAGAGTATCCTATTCTGTTGGCTCGTACAATAAGAGTATCCTATACCTGTTGGCTCGTACCATAAGAGTATCCTATTCTGTTGGCTCGTACCATAAGAGTATCCTATATCTGTTGGTTCGTAATATAAGAGTATCCTATATCTGTTGGCTCGTAATATAAGAGCATCCTATATCTGTTGGCTCGTACCATAAGAGTATCCTATTCTGTTGGCTCGTACCATAAGAGTATCCTATTCTGTTGGCTCGTACCATAAGAGTATCCTATTCTGTTGGCTCGTACCATAAGAGTATCCTATTCTGTTGGCTCGTACCATACGAGTATCCTATTCATGTTGGCTCGTACCATAAGAGTATCCTATTCATGTTGGCTCGTACAAATAAGAGTATCCTATTCTGTTGGCTCGTACAATAAGAGTATCCTATACCTGTTGGCTCGTACCATAAGAGTATCCTATTCCTGTTGGCTCGTACCATAAGAGTATCCTATATCTGTTGGCTCGTACCATAAGAGTATCCTATATCTGTTGGCTCGTACCATAAGAGTATCCTATATCTGTTGGCTCGTACCATAAGAGTATCCTATATCTGTTGGCTCGTACCATAAGAGTATCCTATATCTGTTGGCTCGTACCATACGGTAGAGCCTTCGCCCACTTCAAGCATCGAAGAGGTGTGGTCGGCCCATACCTTACCGGCGGTTCGTGGGTTTCACTCCTCGGACCACTTTCTGAAGTTACTAACCACGGCTGACGTGAACACCATGACCCAGTCGTCGTAAAGAACTATCACGTTCTTTGTATTACGTCTGGTCAATACAAGTTGACTTTCGTCAAACTCGATGCTTTGCCTTTTCCAACTGAAGTCGCACATACACAGTTCGCCGCACATTACATCGTATGGGATGCAGAAGTAGACTGTCTGTCCGTAAACCATTGCTATCTGCAGGGAACAAGGAGAAACTGCTCCAGTTCTTTCAGTAACACAAGAATTGGGCAGTAAATGAATGGGAAAGGGTAATGTGGTCCGACGAGTCACATTTTTCATTACACCGTGCAGATGGAAGTGTGAGGATATGGAAACAGTAGCCCGAAAGCATGAACCCATCTTACATCGACATTACTCTTCAAGCTGGCGGAGGCAACGTTAGTGTCTGGTGAATGTTTTCGTGGGAGTGTTTGGGCTCTTTAATTCGTGTGGAGCAACGTCCGACCGCTCGAAGTTATTTAAATATGATTCATGACTAAGTTCATGCATCTCTAAAAGGTTGAAGAACATGTTGATAGTTTATCCCAATAAAGATAGAAATTACCAGCAGCACAATGCTCCAGGTCACAGTGCTCACATTGTACACGAATAGTTCGAGAAGCATCACGAAGACCTTCGCTGTTTACCGGATTTCAATCCAATGAAGCATTTGTGGGATGAAGTCGGAAAGGGTGTCAGACAGCTGGATACGCTACCACCAAATCTTCAAGAGCTGGAAGGTGCAATTCATCACATCTGGGCTAATATACCGCAAGCCACTTACCGACATTTAATAGAGTCCATACCAGGACGAATTCAAGCAGTATTACGGGGGAATGGTGGCCCAAAAACATACTAATTAGGAGGTGATAACAATTTGGCAACTCAGTGTATATCATCGTTCTACGCTTCCTACAATGATCAATTCTTCATTTAAAAAAACATTCGAAAATTAGAAGGAGCGTGTTTTACAAAAGATGTATCCAAAAGGACTTACCAGTTAGTTGGCTCACTGATTTTCCTTTTTATGACCATATTCACGAAATCTAACTCTTAAATTTAATTACAAGCACTTTTAAAAGGCTCATCGTGAACAGCAGTACTGAAATCGGGCACAAAAAAAACGTTGAAGAGGTTCTTGAAACGGAACTCCTTCCCCTTCCTCGTAACCAACACGGCCACACTTTGAAACGCTCCAACTTATAAAGACAAAAGATCTCTTCTTCGCTCGCAATTATTAGATTTCAAACAACGGCGAAGAAATAGGAGAAGCGTTAAAGGTCCAACAAAACTGCTGAGTGGGCAAGTCGTCTTTAATTACGCTCTCCCATTGTTATAACGCAGCGAACTTCGCGCCATTTAATTGAAAAATAAAAATCATTACACTGGCCCTAATGCGATTATTAGAAAACTTCGTTAGTGGAAATGTTTACCAAGCTCCTCCCAGGACAGTAGAGCTCACGTAAATAATAAAACGCTGTCTGGAATATGTTTGCGCAGGAGCTCTCAATGGACTTTGCTGTTCAGCCACCGACTAAAGTGAGTTCAAGTACCCACCTGAAAGCAGAAAAGAAAGTCTGAAACAGCCAGTTTCTGAAAGGTTTAATTTTTTTCCCCCAGCAGATAGAGACTTCGATTTAAACAAAAGCTGACGGAAACAGTTTCCGAATAGGCGCTGTTGGCGGCATGGATATTTTCAAGTCTCCAGTGGCTCATTATCATTTGAATAAAACAGTGTTCGTGGAGAAAGGACCAAGCAAGTAAAGATAAAACTTCTTCCGGGGTCTCCGAGAGGAATTGGTTTCCCAGTAAGCTCCTTAACCAAATCTTTATGGGGAAAATGTCATGGGCAATATCAGTTCATTGCGAAAAAATTCGTTCCATATATAACTCACATACAAAACAGACTGAAGAAACTAGTCGATTCTTGATAACTCGAAAACACGAAATTTTGAAAAAAGTAAAATTTCCTGCGAATGCCCTATGCACAGAATGAAATTTTGGTCGCGATAAGGCTAAATTTTTCTAGTGGTTTCGATAGATTGAAAAAAAAAGAAAATTATATATCATCATCATCATCATCATCATTGTCAACCATTATCAATCCACTGCTGGACGAAGGTCTCCCCAAGTTTCCTCCACAACGGTCTGTCTTGTGCCAGTCTCCTCCATGTCACTCCCGCATACTTTCGAATTTCATCCACCCATCTTCCATGTGGTCTTCTTCTGGGTCTTTTCCTGTCCCTTGGAATCCAATCTAAAATTTCGGCTGTCCATCGATGGTCTGTCCTTCTGGCAGTATGTCCAGCCCATTGCCATTTCAGGGATTTAACTCTGATCATGATGTCTTCCACTCTTGTCATTTTTCGGATCCACGTGTTCCTCTTCTTATCTCTCCTGGTTACACCAAGCATGCACCTCTCCATGATTTTTTGAGTTGTCTGCAGCCTTTGTATGTCTCTTTTAGCTAAGGTCCACGTCTCTGCACCATACGTAAGTACTGGAAGGATGCATTGATCAAACACTTTTCTTTTAAGACATAATGGCATATTGCTCTTGAAAATTATGCTGTTTCTTCCAAAAGCTCTCCAGGCAAGTTTTGTACGCCGATTAATTTCTTCATCAATGTGACCCTCACTTGATATCTGCAGTCCAAGATAAATGTACGTGTTTGTTATCTCCAGCTTTGCTCCATCAATCGATAAATCTTCATTTCTTGTAAAAGCATTGTACATCACTTTTGTCTTCTGAAAGTTCATTTTTAATCCCACTTCTTTACTCTTGTCAGCAAGTTCCTGGATCATAATCTGCAGCTCTGATGGGGTAGTAGCAAAAATGACTATGTCATCAGCAAAACGAAGGTGGGTTAGATAATCTCCATTAATCTTTATCCCTTTGTTTTCCCAGTTCAGTGATTGAAAGACATTTTCCAATGTGGAATTAAAGAGCTTCGGAGATATGGTGTCACCTTGTCTCACCCCTTTTCCAATTTTTATGTGTGTCGTATTTTCAAACAGCCGAATCTTTGCACTTGCATTTTCATAGATGTTATTAATAATATTAATGTATGCATCTTCAATACCGCAGGATTTCAGAGCCATTGCAACTGCTGATGGTTTCACCGAATCAAAGGCTTTTTCATAATCGATAAAAGCCATGCACAATGGAAGTTCATATTCCCTCGCTCTTTCAATTAGTTCTCTCAGTACGTGGATATGATCTATTGTGCTGTAGCCACTCCTGAATCCAGCTTGTTCTCTCGGTTGAGCCATGTCCAGTGTCACCTTCAAGCGGTGTGAAAGAACTTTAGTGAAGATTTTATAAAATACTGATAGGAGGCTGATAGGTCTGTAGTTCCTGAGATCCTCAATGTCACCTTTTTTATGTAGCAAGATCATTGTAGCGTTGTTCCAATCCTCAGGAATTTTCCCTTCATTAAGGCATCGAGTGAAAATTTGGGCGAGTAATGTTTCGATTTCTCCACTTGCTTCTTGTATGATGTCTACAGTAATTCCATCTTCTCCTGGAGCTTTTCCCCGCTTCATGTTCTTGATTGCATGTGCAACTTCTGCTGGAAGGACTGGAAGAACTCTGGTACTGGTACCTTTCATGATGTCTGGAGTACATGTATCATCCCTTTCATATAATTTGGAGTAGAAATCTTTCACTCTTGTCAAAATTTCGCCTCTATTTCTTGTTACAGAACCATCTTTTCTCAGTGCCATAATCTGTTTTTTTCCCTTACTGAGATGTCCCTTTGCTATCTTTAGGCTTTGGTTGTTTTCAATTGCTTTCCTTACTAGTTCACAGTTGAATTTCCTTACGTCTTCAGTGATACTTTTTCGTACTGTCTTGCATAGCTCTATATATTCCACTTTGGAAGTCACATCTTCTTTAGTTGTCCTCATCACTCTTCTTTTTTGCATCCACATTTTGGTTTTTCCTGATAATTTGTTCACATGCAATTTGTTCTTAGACCCAGCTAATTTTGTTGCTGTTTCCATAAGAGCTTTGGTTACTTTTCTGTTAACTTCAGAAATATCAACTTCTTCCGATGTTAGGCCTTCTAAAGCAGAGAACCTGTTCTTCAGTTCCAATTTGAAGGTATTATGGTGTTTTTTAAGGTTGGTTATGTCAATACATTTTGTTTGTCTTATGAGCATGCTACGTTCGAGTTTAGTGTTGAGGTGCATCTTACATCTCACCAATCTATGGTCACTGCCTGTGTTGAACTTGTTTAGCACACTGCAGTCTTCTATGACGAATTTTTTGTTACACATAATAAAATCAATTTCACTTGTCCCATTTGGATGTCTCCATGTCCATTTCCTGTGTGGCATTTTCTTGAAGAAGGAGTTCAAGATGAAAAACCCTTCTGCCTCTGCAAACTCTACGAGAGTATTTCCACGCTGGTTTCTGTTGCCGTGACCGAATTTACCTACTGAAGTTTCATTCTGTTGCCGTTGCCCTATTTTTGCTTTGAAATCTCCCATAATCATCTTCAAGTGCTGCTTACCTTTATTATTTAGATCACGAATTTCCTCATAAAATTCTTCAATTTCTTCTTCAGCATGACTTGTGGTGGGTGCATAAGTTTGAATAATCTGAGCCTGGTATCTTCTCGAGAGTTGGATAACGAGTCGTGCAGCTCTGTCAGAGGAACTTTCAACTTCTACAACTTTATCCTTCAGTTTCTTGTTTATTATAAATCCAACACCACTAGTTCTGCCAGTATCTGTCCCACGATAGTAGAAGAGATGTCCACTTTTCAGTTCAATGAGATCTTCTCCTTTTCTCCTTACCTCACTTAGCCCGACGATGTACCACTTGATCCTTTGTAGTTCCTCTTCCAATTCAAGAAGCCTTGAATCAGAAGATAGGGAGCGTCCGTTATATGTAGCCAAGGTCAGCATCAGATGGCAGCCTAGTCCGGTCCTCCGGGGATTCTTAGCACCCTCTGCCTTCATGTCGCACTGGCCGCTGCCTTGGCCAGGTACATTCCAGCTGCCGGAGACTGAGGGCCAAGATTTAAGTTGTGGAGTCATTTTGGAGGGGTTTGGCCATAACTCACCACGCTGGTCAAGCGGGTTGGTGAGTGTGGGATAGCATTTCCTCTAATCCCGATGGTATAGTTATACCGCTATTGGCGGTCGTCAGAGCCCCTTTAGTGGGAACAGGATGTACCACGAGAAGGCGGAGTTGACATTTGTCAAGGAGAAGCTGTAATGTTACGCATCACCTGACCAATGAAATTTTGGTCGCGATAAGGCTAAATTTTTCTAGTGGTTTCGATAGATTGAAAAAAAAAGAAAATTATACACTGCCGGACAATTGCTAAGGACGGATGACAATAGCAACGATAGCAACCATAAAATGGAAGGCAGGAAAAAGTGGAAATTAGCATAAGTGCGGGATACAGTAAGACGTGTTGTGCGTATGCAAATTTTGGATTGCCGAACTTGTTCGTGACGTTATAGCGCTGATAAGAGATATAAAGGATTTGACGCGTATTGACCGTTGTTGTTTAAACGCAAAGTTGAAAGGGAAAGAATCAATTGACGAACTTGCAATTTTCAGTATGTCTTCCCGACATCACCTAGAAGATTTTACGCGTGGCCGTATTATTGGCAAGATTGAAGAAGGGCGAAAAATAACAGATGTTGCCAGGGAGTTCGACGTCAACCACAGTGTTGTTTCAAGGCTTTGGAAATCATTTCAAACAAATGGAGAGTGTAGCAAACGTCACGGGGGAGGTCGTGTTCGCAGTACGACACCTGCAGAAGATCGGTACATAGTGCTATCAACAAAAAGACACCGGCGCAGCACAGCTAGTGAGGTAGCAAATCAGTTTATGGCTGCTACTGGCAAGCGTATCTCCCGAAAAACTGTCGCCAGACGTTTGCATGAAGGAGGACTATACGCCCGCCGTCCTGCTGTGTGCATCCCATTGTCCAGACACCACCGTACCGCCCGTTTGCAATGGTGCCATCAACATCGCAATTGGACTGATAACGACTGGTCTGCTGTCCTCTTCTCAGATGAGAGTAGATACAGTCTATCGTCTGATTGTCGACGACAACTGATCTGGCGTGATAGTGGTACTGCATATTATCCAGCAAACATACAGGAAAGGGACCGATATCCGACATGTAGTGTCATGGTATGGGCTGGCATCATGATCAATGGCCGTACGTCCCTCTATGTGCTTCCAACTGGGACTATGACTGGCCAGCGATACATTAATGATGTTCTGATACCTCATGTTCGCATGTTCCGTGGTGCTGTCGGTGATAGATTCATTTTCATGGACGACAATGCAGCATGTCATCGAACAGTTGCTGTCCAGGAGTGTCTTGAGAGCGAGGATATTCAATGCCTCGTATGGCAAGCACGTTCTCCAGATCTGAATCCCATTGAAAATGAGTGGGATGCTTTGGGGAGGAGTCTTGCTGGTCGCCAATGCCCTCCAATAAACAAGGACACCCTCATCCTTGCACTGACAGAGGAATGGGATAAATTACCCCAACAGCTGCTTGATAATGTTGTGCAAAGCATGACACGACGTGTGGAATCTTGCATCGCCCTCCATGGTGGCCATATCCAGTATTGACATCTTACGCCGGAACGCCTGCGGACGGTAATTGCATTTTTTTCACGTTTACGTATTCTGCACAAAATGGCCTGTTTGTCCCTTGAACACGTTCCAAAGTCTTCTGGATTTCAGAGCACAATAAATTTTCTTTCTTGTAATGTCCTGGCATTCTGACATTATTTTATTTCACTTGGCATCCAACCACACTTACTTTTTTATGCGCTATATATATATATATAGCAATATATATATATATATATATATATATATATATCATCGTCATCATCATTGTCAACCATTATCAATCCACTGCTGGACGAAGATCTCCCCAAGTTTCCTCCACAACGGTCTGTCTTGTGCCAGTCTCCTCCATGTCACCCCTGCATACTTTCGAATTTCATCCACCCATCTCCCATGTGGTCTTCTTCTGGGTCTTTTCCTGTCCCTTGGAATCCAATCTAAAATTTCGGCTGTCCATCGATGATCTGTCCTTCTGGCAGTATGTCCAGCCCATTGCCATTTCAGGGATTTAACTCTGATCATGATGTCTTCCACTCTAGTCATTTTTCGGATCCACGAGTTCCTCTTCTTATCTCTCTTGGTTACCCCAAGCATGCACCTCTCCATGCTTCTTTGAGTTGTCTGCAGCCTTTGTATGTCTCTTTTAGTTAAGGTCCACGTCTCTGCACCATACGTAAGCACTGGAAGGATGTATTGATCAAACACTTTTCTTTTAAGACATAATGGCATATTGCTCTTGAAAATTATGCTGTTTCTTCCAAAAGCTCTCCAGGCAAGTTTTGTACGCCGATTAATTTCTTCATCAATGTGACCCTCACTTGATATCTGCTGTCCAAGATAAACGTATGTGTCTGTTATCTCCAGCTTTTCTCCATCAATCGATAAATCTTCATTTCTTGTAAAAGCATTGAACATCACTTTTGTCTTCTGAAAGTTCATTTTTAATCCCACTTCTTTACTCTTGTCAGCAAGTTCCTGGATCATACTCTGCAGCTCTGATGGGGTAGTTGCAAAAATGACTACGTCATCAGCAAAACGAAGGTGGGTTAGATAATCTCTATTAATCTTTATCCCCTTGTTTTCCCAGCTCAGCGACTGAAAAACACCCTCCAATGTGGCATTAAAGAGCTTCGGAGATATGGTGTCACCTTGTCTCACTCCCTTTCCAATTTTTACGTGTGTTGTATTTTCAAACAGCCTAATCTTTGCACTTGCATTTTCATAGATGTTATTAATAATATTAATGTATGCATCTTCAATACCGCAGGTTTTCAGAGCCATTGTAACTGCTGATGGTTTCACCGAATCAAAGGCTTTTTCATAATCGATAAAAGCCATGCACAATGGAAGTTCATATTCCCTCGCTCTTTCAATTAGTTCTCTCAGCACGTGGATATGATCTATTGTGCTGTAGCCACTCCTGAATCCATCTTGTTCTCTCGGTTGAGCCATGTCCAGTGTTACCTTCAAGCGGTGTGAAAGAACTTTAGTGAAGATTTTATAAACTACTGATAGGAGGCTGATAGGTCTGTAGTTTCCGAGATCCTCAATGTCACCTTTCTTATGTAGCAGGATCATTGTAGC
Organism: Macrothele yani; assembly: GCA_039090855.1. Taxonomy (NCBI): domain Eukaryota; kingdom Metazoa; phylum Arthropoda; class Arachnida; order Araneae; family Macrothelidae; genus Macrothele; species Macrothele yani. Next base: position 31,194,621 of record CM077003.1, read on the forward strand.
GGTGTTCCAATCCTCAGGAATCTTTCCTTCATTAAGGCATCGAGTGAAAATTTGGGCGAGTACTGTTTCGATTTCTCCACTTGCTTCTTGTATGATGTCTACAGTAATTCCATCTTCTCCTGGAGCTTTTCCTCGCTTCATGTTCTTGATTGCATGTGCAACTTCTGCTGGAAGGACTGGAGGAACTCTGGTACTGGTATCTTTCATGATGTCTGGAGTGCATATATCATCCCTTTCATATAATTTGGAGTAGAAATCTTTCACTCTTGTCAAAATTTCGCCTCTATTTCTTGTTACAGAACCATCTTCTTTTCTCAGTGCCATAATCTGTTTTCTTTCCTTACTGAGATGTCCCTTTGCTATCTTTAGGCTTTGGTTGTTTTCAATTGCTTTCCTCACTAGTTCACAGTTGAATTTCCTTACGTCTTCGGTGATACTTTTTCTTACTGTCTTGCATAGCTCTATATATTCCACTTTGGAAGTCACATCTTCTTTAGTTGTCCTCATCTCTCTTCTTTTTTGCATCAACATTTTGGTTTTTCCTGATAATTTGTTCACATGCAACTTGTTCTTAGACCCAGCTAATTTTGTTGCTGTTTCCATAAGAGCTTTGGTTACTTTTCTGTTAACTTCAGAGATGTCCACTTCTTCCGATGTTAGGCCTTCTAAAGCAGAGAACCTGTTCTTCAGTTCTAACTTGAAGGTATTATGGTGTTTTTTAAGGTTGGTTATGTCAATAGATTTTGTTTGTCTTATGAGCTTGCCACGTTCAAGTTTAGTGTTGAGGTGCATCTTACATCTCACCAATCTATGGTCACTACCTGTGTTGAACTTGTTTAGCACACTGCAGTCTTCTATGACGAATTTTTTGTTACACATAATAAAATCAATTTCACTTGTCGTCCCATTTGGATGTCTCCATGTCCATTTCCTGTGTGGCTTTTTCTTGAAAAAGGAGTTCAAGATGAAAAACCCTTCTGCCTCTGCAAACTCAACGAGAGTATTTCCACGCTGGTTTCTGTTGCCATGACCGAATTTGCCTACTGAAGTTTCATTCTGTTGCCGTTGCCCTATTTTTGCATTGAAATCTCCCATAATTATTTTCAAGTGCTGCTTACCTTTATTATTTAGATGACAAATTTCCTCATAAAATTCTTCAATTTCTTCTTCAGGATGACTTGTGGTGGGTGCATAAGTTTGAATAATCTGAGCCTGGTATCTTTTCGAGAGTTGGATAACAAGTCGTGCAGCTCTGTCAGAGGAACTTTCAACTTCTACAACTTTATCCTTCAGTTTCTTGTTTATTATAAATCCAACACCACTAGTTCTGCCAGTATCTGTCCCACGATAGTAGAAGAGATGTCCACTTTTCAGTTCGATGAGATCTTCTCCTTTTCTCCTTACCTCACTTAGCCCCACGATGTCCCACTTGATCCTTTGTAGTTCCTCTTCCAATTCAAGAAGCCTTGAATCAGAAGATAGGGAGCGTCCATTGTAAGTAGCCAAGGTCAGCTTCAGATGGCAGCCTAGTCCGGTCCTCCGGGGATTCTTAGCACCCTCTGCCTTCATGTCGCACTGGCCGCTGCCTTGGCCAGGTACATTCCAGCTGCCGGAGACTGAGGGCCAAGATTTAAGTTGTGGAATCATTTTGGAGGGGTTTGGCCATAACTCACCACGCTGGCCAAGCGGGTTGGTGAGTGTGGGATAGAATTTCCTCTAATCCCGATGGTATAGTTATACCGCTATGGGCGGTCGTCAGAGCCCCTTTAGTGGGAACAGGATGCACCACGAGAAGGCGGGGTTGACATTTGTCAAGGAGAGGCTGTGATGTTAAGCATCACTTGACCTTACATCCCATATATATATATATATATATATATATATATATATATATATATATATATATCATGATGAGAGTTAAATCCCTGAAATGGCAATGGGCTGGACATACTGCCAAAAGGACAGATCATCGATGGACAGCCGAAATTTTAGATTGGATTCCAAGGGACAGGAAAAGACCCAGAAGAAGACCACATGGGAGATGGGTGGATGAAATTCGAAAGTATGCAGGGGTGACATGGAGGAGACTGGCACAAGACAGATCGTTGTGGAGGAAACTTGGGGAGACCTTCGTCCAGCAGTGGATTGATAATGGTTGACAATGATGATGATATATATATATATATTGCGTAGCGACATGAAAACCGCTCCAAAATACCTCCCCCCCCCCAACGCAAACGGTATAAAGATTTGATGTAAGACCCGTCGATAACAGAGGAAAGCTTCGACTTCGTTTGAAGTAAGTTTTAGGAAGCGAGTGTCTGACCCCAGGTCTAAAACTGTCCTTAGAAATTGGAAGCTAGGATATCTGAGTAAGTGGACTCAATAGGAAAGAAACAGAAAATAAGCGAAAGGAGAGCTTAACCCTTGAGCAAACTGCGACACCAGTCTGGAGCGGCAAGGAAGAGAGGGAACGCGGGGGGAACCAAGCACTTACAGTATCCATCGCAGCGTATCACACCACCTCCCAGCCACCGACACCCCGTCCCCCGCATGGGGAGGGTACTGGAACTCACAATAACTACATCCGGATGCCGGAGCAGCAATCAGTACTCACCATCTCAATGCCAACCTGATAAAGAATGGGTTGCGGGTTTGTCTAACACCCACCTAATGTTCACACACTTATTCTCCATCCGATCCAGTCCTCATCCTGATGATCCATGACCTCCACAGCCCAGAAAAGTGCTTATTTCGTTGTGCCCCCCTCAACAGTCCCTGTAGGGGGGGGGCAACGTTAGCCGCCTTAGTTCTGGGATACCTAAGGAATTCGCTGGGATCGTAGTCAACCGCACCCCTAACAAGTTCATTAGAGTGGGCTTCCGCTTTCTTGAAGGACTTCTTGGCGAGTCTAGTGGGGAACTCACTCGTGTACCTTTTCAACTCCAAATCTGTCCCTTGCAGAGGGGTCCCCAGATAAGACACAATGATCGTACGAAGTGCTCGGCTCTGCACCCTCTCGATGATTCCTACTTACTCCTATCGAGATGGCGTAGCTGAGCACTGGCCTGACGACCGTCATATACAGCAGTACTTTGTGCCGTGTTGTAAAAAAGCTAATCCGGTGGAGCAGTGGAACTAAGTTGCCCAAGGTATTGTCTAGCTTTGTTGGTGCGATAGCTGGGGGTTCGCTACCCACGAAAGTCGACAATCAAGTTGAAGCCCTAGGTACTTAACAGAGGAAAGCATTCTATGCTAACCGCTTTAAACTTAAAATGGGTAAGAAACTAATCCTGCAGCCCTTAAGCCAGGAATAAACTCTTATGTATTTATTTTTGTTGTTGTTTGGGTTGAGGGTTCAATGACTACCGTGAACAGCTCAATGGGCTATAAGCAATCGCCTGTCCCTAATTTATGGTCACTGGTTCCAGGGAAGGAAGAGAGCCAGTGCTATAAGACAAGCACAACATCAATGCCTCACCGGTATATGAACCCGGACCCACTTGGACAGTCACAAGCCTACGCTTAGACCACAGCTCCACTGGCACGGCCTGCATTATCTCAGCTGCCAGGATAATCTCTGCAGACCACACCTGCTAGGGTACTCCCCGGTTGCGAAGAAGCCAACACACCCGCATCTGGGGGACCTCATTTGTTTGTTTGTTTTGTTTGTTATTGGAGGTTTAACGACCACCGTGAGCAACTCAATGGGCTATAAGCAGTCGCCCTTCCCTAATTTAGGGTCACTGTTTCCAGGGAAGGGAGAGAGCCAGTGCCGTAAGACAAACACAACATCCATGCCTCACCGGGATTCGAACCCAGACCCCTTACGGGCGAATGATCAGAGGCCAGCGCCTTAGACCACTGCGCCACCGGCGCGGCCGGGGACCTCATTTGAGCTACCTTCATTCATGCTACCTCAACAGCCCGGTTCTCCTGAACTATAACCGACGTGGTTGACCATTTTCTTACATTCGCTTTTCTTTTAAGAAGTTTTTGAGTTATGTACTCTCGATAATTTAGACTTAAAACTTTGGCAGGTGCTTACTACATAAAAACAGTATAAACACATTCACATTTTACTTTAAGATCCACATCATTTTCAAACTTTTTTTTTTTTTATTTAGATGGAAAAGAATCTTCGGCCTTTTCCCAATATTGCGGTGTTCAGCTAGCGCCTATAAAGCACCACAAGACTAACCAACTGTGTAGATGTGAGCAACAGAGACAGGACCTTTCGAAAAAATAATCTACACTGCTGGCCACCCAAAATGCAACACCAAGAAGGACACGAGACTGCAAAGCCAGATTTACTGGACACATAACAACAGATACAAAGATGAAACGATTGAGCTTACAGGCCCGTGCGACTTGCGGAACACGCAGACATCAATAAGTTCGTGTGACCCCCATGGCTGGCAATAACGGCCGCTACACACCGCGGCATCGAACGAAAGAGGCTTTGGATGTGGGCTTGGGGTATGTCGGTCTAGGCTGCTTCCACACGTTGCCACAGTTCATAAGGCGTGGCCGCGGATGGTGCTTGCCGGGCCACTCGGTTGCCGATCAACGACCAGACGTGTTCGATGGGCGACATATCGAGAGAACAGGCGAACCATGGCAGCATTGACACCTGGTTGGCCGTGAAGAATTGTTGCACGATGCGTGCCACGTGCGGGCGCACATTGTCCTGTTGAAACGTGGCCGCTGGCAGGTCCTGCAGGCTCCAAAACGTCGGAGATGTAGCGGTGGCTGTTGAGTGTACCGGCGATGCGTACCAGAGGGGTGCGGGTGTCATATTCTATTGCGCCCCAAACCATAACGCCAGGCGACGGACCAGTATGGCGATGCATAATGCAGGCGTCATACAGTCTCTCGCCGCGGTGCCACCACACGCGGATCCGACCATCGTGGTGTTGCAGGTAGAAGCGGGATTCGTCGGAGAAGGCAATGTCGTGCCATTCCGTAGTCCAGGTGCGGCGTTCAACGGCCCACTGCCGCCGCACTCGCCGGTGGGGTAACGTCAATGGTAATCGGAGCAATGGGCGCCGTGCGACAAGTCCCCGCTCCTGCAGACGACGTCGAACGGTACGTGCTGGCACAGGTTGTTGCGCAACACACCCTAATTCTTGCGCTAACGTTCGTGGTGTGTAGCGGTGCGAGACGTAAATGCCCGCCGCACAACATGCCTATCCTCTCGTTCGGTGGTGTGCCGCGGCTGTGGCAATTGCTCACGTCGGTCCCTCCTGCACCCACCGAATCCATACTCGCTTTACTGTGGCTGGATGTCGTCTCACACGGGCGCCGATGTCTCAGTACGATAAACCGCTGTCGCGATAAGCCACTATTCGTCCTTTGTCGAACTCCGAAACGTGCTGGAATGACTGCCGTATTCTGCGACGAGGCATCAGGAAGCTTCCCACGCACAGGTCCGGTAGCACAACACATTTCCACTATTTGTACCTCGCCTTCTGTGCTTCTTCTAGTGCTTCTTGGTGACGTGCCTGGCGCACATGATTTGCATATGCCCTGCAATGCTAATCGTTTGCATGTCCTCTTGCGGGCGACGCCTGCTGCGAATTTCAGGCCAATCGGATGCTTCCTTTTTGGTGCTGCATTTTGGGTGGCCAGCAGTGTAAACTGGTTCTGTGATAGCTCACAACGTAGATCTCTTCAAAAAATTAAAGACGTTCTAAAAACAGAGATATGATACACGCTAGTGACATTTCGTTCACAACAAATGACACTTCATCGTGAATGGTTCCAGGAGTGAATCCAGAAGGGGGGGGGGTCTGCCCCTGGAACCACATTACAACATATTACGACCAACGTAAAGGTGCACTTTAAACTGTGCACCAACAAGGGCTTTAATTATACACGAAGAGTGCCGTCGATTTCCCCAAAATAAATTACCAATCTATGAAGCTAAGTTCTCGCGCTCACTGGCACCCAAGACCTTAACATAAAATATTCAAAGTAAACAGAATATAAATTCTGAATTTGCTTGTAACACTAACTTGGTCATCCATGCAACACCTCTCAGAAAACGTGAAACTTTCATCGCCCTGGAGCGGGAATCAAACCCGCATCTCCCAATTTCCGGTCAAGTATGCTAACCGTTACAACACCACCCAGGACAGTGAAGTTCCAAGCAACTGAGACTAAGCGAACTTAGCTTAGGAATCTGAACATCCTCAGATTTTCGCTAATCGAAGAATCCGATTTCCCATGTATTATGAGGAATATTTCTTCATTGACTTACCTTAACATAAGCTCGGCATACCTGAACATTCCATCTGCATGTCAAAAGAATATTTACTTGACAAATTTGTGATACATTTGTACTAACATTTCAAAAGTACTCAAATACCCATTTGGGTCACTGCACGAACACACTCCATTTAATCATTTGCAATTCCACGTTCATTAAACTTTTAAACTGCAACATAAGCCGTCGTACGAAGATGCGACTTCTAAGGGGAAGACAACTTGTCTCTTGTCTCGAAATCCACTTCCTAAAACAGCCGTTACAGTATTTTAAATCCGTGACCTTATTTTAACTACAAAACCGATGCTAAACCTTTAACCATTAAATTCCAAATAACGAAACACACACGACTGAACTTCGGCAACTCTCTAAAATACAACTGCAACAAGCTCTCAAAGAACAGGAAATCGCTTTCGAGGGTACTTGATAAATTTTGCTCGGCAGAGTTCCTTCAGTAACTGGGAGGAAGAGGTAGGGGAAGGAGCAAATGGACTCAAAGGCATAACCCTCGAGGCTCTATAACAGTTTTCCGTGTGCTCTAGTACTTCCTAATTAAATTTGCATTGTTCATGCATCAGTAAGCAGTGGAGCAGGAGTTGCAGCGAACTGAAAATGCGACGTACGCCATGAAGTAGGAATCGCTTTACTGCATTCGGTAGATTCGCTTGCAAAGGAACGATGGCCCAGTGTCGCTACTTTGCATAAAGGCATTAAATATGCCCTACGAACACGAGGGTATTGCGTGCACTGGCAGTACGTCGGGTAAGACCGCAGAGTAACCAAATTTCCGCATACATATGCGAGAAACGAGATGCACAATGAAGAACAAACACGAGAAGCTACTGCAACAAAATATTAACTGAAGGAGAATGATCAGATCATATGAAGAGGATTTCAGGAAGAGAGTGTCTGACCCCAGGTCTTAAACAACCCTTAGAAATAGGAAGCTAGGAGATTTGGACTAGAGTGCCCGATAGGAAAGTGACACTGAAACGAGGTAGAAAGGGGGAAAGAAGACTCCTTTATTTATTACCGGGGAACCAGTACACGGGGCCCGACGGCTTAACGTGCCCATCCGACGCACGGCGGATATTTAGTGGTTCGAGCGTTTGTACCTTCCTGGGATCGAATCTAGGTCTTCTCCGTGGAAGTCACGAACTGTCGGTTTTGGAAGAGGGTGTGACTCACATTTTTGACCACTGGCTCCAAAACTCTGTCATGGTAGACTTTGGCGGATGTTTTCACTCCTCCTTTCTCGCAGAAATGGAGCTCCGTTGTATCCTCGTACGAGACTCCCCACCAAACAACCATGACAGGAGCAGGATGATGGGCTCCTCACGAGTCATGATCCCTGGAGCTTCCTCCTGAGCTGCTCGTGAGGTTGACACATACACCCTGTCATTTTGACGGTTGAAAGCCTCTTCGGTAACTAAAACTTTTTTCATCAGAGAAAAGGATCTGTCTGTGGCGATTGTTTGCGTAAAACTGCAGCAAACATTTCGCTTTTAGCACCCTCTGCTGCTTCAAGCTGCGGGGTGAGTGACATCGACGTTCTTAAATGTTCAGCTCACGAGCCTTCACTAATTGTTTTCTTACAGGATTTCGTCGAATACGGACTGCCACTGCTTTCATCAGGCGAGCAGTCCTCACGGTATGTGGCAGACTCTCTCTGGGGCGGTCAGCGATGATCCCAGTCTTGAAACTATAAACCTTTTTATGGCCCAGAACTTCGGCTGATTTTCAGCATGTTGAAACTGTGGGAAGCTGATTTTCCAAACAGCAACACGATTCTCATAATCGCCCCACTCCATGGCAAGTACTTCACGAAACACGTTATCTCCTCCGATTGAACGTACAATGATTCACTAGCTGCTTTGTGTCTCCTGGCTGGTCGGTGACGTTGCACACCGACTGCGCGCAATCTGTCTAATGTCTGTAACAATATTTATTTTTATTTTTTTTTTTATTGAAGGTTTAACGACAACCGTGAGCAACTCAATGGGCTATAAGCAGTCGCCCGTTCCTAATTTAAGGCCACTGGTTCCAGGGAAGGGAGAGAGCCAGTGCCGTAAGACAAACACAACATCCATGCCTCACCGGGATTCGAACCCGGACCCCTTTCGGACGAATGATCAGAAGCCATCGCTTAGACCACAGCGCCACAGGGGCGGCAACAACAATATTTATGCTAAGACTGGGTATATCTATTATAAATGGGTTTATGCATATTAAATTTTTATGATATTCACTTGTACTTTGGGTTCCGGCAGCGAATAATTCTCATTTTCATTACTGACTAAAATAATCATGGAAAATGTTTCTGAATTTTGGAATTTTTTTTTTTTTTTTTTTTTTTTTTATTGGAGGTTTTTTTTTTTTTTTTTTTCTTTTTTGATTGGAGGTTTAACGACCACCGTGAGCAACTCAATGGGCTATAAGCAGTCGCCCGTCCCTAATTTAGGGTCACTGGTTCCAGGGAAGGGAGAGAGCCAGTGCCGTAAGACAAACACAACATCCATGCCTCACCGGGATTCGAACCCGGACCCCGTTCGGACGAATGATTAGAGGCCATCGCTTAGACCACTGCGCCACCGGGGCGGCATTTTTTATTTTTTAGTTTACCGTGGTTCTGTACTTTTTTTTTTTTTTTTTTTGATTGGAGGTTTAACGACCACCGTGAGCAACTCAATGGGCTATAAGCAGTCGCCCGTCCCTAATTTAGGGTCACTGGTTCCAGGGAAGGGAGAGAGCCAGTGCCGTAAGACAAACACAACATCCATGTCTCACCGGGATTCGAACCCGGACCCCGTTCGGACGAATGATCAGAGGCCATCGCTTAGACCACTGCGCCACCGGGGCGGCGGTTCTGTACTCATCGCGTGACGAAAGTAAACTGATTTTTTTTTTTTTTTTTTTTTTTTTGATTGAAGGTTTAACGACCACCGTGAGCAACTCAATGGGCTATAAGCAGTCGCCCGTCCCTAATTTGGGGTCACTGGTTCCAGGGAAGGGAGAGAGCCAGTGCCGTAAGACAAACACAACATCCATGCCTCACCGGGATTCGAACCCGGACCCCTTACGGACGAATGATCAGAGGCCATCGATTAGACCACTGCGCCACCGGGGCGGCCAAGTAAACTGATTAAATTGTAGTTCCAAGCAACAGTGGTGCTTCTGTTATAACCATCTTACTTGCTTTCATATATGCCATATGTTTTATTCTTTTTCTTACATCTTATAGGGGGAATCGCCTTACAACCAATGTGTTCAGATTTCTCCTGGTGTATTGCATTTTCATATAACTAAGTTTTACAATAAATAAGTGTGCAATAAATAATTGTATTGCATTGATAAGATTATATTATTATGAAAAACATTATGCATCACGCGATTAGTCACTCATTTTTATATTTAGCCAGCAGGATTCAATTCCTACAACCCTGGAAACAACGCTCGCATAATCCTTCGAATCTGTGGATAAACATGGCCAATAAAGAAAATATGTATTTTTAAACGAAAATTTTGAATGGCACGAGACTGATAAAAGCAAGTGTCGACAGCGTTTCATTCTTGGAACAGTTGCAAGCAAAGACATGGCAGGAAAAAGGGACTTGTACGGTATATCAGCACAACTGAAAAAAAAAACAAAAAAACGGAAGTTTCATAACAGAGTGTACAAAATTCCGCGAAGCAAACGTGATAGTTCCTTATGATGAACATTTGATTTCCGCAAAGGCACTCATGGTCGCACTGAGCGACTCGCAGTTCGCAATCAGGGCATCTCGTCGAAAAACAAACAGAAAATCAAAATGCTAGGATCTACACCGCCCACTTCAGATTTAACAAAGTATGCGTTTTCACTCCACCGGTAGTAGTGGAAAACCAAAAAGAGAAATGAGAATATTTTTCTTTCTCGATTTTCAGACGGGATTTATCAATATGCAAATTCCCGAATGCAATCTTTTTGACACAAGCAGCGAGAGACATTTTGAGAGGGTGGAGGAGAGACTTTACAATTCATTCCGGCGCAACAATTGGGGAAATGCCAAAGCTGATTTCTGTCACTGTCCGACAAAAAATAAAAAAAGATATCCCAAACACCCACTTCACACGCAATCACTGATCTGACAGCCGCGTACAAGTTGCAATGAAGTGAAAATTGCAAGAGAATAAATTGAATAGAGAAGCCAGAAAAATCAATAACAACCGTTTCTTCTTGAGTACCACAATCGAATCCCTACCTTCCTTAAGAAGTTCGAAAAAGAATAGCAACACGACTCCACCCCCCCCCACCCCCCAGCTCTCTTTATTCCACTTCTTAAGTTCGATAACTTTCAGAAAAAAAAAAAAGTCACTGCTGCACTTATTCGGAAACGATCAGTTCCCTTAATTTAAGCAGCCTTAAAAACGTGAATTTTACTGAGGAACAAAGGAAGTCTGCAAAGCAATCTGTATTTATTTAGTAGCACTGAATGATTTTCCAAACACAACGACCTTCTAAACTACGTACGCCACAGGTAAAACAAAAATGTGCATTACTTTTTCGGTTAATTCAAGTATAACATTCCGCTACCTTATTTTATTTTCGGAAGGGAGGGGGGAAATCGATGGCGAACGCGAAATTGCTGGGCCGACCTGCGAAAGGTTTAAAGTTCTCTCCGCCCAACGAAATTTAGTTAATCCGTGAGTGGTCTTGTGGCTAGAACAACCGCCTTGCTACCCTGATGGATTCGAGGTAGGTTGAATTGCTCTGAACCGTGCGTCCGATGGGCACATTAAGCCGTCGGCCCCAGGGCATTACATTCATCGTTACACACATGGTCATCTGTTCCAAATTCACTATCCCTGTAGTAAGCACTCGTGGTGACGCCATAGCCGCGCATTCCCAACGGTGTTGACTTGCAGCACACTGTAAAAAATAAGTGTGAATTCGCGAAAATTTTCTGAAAATAACGTGCAGCAAAGTTGCCGGTAAGTGGCTAGCTGGCTGGTGAATTTTTTTGGCGCAAGGGCCATATTTGGCCATAGAGTGTCAGACACAAGACAGTTTTAAAAACGTGATACGAAATGACCAGACGTTCAGTCATAAGGTCAGCTCCCGCCGTGGGTGCGCTACTCACCAAATAACTCGTAAAACCAGTTATTCCCGTGCCGGTACGTTAGTCTTTAAACGAAATTTCCCGTTTTTAAAAGCGCCCGTTAATTTTAACTTCCGTATTTTCACAGATTTTCTGTAGTCAGTAATTCCCTTTATTTCAGAAAAGTCCGTTTCCAAGTTTTTATACAGAAATTTCGCAAAATCGATGACATAGAATTTATCCGCCTTTACGCCAGAGAATCCTTTCGTGCAGGTGGAGAGGATAGAACCCAGTCGATTGGGTTGGGTCTGAGCAAGCCGCGCGTCTTAACCACTGAGCCAGGAAGTCTTAGTAACCCCCCCCGCGATTCTTTTCATTAGTGCTAGTAGTGATTTAGTCATTTTATTTTCTGTTGGAACTTAATTTTTAATACGTTTGTCAAAATTTTATTTTTTCTGTAGAAGGACTCATCATAAATTAAGTCCTTTTTTTCAACGCGATAGTTCGAAGCAACAATACTTTGGAACTTAAATTTTTTTTTCAACTGACAACTTTCAATTGAAGGTTAAGGGAAAAACTGGGTACGTCAATATTTTGTGAAAATCGAGGTAGTGGTATCTATCATTGAACTCAGAATGAAGAGAAGCATCTTTTAGAGGTGCAAAACAAAAAAAAAACAATCGGGTTTGTCAAGCGTTTTCAGACCTCTTAAGATTTGATGTCCAGGGAAAAAACCAGGTAAGTAAAAAAAATCGTTTTTCTCATTTTAGAAAAAATGTTACCTGGTTTCTATCCTGTATCCTTCAATTATCTTTAAGAAATGGTGAAATGTACGGTTTTATAGCATTATTTCACAAAACTTCTAAATATAAATTTAACTCTTGCTAATAATAGCTTACCTTTTTAAGGATTCCATAGACTGGTACATAAAAATATCGTACAATCAATAATTTAAATACCTGCTGTACCCTCTGGTGATGCTGTTTTCGCAACAAGTTACACAGACATTGTCTTTTGTTAACCCTGCACAACATTCATTGCTTAATTATTCTTTTGATATCATTCCATTACAATTTCTTCGTTGTTGTTTTTTTTTTGTTGTTTTTTTCTTGTTTCGTTTTTTTTTTCTTTTTTTTTTTTTTTTTTTTTGACGTAGAACTACGTCTAACTTTGTGGATAGTATGGGGCGACTTAAGGCCGACCGCTTATCACAAAAATAGGTCCTAATTGAAATCATTGTAGCGTTAAAAATACGTGCCGCACACTAATCGTGTTAGCATACTCGTAAATAGCATGGAGTCCAATTCGCGTACTGAGCAACATCGTGCGCGTGGAGAGATTCAAAATTTCTTGTTGTGCCACAGCGTTTGACTCAGTCTATCTCGGCAACCGTGAGCGCGACACGACTGTGCGTGATATCGTTTTAAAGCTCTCGACGAGATTCTAATATAAATATAGAACATATCGCAGTGGTTTAAACTAAAAAAATTTTTTATTATTTTCGTGTGAATGGGTTAACTAAACTTTTCGACAATGCTGCGGAATTCGCAGAATGAACGCGAGCAGAAGTGTCTCAGTTGAAATCATTGTAGCCTTAAAACTACGTGTCGCACACTAATCGTGTTAGCATATCCGTAAACAGCATGGAGTCTAATTCGCGTATTGCGCAATACATGCTGCGAGCTATGCGCCGTCGCTCCCTGCGCGCGGTGGAGACTATTCGATATTCCTGAGGGTGCCGCCGCGTTTAACTAAGTCTATCTCTGCAACTGTGAGCGCGACAAGACTGTGCGTGATATCGTTTTAAAGCTCTCGACGAGATCTATTCAAATATACAAAGAACATTTCGCAGTGGTTTGAACTAAACATTTAAAAAAATTAATTTTTGCATTGATCTCGAGTCAGAAAAAAGAAAATTCGCGGGAGAATTTCATGTATTTAGTTTTATGGTCTTGTAATGGCAACCTCGCTAACGGTTCAAAACCGTAACATTTACAGTCTGATTTTTTACACTGTACGTGCGCCCTGAAAGATTTCAGTAGTTCGTTAAGACAACTATTTGTTTTATGATTTAATTTTGCAAACAGTTTAGAAAAACTTTATTTCAATTTCTCAAAATTGCCAGAAAGAAGAAATGAAGTTATGCCCGCGATATCCTGATATCATTAATTTCCAAACAATGAGAATATTTCGTCTAGCGTAATTGAAAATAATGGTCTGGCATGCATTTCCAGTTTTCTTTTAACAACTCTTTCCTAAAATGCCAGATAATGTATAATCTAATGTATGTCTTAAAACATCCATCCACGGGGAGGAGGGGGGCAGCATCCTTTAATCCAACTACGGAGATATACGCATCAATGTCATTACGATATAGATGACATACACATCCAAAAATCATTACCACGAGCAGTTTCCACGAGAAATAGAATGCGGGGCGAAAAACGACGAAAAAAAATCTGCACATCGCCATAACTTATCACAGTGACTGCTGGAGGTAATTTATTAATGCATCATGCTCGGACGTCGCTACCTGTTATCGAAGGAGTGTTATATCACCCCACCATTCGGGTGCTTTTTGCGAGACGATAAATTGAATTGGTCTGGTTACTTTATCGATTTCTGTATCTGCGGAGCCTTTAGCTATAAACGATAGCTATCTTTACACTCGCCCTGAAAAGGCAATACATCCCCAAAATGTCTGACATGACCAGGTAATCTATAAAAAAAAAAAATAATAAACACTGATGACACGGCACGTTTCCCACACGACTTGGACTCGCACCAAAAGTGCCAAATTTGTTATGAGCGACTACTGCGACAAAAGCTTGCCTTATATTTTTTTTAATTCGGAGGGGGGGGGGGGGGCACTTTTGCATGGTTCATACACTTTTTCAATCACAGAATTCCAGGACTTTCGGATTTTTTCAGTGTTCGAAGTGCCGGTATGGCATACTGGTAGTTAACAAAAATGGAAGTGAGCATACCGGCAGTTAAAAAAACATTTACCATCCCGGTATGTAATAAATTATTAACCCGTCACAAACTACGTAAAGAAATTAGTATGAAAGCACGAATTTCAATGCAAAAATCGGCATATGAGATTTTTAACAGATAAAATTGATAAATGATTAGCAGCTGGGACTGAAAGAGACCGCAAACCCTTCAATGAAAGGTTTTTTTTAATTATTACATTATTTCTTTTAATATAACATACATTAATTTTTTAAACAAAAAACAAATGTGGTGTGGTACGTATTTCTTTCGAAACCTCCTATTTATACTATGTGGATCTATGGTTGACACCACACCGGCAGTAGCTGTGCCACTTCGACCACTGGATTTTTTTTTCCAGGACATACAAATCCAAATGTTCCTACTTAAAACATATTGAACTTGTAACCTACAACAAACAACTCCCAACATGCTTCAGCAAACTTAATACGGAATGCAGAATGATGAAAATGACTGCTGCAGCTAGTAAGAAGCTTAGAACTACATGTAAATACTGAAATATCAAAACAGTCACTGAAAAAAAGGGGAACCACGGGTGGCCTAGTGGTCAACTTTCGTGACTGCCACGGAGAAGACCTCGACTTCGATCCCAGGCAGGTACGAGTGATCGAACCACTAAATATCCGCCGTGCGTCAAATGGGCACGTTAAACTGTCGGGCCCCGGGTACTGGCCCCCAGTAATAAATTAGGGCGTCTTCCTCCCCCTTTCTACCTCGCTTCCGTGTCTCTTCCCTATCGGGCACTCTAGCCCAAATCTTCTAGCTTCCTATTTCTAAGGGTTGTTTAAGACCTGGGGTCAGACACTACCTTCCCAAAATCCTCTACATATGATCTGATATGTCACTGAAAATGTAATTAATTTCTACAAAATGTTTATATAATTATATTAGAGAAAAATTAAATTTTCTGAAAATCAGTATAAAAATTAATGAGTTATTTTTCTGAAATCAGTACATACAGGGGTTGTCCAAAATATTGGAAACACCTTGAAACAATGGGTGTTACGCACCTAATATGGTGTGGGAGCACCCTTGGCGTTAAAACTGCTTGAATCCTCCTTGGAATAGACACATACAAGCCCTGGATGGTGGTAAGTGGTATGTTGTACCATTCTTCCTATAGAAACTGCTCCAATTCCTTGAGAGACGTCGGAGGAGGATAGCGGGATTACACTCTTGTTTTCCAACACAGACCACAGGGGCTCAAAGATGTTTCAAACTCCAGTGATTGTGGGCCAGGGAAGGTGTGCAACTTCATCCTTATGTTCCACAAACCATGATTGAACAGTTCGACTTCTGTGAATCGGGGCATTATCATCTTGAAAGGTGCAATCCCCTCAAGGAAACAATGTCCGCGTCATTGAATGCACATAGTCGGCCAAAAGAGTGACATACTGACAGCTAGTGATCCGTCCGTGGAAGGTGATAACGGGAACTGCTGCAAACCACGAGATCATGGCCCAAACCATTACGGAATCGCCCCCATGCTTCACTGTAGGAAGGAGACAGTCTGGGTTGTAGGCTTCTGCGGGGGTTCTCCACACGTAAACCCGTCATGTGGTGGGGAATAGTGAGAAACCTGATTCATCGGAAAACAAGGCATGTTTCCAGTTATCCGCAGTCCATGTTTTTTTGTTCCTAGCACCACACTGTAGTCTCCGTTTCATATTCACCTGTGACACCAGGGGTTTTGCAATCGCAGCTCTTCCGTAAATATTGTGCTTATGCAATTCCCTTCACACGGTATGGGTCGACACTGGGTTTGCAGATGCGCATTAAGCTCAGCAGTCACCTTCGTCGCCGTGGTCTTCCTCCTTGCGGTCACAATCCTCTTTAATGTCCTCCTGTCTCTCGCAGTGAGTTTGGTTTTCCTTCCACAGTTGTGTCTCGCCGATGATGTTGTGCCGTGAACACTGTATGCTGCCATGACTTTCGAAACGGTACCTCTCGATACCCCCCCCCCCCCCCACACACACACACACACTGTGGTTACCGACGCACCAACCAGACGGGCTCCTACAATCTGCCCTCTTTGGAACTCCGACAGGTCACTTATTGTGCCTTCACCTGCAAAGAAATTATGGAAACACCGATTTATAATGCAATCACACAGACCCTTGAGACTATAAGCAACACTTTTTTACAAAAAATGTGTAGCTACATGTTCGTTTTACTCAAAAAGCAGCACATACCAAAGTCACTGTTTTCAGTGAGATGTATCCATTATTTTGGACAACCCCTGTATATTTTTTAAGTTCAATCATCGAAGCAAACTATAGAATAGAAAAAAACATAAAACAAAAATATAGGTATAAAATCTGCAGTTAGAATATAAATTTGGCATCACTCTTGAGACACTTTCATATACCACACAATCAATATACCAAACAGTTTATATTTAATTATTCTGAAATAATGCTTACACTGAAATTTAAAGAACAAGGAAAGGCGAGATATTTGAAACTTTTCAAAGGAACAAAGGGTTTAATACTTTTCTTAAACAAATATTCATGGGAGCAAGTATTTGTGTTACATTTTATATAGGGAAGGAACTTTCAAACATATTGATGCAAGAGCTTTTAATTTAAATGCACTAGCTATATTTTAAATTTGTACTCACCAGCAAACAAAGTAAGCACAAGAATTTCCAAAATGAAATTAAAGATAACGAGAAAACCTTAAATCCAAGGGGCTTAAGGTATTCGTACAGCTGCAACATTCATCAGTGATCAAGGCAATTTAACTAGGCATGATTAGAAAACCAATTATGGCAAACGGAAAGTGATTAGTTAGCTCAGGAAATATGAACAAACAAGTAGATTCAAGTTTCTGATATTAGAAAGCAATCTGATGTTACGGCAATTTTTTACAAAAAGTATTCATCAGCAAATTTCAGTGAAGGTCAAAATAAGCCACAAAAAGATCAGCTACTTATAAAACATCAGCTTACTTCCACTAGTGGCTAAAACGTATGTTATGAAAATTTACAAATGGTGCACGAAAAGTCTCTCATAGCAGGAGGAGGAATCAGATCCTGAGATTTTCAAATCGAACAGTTCAGTAGAAAGAAGAGAAATACAAGGAAACATGATACTGATTTTGACCCTTATAGCGAAAGAATTTTGCATAACGGAAAAGTTGAAAATAGGTGAAAGTAAGCTGTGGTATAATATCCGTAGATTTTATATTATTGGCGAAAAAGGCAAACTCACATAGCTGAGCTTTACCTCCCCAACGGGTGGCTTCTTTTTTTTTTTTTTTTTTTTTTTTTGATTGGAGGTTTAACGACCACCGTGAGCAACTCAATGGGCTATAAGCAGTCGCCCGTCCCTAATTTAGGGTCACTGGTTCCAGGGAAGGGAGAGAGCCAGTGCCGTAAGACAAACACAACATCCATGCCTCACCGGGATTCGAACCCGGACCCCTTACGGACGAATGATCAGAGGCCAACGCCTTAGACCACTGCGCCACCGGGGCGGCACGGGTGGCTTCTTCAAGGCTGAATGATATTAAACAGACACAGAGAGAACAGCAAACATTACATTTGAAAATATATTGTGTTGGTGCGAATGAAATGTCCGGCGCGAATGAGCGGTGCAGACAGGCAGGCCCCCACCACAGCGGAATGGAACCACCCATAGGTGTTGCGGGTATTACGTCACAGAGTTACTATAAATAGCTAGCACGTGTGTGAAGAACAAGGTTCAGGCGTAATTTGTTTGGACGTAACGTGGCTTGCAAAGGAAACATGCAGACGCCGGATTTGAGAGTCATCTTCCTGTATGAATTTAAACTGGGCCATTCTGCAGGAATTGCCGCTCGAAACGTTAACAAAGCGTTTGTGGAGAATACAGCCAACGAACGAACCATTCGGCGATGGTTTGTGAAGTTTCGAAGCGGAGATACGAGCTTGCAAAACGAAGCACGTGGTCACAGACCTGTTGCTGTTTCTGACGATGTTCTGTTACGTGTGGTTGAAGCGGACACCCGAAAAAGCTGTCGTGAGGTAGAGGCAAAGGCAGGTTGCCCACCACACGACATTTGTTCGGCGTCTGCCTGCGATGGGTAAGGTCAAAAAGCTGGACATGTGGCTGCCGCATGAGTTGACAACTGCCAACAAGATTAGGCGTTTGGAAGTGTGCACGTCGCTGCTTGCCAGGAATAAACAGGAACGTCTGCTGCATCGAATCGTCACCTGCGACGAGAAGTGGGTCCTTTATGATAATTGGAAACGATCTGTACAATAGTTAAGCAAGGCACAGCCTGCTGGAAGGCATCCTAAGCCACCCCTACACACCAAGATGATGATCCTTGTCTGGTGGTCCACAGCCGGGATAATTCATCAGAGTTTCTTGGCAAGAGGCCAAATCATCACTGCAGAACGTCATTATGCTGAATTGAACCGGAAATTGCTGTAGAAACAACCGGCTTTGGTTCACAGGCATGGTATTGTTCTGCTCCAGGACAACTGCCGCCCTCATGTCGCACAATGAACAATGCTGACACTAAGTGCCTTGGGCTATGCAGCACTGCCTCATCCTGCCTAATTCCCGGACTTGTCTCAGACAGATTATCATCTGTTTCGTCGCCTGGATCCCTTCCTGTCCGGGAAACAGTTCACGACAGACGAGGTTCAACGTGCAGTTGATGACTTCTTCGGGTCCCAGCCACGACTTTTTCCGTTCCGGGATCATAGACTTGCTGGACAGATGGCAACTATATGTCGATGCAGAGTGTAATTATTTTGCCTAGGTTGATTTGTACTACTTTTCCGTTTTCGCGGTCCACGTGTGCTGGTCCTTTCCGGACATTTCATTCGCAACAACCCAACAGACTTGTTATTAATTTGGTGTATTTGTGCTCCTTGATTATTGTTTAGGCGAAAAGTATTCTTCATCGCAAAAGCTATGCTAAGGAAAAAAACTTTTTCGAATACGTCTACCGGAAGCAGAGATAGCAAAAAAAAGAGGTTTTGACCTTTACGCCTCCTAGGGGGAAAGTTGTGCATTACTTAAAGAGGATCTTAGTGTAGCAAAAATCTTATTCGCTCCCCGTCTTTATCGTAGCGAATGGCATACAGTAAAAAAAAAAAAAAATTCTCAATAGGGTTTTTAGAAGCGCAGATACAGCTGCAAACACACCCACAACCCAGCCACCTAGCGGCAGAACTGTGAACTACAAACCTCCTTAAATACAAACCTGTACGGTAAATGGTATCCGGTGTTAAAAGAATTTCTTAAATAGGACATTTAGAAGTACAGGCATTGAAAAAATTAGATTAAATATTTGCGCCCCCTAGCGGCGAAATTGCAATTTTGGGGGGGATGGGGGGGAAAACATACAAGGAGTTTTCATACTTAGTATCTAATCACCCGAAAATTCGGTGTCATCTTTCTTGTTTGAGCTGCTGCCGGACACCACCACTATCACCGTCGATGTGTCCTGCCGTCAGCTCAACGATCTGCACGTATCGCTCACGTCAAAACGAAACCGCAATGGCGTCCTACTACCGCAGGATGGAGCGAGGCCTCACACAGCACGGGTGACCTGTCACCAGATCAGGGACCCGGGCTGGGAGCTGCTGCCGCACCCAGACTATTCCCCGGACATTGCCCCAAGCGACTATTACCTTTTCCAGTCGTTGCAGCATTTCCTGGACGGACAGCGGTTCTCCAACCGGGACGACGTCGAAAGCGCTCTTCTTTACATGCAGACAGCTACAATTCTACGATGACGGTATCCAAAAGCTGTCCGGACGATGGGAGTAGGTCGTGGCAAACGATGGTACTTGTATATATGGTAATTAGCCCTTTTCTTTTAGAGACAATTCTACGAGGACGGTATCCAAAAGCTGCCCAGGCGATGGGAGTAGGTCGTGGCAGAAGATAGTACGCGTATATATCGTAATTAGCCCTTTTCTGTTGCCTTGCATCTGCAGACACTACTTTCTTCCTAACCCAATAAGTCGGAAATTATGGCACTTACTACAAATAACGAAATTTGAAGAAAAATTGGGAGCCAGGCAATTTTCCGGTCCTGAATTAATGCATCACTTTTTTGGTTGGTGGTGGTTTTTCCAGGTTTAAAGGCTATTATGAGCAGCTGTAATGGAAATGAGCAGTCGTCCGTCCTTAGTTTACGGCCACTAGTTCCATGGGAGAACACCAGCGCTGTAATACTGTTTGTATTACAGCGCTAGTTTATGCTACTGTGTTTGTTCTCCCATGGAACTAGTTTATGCTACTAGTTTCATGGGAAAACACCAGCGCTGTAATACTGTTTAGACCCAGCATGGATTAGTCAAAATTATATGCTTCTGACCACTCAGGCGGCCTGCCGAGACTTCGTGTCACAAAATCTGCGCAGTAAAATCGTCGAGCGGGGGTCTCACTAAAGACTGAAGCTTCCAAATCAGAAGAAATCGATAATTCTCAATTTTCCAAATTGCAATCATGTTTTTTCTGGTTATTCTTTGTAATCAAAGAAATAAACTGAAACCTGTTTACAAATCTTGCGCGAAAGACGAAGGCAGAACTTCTTTTTTAGCCCAGTTCGGTCGAAAACACATTAGCAAACAACAAAAAATTGAAAGAGGATGACAGAAAAGAGAACCGACAATTCATTTTATAGGGATAAAATAATGAAAAGACTTAATTAGCCACGGTTGCTCGTAAAAAAACAAACGCGGCTTAACATGTAATTTATTCAACATTATTCAGAAGAAAATAAAGGCTCAGTTTTTCCCTTAATCTGAAATCATGCGAAAGAGCATCGAAAAGAATTCCCAATTAATACTGCAAATGGAAACAGTCCTGATTTACGGGTTAAATAATGCTACGGTGTACATGAGTTAATCAGTTTCAATGTAACTTTTTCCCCCTCGGCTTTAGCCTTCGTTAACATAGCTACATCTACGAGTACTGGATATTATTCCGCATAAAAAAGCATTCCATTGATGGCTCAAACCATGCACATCGAGAGAATTCATTATTCCAATATGAAAGCCCATACTGAGATAATAAATGTTTCACGTGAACCATTATTCTTCGCAGCAAACTGGTCACCAATGATACCGAAATTTTTTACCACGGAGAAATAGTGTACAAGACACCCCCTACTTCTAATATAAAATATCACTACTGATCTTAAGCATTCCATAACGTATTTCAGCATTAGTTGACAACATCAAACATGCAAAACCTGAAATTAAGAAGCTTAATTATTCAATTACTGAAAGCGTTTTTACACGAAAATTGGAATTTTCATATACGTATTTGTAATATTCTCTACATATGATCGATTACATTATGAGAAGGCTTTTTTATTCAATGAAAACCATCTGTTGGAGTTTGGACTTAGCAGAGGCAGCCCAGCCGCTGGCGATTGTTAGTGGATGACGTAAGACCCGCAACCAGGGTATTCTGATGGTTTCGGTTCCAGTTTTGACTCGCATGAGGAGAAGTTGGAACACAGACAGATGCGTGATTGAGAATTGAATAAGGAGTTCGTGATCTTGTGGTGTAAAATGTTTCTGTGGGAATCAGTGTCTGTGTTTTTATTTGTGCATATTGGAGATGAGCCCGCAGAATCCATTAACTTACCGAAAACCCGGGCCCTGGCTCGGAATTACACGTCTTGAATTTCATTACTGTAATTAATTTAACACGTGTAACTCCGAGCCCGGTTGAATTACACGTGTTGAATTTCATTGTGGATTTGCTACCATGGTGGAAGGATTTTCAATTTCCTACGCTAGCTGCCATTGCAAGACTTGCATTATGCATTGTCCAAAGCTATGGCCCAAGCAAGGATTAGTTTAAGGTCTAGTATCGAAAAACTGGGGGGAAAAGTCAATTCCCATTTTTTGTATTTTATTAAAAATCAAGAATCTTTCTTTAAAATGTATTAATTTCCAAAATTGTGCAGTTAAAAGTATTATTTATATTTTTAAATTTCCTCACTCCCACGATTTTTGGGGTGACGTTGGTTTTTAGTGAAGCAGGTAGAGTTTTTTTTTTTTTTTTTTTTTTTTTTTTTTTTTTGAGTGGAGGTTTAACGACCACCGTGAGCAACTCAATGGGCTATAAGCAGTCGCCCGTCCCTAATTTAGGGTCACTGGTTCCAGGGAAGGGAGAGAGCCAGTGCCGTAAGACAAACACAACATCCATGCCTGACCGGGATTCGAACCCGGACCCCTTACAGACGAGTGATCAGAGGCCAGTGCCTTAGACCACTGCGCCACCGGGGCGGCAGGTAGAGTTTTAGAGAAAAGAAGATCAAGTTGAAGGGCTGAGGCATTAGATGTAATACTCTCTCTCCCTTTTTTCATGATGAACTTGATCTGGAAACTGCACACACATATGACAATATTGTGATTATTATACTATTAAGGGCAAGCTTTGTTAATGTTACAAAATGCAGAATAATCTGGTCTGGAATGCCTTTACGTTCTGTTTTTTTTTTTTTTTTTTTTTTTGGAAATTTCCCTACATGCTTTTTTTTTTATATTCTACTACATCACTCTAAACTACCTTTACCGATTAGCATATATGTAAATTATACTGCAAAGATTAGTTTTCTAGAGTCAAAATTTCAAACACTTGCAACAGTCTGTACGGCGTTGTACGTTTTATAATGCAACTTATTCAAAATAAAAGTAAATTTAGAAATCAAAAAGAAATAACGAATGGAATTTTTTGTTTCTAAAAGATTTTCTTTTCTTCAGCTTTTACCAAAATTACTGATTTCCCTGATACGGTCGAAGGGCACGTTGATTATTTTCAAATTCACATTTTAGAACATTTGGCTTCATGAGTAGTATTTCTAAAGACATTAATATTGTGAAGTGGATTAACTGAACTAAACTTTTTAAACTAATGATTTTTACACTAATCCTTGCTTGGGCCATATCTTTGGCCAGTGTATAATTCATAAATGCAAGCCTTGATAAGCAAAATTTTTCCGAGAATCCGGGCTCAGCAAACACACGTGTAATCAAAGAAAGCATTACACATATAATCAAAGAAAGCGGGCCGGGCATGGGCTCCTAAAATGAGCCCGAGCTCATCTCCAGTGCATATTAATGGATTAAAAATATCATCCTCGTCAAATATTACTTTGTCCGAGTGACTCCTCATTTGCAATGAGATATTCGAAACACCATTAGCAGTCATAGTCTCTGAAATCATCTGGCATTGAAGATACTATTAATAACATCTAAAGAAATGCAAGTGCAAAAGTTCAAGTGTTCCAGGACACAACACTTATAAAAACTGGAAAGGCAGTGAGATAAAGTGACACCATGTCTCCCAAACGGGAGACAACAAGAGATATTTTAACCCACCTTTGTTTTACCGACTACATGATCATTTTCTGCAAGTACCCACCCCCTCAGGGGCTGAGGAGTGATCCAAGATCTTGCTGACAAGAGGAAACAAGAAAGATGACACCGAATTTTCGGGTGTAATAAGCACGTCTTTTGAATCTGTTCTGACGCAAATTAAATTTATCAAAGCTATTCAAAGGCAATGGAACCGGTATGGAAAACAATAGTATCCGACGGAAAAAATAAGTTTTTCAATCGGGTTTTTAATCCCTTAGATATTGCTGTAAACGGAATTGTGAGCTTACGAACTCTTAGAAACAGAGTTATCGACAAAAATAAGATGTGACTTTAAGTCCCCTGGTGGGAAAACCATGCATTATTTTAAGAAGAAAGTATTCTCAAAAGGTTTATCCATATAAGCGGTATCGGTCCAAGAAAAAAAATTTAGTCGAGTTTTCAGGAACCCAGATTTTGCTACAAATACATCAGATGCAGAAATTAACACTTATGACCCCTGGTGGCCAAACCATTCTTTACAAAACATTAGAAATTAAGTGAAAAATATTTTCCATTAGGTCTTGTATGCGATACAGGAAGAATTTTTCAAATCGGAGTTTTAGGAGCAGAAAACGCAATTTACCTTTATGCGCCCTAGCGGAAAGTCTTAAATGATTTACGTGAAAATTTTGAATTTATAGGAAAAACATTTCACATCGGAAACACTATCTAACAACAAAGGAATTTTCCAAATTGGACTTTTAGAAGTAGAGATATTCACAAAAATAAATACATCTACGCCCCTGGCGTAGAAACCATGCATTATTTCAAGAAGAAAGTGTTCCTAAAACGTTTGTCGACATGAGTAGCATCGGTCAACAAGAGACTTGTTTTTCAATCGAGATTTTAGAAGCTCATATTTTGCTGCAAATACATCAGAAGTGGAAATTAAGACTTACGCCACCTGGTGGCCATACCATTTTTTTACAAAAATTACAAATTATGTGCAAAGGATTTCCCATCAGGAGCTGTATCCGGTGCAGTAGGAATTTTTCAAATCGGAGGTTTACAAGCAGAGAAATAGTGGGAAACGCAATTTACCTTTGCCCCCTAGCAGAAAGTCTATGAATTACTTGAAAATTTTGAATTTTTAGGAAAAACATGCCACACTAGAAACACTATCCAACAAAGAAGGAATTTTTTTAAATCGGACTCCTAGAAGTCGAGATATTGACAAAAATAAGATAAACGTCTACGCCCCCTGGCGCAGAAACCATGCACTATTTCAAGAAGAAAATGTTTCTAAAAGGTTTGTCGACACGAGTAGTATCGGTCTACAAACAACGTTTTTTTTCAATCGAGAATTTAGAAGCTCATATTTTGCTGCAAATACATCAGAAGCGGAAATTAAGGTTTACTGGTGGCCAAACCATTTTTTTTTTTTCTACAAAAATTAGAAATTATGTGCAAACGATTTCCCATCAGGAGCTGTATCTGGTGCAGAAAGAATTTTTCAAATCGGAGATTTAGAAGCAGAGATATAGGGAGAAACGCAATTTAGCTTTACGCCCCCTAGCGGAAAGTCTATGAATTACTTGAAAATTTTGAAATTATATGAAGCACATGTCATACTGGAAACACTATCCAACAAAAAAGGAATTTTTGAAATCGAACCCCTAGAAGTAGAGATATTGACAAAAATAAGATATACATCTACGCCCCCTGGCGTAGAAACCATGCACTATTTTAAGAAGAAAATGTCCCTAAAAGATTTGTCGACATGAGTAGTATCGGTCTACAAACGACGTTTTTTATAATCGAGAATTTAGATCATATTTTGTTGCAAATACATCAGAAGCGGAAATTAAGATTTACGCCCCCTGGTGGCCAGCCCATTTTTTTACAAAAATTAGAAATTATGTGCAAACGATTTCCCATCAGGAGCTGTATCCTGTGCAGAAAGAATTTTTCAAATCTGAGATTTAGAAGCAGAGATATAGGGCGAAACGCAATTTACCTTTACGTCCCCTAGCGGAAAGTCTATGAATTACTTGAAAATTTTGAAATTACATGAAAAACATGTCACATGGAAAACACTATTCAACAAAGAAGGAATTTTTCAAATCGGACTCCTAGAAGTAGAGATATTGACAAAAATAAGATATACATCTACGTCCCCAGGCAGAGAAACTGTGGGATATTTTAGGAAGAAAATATTCCGAAAAGGTTTATCGATGTGAATGACATCAGTCCACGAAAGAATTTTTTCAATCGATATTTTAGAAGCTCAGATTTTAGGGCAAATACATCAGAAGCAAAAATTAAAACTTACGCCTCCTGGTGGCCAAAGTATTCTTTACCAAAAATTCGAAATTATATGCAAAAGATTTTCCATTAGGAGATGTACCCGCTGAAAAAAAGATTTTTCAAATCGGAGTTTTAGGAGAAGAGTTATCGGAAAAAATGTAATTTACTTTTAACGCCCCCTAGCGGGAAATCTATGCCTAATTTGAAAATGAAACTATATCTAAAACACTCTTCGACATAAATGGAATCGAAAGATAAAATAATTTTTTCAATCGGATGTTTAGAAGCAAATATGTGGATTAAAACGTAATTTTGAATTCGACATCTGCATTTAGGCCCCCTAGCGGCAAAATTGTGCATCGTAAAAAAAAAAACGAAATGAAGGATCATCATTCGCATATTTCAAGATTCCGAATGCAAAAAGAATTTCTCAAATCGGACTAATAGTTGCAGAGATACCGTGGTACAGACGGACAAACCGATAACAGAAGCACGATCTTTTTTTACAAAAGACGTGCGAAAAAGTGGGCTCAAAAATGAATTTACAGAAAATCAATTATTTCACAAGAACTGTACATTTAGCGATTGATGGAGTCAATACGGAAATAACCGATACAAAGTAATATTTGCATGGAAAACCTGGCCAAAAGTCTGTTTCCTAAATTTTGCCGTAGGCGTACAATTCTTGCCACAGGGGAAGCTGAATAGATAAGGAACAATGGGACGTGATTTTTCTTTTTCCGCTCGTGCGCCGATGTGACGCTCAGTCGAAAGTTGAGGATTGTTAATAGTGCACGTATCTCTTCTACGCTGTTTCTGGAACATCGAACGTGTATTAGCGATTTGCACAAGTTTCAAAGAAACAGCGTGTTGCATTATGGAAACTTCTGAGGCACTCTTGTTCTACACCTTTGAAGGCTTTTTACTTTTATATCATTTATCTTTATGAAGTTATCGCGGTTTGAAAATAGTCAACAATTCAGCGATTTTTTTTTTGATTTTTTTTTTACGAATGCAACATTTCACGAGTTACTTTGTTTTACTTCAGAGTGGGTCCCGATGTTTTTTTGCTCATGTTATTACAATGAGTAAAGCTTTGGGTTTATAAAACCAGAAGAGTTTGCCGCGGAATCGCATGGTATTATTTATTTAAGCGCTTGCGTCACAAATACTAATTTTCACATTTTTGTTGACTTTACAAGCAATGTGTTTTTCTTTTATTTGTAGAGCATTCCGGAATCCAATTAGTGACACGGATACAATTATATGGCATTATGCAACAACTCAAAGATGAAAATATCAACTAAAAATTTAAATATATTGAAAGTAGCCGAAATAATTATATGGAGGAACAATACAAAGCATTTAAGCACAGCAAATTCTATAAAGTCAGAGTTTAAACGCAGATGGTTGGCTGCGCACAAGGAAAATGAGATGTCAAAAGAAAAAAAAAAAGTGAAAGTTGGCTGCAAGGGACATTAGAAATACCCGCTGCAACAAATTAATCGGGGCGACCAAAGACGTCTTTTAGCAGCTCGAGCGAACTCAGTAAAAGAAGAAAGATGCAGAAAGAAATCGGACAAACACTGGACACCGACGAATTTACTTCTGCCACCCCGATGAAGCTGCGAGTCTCCGGCGAGGCAGATACTTCAAACGTTCTTAAGGAATTACTGAATCTCCTAGACAAGCGATGAAATACAAGAAATACTCCAGTAGTCTAAAAAAAAAAAAAAATGAGAGAGAGAGAATAATTATCTTTACAAGCGTTTCCTATATTTGTAGAAGCACGTTTGTCAAGAAGACAATACAAGATCATCAGAACCAGCTACAAAGTTTTACCCATGTTACACCGTATTGCAAAAAGCTGAAAAATACTGTTATCCTGTTCCTGAACTGAATCTTATCGAGTGAGAGCTACTTGCGCTGAGATCAATCTGCAAGATTCATTGGACCATACTGCTGCAGGATTATTGCTGCATTTGGAAGAAGTTGTGCAAACTTTGAGCGAAGGATGGGGCATTATTCACTGTGAACATCAAACAGCACTTAAATTCTTAAGAAAACGGAGCCACGTTAATGAAAGTAGATCATCACGATATGCCTCAACACCCTTTCCGAATTCACCCCAACCCCTTTTGTGTGTGTGTGCGTGTGTTCTGGAGAAACTGGATAAATCAGTTTCTCAGCCACTTGCAATATCGTAAGCTGTACCTTCTGTGGATCTGCCGATCCAATCGCTCTTTTTCACTATACAGATTTAATTACGTTGTCGGTCTTTCCTGTCTGCTGAAGACCATGCTTTTAATGGACTTGTCACTCTCAATAAGAAAGGTAATTTAATTTTACAAAACTCATTTGAGAAACTAAGAATCCAATTTTTTTTTTTTTTTTTACTTAATCGTTCAGAGTACTGGGTAAAGCTGGGGGTGTAACCCCCCCCCTCTTTTTTTCCAAGACCGAGATAGAGGTCCTTCACGCCTTTTCCTACAGTGCGATGCTTAGAAAAAATTATCAGAACTCTCCCCTCACATTAAGTCAAACATTCGGGCTAGAGCGTGTTCGTCGAAAACGTACCGAACACTCCACGAATACACCGACCTCCCATTTTTGCCACATCACATCGTCCATCGTCGGGAATGGTGCAGGGAAAAACAACACTAGGCTGTGGGATGGGGAAGCGTACAATTCACGGACGAGCACAGGTTCCGTTTCGACGTGCCGTATGAACGACATCCGTTTGGCTCCGTCATTAGGAACGACATGCGGAGGCATTTGACATCAGCCGCAAATCAACGTACCGACGAAATACACTTAAAAAATTTTGTGGCATGTTGCACCAAAAAAAACGCTGCAGCACCACTTTTTGGTACAGCATGCCCGCCACTGTGTGGTGTAGGAGACGCACTGCGCAATGCAATAATACACCATTTAACAATACCCAGCCTGATTGCTGCAACTTTACAGAAATTGCAAAACATTGTGTTTCATGTAACACACAACGGTGCATTTTACTCCAAAACATGGTGCAACACACCGCAAAAATTTTAACAGTGTATACTGGTGTGTAGTGTTGAATCCGATACATGTCTTGTCCAAATTAAAGGCACTGTGACAGCGATGCATCAGCAATCCAATCATATTTCCACGCTTTCTTGGGGGAAGGGCGATTGATTCCAGGGAAGGGAGAGAGCCAATGTCGAAAGAAAAACACCATTCTTCACCAGGATTCGAACCTGGACTCACCTCGGAAAGGTGTTCTTGCCGCTGCGCCAGGAACTCGCCAGTAGCACGACAAAGCCCATCCGCGCATTAATCGTGTTACAAGAGGCTAGCTCCAAACTATGGATATTCTGCCATGGCCGATAACGTCACCGGACTTGTCGCCCATTGAGTATATGTGGGTCGCTATACGTCGCCACCTTTGCGGACTCCCTCTAGCCAGAGAGAGCCCTCTCCACCCAGAAGGCCTGGGCTCGCGTGAATACGCGGGAGATTAGGACCAAAATATTGCCCGGTTTAACCGAATTGCAGGTGGCGCTGCGCTCGCTGTTTTTATTTTGTTTGCGGTAGCGAGCGTTGCCTGGATACCGTTCTGCTGACGTCAGTAAGAAGCTAACTGCGCAATAACTTACTGACGTCAGCAGAACGGTATCCACGCAACGAAACGAACGGCACAGTAACTTACTGACGTCAGTAGAACGGTATCCAGGCAACGCTCGCTACCGAAAAAAAAAACAGTACCGCCGTTAAGCCGGAAAAAAATGTGGGGCCTTCTTATCTCCTGCGTAATCACGTGAGCCCAGGCCATCAGCATGGAGAGGGGCTCTGCTGTAACAGCGGATCTACAACAGCTGAGCGCCCAGTTGGTTGCTACTTGGGGTATCATACCGCAGTGAACAATTGATGATCGTATTGACAGCATGCTTAATCATCAGCATTAATAATATAAGCACCAAGATCAGTCTCTCTGGAACGCTTGACGTCACACCGTGTGCATTGCTGCGCCATCACTTCATATGTGTGCTCTCGCGATGTCAAAATGATTGCCTGCTTATATAATAGCACGCGATCACTTTTAGATGTCAAGGCGATCGCGTCCTAATTTAAAAACATTGGACTATTAATAACTCGAGTTCTGTTTTTCCGATCTACAAAATGCGAATTGGTTGGTTGGCGTTTTATGGCGCAAGGGCCTCAAAGGGCAAAAGAGCCACGTCAGAGTATTAAAAAGTAAGAAAAAAAATTTTCGAATTGAACTCTTAATATCACAGCAAGTTGAGTTTGCACGCGATCACATTGAGATGTCAAGGTGTTTGCGCGCTAATTTAAAAGCACTGGATTATCAATTATTCGAGTCTTATTTATCCAATGTATAAAATTCGAATTAAAATCTTAATATCACAGCAAGTTGCGTTTGTATATTAATTTAAATTAGTACAATTCGAATATTAATTTGTACGCTATTTTTTACTTTTTTAATTTATCTAACTTTCCGAGTATAATGCTGATTATATTAAACATTTTGCAAAATTTAGATCTAAATATGCTCTAACCTACAATAAAAACTGAAATCTTAAGATGTCAAAGTGAGTAAGACTGCATCTAAAAGCAGATGTCGCCCAACAGCACATTGCCGATAAATTATTTAAGTTCCGATTTGTCGCATTATTTTACAGAAAAAGCTTCAGTATGAAGTTTCAAACTAACCGTTTCAAGGACAGTCTAAAACAAGCCGTGAAGGTAATAACAAACAAGTGTGCCGGAGAAAAAGTAATTTAAAGCGAAAAATAGGAGTAAAAGTTATTAAGGTAAGTTTACACGAAAACAACTTTCCTAGTGTAGTGCTGAGTACATTACACATTTTACAAAATATAAACGCTCTAATCTACAATTGTTAAACAACAAATATTTTAAACAGAATGTTATTTATTACGAGGTCTTTTGAAAAACGGAAATAAATAGCATATAATTTTTAGTTCTAACATGAATGAGTTCTTACTATATAAGTGTTTACTATATTTCCTAACAGAAATCCGGCGTCTATTTGATTTGTTTTCAATCGGCTTCAATTAAAAATTTCACTCCGTCTTAGGACGGGCAACACCCCCTATACATTAATATTTATTTAAAGCTTAAAAACAACCGTCCTAGGATGCGGCTATACGCTAGAACTTGTATAAACTGTCCAAGCTGAATCAACTCGGTACTGAACAATCTGGAATAAAAAAATGAGGGTGTACTACCTTTAGCAAGGTTAGTAGACTCCATTGCTACCTTAGCACATAACACGTTTGGATCGCTGTCTGAACTACCTGCATAATTTCTAATATTCTTTTTCCATGCATAATTTCTAATATTCTTTTTCCATGCATAATTTCTAATATTCTTTTTCCATAATTTCATACCTTGTTATTTTCGGTAATTTATTAGCTAATGTAAAAATGAAATGGATGACTCCTTTGAAAGTTCCGAATGTTTTTTCCTATATTATCTTATTTCTGGTTAATTGTCGTTTTTTGAGGGTGATACTGATTATGAATTCCACCTTGTAGACACACTTGTCATGGCATGAAGTACCGGGATCATTTTTAGTTTACAAAACTGATTTGTACTCTCAAAAAATGTCTGAAACAAAATAAAGAGAGGAATGTAAAATTCTAACGGATGAATGTTCATGAAGAAGGTATAAATAAATGGATGAAGTGACAACGTGCTGGGAAGAAGAAATAAAAGGCGATTCCGTTTTTAATTTCAAGTATCTTTACGCCAGTGTGAAAACCACGAATGTTATTTTCGACGAGTTTTAACTGTTTTGTGGAACAACATTAAGTTCTCAGAATTGTGCAGGTTGCGACATGACACACACACAAACGTGGGATCACTGCTACAAATTTCCATTACATATATTTGGTTTTTAAGCTACAGCTGACCATGCACAAACTAAAGGTCTAACACCATCATGCTGTTCCTTTCGCATTAACGTTGAATTTAGTGGCATAACACTGTTGAATTTCGGTATTTTTTTATTTTTTTTTTTTTTGATAGATTTTGTTGCTTTCTAAAGCTTAGATTAGAGCAGGTTCCTAAGAAAGTGGAAAATGCAAATCAGTGAGGAAAAATGGTGGTGATGGATCTCCCGCTCGTCCACAATAATATTCTTCTCATTCTCAATAACCTAACAGAAATAAAAGTTTGTTTAAAAAACAGATGGAATTCATGCTATTTGCTGTAAGAGTGATACCACACCAAAAAAAAAAACAAAAAAACTTGCAATTGCTGTTTAGTCATGTAGGGAAAAAAATGGGGGTAAGCGCCTCATCGGCGTAAGAGCCGCAGGGAGGGCAAATCATTTATTTTATTTTTTTAACCATAAAAGCCGTGGCTCTTAGTCCGAAAGTTACGGTACATTTAATGCTGCCTTAAAGTCAGCCTGTCTTAATGCGACTGCGTTTCTTACTATCTCGTGGTTATGTAAAAAGCCAAACTGTCGGAACTTTGAATTCGGACTAAAACGCCTAAAATTAGTAGAATTTCACGATTTCGGACTGCGAATATTAGTAGATCTGCTGATTTTTTAGATGTGGCAATGCTGGCAGGGATGCTGTATTTTTAACTTCAAAAATACCTGGGTTTTTTTCTCTAATTCAGCGATAGTAGAAGTGGCAATCCGTTTTTAAGATACTTGGGTTGCCCTGAAAAGGGCCTTTTTTTTCTCTCTCAGTTCTGGCTGCATTCACTGCCCGAGTCTATGGCATTCAAAACCCTTTTATAATGCTGCCGCACCTGTTTGTTGTACAGTTTTTATTCTTGAGGGAGGGGTGACTCATCTCAGATAGTAACATTGTTTTATCCAATCAAATACGGCTGTAGGTATACCTTATGTAAATTTTCCACGAAATTTTTTTTTCGACACACCAAATGTTATGCAGCGTTATTTACTGTAAATTCTGATATTAAATTGTGGTGTAAGCAAAAATAACGGGAAACAAAGTATATGGCATTACAGAATAAATACGTTTTCATTATTTGTGTGCGTTTCTGCATCATAAAATGTTCGAGTATTTGTGACTGCGAATAAATAATCGCGAACGGCCGTTTTGTGTTTCTGTTGTATTCTCTGACAGGAACGGGAAGAAGATTGTCTCCCATGCTTAAAGCTTTTTCTCTCTCTGAGCGAAATTTAATGGAATTGTTCTGTCTGTAGTGTTTAAGAACAGAGAAAGTGATCCTCCAGTCAGCGCGAACGGTGTAGTTGAAGCAACAAAAGGAACCCCTTCTCATGCCACTGTGAATAGAAGACAAGTTTTTTGCGATCGAAGTGTGCGTGCACTTCAAGGCGCATCCCTTTTTCCGCTCTTTATTTTTCACAGCTAAATGAAATTTTCTGCTTCAGTTTTGGGTTCTTTGTCTCCTAATTTAATAGATTTTACATTTTTTTCCCTCTTCTGTCTGGTGCGCTTCCATGAGCTGCGTAACGAACCAGCTAATGAAAGACCGATACTTTATTTACAGAGGCGTTGCTGCCCATTGGGATCGCGGCATCATCTCGCGAAAGATACGTTTCCTCGTCTGACTTTAGGAAACCGACCACGAATTACATTTTCTTCGATACCGTAGGATGGCTGTTGGCGACGTTTAGAGGTTAATGGACTGTTCGTGTTCGCCAGCAATCGACTCTTGCGTTGTGTCCGAAACAGCTGTGCTCATTTATAACTTAATTACTTGCCTCCACTTAGTTGTCTGTCATCTTAGTCTCTTGAGATGCTCGTTACCAGAAATATTAAAGTGAGAACGTTCTGTGATATTTAAGTAAAATCTATAGTGTGGGGGTGCTGCTGAGGAGGAGGTGCTGTTGATGCAGTGCTTCAAAACGGTAATTTTAGCATTTCTTTTCCAGATGTTTTTTGTCAGTGATTTGAATAAATCTCTCAGATTTGACTGTACAGGACAGGGATTTGTTTATGACATTCACTACTTTTTTGAATAAAATCGATTGCTATTTAATGTCACGACAGTAACTAAAATCGAAATTTGGGCTGCCTTATTTTAAAGTGAAAACAGACATGTCGATAGGGGTTGCCCTCACGGAATATCAGGGGAATAAATTCATGCTCTGGGGGAACGAAAAATATACAGGGGCTATCCAGAAAATAAGTACCGTTAGGTTATATAAATATACATGGTGTCCCAAAAAAGTAACCAATTTCAACTTATAACTTCCGATACAAAAGCATTCTGTTTGTTGCAGGTGGTAAGGAATGCCCTCAAGTTTTTTTAGAAGTGTACCCAATGGATCCTGCGACGAAGGCACAGACTGTGGAGTGGTTTATTGAAACCCGTTCCGAAGCACAGTTTCAGCGGAATTTCAGAACAAAATATGGGAGCAACCCGACCACACGTAACAGCATGAGAAAGTGGTTCAAGTCATTCAAGGAAACTGGTAGCGTCCTCACAAAGAAAATCTCTGGAAGACCATCGGCTGGTTCCAGAAAGGGAGAAGGTTGTGAGACAAACGTTCACTCGTAGCCGTCGAAAGTCAATCAGACAAGCAGCAGCACAACAGCTGGACATCCCCATGTCGTCAGTGTACAGAGAGTTACGTCAGAGATTGGAAATGCACCCGTATAAAATGCCGATAACCCATCACATAAGTCCAGAAGATCATGTGAAACGTAAACAAGTTTGCTGAAGGGATGTTGGAGAACATTGCAAGTGCTGAATCCATGTTTGTGGAAATGTTAATAAACAGGATGTGAGAATTTGTGGAACTGAGCACCCGCATTGCACAACGGAACAGGAACATGCTAGCCCAAAACTGAATGTTTGGGGTGGCATAATGGTCGACCGTGTTATTGGACCCTTTCTCTTTCAGAAAGCGACCGTAAGAGCTGATAATTACCTGGACATGATTGAGCAGTTTGTGTATGCCCAGTTGGATGAACTTGCAACTCCGGTCATTTTTTTTTTTTTTTTGATTGGAGCTTTAACGACCACCGTGAGCAACTCAATGGGCTATAAGCAGTCGCCCGTCCCTAATTTAGGGTCACTGGTTCCAGGGAAGGGAGAGAACCAGTGCCGTAAGACAAGCACAACATCCATGCCTCACCGGGATTCGAACCCCGTTCGGACGAATGATCAGAGGCCATCGCTTAGACCACTGCGACACCGGGGCGGCCCGGTCATTTTCCAACAAGATGGGGCGCCACCTCATTGGGCTTTGTGAGGTCTCTGGAAACCAAATTTTCCAATTGATGGATTGGGCGTGGTGGTCCCGTTTTTTTGTTGGAGATTTAACGACCACCGTGAGCAACTCAATGGGCTATAAGCATTCGCCAGTCCCTAATTTTGGGTCACTGGTTCCAGAGAAGGGAGAGAGCCAGTGCCGTAAGACAAACACAACATCTATGCCTCGCCGGAATTCGAACCCGAGCCCCTTTTCGAACGTAGGCCCCGCTGAGACCACTGCGCCGGCGTGGTCCCGTTGCATGGGCTCCACATTCGCCGGACTTAACACCCTGTGCTTTTATTTTATTTTTTTATGGGTATTCATCAAGGGTGAGGTTTACAGCACACCTGTTGCAGGCATTGCTGCCATAAAGAGGAGGATTACACACGCACTGCAGAAAGTTAATACAGACATTCTCGAATGAACATGGTTGGGACTGGAATACCGTTTAGACATTGTTCGGGTGACAAATAACGCCATGTCGAATGCCTATAAAACTTCATGATGTGTTCTGTCAATTAACACAAATTTTGTATTGAGATCATTTATATTAAAAACTTATTATTTGAAATTGGTTACACCTTTATGGGACAGCCTGAACATCAATAATTAATTTTTAATGTGCAATGAATTCTACACATACCTTAATTTACTTTTCGATACATTCCCCGTGGATGTAAAGGCATTTACCATATCGTGGCACAAGTTTTTGGATACTCTCCTGATAGAAGTCTGTCGTGTGGGTTTTGAGCCACCACTCAATCTTCCAGTCATCGTCGTTACAGAACCGCTGGCCAGCAAGAAATCGTTTTAAGTGGAGAAACAAATGATAGTCACTGGGTGCCAAATCTGGGCTGTAGGGAAGGTGGACCAGCTGCTCTCATCCAAATTTGGTGACCAGGTTTTACGTCACATTCGCGGCACGAGGCCTTTTGTTGTCACGAACAAGAGCAACTCCCTTATTCAACATGATTAGTTAATTTTGAATTGCACGACGCAACTTTCTCAGTGTCTCGCAATAAACAGCCGGGTTTACTGTTGTGCCTTT
The DNA here is from genome assembly GCA_039090855.1 of Macrothele yani. NCBI lineage: Eukaryota > Metazoa > Arthropoda > Arachnida > Araneae > Macrothelidae > Macrothele > Macrothele yani. Next base: position 31,230,888 of record CM077003.1, read on the forward strand.
GGGCGGAAATTCCAACAAATTCCTTTCCTGCCCCAAAAGACGGAGCACACAACTTTCTTCGTTGACATAGTCTGTTCGAAATTTTTGATCGTAGGAGAGCCAGATGAAAACAGGTCACGTGTCAGCGGATCAACAATTTCTCGCGGGTCAAATGGGTCGGGTCAAGGTGTTCTTGATCCGATTTCGACCAGGTTTTACTGAATCCATGTTGTTGTGCTTTATTTTTGAAAAGAAAAAATATATATATATATTTAAAAAAAGTGCGTACTGTGGAATTTTGTGCTTGTTACTGGCACCGGGCCCCCTTGGCCCACCCCTTAAGACGGCCAGCGGACATGGCCGTCTCATACACGAGACCGACCAAGCAACAAAAAAGCTGAACTTTATAACAGCGTGAAAAATCAGAACTTGCGACAAGAATGTGTGAATATGACACAGCATGAGCAAGATGGAATTGCTCACTGTAATTTATTTATGTAAATATTTAGAGCACACCACTCTATTCTCAATATAAAATTACTGAATTCAAAACAAAATTGTTTTAAAAGACATAGCTTCAAACGCAGCTTTTTTTTTTTTTTTTTTTTTTTTTGGTACTTTCTAGAACATGATCTTAATTATCCTCTTGTGTGTTGCTTTCTTTTCAGAAAGTTCCGTAGCCATATTTGTCTTTTGGTGACTGCAGTTGCACAGCAATCTTTGCTTAGTTTTTCTTTCTATTGACATAGTTCCCTTCTCATTTCTTTGTCACTTTTCTTCTTTTTTTCCCCTTTTATTCCCCCAGATGATAATTTATCCATCATGCTGAGGACCATGGATGCATGATATCAAAGCTTTCACTACTTTAGATACATGGTGTAACTTTCAGAATGTGAACACTTTTAAACACCATGCATCAGTTCTAACAAATTTACAAATTTCGTCACTTCCGTTTTTAGGAAATTTCCACTCCCTTATAAAGATTAAGTGCAACATTTATGGGGGAAAGTAACATTTAACAACAACGACACAGGATAGTGAAACACATCGTGGGAAGGAAAAAATACGATTACGGGAAAAATCTTCGCTTCGACCGACTTCCGTTTTCGGAAACTTTTTTGCTCTATTTTTGAGCTGAAATGCAATATTTCTGGAATAAAAGTATTTTTAAGAACAATACTGGGCAGAAGGAACATCGCGCGGGGGAAAAAAAAATTACGAGAGAAATCTTCATTCCGTCTAAGTTCCGTTGTCGAAAGTTTCGCAGTACGAAATACCGTCCACGACCTCTCCCTACCCCTAAAAAACTTCTCTTCAGTTCTTCAGAATGACACAAATGATGACAAAAAAAAAAAAAAGCTGAATTCCGTGATAAGAATCTCATATATGGGCCGTCTTTAGCGGTGGGCCGGTGCCCAAGGCCCGCAGCGCCCCAAGTCTTATGGGTTTACAAAAAGTAAAACTTTTTGACCACTTACCAGCAGGCTTTTTTTTCTTTTCTTTTTTTTTAAAGAAAACAAGAAACATCAATCCATAAAGTTGGAAGTTCTTCTGCCTTTTTTTTTTTTTTTTTTTAAACGTTGCTCGTAGCTTCGATTTCCCGAGGAGGCAGGAGGAAAATTAGGTGTTAGGGCTGGATCTTTTGAGACAAAATAAACAAAAAAAAGCCGACCGACCTCCCGATCCCGAGTGTGGGTGAGGCTTGAACCTCGAAGGCCATAAGGGCCACGCACGAATCGCATTTTTTTTTTTTCTTTTAAACAATAATTTGTGTTGTCCACACGAAGAAGTGCACGTATGTTTATCACTGGGGTATAAGTATCAGAGCTGAGTTCGGGCTCAATTTTAAGAGCCCGAATTTTATGTTGCAAGAGAGAGAGAGAGCCCGGGCCCGAAGTATGTCAGCCCTAGCCCGAATTTTACGTTGCAAGAGAGAGAGCCCGGGCCCGAACGAGCCCGAATACTATGACTAACCTGTTTAGACATTTAAAAAAAAATCTCCTCTCCCAGATTTCCACTATTTTCCACCCTTTGCAATTAACCGATGTCTTTCTCAACTGCGGAGTGGTGAAGGGATGTCTATCTACTTCTATAGTTTATTTGACTATTCATTTCTTCCTGAAACGTTTCGGGGGGCCAGGTATCATAAAAAAATAAGGAGGCACAATCTACGTCGTATGCTGTCCAATAGAATTAGCAGGGAGCTGCCCCGTTGAGGTACGGAGCAAAATTTTATCAGCTTGCTATCTACAGTTCTTAGAAAAACTTTTTCTTCGCACAAATCCAGTTATTATGGCCTATGGTATTTGTTACCAAAGCCCAGAATGAACAGCCCTGCCGAGTTCCCACTCGCTATCCAGATCCAGTTGCCGAAGAATTCTATTTAACAACTAGAAAGTTTGAAAAAAGTGAAGTGTTAAATCATACAAAATCACATTTAGAAAAAATTCTCTCCCTCTCTCAGAGACCGAACTCCAGTAAGTATTATGTAGCCCGAGCCCGGCCCGGGCCATCTCAGCACTAATAAGTAGCCCACCTGGGCTACTTATACACAAATCGCCCTGATGATGACGGCGATTCGTCTCGGCATGGACTCGACAAGACACCAGAAGCGATCACAATCGCACTGATGACGGCAGCGATTCGTCTCGGCATGGACTCGACAAGACACCGGAAGCGTTGGGAAGCCATACTCCGGATCCACGACCCCTGAACAAGCTCCCACAATTCACGAAGATTTGATGGAGGGGAGGGAGGGCATCTCTCTCGATGGCATCACAGATGTGCTCGATGGGATTGAGGTCAGGTGACCTAGCTGGCCAAGGAAGCGAGGTCACGTCGGTGGAGTGTTTTTTTTTTTTTTTTTGATTGGAGGTTTAACGAACACCGTGAGCAACTCAATGGGCTATAAGCAGTCGCCCGTCCCTAATTTAGGGTCACTGGTTCCAGGAAAGGGAGAGAGCCAGGGCCGTAAGACAAACACAACATCCATGCCTCACCGGGATTCGAACCCGGACCCCTTTTTGGACGAATGATCAGAGGCCATCGCTTAGACCACTGAGCCACCGGGGTCGGTGGAGTGTTCATCCAATCCTTCGGATACAATTCGGGAGCAATGGCACGGTGTCTTGTTGCAGGATGAAGTTCCCTGTGGGATGTTGAAGACGCACAAACGGGAGCAAATGGTCGTCCAGGATACCCCGGTAACGTTGACCTGTGAGGGACGATGTCACACGTACCAGGGGTCCCATTTCAGTCCACGTAAACAGTCCCCAGACGAGAATGCCACCCCCACCAGCTTGCAGAGTACCCTGCTGGCAAGAAGGATCCATCGCTTCATGTGGTTTGCGCCGTACTCGTATCCTGCCATCCGCATGTACCAACGTGAATCTCGACTTATCAGTCCAGGCAACATTATCCCACATGTCTAGGGTCCAGTGGCGATGTTCCCGCGCCCATGCTAACCTTTGCACCCTGTGATGTACGGTCAGCAGCGGTACCCTCGTGGGACGATGGCTTCTGTACCCCATAGCGAGGAGATGGTTCTGGATGGTGTGGCTGTTTACACGTTTTTGTGTACCAGCGTTAAATTGCAGAGTGATTTCTTGTACTGTGGCCCGTCTATCCGCTGTTACAATGCGAGCTAGCCGACGATGACCCCGCTCATCCACACGCTGTTGTCCACGGCAGTTGGCCCTTGCAGGGATGGTTTTACCGGATTCGATGTACTCACGATGCACCCGTGACACAGCGGCTCGTGAAAATCCCAGTGCCTGCACGACTTCCGAGATGGAGCGACCCATTCGTCGGGCCCTGACAATTTGCCCACGATCAAATGCGCTTAGATCCTACGTCTTACCCATACTGCGTCCGACTCTGATTCCTGTCGCATCACTCCTTATATTGTCGGATCGCTGCATACAACATGTCGTTTCCGTTTACAGGGCCGCCCACAGGGCCACATTTGCATAACGCCAGCTGTCTCTAATTCAATTGCTCTTCAGTGTATATCCACATGTTGTATATAATGAAATACCATATGTGAATAAAAAAAATAACCACATATTGTAATACCATATGTTCTGTTTATATAACATCAGGTCCCCCGAAAAGTATGACGGCCCAGAGTTAAAAGTGTTAAAACGGCACTGCCAGCGGAGTGAAAAATGATTTGCATGGGTCGCGCTGCCGTTCGCCATCTTCGCAATTTGAGAAAAAAAAATCGTTTTGGCAAAGGAAAAAAGAGCTTTGGCGATTACCTTTTTGTACTATTATAAAACTTTAGCGATAAAAAATTGAATTTGGCGAATAAATCGGCGAAAACTTTAAGAGCACTCCTGATTTGTAATATAAAAATATTGCTCTTTTTCAAAAAATTAAGGCAAAGAAGATTTTCACCGACCAATGATACGGCGCAGACGCTTGACTCACAGATACCATATCGTAAAACGACACTTCCTTTGCATTTGTTTTCAGTGGAGCAAGATACAGGCAAACGCCTGTCGCCTGCTTTTCTGGGGATTCACTCTCTCACACCCAGCGTTTCACATTTTAAGACACAGTTACTTTTCACATCGCATCTTTCGCACTGAGCATTTTTCATAGGTTTTCGTTGACGTACTAACATTCCGTGCCCATTGCATGTCGTGTCGGAAAAATGCCTTATTTTGTTATTATGGATGAATTTAATATTAAGGCGACTGAAAAAGGCGTCGACGACAACAAATACGTGCTTGTTGAAAACAAAATGGGGAACAGTGAATGCTGGAAGATGTTTCTCGTTACAGAATGTATCGTGACATGTCAATTATGTTAAACTAATACGGGGGGGAGGGGTCATTACTAAATTTGTGCACACTGTCCATGTTTGAGAAAAGTGTGAAGTAACGGAGAAAACTTCCCTTATTGTCGTTCAGTGTACTCCCCTCCGCTGAGGTATAGTTCCTGGATGCCCCGTAGTACGCCATCTTCGTTCATCTGTCGTATTACTCGGGTCACGTCCAATGACAGTTCGTCCAGCGATTAGTAGCGGGTGCCACGGAGCCGATTTTCTAACTTTGGGAAAAGATCAAGGTCGGATGGACTAAGATCAGGGCTGTATGGTGGGTGGGATAAAGTTTCCCAGCCATATTTCGACAAAAGTCCCTGTACCCATGCTACACCATGACACGATGTGTTGTCATGCAGCAAGATCGCTCCCGTTTCAACAAGTTGGGGCGATTTTAACGAATTTTCGGTCCCAACATTGTCCTCAGAAAGAAATGGTGCTTCGATCACGAGTTCCTTCCCCACAAACTTCTTGCAAGGCAGTGTGGATCTGTGTCGGAGTTTTCCCACGCAGAGTTTCTATTTTAACGAAGGAGCGCTGGTCTAACGCCGTGACTCGACCTGAGGAGCTGCACACTTCCATTTCCAAACACTCCCACGTTCACACAGCAAATGATAGCTAGTCGTTCTGACACCACTGCGTTGCTGAGAGTCTGACCTTGACATGACGCAATCATTTTCCCGATTGCATCATCCGCATCCGTTTTAGATTAACATGTGCAAAACTTTTATGACCCTTGTAACTCCATGAAAACAAATTAATGTGCAGACAAAAAAATCTGATATGCTTTATTACTAAATGTAGATATTCTGTGTGCTAAGAAAATGTCAGCTGTTTCTGTTTATAACCTCCCTCAATTTACCCCCACTTCCATAACGAACTAGATCTCAGAAATTCGTCACACAATATGATTTGCACTTTGCAATCAGACAAATTTTATTATTTAAAGAATGCCGAAGTTCGCAACGAGACTTCGAGAGCAGAATTATAAGCCGATTACGGCTGACAGGAGCGAGCTAGAAGGTCATTTTTTTAAATTAATTTCAGTAGCAGATTCACGCAGTGCTATCATCTAAAGAAAAAAAGGCTACGGATTAAATTCAGATTGTCTGCATTCCTTTTTTTTTCTCTCTTTTCCTTAAAATGTAAAGTCAAAAGAAGCGTGTTTAAGCCAATGTCGATGCGGCTCTATTTCTTCGTGAATTACATTTCGCAGAGATGAGATTTCATCGACCTTGCTTTGTATTGGGGATTAATGGAATTTTCCATATTTGTGCCAATGCTGCGTTGTAAAAAAATCGTCGTACTAAAGCATTTTTTTCTTTTTTTTCCCCCGTCATTTTGCTTGATTCTGATATTTAAAACTTCAAGCATTGCAGTTTCGGCGTTTTGTCAGAAGAAGTATTAGTCGACTGTTGATCAGGGTAAGAGCCACTAGGAAATTAAAAACAAGAAAGATGACACCAAATTTTTGGTTGTAATGAATGAGCACGTCGTTTGAATCCTATACGACAAGAATAAAATTTTACGAAGTTATTCAAAGTCAATGGAACCGGTTAGAAAAAAAAATCAACCGGATTTCTGCAATCGATAAAACATCCAGAAATAGGAAAGCTCCTTACGGTGAAAATCTTCCAAATACGTGGAAAGAACGTAAATAGACAGTCATCGCTCTTTCCACGTTTTTCTTTAATTAACACACAGCAACCGAATAATTGTTTTGTATTTACAATTAATGAAATATTTTAGTACAATATGTACAATAAATATTATTTTAATACAATTTTTCGGTTGCTGGTGTTAAAGAAAAACGTGGAAAGAGCGATGACTTGGTCTATTTACATTGTCTTTACGTATTTGGAAGATTTTCGCTATTTCTCTCGCCCCCCCCCCCTTTTCTGTGTGTGGGAAAGTCTAACGACTACCGTGAGCAACTCGATGGGCTATAAGCAGTCGCCTGTCCCTAATTTAGGGTCAGTGCTTTCGCCCTTTGAATTTATTAGCTATACTAGGTGTGCAACTTAATTTTCAGCCACAGGCACGTCACGTTGACAGCAAATTATAGCAAATCGAATACGTATACCTAATCAGGTAAATAATCCCCGTCGTGTTGAATACATTTGAGCCATCGGTCAGGGAGCTGCCGAATGCCACTGCGGAAAAAAGAGGGCTGTTTCGAGTTGATAAAGTCATCAATACTTGGGTGGACCTCCTTGACAGAAGTGAAGTGCGTATCACTCAGGTGATGTTGCAGGGAGCGAAAGAGGTGATAATCCTACGGGGCGAAGTTTGGAGAATACGCCGGGTGAGACAAAATCTTCCATCCCAGGTCGCTGATCGTGTTTAATGTAGTTTTCGCGGTGAGAGGACGCGCGTTATCCTGAAGCAACAGGACCGACCTTCTGCCCTTGCCGGTGTATGGCTTTCTCGCCTCCAGTGCGTCACTCATACGAATGAGTTGCTGACAATAACGCTCAGCATTGACCGTTTCACCAGGTTTGAGCAACTCATAGTGTACGACACCTCGCTGATCCCACCATATGCACAGCAACAACTTCCTGGCATGGATATTCTGTTTGCCGGTACTGGTGGTAGGCTGACCTGGATAAACCCACGATTTGCGCCGCTTAGGATTATCGTAGAGGATCCACTTCTCATCACAGGTCAAAATCTTGTGGAGGAAATCCTTCTTCTTGAATCTGGAGAGCAAGGACACAGCAACATCGTAGCGCCTACACTTGTCCTAAGATGTGAGTTGGTGAAGAACCCAACGGTCCTCCTTGTGAATCCGTCCAAGCTTGTGCAGGCGCTTTGCAATTGCTTGCCGTGTTACCCCGAGTTCCTGGGCGAGATCTGACTGTGTGCGACAGGGATCCGCGTCCAACAGTTGTTCCAGTTCTTCATCGTCCACTTTCTGTGGCTGTCCCGGAAGTTCTGCATCACGGAGATCGAAATTTCCATGCTTAAACCGCTGGAACCACTTCTTACACGTACTGTAGGACACAGCAGCCTCACCTTAAGCAGCACAGATCATTTGCTGGGCTTCCACGGCACTTTTTTTTTTTTTTTTCAGCTGAAACGCGAACAGGAGGCAGTGCCTCAAATGTTGCTTCTCGAACGACATTGCTTTCACCGTCAACTTTCGTCCCTTCTGTCACTACAGCTTGAGTGGTGAGTGGTTACTGTTACACGGCACTAGTAGTGTTCCTGCCGAGTCTGCCGGTAACGGTGCTTGAGACCTGAAGTACAATTTAGTTGGCCGCGGCACCAGGTGAGAATCTCAGGTGCACTGCTGCACTCAAAGATTCACACCAGAACATAAAAAATGAAAAGTTGAAGAATGACCCGAAGCATAAAAGGCTTGGGTGAATCCACCCTGTGAACAAAATAACAACAACAAATAAAAAATAAAATAATCTAAAAAAATGATACTTTGGGATCAGAGTTGTGATGAGGTTCACCCGCAATCACCAATTCGTGACTGAGTGTAGTGGTCCGGATCTTACTCCGGTACATTCAATCCCCAACCAGCCAGTACAACACTCACTTTCGCAAATAACACATGATTCTCAAATACACAACACAACATTTAATAACGTTCTGCGAGATTTAAACAGATCCGGCGCTCTCTAGGCGCATAGACAATTGCCCCTCATATGTGGGCAGCATACGGTGTCACGCTTTACTGTCGGATAACGCAGCCGACTGAGTCTCCACCGGACTATCTGAACAAGAGATACTACTCGTTTACACACTAAATAGAGCTGCAGGTGATATTCATATACAATTGCTTAGAGAATGAAAAAAAAATTATATGCAAGCGATCACATTAAAAATACTCGCGACACAAAATACACAAGCACGTTAATTTGCGGTATAAGATTATAGGTGCGAAATACTGCCAAAGTTAATTAACTAAATCTAATAAGCATGCACATGCAGATCCCTTCCCCGCTCGCTTTGGCCCTGAACCAAAGTTAAAAGAAACTGTCCCGCCCAGCGGAATTTGTGGCCACACCCTCTCCCTTATTCATGTAAAAAAAAAATAATCAGGAAATGGGCCCTGTAAGAAATAAATCTGTATGTGCAGGTATTTCCTCTGAAGTTCAGTCACTCAGCATTACTGCATCTATGTCCCTGCAGCTTTGGGTGTCGGGATGGCACAAGTTCGCAGATGTGCGAAGAAAGAAAAAGGAAATATTCATCTGCTTACAGGTTACGTGACTTTGCTGTGCAAATCCGTTGTGCATCACATAATATCACACGACAAAAAAAAAAAAAAAACACACACACACACAGACACTTGCACCATGTGGCAGCACCGATGATTCAACACTTCACTTTGACGCTTGATGTAAATGAAGCACACAATTAAAAATGGTAATATCACGCCGCACTTTGTTGCAATGATTAGAGTGCACACTGATCTATTCTCGTGACGATTTGAAGGTGGCCGTTAAGCAAAATAGGCCCTCTCACATCTGATGTTGCGGTTTCAAGATTGATTTTCTGTGTTCCTGGGAAATGATTTTTGTTGTCGTGAAGAAATAATTGTGAACGTCGACTGCTGGGAGAGTGGGACACATTCAATTCCGCTGCTGCTATAGTTGATTCCGTCCGTCGCTACCTTCCGTCCTTTTTGACCGTTCATTCCCAATTCAGTCAGTTCCTTTCCGTTCGCAAACCATCTATCTACCCTGCCTGAGTACGCAGTTCAAATATGCCACTCGCAGGTTTCGTTTCCATTTTTTTTATCGAGTTGCGACCGCCAGCCCTGAGATTAATTTTCTCGGCCGAGCGAAATCAGACGTGCTTTTACCTTAAGCGTATATCGGCAACTCAACATTTCACCTGTATATTTGTTAGGTATCGAAGCCACCGCTCTTACGCTCATGTTTTTATCCCGTCGCACTTACACGTAGTGGCTTCGCTGCTTACGTGACCACACACACACACATGGGGCCTCGCTTCGCCCCGTAAGACAAGCGCATCTCTTCACTTCCTCCACAGTAGGGGATGAATGGGGGTGACGATTCCACACTGCAGTGGTTGGCATCCGAACCCGACTTTGCTTGGCTTCGCTTCTCATTGGAATGACCACTGTCCACTCGCAGACTTCTTAATTCCCCTGTAACTTGGCTTTCATTAGTCCAAACAGTCGCTGATTTCCATTACGCTCCAGCCTAGAAATTTCTTCGTTATCACGCTTGGATTTAGGCATTCTGCTGTCTTTGTGGCAAACTGGCATCTCCAGCTGCCTCGAGTTGTCTCCATTTCTTACCAAATGCGGGGAGGTTTGCTGCTTCATTTTTCCCAATTCATTTTGCTGCAGATCCAAGGCATCCAGCCTTTCACATCGGAGAGCATACAGACAACTAAACTTTCTTCCTTATTTTCACGCTAAGTGCGAACTCTTATTTTTCTGCACGGACCACACAGAGAGCAATTGTTCTCGAAAATGCCCCAAACAATCGACGAATTTACGATTATTCGCTAAACCTTTTGTCCCCATCTTCATTCATTTACTCAAGTGGACCCCTCTTCGAAATATACCTCTTTTCCTTTCCGTGTTGCTTAGGCTTCCTGTCAGCTGCGCCCTGATATTTATGACCTAACAGAGCTATTCTGAGACCACCCAGCCAGAGAGAGAATTCTTCGCCTCTTTTCTTTCCAAACCCCCCGATAAAACTTTATCTGCTGTTTACACTTTTAAACTCCAATCAAGCCTCGAACATAATTAATACTTAATTAATTTCACACATCAACCACGCCCATTAATTACTAAATTAATGGCGGGGGTGGAGTCGCAACATCGGCCCCTCCTCAAGAAATCCAGAAGTCCTCTTCTGGGCCTATCACTTTGCTCTTATCAATTTCCAGAGCAACCATTGAGTGCTACCTTTTCAAACAGGTAGAAACAATTCAAAATGGCAAAAATATTGCGTTTCTTGCCTTCAAGAGCATTGGAGCGACTTCCCAATTATCCCGCAATTTTGTTAATTAATTTAGAGAACATCCGAAAGAAAAAACAACGTAAATGAGAAATAAATAAAAAAAACTGAACTGTAAAAGAACATGTGAGCCTGCCGAACTGTGATTCCTAACTGCCTCATACAATACGCGACGTGGCGGACAAATTTTAAAGTTTTCTTCAGGTTTTAGGATGGGGGGGGTGTCCACTGTAACATTACGGTTGCCTGGAAAGCTGTTGGATGGCGTTGCAATCAGCCATTATCGCACACAGCTATTTGAATTTGCCGACGTTCTATGATCGTTTGCGGTTAGGGGCCGAGAATTAAGTTGCACACCTATATAATTAAAATAGCTTGTGCCGTTAAGCCCAACCAGATTGAGAAGTGTCATTTGCTGAGCCTATGCCTACGGATTTGTGAAGTCAGATGCTGACAGATAAACACACTTAGCGCTGTGGATTTATTTTTTATTTTTTTTTATTGGAGGTTTAACGACCACCGTGAGCAACTGAATGGGCAGTCGCCCGTCTCTAATTTAGGGTCACTGGTTCCAGGGAAGGGAGAGAGCCAGTGCCGTAGGACAAACACAACATCCATGCCTCACCGGGATTCGAACCCGGTCCCCTTTCGGACGAATGATCAGAAGCCATCGCTTAGACCACTGCGCCACCGGGGCGGCACGCTGTGGATTGTTGGCACTGTAGCGTAAGGCGAACGCACTCAGATAGTTATCGAGAGATCTGGGATTCGATCCAAGCTGTGTCGAAATACAATTTTCCAGTTGCTGTGTGTTAATTATATGAAAACGTGAAAAGAACGATGGCTTTGTCTATTTATATCTTACTTACACCAGATGTTGAAAAGTAATATACAAAAATTAACAAATGGAACAGTTTCTCATAGCAGAAGGAAGGTAACAGAGAAAGATTGTCAAATCGAACAGTTAAAAGAAGAAATATAGAAGGAAACATAACTCTACGCATTCTAGCGGAAGAATTATGCATAATGAAAAAGTTGAAAATAGTCGAAAAGTGTTCTTTACGGCAAAAGCTATGCTAAGGTAAAAGAACTTTTGAAATACTTTTCGCGGAAGGAGAGATAGCGAGAGAAAGGTTTGGACCTATACCCACCCCCCCCTCCAGCTGAAAAGTTTGGCATTCTTTAAAGTGGATAACGCTCCACATCTTCATTGTTGCGAATGGCAACCCGTAAAAAAAAGATTTTTTTTTTTTTTTTTTTTTTGATTGGAGGTTTAACGACCACCGTGAGCAACTCAATGGGCTATAAGCAGTCGCCCGTCCCTAATTTAGGGTCACTGGTTCCAGGGAAGGGAGAGAGCCAGTGCCGTAAGACAAACACAACATCCATGCCTCACCGGGATTCGAACCCGGACCCCTTCGGACGAATGATCAGAGGCCAACGCCTTAGACCACTGCGCCACCGGGGCGGCCCAAAAAGAAATTTCTCAATAGGGCTTTTAGAAGCGGAAATACAGCTGCAAACGGAACACACATGCACCATCTAACGACAGAAAAAACTTCTCAAATACGAACGTAAAGTGTTCCACAAGGTAAATCATATTAGGTGCTAAAAGAATTTTTTACTTTGCACATTTAGAAGCAGATATATTGAGAAAAACAGGTTAAAACATGTGTGTCCCCCTAGCCGAGAAATTGTGTATTATTCTGGGAAGAAAATAGAAAAAAATTTCATGTAGTAGCATCTGACCTAAAAAAAATGTTTAATGGGGTTTTAAATCCCGCAGATATTGCTGTAAACGGAAACGTGAACTTAACGCCCTCTAGTGGCACACTTGTGCGTTGCGGAAAATTTGAAATTATATGAGAAACATTTCGCCCTGAAACGCTGTTCAACAAATACAGATTTTTCAAATCGGACTCTTAGAAGCAGAAATATCGACAAAAATAAGATATACATTTACGCCCCCTGGCGGAAAAACTATTTTACGCATGAGATATTCTCAAAACGTTTCCCGAGGTTAGCGGTAGCGGTCCACTAAAGAATTTTTTCAATCGAATTTTCAGAAGCTCCTGCTGAAAATATATCTGAGGCAAAAGTAAACACTTACACCACCTAATGGCAAAACCATTTTTTTTACCGAAGTCTATAAATTATATGCAAAACATTTCCTCATTAGTAGCTGTACCCGATGAAGGAAGAACTTTTCAAATCGGACGTTTAGAAGCAGAGATATCGGGGGAAACGCAATTTACGTTTAAGCTCCCTAGCGGAAAATCTATGCATTACTTGAAAAATAGGCTGTACCCAAAACAGTCTTCGATATAAATGGCATCGAAAGTGGAAATAAAAAAATTCAGCCTGATATTTAGAAGCAAATATATGCAATAAAATGTATTTTAAATTCGATATCATCTGCATTTACGTCCTTCAGTAGCTAAGTTGTACAGCGGGGGGGGGGACGCGGAATGCACGAATCATTTTCAGATTTCAAGCTTTACAATGCAAAAACAATTTTTCAAATCGGCCCGATAGTTGCAGAGATATGGTGTCAATAGACAAATAGGACGGAAAGTGATACCATAAGCGCGATTTTTTTTTTTTTACAAAAGACGTGCTAATAGAAATCAGTGTGCGTTATCGATATTTAATCAAAATATTAAAATATGACAAACATATGGAAGTTCACTGATTAACTGACACGGGGATTTACCTCCCCCCAATGTCCACAGAGACAGCCCCCCCCCATTTAAAAATTTACAGCCCCCCCCCCCCCCCCATTAAAAATTTAACAGCTGCATTTCGAGGTGAGTGGATAAATGCCTGGAAGGTTTCCTGTTCACTTCCCCATTCTAACTGAACAATGAAGGTCCACCTCACACTTCACTGGCATCGACAGCGAGGGGTGCTGGGCACAATTACTGCTAACTGCTAAGCGACAAGATCCGTTGGAATTCCTGACCGGGCGCTTTTGGCAATTCAGAAACTAATTTGGGCTGAAGACCCCCTGTGCCCCATCATAACTCTAGCAAGCCCGCAGCAATTAATTGCGTCGGTGTTCCAAAGGTAAATTATTGAAGAACCCAATATATATCCACGGACACCTCGCATAGTTTGGCGGTTAAATAACAATTATGTAAAGTTCACGGATGCCTCATCCTCGAATTCGGGTTACCCGTTCCCAATTTATATTGCGCAGTACAGAGCTCATCACTGTCATAACGGCAGATGGTTTGGATCCCTTACACTACGATATCTTTAATCTGAGAGGACGAAGCTAAATCAAAATTCGCCTTTTGACTTGACATTTTTACACACGTTCACGTTGCCACCTGCAAGAAACGTTACCGAAATCTAAAGATCTTCAATAATCTTTCTTGCAGGTGGTAACAACTGAACTACAATGTAAAACATAAGTGGTGCGAATTCACGGAAAATTTCTGGAAATAACGTGAAGCAAAGTTCCCGGTAAGTGTCGAACTTTTAACGAAATTTCGGTTTTTAAATGCCCTCCCCCCCCCCCCTTTCCCTTTTACTTCCGTATTTTCACAGATTTTCGGTAGTCAGTAATTCCGTTTATTTCAGAAAAGTCCTTTTCCACGTTCTTCCGTATTTACACAGAAATTTCGCAAAATCCAACATGCTGTATTTCAGACCTTACGCGAGAGAACCCTTTTGCACCGGTGGTGGTGGGGATCGAACCCTCGCCGTTTGGGTTGAAACCGCGCGTTTTAACCACTGAGCCAGAAAGTCACAGGGATCAGACTCCCATTCAGGCAAAACTAATGATGAATTTGTTAATTTTTTTTTTCCATTGATGTGAGTGATTTCGTTCTTTTATTTCCTATTGAAGCTAATTATTTTATTTATTACGTTTGTAATAATTTGTTTTTTTTTCTGTAGGTCTTATTACAAATTACGTATCTTTTATATATTGAATTTCTGGGAGCAACAAAATGATTTGAAGTTTGAGATTTTTTTTTTTTTTTAATTGACAACTTTCAATTATTTCTAAGAGAAGGTGCAATATACTGTTTTATAGTAAGTATTTTGCAAAACTTCTAAATATAAAATTTGCTCTTAGTAGCCATATCTTTTGAATCCACAGTCTGATGCATAGGCATCGTACAATCACCTGTACAATAATTTTTCTTACAGTAACACTGTACAATAGCTGGTTCACAAAATGGGGAGCGGAAGGAATATCCGGTGTCGCAATAACCAAAATTGCATGCGATATGCTATCCACAATATCAGATCTCACTACAGAACTTCAAAAACAGATCCTTAGAAAGAAGACTTAAATTTGATAGTTCATCAAACCTCAAGTATTCCCGCGAATCTCTCCTATTACCAGAAATGTTCCGTCATACGGATACGGAAAAAGCGAGAAGAGTTTTTCCGTTACTATACGAAAGAACTGCGGAAAGGCTTCTGAAAATTCAAAATTTTCCTTTAACAAGTCTTAAAAACGGCAATATAAGAAAGGAATTACGGAAAGGTTCCTGAAAATTCAGAATTTTTCCGGCATACGAAAATTCCGTGAAATACGGTAGATTTTCCGGTCATTTCATTGCATCACGTAAAATGGCTTTTAAAATTTCAAAAATTTATTTTACAGTGTACGTTGTTTCACAAAGGGGCGCAAACATTTATGGAGACAGGGGGCCCAGTATTAGTGGCACAACCAGGAATTTACTACGAGTGATCGAATAAACATACCCAATGGAAAACATTCCCATAATATATATTTTTTTTTTCTGATTGGAGGTTTAACGACCACCGTGAGCAACTCAATGAGCTATAACCAGTAGCCCGTCCCTAATTTAAGGCCACTGGTGCCAGGGAAGGGAGAGAACCTGCGCCGTAAGAGAAACGCAACACCCATGCCTCACCGGGATTCGAACGGACCTATGATCAGATTCCCATAATATGACGAGGAAGGCGTAGAACAGAACTACCCCGCCATATTGAATATTGCAGTGTGTATCCCATGATTTCTTTAACTGATAGTTCTGTGTCTGGCGCTCTTTGGCCAAACCTGGCCCTTGCGCCACTAAAATCAATTAACTAACTAACTAACTATCCCATGATTCATGGACGAATCCGTGTTAGCAAGAAAATGTAAAAATGCATGGTTGGAAAATGGATACCAGCTCAGTTCAGCTTGTTGAAATTAATATTTCGTACTGGTGGACATAATATGCTCCAAATATTGGGGGGACCGGAAAGTAATGGGGGGGGGTTGGGGGGATAAGTTTGGGGAGCAGTTGTGAGGTGTTATGTACGTTCGGCGTAATGTAAGTGTATATACAGTACAAGTGAATGAACTATTCGCCTTTAACTAATGTAGGTGTTTTTGTCTTCCAGATTTGCAGAACAAAATGAGTGGCATAAAACAAAACCCTAGGAGAACCATGTTCGTTATTGTATGCTGTATGAATTTTACAAGGGGAACAATGCAACCGTGGCCACCAATAACATTTGAGCTGTTTATCCGAATGCGTAAAAAATGTCTGCATTGGTTCGCCAAATTTCGGTCAGGCAATTTTGGCTTCTCTGATGACCCTCGTTGCAGCAGTTGAGGCGGATCCTCGTCAAACCCATTGATGAATTATCCCAACATCATGGTCTACTGTTCAAGAGCACCTGGAACAGATAGGGAAGATGGCGCTTGGATCCGTCCACCTACGTCACCTGCAAGGTAGGTGTAAAGAAACAGCTCTCGCGCTCAGCAGCAGAGGGAAGAGACTTGCACTTCGCAATGTAGAGTTTATGATCTGTCCGCTATTCGAAGAAGTTCGTTACTGTAGACGCAGTGATGTGAGATGTATATGTCGATTTTGATTCTTTTTATTAAAGAGATATGGAATATATTTGGGGCTCGTTCTAAATTCATTCAACCACCCCAAAGTGGTGACCCGGACTGCGTACGAAGCACGGAAGTCAACAGGAAGTGATCTCGAACGCCGAACGTTGCTCAGAGTATGTACGCTTTTCTACTTTGACCTGCGAGTTGTTTAGTGGCAAAGTCTTTAGATATATCTCATGGTGTTTAGTGGTTCGTTTTTGTTTTTTTTTCAACATGGCTGCTCTCCACTACTTCGCTTCACCTTTCGTTCTGGCGTAATGGCTCCCGCCTGTTTCTGAACTGCACACAGCGCAGCGATACACACTGTGGATTCTGCTATTTTTCTGGCGAAGGTAGGAAATTAATTATTTCTAAAATGTTGCATGCCTGATTCAACGGTTTTCGAATCGTTTCATAATACCGGATTCTGAAAATGCCGAGGCCTCAGTGGCGCGTGTGGCGTTGAAATGTCCTCCATTTTGGAAGAATAACCCTGCTCTGTGGTTCGCTCAGATTGAGTCACAGTTTTCCACGGCAGGAATTTCCAACGATGATACTAAGTTTCATCATGTAGTAGCATCAATCGAAAGTTATATTCTTGAGCAAATTAGTGACATTATATTGCAACCCCCACCTGCAGATAAATACACTGACGGAAAAAAATCCCAACACAACGAAAAAATAGTTGTAGATGAATGAAATGGCGGCAATACATTTGTATGGGTAACATATTTAATCGATTAAGGTTTCAAGATCACAGCCTATTGTAAGCGCGAGAAGAGCCATTTTAAATGTGAAATGCTGGTACATTAATAACCGGTGTAACCGCCAGAATGTTGAATGCAAGCACGCAAACGTTCATGCATTGTGTCGTACAGGTGCTGGATGTCAGTTTGTGGGATGGAGTTCCATGCCTGTTGCACTTGGTCGGTCAATACAAGGACGGTTGACGCTGGAGTTGTCGTCCAATGATGTCCCATACGTGCTCGATTGGTGAAAGATCTGGTGATCTAGTAGGCCACGGCAACATGTCGACACTCTGTAGAGCATGTTGGGTTACAACAGCGGTATGCGGGCGAGCGTTATCCTGTTGGAAAACGTCCCCTGGAATGCTGTTCATGAATGGCAGCACAACAAGTTGAATCACCAGACCGACGTACAACTGTGCCGTCAGGGTGCGTGGGATAACCACGAGAGTGCTCCTGCTGTCATAGGAAATTGCTCCCCAGACCATAACTCCAGGTGTAGGTCCAGTGTGTCTCGGCCGCAGACAGGTTGGTTGCAGGAGCTCACTTGGCCTCCTTCTAACCAACACACGGCCATCACTGGCACCCAGGCAGAACCGGCTTTCATCAGAAAACACAACAGATCTCCACTTCGTCCTCCAATGAGCTCTAGCTTGACACCACTGACTGCGCAAACGTTAGTGGTTTGGAGTAAGTGGAATGCACGCTACAGGGCGTCTGGCTCGGAGCTGTCCTTCAAGTAACCGATTTGTAACAGTTCGTTGTGTCACTGTGGTGGCAACTGCAGCTCGAATTGCTGCCGCAGACGCAGTACGATGCGCCACGGTCATACGCCGTACACGGCGGTCTTCCCTCTCAGTAGTGCCACGTGGCCTGCCGGAACCCGGTCTTTTTGAGGCAGTACCTTCCCTTGACCACCGCTGCCAACAATCATGCACAGTGGCTACATTCCTGCCAAGTCGTTCTGCAATATTGCGGAAAGAAAATCCACCTTCTCGTAGCCCCTATTACACGACCTCGTTCAAACTCCGTGAGCTGTTGATAATGGCTTATTCGTCTTCTTAAAGGCATTCTTGACTAACATCAACACACTACGTAGAATCTTAACGATAACTAACGCTCACGAACGTTCCAGCGCGTATTTACAGCAAACCTGCTTTGCATGTTCCGAGTGGCGCTACTAGCGCTACACGTATGCGCCGAGTGCGAAATTTGCATAGACGTCATCTTACAGATGTACTCTCCCCGCCTAATAACTGTCGTTTATCTAACACAACCCCTTCTTGGTGTTGGGATTTTTTTTTCCGTCAGTGTATATTACTTTGAAAAAGCGCCTTATTGCTCAGTGTGCTGAATCTGAGGATCGGACACTCAGACTTTTATTGCAAGAATTAGAATTGGGTGATTCTAAACCATCGCAGTTATTACATAGAATGAAAGATCTTGCTCATTAGCGATTAGATGCAGCGATACTTAAGTCCCTATGGCTTCAGCGTTTGCCTAAGCGAATGCAACAGATCTTAACAGTCAGCGGTGATGATTTAACACAATTAGCAGTAATAGCTGACAAAATTCATGAAATTGCTGATGAATCTCCTGAAGTGAACGTTGTTGATACCTCACAGCATATTTGTCATGCTCCTATGCTTCAGAAACAAATCGAACACCTCACATCACAAGTAGCAAAACTTTCTGCACAGTTAGAGAATCTCCCACTCGAACACGTTTGACATCGCGTGAGAGTCGTAGATATTCTCCCGCAGTTCGAAGACAGAACCATGACAAGCCAAAATCTCAAGTTTGCTGGTATCACAGAACCTTTAAGGACGCTGCTACCAAGTGTAAATCACCTTGTTCTTTTCAGTCGGGAAACTAGAAGGGCCACCCCTTATGGCCGCAAGTGGCTAAGGCCTAAAACAGCACAGACTCATGTTGGCCGATAGATCTACTGGTCTAAAATTTTTGATCTATACTGGGGCAGATGTCTCTGTTATTCCAGTCTCTTCACCCAAACCGAAACAGCCGGAGAAGTTGAAATTATTTTCTGCAAATCGTTATGTTATTAACACGTATGGCACACATCTACTGTCCTTAGATCTCAATTTGCGTCGAAAATTTTCCTGGCCATTTGTTATTGCGTCAGTTTCTCTTCCTATTATCGGAGCTGATTTTCTTCAGCACTTTGGTTTGTTGGTGGATATGAAACATCATTGTTTGATCGATACGTTAACAAAGCTAAAATCTTCAGGCCACGCTACTTCGCAATTCACTACTGGAATTACCGCTGTCTCTGGCACTTCAGATTTCCACGAATTATTAAAAATGTTTCCACAGCTCGTAAGTACAGATGGTATGCCTAAACATAAAGATCACGGCGTTTTTCACCACATCGAAACTACCGGAACACCAGTCTTTTCTAAGCCTAGGCGGTTACCTCCTGGAAAACTTGCATGCGCCAAGAAGAAATTTCAATTCTTGCTCTCGCAAGGTATTTGTCGTCCCTCTAAAAGCTGTCGGGCCAGTCCCTTATACATGGTTACTAAAAATTCCGCAGAGTGGAGACTACAGGCGCCTGAATGCGTTTACTGTACCAGACAGGTACCCTGTGCCACACATACAAGATGTTACTCAATTTCTAGCATCTAAGACAATATTCTCCAAACTTGATTTAATCAGGGCATATCATCAGATCCCTGTAAAGTCAGAGGATGTTCCGAAGACTGCTGTCATTACGCCATTTGGCTTGTTCGAGTTCCTTTACATGCCATTCGGACTCAGAAATGCAGGCCAAACCTTTCAACGTTTCATCAACACTGTCCTACAGGATCTGGATTTTTGTACCGCATATCTCGACGATATTCTTATCGCTTCGACTAATGCAGAAGAACATCAACATCATTTGAGCTTAGTTTTCCAAAGACTTGCTGACTACGGTATTCAACTCAATCTATCCAAATGTGTGTTGGATCAGTCCACTATAGTATTCCTTGGTCATACTATCTCACCTGAAGGTATCATGCCCCTTTAAGAGCGAGTGGACACTCTGTTAGCTTACCCTGAACCTACCACCGTTCATGACCTTCGTCGGTTTCTTGGTATCATGAACTTTTATCGCAGATTTTTTCAGCACGCAGCTCAGGCGCAGGAACCACTGCATGAGTATCTTAAAGGTTCAAATAAGAAAACCATCAGATCAATCACCTTTTCTGATGACGCACGTCATTCCTTCACAAAATGTAAGCAAGCTCTGGCACAGGTAGCTCTTCTAGCACACCCGATGCCTGATGCTAAACTAGGTCTAATGGTTGACGCCTAGGATACTGCACTTGGTGCTGTTTTACAACAACACACTCAAGAAGGTTGGCAACCACTTGCATTCTTCTCCAAAAAGTTAAATACAGCACAGCAAAACTATAGTGCCTATGATCGTGAACTCTCGGGCGCATACTCGGCAGTGAAGCATTTCCGTCACATGCTGGAAGGCGCACACTTCACCATTTTCACCGATCACAAGCCACTAATTTATGCTTTTCAGCAGAAATCAGATAAAGCTTCACCTAGACAGATGCGTCATCTGGATTACATTGCACAATTCACCATAGATATTCAGTATATTCCTGGTTCTGCAAACCTGATTGCTGATTCTTTCTCCAGGATCAACACGATTAATTTACCATCTCCAGTTAACTTCATCGACATGGCGATAGCGCAAAACAGTGATCCTGAACTGCAGTCCATACTTTCAGGCAAAATCACATCAAGCTTAGTCCTTAATCACAAGCAGGTCGCTGACTCATCCACTCAGCTTTATTGTGATGTCTCGACAGCTGTAGTTCGCCCTTTTGTGCCGATGAGTTTCCGTCGATCTATCTTTGACAGCGTGCATAACCTAGCACATCCCAGCATACGATCAACTATCAAAGCTATCCAGCAACGTTTTGTATGGCCGTCCATGAAATCAGAAATTTCCTCCTGGGGTAGATCATGCCTGGCATGTCAGAAATCTAAGGTGACACGACATACCTTTTCTCCACCTGGTACTTTCGTTGCACCGTCAGGACGCTTTGAACATGTTCACCTTGACATTGTTGGTCCACTACCTGTATCACAAGATTTTTCTTACTGTCTCACCATGATCGACAGATTTTCCAGATGGCCTGAAGCCATTCCCATTCCTGACATCACAGCAGACACGGTCGCTAAAGCTTTCTACAGTGGTTGGATTCCTCGCTTTGGCGCTCCGCTTAAAATTACTACAGATCAAGGACGACAATTCGAATCTCAACTTTTTCGCTCATTTTCCAACTTACTAGGAGCACAGAGAATTCGCACAACACCGTATAATCCCTCGGCAAATGGCATTGTAGAACGTTTTCATCGTGTTCTAAAAGCTGCCATTAAATGTCATGCTACACCTCAGTGGGTCGATATTCTTCCGACCGTGCTTCTGGGCTTACGTACTACTTTGAAGCCAGACCTGCAAGCTACCTGTGCTGAACTTTTATATGGATCTACCCTTCGCTTGCCAGGACAGTTCCTAGAAGAAACCACGGAGTCTATGAATCCTGCAACATTCGTCGGGCAGCTTCGGCAGTCTATGGCCAGTGTCACCCCAGTGCCTGTTAAGCATCACTGCAAACCACGAATTTTTGTTCATCGGGACCTGAACAATTGTTCACATGTGTTCGTACGCCGTGACGCCGTCAAGAAACCACTTCAGTCACCGTACGATGGTCCATTTTCAGTGCTTTCCCGCAACGAGAAAACCTTTCGTCTCCTTATTAACAACAAACCAAGGGTGATCAATATTGATCGGCTTAAACCAGCATTTATGTTCTTTGATGAACACGCCTCAACTGTTCCTCGACAGTCTACCACCACATCACAACAATCTCCAACTACAGAAGTGCCTTCACCTTTTGTGTCTTCTCCAGCAGTTCCTTTGAACTCTGCCGATCGAGAACGGACTTCTCCAACTTCAGTGCTACCACGACATTCTCTGGACTCCAGACTTTCTCCTGTACCCAGCTCTGCAGGCTCCCCCTCACAACACATTATATCATATCGAACTCTATCTGGTCGCCAGGTAAGATTTACCAAACATGTATAAATACCTGGATTTTTTTATATATATCGTTGTCACTGGTGGGGAAGTTCTGTGGCCGCCGCCACCGGCAGATGGCGCTTGGATCCGTCCACCTACGTCACCTGCAAGGTAGGTGTAAAGAAACAGCTCTCGCGCTCAGCAGCAGAGAGAAGAGACTTGCACTTCGCACTTTATAATGTTGAGTTCATGATCTGTCCGCTATTCGAAGAAGTTCGTTACTGTAGACGCAGTGATGTGAGATGTATATGTCGATTTTGATTCTTCTTATTAAAGAGATATGGAATATATTTGGGGCTCGTTCTAAATTCATTCAACCACCCCAAAAGGTCCAACACCAAGTTTCACCTGACAACAAAGGCCAGCGTTCCACCATCTGCAACTCTTTGCTAAGCCGACAGAAAAAGGATCCATTTCTTCAACGAATTGTCACTGGAGATTAAAAGTGGGTTCTTTACGTGAGCAACAAACGCAGAAACCAGTGGCATTCTGCAGGTCAGACACCAGTTCCTACTCTAAAACCAGGCCTACACCCCAAAATGGTTTTGCTCTGTGTTTGGGGGACTACCGCTGGCATAGCTCACTTTGAGCTCTTGGAACCCGGACAGACCATAACGGTAGACCTCTACTGTCAACAACTGGACCGTTTGAAGCAAGCTCTTACTGTAAAACATCTAGCACTGGTCAACAGAAAAGGTGTCATCCTCCAGCATGACAACGCGAGACCTCACACGGTGAGACGGACGCAGCAGACGATCAGAGATTTGGGCTGGGAAGTTCTGCCTCATCCCCCTTATTCCCCTGACATTATACCATCTGATTATGATTTGTTCAGATCTCTGCAGAACTTTCTTAAGTGGAAAAGATTCCACAATATTGATTTGAAAACGGGGTCCTCTGACTTTGCATCACAGCCAACGTCTTTTTATTATAAAGACGGCATTTAAAGTTTGGTTTCACGATGGGCAAGTGTGATCGATAGTGATTGCGATTATGTAAATGATTAAGAAATAAATTTCTTCTGTTAGTGTTTCTCTTCTTTTCCAAAAACGACATTACTTTCCGGTCCCCCAATATCATGATTCAAACGAATTCGTAATGTATGAAAATTTCCCCCAATTACAGCAGCGCAGAAAAAATACATCTGTAATACTTTCGAAAGCTTTGAGGACGGACTAGGGGTGATTATACTTTTTGTGGACTCATAAAAAAAACCGCTAAGAAATAGAAAAAAATATTCACAAGGCAGTTTCTTAGTTTCTATAGTGCAATTGGCAAAAAAAAAAAAAAAAAACCGTAGAACTCTGTCAATCCTTCAAGCATCCTGGCACAATTCACACATGAAACTGACGAAGCAAAAAAAAAAAAAAAGTTGAACTTCTTGACCGGGGTGAAAAAACAGAACGCACTGCAAAACAGTGCGAATATGACACAGCACGAGCAAGACAGCATTTACTGAAATTTATATCTGTAAATAGTAAACTGGAGCACATCACTTTAGGACTGCGAGAGAAATCTTCTCTGTCTGCCTCCGGAAATTTTTCCTCCATTTTCCAGCTGAAATACAGACTTATGGAATAAAATGATATCTAACTACAATACAGAGCAGAAGAAATATCGCGAGAAAAAAATGGCAATTATGGGAGAAATCTTCACTCCGTCTAACTTTCGCCATCGAAAGTCGTAATTCCGTTCCCAGACGGAAATCGACCCCCAAGCAACTCCTGCCCCCTCCCTTCCAACTTACTGTTCGGTTACGCATCGATCTCAAGAACCATCCAAATGATGGAAAATCCGGAATTTCGCGAATACGCGGAAGAATATCGTGCTTAATGATTAAAGGGAATTTTCGCGCCGTCTAACTTCCCTTTTCGAAAATTGTTCCACCATTTTCAAGATGAAATGCTAATTATTATGGAATAAAGTAATGTTTAACAACTACTGGGAAGAAGGAACATCGTGAGAAACAAATTACGATTACCGGAAAAATCTTCACTCCGTTTAAACTTACGTTTTCGAAAGTTTTGAAATGCGAAATACCGTTCCCGGATGAAAAAAATGACCCTGCTCCCCAACTAATCTTTCCCAAAATTTCTCTTAAGTTTTGTAACGATCTCGAGAATGCCTCAAATGACCAAAAAAGCAGAATTCAGCGAATCCGCGGGAGAATCTCATGCGTGATAATTTTGGGACCCCTTGAAAATGCGAGGCCCGGGGCTGCAGCCCTCCTAGCCCCCCCCCCCCCTCCTCTTAAAAGGGTTCTAGGCGCGAATTATTTATCTCGCTCCAGTCACTACAAAATACCTCCTACCTTTGACCAACGTTCCGACGGTATTATTGCTTCTAAAAACCTGTGCTTCGTTGGAAAAATGGTATCGTAATGAAACCTTGTTAATTTAATGCCGGAAATTCGAAAGTTACTTAATACCTATAATCGCCTTCCGTTCATACAGAGAAAACGCTTAAACGCGCAAAACTCGAAAGATAATTATAAAGCTTAAATGCATTTGCATACGTGACATATGCCTTCTGCCAGGGATTTAAATAAAGGACAACATGCTACTTCGTATTGCTTCGGCATAGGAGAAATCCCAGTTTATCAACAGCGTCTTTGCAAAATTTAACGAGTTTTCCCCGCTGACATCCGACAAACTGAATGAAGAGAGTTCGTTAAGTCGAAGGAATAAGCGCGGATAGAGGACCGAGTCACTTTAATTCCGCAAATAAGCTATTCAGAAAATTAGAACTGGTTTCAAGTTTTGAAAATAGTTTGACTGCAGAAATTTTCTAGCCGGGCAACACAAGCCATCTTGAATATTAATAAAAAGTGAAAAAAGCAACAAACAAACAAAAAAGCTGGTTAACAAATACAGCGTTCAGGCCAAGCTATATCAACGCCAAATGGAAACGTTAGAGTTAACGGCGAAGCAAAGATATTGATGAAAAATCTTCAACTCAAATAATTCGATGACGCCAAAGAGAATGTAGGGTATCTCAATCAATAGAAAACCTAACCCTGCTACACTCATTATGATAAAAATCTGCGCACCAAGAAAAAAAACCGTGCGATTAACGCGAAACTCGGCGAATAGCTACGGGGAGGGCAGATATGCAAATGATAAAAGTTTCGTGCGATTCCGCGCGTTCAAGACGGGCGCTACAATCGAAAGCTTTGAAGCTTATACGGCGCCGCGCTCGGGACTCCACATTCGTGCCGAAGTGCACGGTAAGAGTCAGGTGAGATCCCTGAGCGATAGACATGCCGAGGAGCCGGGTAGATGTATGTACGGGCAAATGACGGAGTTTGAACGAGGTCGTACCGTCGGGATGTGAGAGACAGGGTGGACAGCGCGCCAAATCGGCCGCCATTTAGGCCAGTACGGTGCGATCGTGTAGGGAGCAATGGACACGGGAAGGCACCCAGACATGGCGGACTGGCTCTGGACGACCCACCCACCCCCCACACACACACACCAGCAGCAACAACAGGGAGGACCGTGGGATCGTGAGAGCGACTCGCACAGATGCAACGACATCCTTGTCCGATATCCAGATACATGTGGCGGCTGTACAAGGGACTCCTGTGTCCGCTAGAACTATTTCGAGACACCTGGCAGAGGCGAATCTACACTCTCGACAGCCCTTACGTTTTCTGCCATTAACAACTGACCATCGTCGGTGTCGATTGCAGTGGTGTCAGCAGCGAGCAACGTGGAATGCTACGGACTGGCGACGTAGTGTGCAGCGACGAATCCCGCTTCTGCATAGGAACGGACGACCACTGTGTCAGAGTGTGGAGGACCGCAGGTGAGAGCTACAATCCCAACCTTACTGTACAGCGGCACAAGTCCTGAACTGCAGGCGCGATGGTCTCGGAAACCACATCGCGTAGGACAACCGGACTTCCCTCGCAGTGATCCGAGGGACGTTGACAGCACATCCTGCGGCCCCATGTGCTGCCTTTCCTGGTGGGGCGGCCCGGAGCCATTTTCCAACAAGATAACGCCCGTCCGCACACGGTTCGGGTTTCCGAGGGCTGTTTTTTTTTTTTTTTTATTGGAGGTTTAACGACCACCGTGAGCAACTCAATGGGTTATAAGCAGTCGCTCGTCCCTAATTTAGGGTCACTGGTTCCAGGGAAGGGAGAGAGCCAGTGCCGTAAGACAACAACATCCATGCGTGACCGGGATTCGAGCCCAGACCCCTTTCGGACGAATGATCAGAGGCCAGTGCCTTAGACCACTGGGGCGGCGATAGCTTGATCTCTCGCCCATCAAACACGTGTGTGACTAGATGGGACACCAGCTTCTTCATGTCCCAGTGTTCGTGATTTAGAGCGTCAGTTGCAAGAAGTGTGGGCCAAACTGTCCCAGGATAGCATACGGAGTCTCTCTGACTCCATGCCGGACCGTATCCAAGGAGGTTAGAATACTTCAGGAGATGCCCTGAGTCTCTTAACCGTGAAGCCGCAATGTGTGGGAAT
This sequence comes from Macrothele yani, assembly GCA_039090855.1. Taxonomy (NCBI): domain Eukaryota; kingdom Metazoa; phylum Arthropoda; class Arachnida; order Araneae; family Macrothelidae; genus Macrothele; species Macrothele yani. Next base: position 31,257,830 of record CM077003.1, read on the forward strand.
TAGGCGTTGTTTTTTTTTTTTTTTTTTTGATTGGAGGTTTAACGACCACCGTGAGCAACTCAATGGGCTATAAGCAGTCGCCCGACCCTAATTTAGGGTCACTGGTTCCAGGGAAGGGAGAGAGCCAGTGCCGTAAGACAAACACAACATCCATGCCTGACCGGGATTCGAACCCGGACCCCTCACGGACGAATGATCAGAGGCCAGCGCCTTAGACCACTGCGCCACCGGGGCGGCAGGCGTTGTTTACATGATATCATGTCATTTCAGCTGTGTGTATTTTGGAATTTCGTAGTTTCGGGTTGCAGAAACCGTGTTAATATCAAACCGGAATGAATTATACTTCTTACAGGAGTGAAGTTTTCACTTTTAGCGTTGTGTTTTGTTTAGAATTCGCGCTAATGTTCGTATATTTCAGTTTAAAATAAAAATGGGAAGGAGCCTCAAAATAATTAAGAATTTTATAAATTCAGCATTTTCTCACATCGGCAGCAAGTTACGATGCAAAATTGAAAGCGTTTGCAACGAAAGAAGGCGATTCAGCCAACACAAAATACATTGCAATAGCCTTGAAAACCATCCGCTTTCCCTCACTTTGACGGCCGTTGCTCGTGGTTATAGGCTTCGCGCAAAGTAGTACTGCTCCATTAACAAGGGCATCTCCAGATACCTTATTTTTTGTTTTGTTTTATTGGAGGTTTAACGACTACCGTGAGCAACTCAATGGGCTATAAGCAATCGCCCGTCCCTAATTTAGAGTCGCTGGTTCCAAGCAAGAGAGAAAGCCAGTGCCGTAAAACAAACACAACATCCATGCCTCACGGGATTCGAACCCGGACCCCTTTTGGGCGAATGATCAGAGGCCATCTCTTAGAGCACTACACCACCAGGGCGGCTACCTTATTCTAATCTCCTTGCATGTATCCGAGCACGAGGCGGTCCGACGCGGTACTAACACTGGCCGGAATATGTACCGTATGTCCGCGAGAAATGGCCCTGCTGATGTGATATTGTAATCACTTTTGGCCTTGGTATGTACCATCTCACTACTAAAATCTCATTTCAATCCGACGCCTCCTCCTTGGAGCGCGGATTTTTATGACAATGAGTGTATTTTTTGCGGCACATGCGAAGTCTTTTTTTTTTTTTTTTATTGGAGGTTTAACGACCACCGTGAGCAACTCAATGGGCTATAAGCAGTCGCCCGTCCCTAATTTAGGGTCACTGGTTCCAGGGAAGGGAGAGAATCAGTGCCGTAAGACAAACACAACATCCATGCCTCACCGGGATTCGAACCCGGACCCCGTTCGGACGAATGATCAGAGGCCATCGCTTAGACCACTGCGCCACCGGGGCGGCCATGCGAAGTCATCGTATACGAGCAGGGGTTTCACATGCAATGCAGCGATTGCTCTGGCTTGTTTGACGGCGGCGGCTTTCAGGCGTTCTCGATATTCTCTGGTTCGTTGGGCTGCAGTCTCCTTGGGCTTCTTACATTCCCCATCATTTGCTCTTGCCTCTCGTTTTGATTTTCTCCACTTCTGCTTCCGTTCGTTTTGCGAATTCCACGGCATTGTTGAAAATGTTAAACCGTCCACACGAAAACAGTTTTTAAAATTTTTCAGTTTAAACCACTGCGATATGTTCTAAATACACTGCTGGCCATTCAAAATGCAACACCAAGAAGGAAACTAGATTGCAACGCCAGATTTACTGGACACATAACAACAGATACAAAGATGAAACGATTGAGCTTACAAGGCCCGTGCGACTTGCGAAAAACGCAGACATCAATAGTTCGTGTGGCCCCCATGGCTGGCAATAACGGCAGCTACACGCCGCGGCATCGAACGAAAGAGGCTTTGGACGTGGGCTTGAGGTATGTTGGTCCAGGCTGCTTCCACACGTTGCCATATTTCATCAGGCGTAGCAGCTGGTGGTGCTTGCCGGGCCACTCGGTTGCCGATCAGCGACCAGACGTGTTCGATGGGCGACATATCGGGAGAACAGGCGGGCCACGGCAGCAGTGACACCTGGTGGGCCGTGAAGAATTGTTGCACGATGCGTGCCACGTGCGGGCGCGCATTGTCCGGTTAAAACGTGGCCGCTGGCAGATCCTGCAGGTAAGGGATGACTACAGGCTCCAAAACGTCGGAGATGTAGCGGTGGCTGTTGAGTGTACCGGCGATGCGTACCAGAGGGGTGCGGGTGTCATATCCAATTGCGCCCCAAACCATAACGCCAGGCGACGGACCGGTATGGTGATGCATAATGCAGGCGTCATACAGTCTATCGCCGCCACACGCGGGTCCGACCATCGTGGTGTTGCAGACAGAAGCTGGATTCGTCGGAGAAGACAATGTCGTGCCATTCCGTAGTCCAGGTGCGGCGTTCAACGGCCCACTGACGCCGCACTCGCCAGTGGTGTAACGTCAATGGTAATCGGAGCAATGGGCACCGTGCGACAAGTCCCCGCTCCTGCAGACGACGTCGAACGGTACGTGCTGGCACAGGTTGTTGCGCAACACACCCTTAATTCCTGCGCTAACGTTCGTGATGGGGCGGTGCGAGCCGTCAATGTCCGCCGCACAACATGCCGGTCCTCCTGTTCGGTGGTGTGCCGCGGCTGCGGCAATCGCTCACGTCGATCCGTCCGTCCCTCCTGCACCCACCGAATCCATACTCGCCTCACTGTGGCTGGATGTCGTTCCACACGGACGCCGATGTCTCGGTACGAAAAACCGCTGTCGCGATAAGCAACTATTCGTCCTCTGTAGAACTCCAAAACGTGCTGGAATTACTGCCGTATTCTGCGACGAGGCATCAGGAAGCTTCCCACGCACAGGTCCAGCAGCACAACACACTTCCACTACTTACACCTCGCCTTCTGTGCATCCTTCTTATAGTGCTTCTCGGTGGCGTGCCGGGCGCACATGATTTGCATATGCACTGCAATGCTAATCGTTTGCATGTCCTCTCGCGGGCGACGCATGCTGCAAATTTCAGGCCAATCGGATGCTTCCTTCTTGGTGTTGCATTTTGAGTGGCCAGCAGTGTATATCCGAATAGATTTCGTCGGGAGCTTTAAAACGATACCACGCACAGTCGTTTTGCACTCACGGGAATCCAGATAAACCGCGATATTGTCAAAAGTGTTCACCGGTTCACAGATGTGCCAACACCTCAGAACCAAAAAACGTAACACTGAGATAGAAAAATCGTAACACGCCGCATGCTGATAATTTTTTAAGCCTATTTCAGCTATATAAATTCTTGATGATGAGAATGTATGGATTTTTTCCCTACATCAAAATTTTATTGAGAAACTAAATCTAATCAGCAAACACTTTTACGTTGTCAATTATTAAAAAAAATTACGTTTACGGGAGAAATCCTCACTCCGCCTTACTTCCGTTTTCGGAAATTTTGAGAGGCGAAAAACTTGCATCTTAGGTCTGCAAGATAACCTTAATCGGGTTCTGGGGATGTCATTTTTGTCTGCTGGACCACAATAAATCTGCAATGTTCATCGGCCGTCGCCGCGATTCTGCTACGAGGATTAATAGAAAATAAATCTGCGATGTACGTCGGCCGTCGCAGCAATTCTTCTACAGGGATGAGTACAAAATAAACCTGCGATGTTTGTCACCGCGATTCTGCTACGGGGACGAGTACAAAATAAACCTGCGATGTTCGTCACCGCGATTCTGCTACGAGGATCAGGAGAAACTAAACCTGCGATGTTTGTCACCGCGATTCTGCTACGGGGATGAGTACAAAATAACCCTGCGATGTTCGTCACCGCGATTCTGCTACGGGGATGAGTACAAAATAAACCTGCGATGTTCGTCACCGCGATTCTGCTACGAGGATCAGGAGAAAATAAACCTGCGATGTTTGTCACCGCGATTCTGCTACGGGGATGAGTACAAAATAACCCTGCGATGTTCGTCACCGCGATTCTGCTACGGGGATGAGTACAAAATAAACATGCGATGTTCGTCACCGCGATTCTGCTACGGGGATGAGGAGAAAATAAACCTGCGATGTTCGTCACCACGATTCTGCTACGGAGACGAGTATCTGCGATGTACGTCGCCGCGATTCTTCTACGGGGATGAGTACAAAATAAATCTGCGATGTACGTCGGCCTTCGACGCGATTCCGCTACGGGGATGAGCACAAAATAATTCTGCGATGCACATCATCCTTCGCAAGAAAAAAATTACAATTACGGAAGAAATCCTCACTACACCGAACTTCCGTTTTCGGAAATTTTAAAAGGCGGAAAACTTGCATGTACGATAGGGAGTTTGCAAGATGGTTTAATGGGATTCTGATGATGTCGTTTTTGTCTGCAGGTAAAAAATAAATCTGCGACGTCCGTCACCGCGATTCTACTACAAGGCTTCTGCCTGAAAATGGAAAAAATGGGAGAAACATGACTATTTAAAAAAAAATCGTATTTTTGGCTGCAAAATCGTATTAGCGTATTGCAGCATGATTTAACGATAAAATCGTAACAGTTTGCAGATCTGGGTTCACAAGAAAGCAATTTTTTAAATGTTCAGTTCAAACCACTGCGAAATTTTCTTCGTATATTTGAACAGATCTCGTCGATAGCTTTAAAACGATACCACACACAGTAGTGTTGCGCTCACTGTTGCCGAGATAGACTGAGTCTAACGCGGCCGCACCTCCAGAAATATTGCATCATCTCCCCCCGCGCACACGATGTATTGCGTAGTACGCGAATTGGACTCCATGCTGTTTACGAATATGCTAACACGATTAGTGGGTGGCATGTATTTTTAACGCTATAATGATTTCAATTGGGACCTATTTTTGTCACAGGCGGTTTGCTATTAAGTCGCCCCATACTATCCGTGGAGTTAGACGTAGTTCTACCTACGTCAAAAAAAAAATACAGATATTGCTGAAAAATTGCACTTCATTACTTAGAGCTTTCATCTAATAGCTATTTTCATATGAGCCGTGCAATATTGGTTGATGGCAAGAACCTCGAGTTGATGGTTTACATGAAAAGATAAGAAATCCGCAAATATTTTTTTTTTGTTTTGTTTTTTGTTTGGAGGTTTAACGACCACCGTGAGCAACTCAAGGGGCTATAAGCAGTCGTCCGTCCCTAATTTAGGGTCACTGGTTCCAGGGATGGGAGAGAGCCAGTGCCGTAAGACAAACACAACATCCATGCCTCACCGGGATTCGAACCCAGACCCCTTACGGGCGAATGATCAGAGGCCAGCGCCTTATACCACTGCGCCACCGGGGCGGCAATCCGCAAATATGGTCGCATTTAAAAGATTCTATATTAATTTTAAAATCTCTTTGGCATTGCCGAAGCAAAATTTGACATAACGTCCGAGCAAAAACAATCAAGATTGTTTTTGCACGGACGTCAATTAAAAAGGGAAATAGCCATTATTTTCGCTAAAACGTTTTTTGTTTTTTTTTCCCGCAAATTGCGAAGAATGCGATTGGCAGCGCGCCCCTGCCATGAACCAGAATGTAACACAATCAAAGAAAAGGAAATTTTTTTAAGTGATTTAAAGTCAACCAATGGGAATTTTATCCTTCTCCTGTAACTTCTTTGTATGCTACACTATTTCTGAACTTCAGCATTGCTCAGACTATCTCCTATAGAAGCTACAAATATAAGATCGATAAATTGGAAAGTTTAATCAGGAAATTAGTTAAAATATAGTTCTGGTCCAGGAAATGACTAATTAAACTTCCCCATTTTTTAGTGATTGTGTAAAAGCCAGACATTGCATTTAGCAACCACTGACGCACACAAAAAGGGTGCCAGGGTGCATTTGCACCTCGCAAAATCTGTTTGCTGCTCGTTTATCGAAATATAAAAAGTTTGAACATTATGTTGTAAAATTTTATGTGCGCTTCGCGATTTTTTTTTTTTTTTTACAGATATTTTGTTAAGTTCTACAGTTGACAAAAATTCCAATTTAGTATTGATAATGCATTTCTCATTTTAAGTATTTTAATTTTTATCAGTCCTTTGTTTTTAATTTCATAGATTTAAGGAAAAACTGTAAAAAAATTTATTGTGGAATAATTCAGTGTACATTTTTCACGTTTTTCAAATATCTGGAATTGAAAGCCGTAACAATGCAAAATACTTTTCGAAATCGAATAGATTGGTAATACAAATCTGGAAGATGTGAATCCGTTTATTTGTGTAAATATGACATGGCTGTTAAGTCAGATAATATCCGAAAACTTGAAAATTTCGTCGTCCTGGAGTGGGAATAGAGTCCGCGTCGCCCGGATAGCACCCGAGTATGCTAACCACTAGAGCGACCAAGTTTTCGGTTAATTTGAATATAACTAATCACAGGATTCGCTAGTCGAAGCAACTGGCATTCATATATAGCGAATCTGGAGGATTAGAATTCATTCTTGTGAATGCCCGGGGGCGAAGAATATCAATGAATAAAATACGGGATTACACCATTGTGCAATACAAATTTGGAAGATGTGAATTCGTTTATTGGTTTTTTTTTTTTTTTTTTTTTGGAGGTTTAACGACCACCGTGAGCAACTCAATGGTCTATAAGCAGTCGCCCGTCCCTAATTTAGGGTCACTGGTTCCAGGGAAGGGAGAGAGCCAGTGCCGTAAGACAAACACAACATCCATGCCTCACCGGGATTCGAACCCGACCCCTTACGGACGAATGATCAGAGACCAGCGCCTTAGATCACTGCGCCACCGGGGCAGGGCGGCCGTTTATTGGTGTAAATATGACAAGGATATTATCTGACTTATCACTGTCATATTTACACCAATAAACGTATTCACAGCTTCCAACCCGTATTTCATTCATTGAATAGATTTGTGTTTGCGTCATTGCGAAGAATTAATGGAAGATACTTTACTGTGTTACCGATTTCAATAACATTTTTAACATTTTTATCATTTTTTATATTTTTTTTTTTGTCATTTTTGGGGAAGGGCATTACGTTAGCGCCTTTGAAGTAAAGTTTTTGTAAGGAGGCATTCAGTTATATCGTGTGTGTTTTTTATCGATTAAAAATATGATTAAAAACATGCATGCATGCACGTATAAACTGCTTCCAATCAATAGTAAGAGACATTCTTTCAATTTTGCCTTTGAAAGCGAATTCCAGAGAGATTTCATTTTGTATTTTATAGCAATTTTCGAAGATTCCAAATTTCGGAGTTTCGAAGACAGACGATGCGAACGTGAGAAATAGCACCACACTTTCTTGTGGAAGATTTAAGATAGTGCTATTCGTAGTTCCAGTGAATGGCCCTGTACCAATTTCATTCCTGTCTTAGTATCTACCGAGCTGAAATGCCCCGTTCAACGAAACGAAAAAAAAAAACTACATATGCTGCTAAGTTCGTAAAGTTTTTTTTTTTTTTTTTTTTTTTTGTATTTTTAATGCAAAAATAAAGTCAATAAATTCTACTTTTCCACAGCGTGAATCGAATCGCACATTCAATCAGATAAAACCACTTCCGCTAGAAAAGATTAGCATTTACAGACTAACTTGTTTATCAAAAATAAAACAAAATGGCACACATACAGCGCTAAACTGTGAAGTATATGTTTCCATAAACAAAACAAAAAATCCCGTTAATTCTTCTGACTAGGTACAACGAAATTAAGACTATTGTACCGAATAACACTGTAATTGCACGAAATGCTACAAAATTGCTTTGGGATTTCTCTCCACGAGTAAAAATCGCGTTCTTCGCTATCGATTTGAAGCACTTTCTAACAGAAAAACTCATTTCCAAGCTTTCTAAACAATTACCCCCATACTTAAACAAGAGCAATCCACAAATCGAGCAAACTGTGGGCGGACAACAAACTACAGTATAATCCTGATTTAACGATATCATCTGGGACCAAGCACTTTCCGTTATATCGATTTTTCGAGGAATCGATATGCGGAGTCACCGTAACAGAAATGAAATGTGGAATATCATTCGAAACGTGGGCTATAACATATACTTTCGAATTTCTATATACTAAACACCAATACGCGTTGTATGTGTGCATGGTAAACACTGAATAAAAGCATATTAAATAACTTTCATTGAGCGTCAGTAACGTCCATTTGACGAGGTTTTCTTCCTGAACTTTCCGTAGATTTGTTCCCAAGTTTCAGAATTCCTCTACTCCTTTCTTGACGAATTAACCAATAGGAAAGGGCCAAACAAACTACTCCCCCTCACAGCAGTACAAAAATTAGGCACCGCTTAAGAATTTAATAGTCGCCCCCGCGCATTTTGTTCAGCTGCGGATTTGCAGTGTATTTGGCAACATAAAAATTAAGAAATTTGGTGGAAAAAAAACAGAAACTGTACCATATTGTTCGTTAAAGAAAGACCCTAAAACATTTCGTAAGAAATACTTCATTCCGACAAAAACGATCACATACAGAACCAGGTGAAAAATAAGGTATCAAAATAAAATAGCCAAAGTACCTCAATAGAGAGAGTTCTCAGCTTTTACAGCAATATTTCATGCTGTCAATGGTGTCTAGAAGCTTAGAGGGCAGAACGACCACTGTTCGTGCAAAGCTTATCTAAGTCCCACTCCGGAAACGGGTCGGGTCAACGTGTTCCTGACCCGATTTAGACCCGATTTTATTTCAGTTTTATTTTTGAATGGGCAAATAAGGTTTTCAAAGAAACTCTTTGGAGATCTTTGAAATAATACTTTTTTTTTTTTTTTGATTGGAGGTTTAACGACCACCGTGAGCAACTCAATGGGCTATAAGCAGTCGCCCGTCCCTAATTTAGGGTCACTGGTTCCAGGGAAGGAGAGAGCCAGTGCCGTAAGACAAACACAACATCCATGCCTCACTGGGATTCGAACCCGTACCCCTTACGGACGAATGATCAGACGCCAACGCCTTAGACCACTGCGCCACCGGGGCGGCGAAATAATACTTCAGAGCTGAGAGTACGATCCAGGAACTTGCTGACAAAAGTAAAGAAATGGGATTAAAAATGAACTTTCAGAATTGACAAAACTGATGTACAATGCTTTTACAAGGAATGAAGATTTATCAATTGATGGAGAAAAGCTGGAGATAACAGATTCCTACATTTATCTTGGGCAGCAGATATCAAGCGAGGGTCGCGTTGACGAACAAATTAATTGGCAGATAAAACTTGATTGGAGAGCTTTTGGAAGAGACAGTACAATTTTTAACAGCAATATGCCATTGTCTTAAAAAAAAAAGTGTTTAATCAATGCATCCTTCCAGTACTTACGTGCGGAGCAGAAATGTGGAGTTAACTAAAAAAGACATACAAAGACTGCAGACAACTGAAAGAAGACTGGAGAGGTGCATGCTTGGTGTAACCAAGAAAGATAAAAGGAGTAACTCATGGATAAGGAGAATGACAAGCGTGGAAGACATGATCAGAGTAAAATCCCTGAAATGGCAATGGGCAGAACATATTGCCAGGAGAACAGAACACTGATGAACAACTGAAATTTTAGACTGGATTCCAAGCTACAGGAAAAGACCCAGAAGACCATGTGAGAGTTGGGTGGATGGAGGATACTGGCCCAAGACAGTCCATTGTGGGTGAAACTTGGGGAAACCTTCATCCAGCAGTGGATTGATAATGATTGACAATGATATTTTTGAATTCATAGCTCAAAGGAGATTTGCTTGGATCAGTTCCGGGATGAGTCCAATTATGTGGCAACCAGGTCCGGGTCCAAATTTTTTGACCTGTTTCCTCTCAGACATGATTGATCAGATTAAGCTCAGTAAAACTGGCTGGCCAATCCATACAGACTATGGTCTCCTCTTGAAGGTATTGTTCTTCCAGTCTCATTTGAAGATGAGACATCATCTTGTAAGAGAAATGAATGTATGACCTATACCTGCACAAGTGCAAACATAGGGATCCAGGACATCATTCCCATAGTGTCGAGCATTCATGGTTCCTCTTGGAAACACAGAGATCTATGCCTCCACCTAACAAGATGCCACCCCAAACCAGCATGCCGCCACCATCATAAGTAATTCTTTGGAAAATCTTACTTAGTCTTTGAAGAGTACTAACCTGCATTGGTTTTTAGTCAGTCCAGTTGGTATGAAGTCTAGCCCAATTCAAATGCCTCCCCCACAGAGATGGGGCTTGAGGTGTATGCAGAGTGTTGGTACCCCTAGCATAAAGACTTCCTTCATGCAAGGGAAGATTGCAGCTGTGTAGAGGTAGCCGTCCCATTCCTCCACACAGTTAATCGAAGATACCCATCATTCATGTAGGTTGTAGCCCTAGGCCTACCTTCGCTGTACTTCAGGAAGTTGGCTGCGTATTTTGAAATCAGTGTCAGTCTGTGGACCACAGAAGGACTCGTGTGCACAGCCATCATGCAACTTTCACTTCACTTTGGCCTGCCTCTAGACTTCCAATCACTCTCCACCTCAATTCATCCATTAAATGATGTGGTACAGCCATTATAACAAATCCGCTATCTTAAAATCCCTTCTTTACAGTCCACAAACTATGTGTCATCCACCTCCAAAAAGCCCCTTTTACGCTGAAGATAATTTGCTTAAACCGATACCATTGCCTCTCATTTGCACACGGTATCCTGACTCTGCATTACATTCAGGGATGCCGCCAGAATTTTTTATATGAGCAGGCACTGTGCCAGGGCATATCTAAGTGGTGCAACGGTCTGGGAGCCCCAGAATTTTTTTCCGGTGTTGCCCAAGAAGTAAGGTGCAAGAAAATAAACCGAAAAAGTAAGGTGGATATGGAATTTTCAGTATAAGGAAAAAACCAGTATTTTGAAAATAAATGTTTGCTACCATTAAGGATATCTTTTTAACTTTGCCTATAGTTACTGCCCTCTCCTTGGCAGCACCCATGATTACGTTTCACATCATATACCCACGTTTAATACATTTATAACTCTTTTTACACAAATAATTACAATTTTAATTAAACAAATAATCTTGTAAGAATATAACTCACCTTCTTGCTGATGTATTCATTTTTCCACATTTATAGCACATCATTATCTCCGACTTTCCGTTCGTTGTTTATGTCACAGAGGAACTGACAGTTCGGGGAAGTAACATGCTACAAATGTGGAAAACTGAATACATTAACAAGGTGAGTTATACTGATATTCTTATAAGATTTGTTTAATTTTGATTCAACATGTTTTTACTTAAAAACCTATTAAGAATGCTTTTGACATCCCTGTAGAATGTAGTTGTGATTTAATTGCGATTTTTCCATTTTCTCCTTAATTTATGGAAACCAGTGTAGATGCCCCACCAGTGTTACACTCATGTGATCCCAAATGGTTGCATTCCCAGTGTATCCAGTGGCATACACATGGAATCACATCACAGAAAGAAATACAGGAAGTAAGCCTCACAGAAATCAATCTTGCTGTTGTTCTGATGCACAAAATCTTTAAAACATTTCTCCCCCCCCCTCCCAGAGTAGCAGAATATAGACATGTACGCTGTATGCGGATAGTTCACAAATCATTAGCAGATTCTGCAGATAGTTTCTGCTTGTGGACTAACAAAAAATAAAACTTATTTACAGCAATTAAAACACTCGCTTACTCAAGGCTTTATTCAGATTAGTATACTTAATTCTATTTTAACTTGAAGTTTAAATTATTTTTCACATCTTCTGAGTTCTTTTGTTTTTACAGACTTTTCCAGCCTCTAGATTTTATTAAGGCTTGTTCTCAATGCATAGGAACTGGATTAAAAGTTTCGTTTAAACAAAGAATTTAAATTTTTATTGCTAGGTTCCTCTTGCACTTGCCAGTTATTAAATTAAAATATTTTCCTTATATATTTTGTAAGTCTACTATTTTTTAATTAATTGTTGAAAATGCTATTTATAATTTTTGAAGGTTCATTATTGATGGAACTGTTTTTCTGGATATAAAAACTTTTTTTTTTTTTTTTAATGAGGTTCGTAGTCCAATATTTTAATATTTTGCCATAAAGGTCCATTTCACACACATTGCTGCACATTCAATTGTGGTGTACTTATTTCATCTTCAAAGGAATCTGTAATGTTGTAATAATTATTTATGTTTTATTAATTTTTCCTTAAATTAAACGTATGCCATTTTTCTTGCAGTTCACACTTCGCAGGAAGTTTTCTGTTTCAATGGTTGTGTATGCAGTAGGATTTTATTTTTACACAACTTTGCCTCACCCCACCATCCTGACTCACACAGAAGGCTGAAACCTACTATTTTACACAAATGCTGCAGGAGTGAATTACGTCAGATAAATCTCGTCATGCTCAAATCTTTGACAGGTAGTGCCACAGAAATTGACATACTCATGTGAATTGGTTATAGATCACTACATATTTTAAATAAAAACCAAAGTTATCGTTTTTGAGTGAGGAACTGTTAGTACTGAATACAAGGTAAATTTAAATGACACAGTGATTGACCAGGTGAATGAGTTTGTGTATTTAGGAAACACGTTTGACAGAGAACTAATAAATTAAATGGTGAAATTAGTAGGTGAGTGAATTCTTCATTGTAAGTCACAGCTGCTTTAGGATGATCTCACAGGAATGATAGGTTCTCTAGAGAGTCCCAAATGGTTGTGTGTGAAAGTGTAATCCATTCCTATTCTGATGTATGGCAGTGAAACCTTGGTACTGCAGAAAAGGCAACTGTTTGTGTGTTGGAGAGATGCATTACTTATGGATGGGGGGTTTGTGGCAAGACACTGTGATCATGTGAAGAATGAATAAGTACTGTAGTTGCAAAATGTTGTCAGTAAGATGGAGACTAATATTATTAGGTGGTTTGGCCATGTTCAAAGAATGAGTGATGAGATGCTTACTAAGAAAAAAATTCAGCCCAAGGTGGCAAGAAAGAAAGGAAGAGGAAGCACAAGGAAATCATGAGAGGATTAGATTCAGGAGTGTCTGCATGAGAAAAAGATTATGAATATGTAGTACAGAAGGTCTTGTGTATACTTCATGTGATGGATGTCACTGAAGCTCAAGCTGTGTGCCAAGATCGCTGTAAATGGAGACATTTGGCATGGCAACAGTAAGTAAATAATCTGTTAAAAATTTATCTGGTGGATTGTACTTCATTGTGGAGCTAATCTCTGAATCTCACAACAGCTTAGTGATATGTATGTACATATTTTAAATTCATGATTTTTTAGGATGAATTTATGTAATATCTGTAAAACTGCATTTTGATTTGTTAATTTTTCCAAGAATGTGCTCTTTGTTGCACATTTCAATGTTTGTTCGTGCATAACATTTTAAAGTATATTCATAAACTTTTATATAAATATTTTGCTGTTTTATTATCTCTCACGTGCATGCATGCATATATGTCCTGACATTCATCAATATAGCGAATAATGGCAGTGTAGAGCAACAGTGTCAGATCCAGTAATATTTGTAATATTCCAGTTTCGCGCCAAATATTTACCAAGAGCATGAGGAGTGGGAATTTACTTAAATTAGAGAAGAAAATGTGGGAGCCAGAGATCTATATTTAGCAAGCAATATACCCACTACCAGGTACAATTCAGTCATTGAGATAAACTGCAAATAGTGTGCAGGAGGATTTTTGTTTATTTATGAGCTACATGTACTGGCACATTTCCTAGAAGCAGCATCTCTGAAGAGTTGTGGTTCAGTGCTCAGAAGGAAAAGCCCCTAAATTGAGATGGCTATAGTCTATGTCATGGTATGTCATAGTGTACATTTCCCGTAGTTATGTGAAGACAGGAGCAGTACGTATAGAGAGATTTTCTTGCTATGTTTCAGAGGAATGGAAAATATCTTTACATTCGGCATGGATAACAGTCTCTCTCTCATCAGGTTAACCTTCCCTGATCCCAATTCCTGAGATCCAACACATCAGGTAATTATTTTTACTTCTTTTCAGTGGTATAATTGCAAATGAGATTTCAACAGCCCTAATTACTAGTTGAAAGAAACTACACCGGCGAACTAAGACAGACTGCTACGTCGAGAAATGTTTCGCCTTTGCTAATTTACCTCAGGAAAGTTCATGATCCTCTTAGTCATAGGTGTCAATCACAGAATATCGCTGAAGTAACCATGATTAATACTCTGCTTGCTTGAACAAACAGATGAAGTATTTCATCATGTCTGTGTAATTAGATAACTTTTATGCTTCTGTTACACACAAATCTAATTTTGCATAACGGTTATAATTTCGATTAAGTTTTTTATTTAGTTCAAAGTAAAGTTTTTATTGAATCGTTACTAAGCTTCAAAAGTTATGTATTGAATCGTTTCTAATTTGCTTTTTCATATACTTTCATATTTTACTACATCAGCTGTTCGAATAAAAAAAAAATGTTATTCCCTTATTGGAAAATAAAGAAACGCTAAAATACTTCAGATTTGGTGAAAGTAAAGCTAAGAAATCTCCAGCAACATTCCTTGAAATTGTTCTCAAAGATGAGTCAACTTATCTGCCCGATGCCAGGAGACATTAAATAAATTTTGCGGGTAAGATCCAGCCTACAGATTTCATAAAAAAAGATAGTTTTCTCCTTGTACGTACAATCGACTGCAGAGAGTGACAAGTGAAACAGTTAATTTTCTGAGAGATCCATACAACCACTTACTATACACTATCAAATCCCATTAGAACAAACTTCAGGAGGACCACTAAAATATTTCTATTTTGTCATAATGAAATTTCAAAAATACTGAATTTGACATTTTACCAAACTATTTCAATCTACATGAGCATTTACTTAAAAATTTTCAAATAAAAAAATTTAATCTAAAGTTTGTTTATTATTAAGTAAAAGTCATAAATATATGTAATACAATTGTCAAACCAAAAAGTTACTGTTACTTTCATATCGTAAAAAATGAATGATCTTTTAACAAGGCAATTTGTAGCTGCAGATTTTAATAAAATTCTACAAAGAATGCATATGGGAAAACATATCTTTTGGAACATTAATTTCATGGCTACAAAACATGGCAAATTTTTCAAACATGAAAGTGCTTTTGAAATGCTAACATTCATCAAAGAGGTGGTAGCATCACCTACTTTGGTGGTTTTTCAACATTTTGTTCACCTTTATTGTCCCTTATTAACTGGATGATATTTGCATTGGTCGTTTCATTAAGAGTAAGTACATTCTAATCTGTAAACAACAAATCTTCCCGTTGCACATTATTAGGGTGGAAGTGCTAAATTTCCACAATTTTTTTCCCAATGCATTTGTATCCTTGATGCGCTAATGGTTTCTTTGGCTGGAGTTCAAAAAATATCTCTGCCTCGTCAGCATTATATAAATCATCTGGACTATATAAGCTTACAGAAGCGGACACTTCTCCCTAATTGTTCAAGCTTTCTGCAGGCACACCACCTGCTTGACCACAGATCATTTTGGCAACACCACCTTGCTGTTCCTTGAAGTGATTTAGCTATCCAACACTGGCCTAAAATACCTTATTTTCAAGAGCAGTGGCTAGCTGTAGTACTAACATCAGTTTAAATGGTTAGGATCTAACCACCTGAACATCACTACGTGGCTTACATAGTGAATTGTGATGAGAAATCATAAAAACTCGCAGTTCTTCTGTTCCTCGTGTTTCTTTATCAAGGCCATTAAAAATCACGATGTCCGGACCCCACAGCAATATAATAATTCTTCAGGCATACAACTGAGAGCAAGTAATACAAACACTAAAAATACAAATCGAATATAAAGTAACCCTTAAAAAGTCAGGATAAAATAGCTAGTTACCTTTCGTCGGTCAGTAGAAGTTCTTTATTGGCTAGTCACATTTGGCAAAATTTCACCATTATAATTCACCTTCGACTGACGCACGTTCATCAGGAGCAACCCAAGTAAATATGAGAGTTCATGAACTGAAAATTCGGGCAGTATGTAGCCGGGAAAGGGGAAAGACACTTTGCCATGAAACACAACTGACAATGTTATTAAAACTGACAGCTGAGGCTGTTATGATAGAGAAACCCAAAATGTACAATTGTAATTTGAATGTCCCAGTCAAACTAACTATCCCTAGCATGGTTGAATATGATTAAACAAGAAAAATAACGGATATTTCAAACAAGAAGATCAAATGGACATCACAATAGAAGATTAAGAAACAGGACGACACTAGATGGCACCAATGTTTCACGTAATTGGCATGACGAAGGTGAGAACGATAGAGATGGCAGCAGCGTCGACTTGGCAAACAGTTTGTATGCACAGAGCAGTGACACAAGACATACCCTTGAGAATGGCCATGAATAATGCGTGTGTTGAAATGCGTTGGGACTTCGATGTTTGGATTCCTCGGTGTTGTTGGGCATTTGTCTTTAGTGAATTCGTTTTTTCTTTTTGAAGTTGGAGAAACCTGGCTTTTTTACTAGTGAACTGTTTACAACATCTTGTGCCTGCTAATGGTATCATTTACATATAATCTTGGTTTGGAATGTGCCAGCAGCTCATGGTGAGACCACATACTGTATCGTCAAAGGTCTGTAATCACTAAGCTGCTATTACAGACCTTTGACGATACAGTACTGGACAGACATATTTTATTTACTTTATTTGACTGGATGTTCAAGTCTCTGTCGGAAGGTAGGACTTTCGCTTTTGGTTATTACAGATTTTAGCTATCATAAGTATTTTAATAACGTCATCAGTTGTGTTTCATGGCAAAGAGTCTGCCCTCCCCTCCCCCTGGTTACATACTGCCCGAATTTTCAGTTCATGAACTCTCATATTTACTCGGGTTGCTCCTAATGAACGTGCGTCAGTCAAAGGTGAATTATAATGGTGAAATTTTGCAAAATGCGACTAGCCAATTAAGAACTTCTGACTGACAAAAGGTAACTAGCTATTTTATCCTCACTTTTAAGGGTTACTTTATATTTGATTCGTATTTTTAGTGTTTGTATTACTTGCTCTCAGTTGGACGCCCGAAGAAATATATTGCCCTGCAGTCTGAACATGGTGATTTTTAACGACCTTCTTAAAAAAAAAAAATTGAGGAACAGAAGAACAGCGAGTTTTTATGATTTCTTGTCACAATTCATTCGCTAACTGTAGTGCTTTCTCAGGAATTAACGTTTCACTTAACAGGCAAACTCCAAGAATGGATGTCTTACATGAACAGTCAGCATCTTAAAATTGTGCAATTCATATTCTCTTCCTTTCTAGCTTTTGCAATGGGTGTTCTATTCTTTTTCCCCATATTTTAAGAAAAGTTGAGAGCATCGA
The DNA here is from genome assembly GCA_039090855.1 of Macrothele yani. Lineage (NCBI taxonomy): Eukaryota > Metazoa > Arthropoda > Arachnida > Araneae > Macrothelidae > Macrothele > Macrothele yani. The sequence continues at coordinate 31,275,128 of CM077003.1, forward strand.
TACAGTGACACCCTAAGTTTTAGCAACTATACTCTTTAATATATATTAAATACGTGGAGATAATGTAAATGGACGATGTCATCGCTCTATCCACGTTTTTTTTTATAAACAACGCATAGCAACTGAAAAATTGTATTTCGGCACTGCTGGGATCGAACCCCAGAACTCTCGATAACTAGTCGAGTGCGTTCGAATTTATGCTACAGCGCCAACAATTCTCAGCGCCATGCGTGGTTTATCAGTCAGCATCTGACTACACGAATACGTATTGATGGTCTCAGCAACTGAGATGTCATCTGGTGGTATTTTAACGCAACAGCTATTTAATTGCAGCTGATAAATTCAAAGGGCGATAGAAATGGTTAATATATATTAAATACGTGGAGATAATGTAAATGGACGATGTCATCGCTCTATCCACGTTTTTTTATAAACAACGCATAGCAACTGAAAAATTGTATTTCGGCACTGCTGGGATCGAACCCCAGAACTCTCGATAACTAGTCGAGTGCGTTGGAATTTACGCTACAGCGCCAACAATTCTCAGCGCCATGCGTGGTTTTTCAGTCAGCATCTGACTACACGAATACGTATTGATGGTCTCAGCAATATTAACCATTTCTATCGCCCTTTGAATTTATCAGCTGCAATTAAATAGCTGTTGCGTTAAAATACCACCAGATGACGACATCTCAGTTGCTGAGACCATCAATACGTATTCGTGTAGTCAGATGCTGACTGATAAACCACGCATGGCGCTGAGAATTGTTGGCGCTGTAGCGTAAATTCGAACGCACTCGACTAGTTATCGAGAGTTCTGGGGTTCGATCCCAGCAGTGCCGAAATACAATTTTTCAGTTGCTATGCGTTGTTTATAAAAAAACGTGGATAGAGCGATGACATCGTCCATTTACATTATCTCCACGTATTTAATATATATTAACCATTTCTATCGCCCTTTGAATTTATCAGCTGCAATTAAATAGCTGTTGCGTTAAAATACCACCAGATGACGACATCTCAGTTGCTGAGACCATCAATACGTATTCGTGTAGTCAGATGCTGACTGATAAACCACGCATGGCGCTGAGAATTGTTGGCGCTGTAGCGTAAATTCGAACGCACTCGACTAGTTATCGAGAGTTCTGGGGTTCGATCCCAGCAGTGCCGAAATACAATTTTTCAGTTGCTATGCGTTGTTTATAAAAAAACGTGGATAGAGCGATGACATCGTCCATTTAACTATACTCTTTTTTACTCCAGACTCTACTTCACCTATGCATTTTTTACTTTTCTTCCAGAGAATTGCTTTCTTTTCAAGGTATTGTTTTTAAAAATCTAGCAATGAACAATATAAGAAATACAAAAAAATGTGTAGAATGAGACTCAGCTATAAGTCTGTTTGCTGTGGCTCCATGGCATTTACTTTGTCCCCAAACCAGTTCGAGCCACTTTTGAGACAGAGGTGGGATATGGCTAGCCTGTGAAGGGTGTTAAGTTTATTTCAATGAAACAGCATGAAAATCCAAATCTAGCATTTTTGCTCTAGATGATAATTTTCCTTAGAAATATGAACCTACATTTTCATACATACATGGCATATGTACAAACAAATCATTAAGCTGTTCTCTAAGATTCACAGGTTCTTTTCTCAAAGACAGAAAATCTGCCAGATAAATTGATGAAACTAGATTTTCTACTTTCATAGGAATTAGCGGTTCATTAACAAGCCCACTCCAAGAATAGATGTGCCTGTTGGTGGGTGATCTTAGTGAGAGATGAGTTTGCCTCCTTGAGGCGCTCTGCTGGGCAACAATGACACACATGACAGCAACAGCGGCATCTATGAATCTTGGAAACTAAGTTATGCCTCAGTTTAAATGTTGCTGAAAATACCAGCTAGTTCTGTGTGACACTGGCCAAAAGACTCCAACTCACTGGGTTTTTGTTCTAGAACCCTTAGGTGGAATGACCAACTGGAACTATCAGCTGTGGGCTGATCACCCAGACTGATTTTTTTTTTATTATTTATTTATTTTAAAGACTTGAAAGTAAGAATTTAAATCTGCTTTTTTGTTGCAATGAAATATTTGTGAAAACGAATTTTTCACTATATTGAAATTAAAAATGAATTACCTTAATGAGATTTGTGACTGGGATTTGGTAATAAAAATCAACTCTATAAGAAAGGATGGATAAATGGGCTATTTGGTTCTCAGCTATGTTGTCCTTGCTTTTAACCAAAATGCATTTTAAAATAGTTACATCAAACTTCCAAGCAGTGTTTAAGCTAGAATTTCTCTTGTAGCAATTTGGCTATTTTGTCAGCAAAATTGTAGTAAAATGCTACACAAATTAGCCAAATTTACAGTTCTATTTTTTGCTATATTTGCATATGAAAATAAAAGCACAACGCATTGGCTAAATAAAATTTTGTACTTTAAATAAAATTCGATAATAAAAACAAATAGGCATTTACATATAATTTATTACTTACACTTTTAATTTTAATAAAAATGTGTACATTTGCCTGCTTATGCATCCAGTTTTTGTGAAAATTTATACAAATACCAAGACAGAGCAAAAGCCACAACTGGTGAAAAACAGACAGGTCGACCCGAACTGAAATGGCACGTGCTGCCACAGTGGCTACGGCAGCGGCGAACTGCCAAAGAAACAAATGAAATGCCCCTTTCCTTATCCACTGTAGCAAAGCCCTCGTGAACGTTGCTCTTGAGGCTCACAGGTGCTTTTCCGCAATAGGAGAAAAGACGATGGGGATGAAAATGACAGCACTGCGAAGCCGCGTGATGGGGATGTTGGAAAGAAAAAATTATGCGAAAGGATACCAGGTCAGCAGGACGAAGCAGCAATGATGGAACAAAAAATTGATTGAGATGGGGAGAGGAAAAAAAAAAAAAAAAAAAAAACTTGAGAAGCAGGGGTGGGGCGATGACGGAAAAAAGTATGATGGGGATGAAAATCGCAACCTAAGGGCGAAGTAGGGGTGAGCGGGATGACAAAGAAAAAATGACAGCGAAGAAAAAAAAAGGCCATACCTACGTAGAGAGAAATTAATTTTCTAATGATATGCCTCGTCGACGAAGATTACTGTTGGCGGAAAATTACATAAATAATGAACTGTAAGAAATAGTCAATTACTCTCTTGTATATATTAGAAACTCATTTCGTAGCAAAACAAAAAAAACATGAGCGAAGCAGGGGTGGAGCAATGACGGAAAAAAGTATGATGGGGATGAAAATCGCAAACTAAGGGCGAAGTAGGGGTGAGCGGGATGACAAAGAAAAATGACAGGGAAAGATACCAGGTTGGCAAGGCGACACTGCAATGACGGAATGAAAAAATGACAGATGAAAAACAACGCAAGGGCGAAGAAGGGATGGGTGGGATGACAAAATAAAAAAAATGACAGGAAACATTCGCTTATTGGCGATCCAGTGGGGACTTTTGGTTGCAAAATTAGCCTCTTTATCATGATTTGGCAAAAATGCGAGCAAAGGCTTAAACACTGCTCCTAAGCCAATTCGTATAGAACACCTAACATTTCACTGGCTTCCTTGAAGCAAGTCACAGTCTGGACACAGTATGAGAAGATCCACTATACACACCAGGTAGAATCGTGTTTACACTACAAAGTCTGTGAAGGTAAGTGGGCTCACATAATTGCATGTTTCACTTCATCTCAGGGGAAATTCAACAAAATTAAGACAGACTGGTTGAGTCAAACCAGTTAAGACATTGGAAATGTTAGTATCATTGCCATCCTGTAATATGAGCATTCCATTATAATAAAGACAGCATAACATTGGAAACATTAGGTCCTTGAGGAGGCTCCACAACACCACTGCTCCAGATAAGTGGAGTCCTTTACATTAGAGAAGCAACTTTTCATGGAAAATGTGACAAGTCACGAATCCCTGTTTGCTTGTCATCTACAAACTCTTTAAAGATCACTAGGTCAGTTTTCAAAGAATGTATTATGAGTGCTGACCACAAACTGATGGCCAATGTAAAAGGAAAGCATCCATATGTGGAACTGCTATGCATATGGTGATTAGAAGTAGGGATGTTTTGCCCCACAAAGTAGTCATGAAAAGTTGCAAAAAAGGCTGGAATTTCAAATACATTGAATGGCTCTGAGAATAACCCACTGAAGCATTGCAACAAAGTAGACACATTTACTACACAATGTGGACAAAAGTGCTTGGACACTAAATAAATAGAAAAATGGTATTGTATTCAGAACAGTAGCTAGTAAGTCCTCCATTTGCAGAGATTTCAGCTGCCACCTCTCAAGGTAAACTTTCCACAAGTTCACGGAACACAGAAAGCGGAATGTTCCTTCATTCCGCATTGAGTACATAGACCAACTTTGTACTCAATGCGGAATGAAGGAACATTCCGCTTTCTGTGAACTTGTGGAAAGTTTACCTTGAGAGGTGGCGGCAGCTGAAATCTCTGCAAATGGAGGACTTACTAGCTACTGTTGTGAATACAATACCATTTTTCTATTTACTTAGTGTCCAAGCACTTTTGTCCACATTGTTTAGTAAATGTGTCTACTTTGTTGCAATGCTTCAGTGGGTTATTCTCAGAGCCTTTTACTTTGTTGCAATGCTTCAGTGGGTTATTCTCAGAGTCAGTGAAGAAGGTTGTGTTGGTCTAGACCTCACCCATCATTCATCCACAGGTGTTCAATGGGATTGAGTCCATCCACGAGAGCAGATTTTTTTCACACCACTCTATTGTGGCTCTGGAAACATGACAAGCAGCATTGTCGTGGTGGAAGAAAAACAATCATTGTGTCTGTAGAACTGCCACAACGTTGGGAGCATTGAGTTATCCAGGATATCTCTATACAGCACAGAGTTCATGTTGCCATGAATAACAACCAGTGGATTTACACCGTACCAGCTAAAACAGCCCCATACCGTAAGTCCACCGCCTCCGTGCTTCACAGTCTGCACTTTTCACAATCCAGAAGCAGACATTCTCTGGGTAACCTTCAAACCCAGACACATCCATCCAATCGGAATAATGTGAAGAGGGATTCATCGCTCCATAACACCTTCTGTCATTGCTTCAATGACCAATTTTTGTGCTGTTGACAGCATCATAGCCACATGGCTCCATTGGTCTTTGTGACAAGAGGTTTATAGGCGGCTGCTCAGCCACGATACCCAAGTGCATGGTCCTCTCTTTAGTGTCTTGGTGAAGACCATAACATCTGTGGCAATCTGGAACTCATGGGCTATGGCATGCATTAGTCGGGACCTGGTTTTCCAGATATCCCTCTTCATCACCCCTTGGTCCTGGGTTGCAATTTCGTGGTTTTTCCAGGGAGAGGTGAATTCTGGCAATGTCCAGCCATGTTCTATTTGTTGATGACAAAGGCCACAGTCAATTTAGTGACCTATCTTACATCAGCTATGCTATGTTAATAATTGTATAACTATTATTACCATGTTGAACAAGACCCAAATATCAAAATCTAAAGCAAATCATTTCCAGAACAGGTAAAAAACTATATACCTATGTATGTTTCATACCCAAAATATTTTTGACACACCTGTTTGTTCTCAGTCTCAAACTTTCCTGTAAAAACGTGTCTCAGGTAGATAAAAAAGGAAGATTATAGTTTGTTTTTGTATGTCAAAAAAAAAAGTTTTCTGTATTTAGCATCTAATACAGAGCTGATTTGGATTTCATGAGTGCTATTTTACTGAAGTCATATAGCTGTATAGTTGAGTTGATCCATGCTCTTGTCCAATTGCTAAACAGCTTGTTCTATCCAGAGTGAATGATTGCTGATGTTAAATGGAAATATGCTGGAATCATCACCAGCAATGCACCAGACCATGAATGCTCACATCAGGTGACAGAGGGTAAAGCAGGAAAAGATGGTACACCTTGAGTCGTCCCAGCAAATCATGAACTACAAAGTTTCAGGCAATGAAGGATTGAGATATGTGCAAATGCACTGTGTACTAGTTATTTCAATATAATGGAACTCTAGTGTGAGAAAACTCTTTTCCCAAATGTTTCAATGAAAGCTGTTTACAAGGCCAAGGGTGATGAGAATTAGTAAAAATAGCAATTTCAACATTGAAGACATACTACTTTTTAAGTGAATTTTCTTCCAGTATAAGAACATTCTAATTAATACTTTTAAAAAATGGATTTTTAAATGTCATATAAAATTATATGTACTTTCAATTGAGAAAATGGGAATCTTAAAATGCATCAGTTTAAAATAACATGAAAGACATTTGGGAATGATTTGGACATGGGCTGCTGTTTCTGAAAACAAGCTGTAAGATCACACAAGTTACCAGATATCATGGTCTAACTTAATATACCATTCAGCCATCAGATGTCCCTGGCCGTGCATGCCTGTGAGAAAATTAAGCGTCATTACAGAGCCTAGTGGTCAAAGTGAATGGAAAACAATCACAAAATGGAAGGCAATTATCATGGGCAGAGACAGACTTCGTGGTTCCTGTAGAAAGGAGACATTATACCATAAGATATTCATTTTCGGTTAACTGAAATTTGTCTAGAAACAGCACTTACATGCAGCACTGTGCATAACTGAGTATGGAGCTTCAACAGTCACAAGGAAACTGCACAAAAGGTTTAAAAGCCCAGTCATTCAGCAACATAGCATACCCAGCAACAAGCACAAACTACCTGATTTGATCACGGTGGATAGATTTCATCAATCCACCGTGATACCAGATTTTATTATGATACATTACCTTGGATGAAGTGGGAAACATATTATGATACATTACCTTAGATTTTATTATGATACATTACCTTAGATTTTATTATGATACATTACCTTGGATGAAGTGGGAAACGTGCTTTGGTTGAGTAACTCATCACATCATCATCCAAAAGGATTTGAAGATGAACAAAATGTTCATGCATTGGGTCCCAGGAGACCTGATGCAACAACAAAAACTGACAAGGGTAGACATCTGTGAATCAACAGACAATGAGATTTCTTGATGAGTTAAGTTACAGAGGAAGAATCGTGGTTTCATTATCAAGCATGAAAAGAAGAGACAGTCGATGAAATTGAAGCATCTTGGAAGATAGAGTCCCAAAAGATTTCAAACTGTTGCTTTTACTGCAACTAAAAGAAAGTATTACTAATGCAGCGACAGTCAACAGTGACGCCAACTGTGAAAGACTAACATGGCATGTTTAGAGTGCAGTGGTAATGCAAGGGAAAATAGTCATACAGAGGTTCAGTTGCTGCATGATAATGCACACTGGCAAACAAGTTGAAAAACCTGTAAGCCATTAATATCACTATAGTTGACTGTGTTGTCACATTCTCCCTATTTACCAGATCTGGCATAATATTGGTCTGTTAGACAACATAAAAGAAGTTCTATGTGATCAGCAATTTCTATCTCAAGAAAAGTACAGACAGCTGCCTACAGATGATGTAATCATACCCTTAAAGAAAGGTTATATTAAGCCATCCAGAAAGCTCACAAAGAGATGGCAGTAATGTATAGACCTGGGAGAATATTAATTTCATTAAATTACGGGATTTACTCAGGAATAATAGGATATTACTTACAGTCGAATTTTCGAGTAGCACCTTCAGAACACCCTTCGTCAGGACTACACTACAGTAGGTGTTGCCGTTCATGAGCTAAATTCCAACCTTTCAAATCATATAATGTTGTACCTTTTGGTACAATATTAAATGATTGAAAGGTTGAAATTTCATTTAATGTTACAACATTAAATCATTTGAAAGGTTGGAATTTAACTCATGAATGGCAACACCTACTATAGTGTAGTCCTGAGGAAGGGTAGGAGTGCTACGCGAAAATTCGACTGCAAGTCGAATTTTCCTGTGTAATCCCATAATTTAGTTAAATTTAAAATATGTTCCTGTGTAAATCTCATACTGTAGTGAAATTTACAATATATCAAGTCTAGGAATAGCCATGACATCAATTATTACCTGGGAGAATATGTTGAGCTACCCAGTTCTGTAGTATTCAATCTAAAGATAATAAAATTGCTGCAAATGAAGCGAGTCCAAATTCTTTTCAAATGACCCTCATAATTCTATAGTGAGAAAATGTTTGCTATTATATCTTTATTTATAAAATAAAAGATTTCCCAAAACTATCAATATAATCATCTCATATTTTGTTCAACTGTTTTCACAAAGACATGGGGCACAAAACAGAGGAAGTAATAGAATTTAAATTACCTGCACTGAGCTAATTTTGGATCAGAAAAGGAAGATAGAAAAACTGGATATGGAAAACTAGACTATCTCTTTGAAGAATTTTGATACGGTAGTATAAAGTAATAAACACACCATGATACATTAAACAAACAAAAACAAGCAGCTTTACCAATATTTCAGAGAGGCAACCTGTTACTCACGTGATGAACATATCTTCAAAGTTCACACAGAAATGCTGAAATCTAGCTCTACATTCATAGTGTATGGATCAGTGAAATCACATCTATGTTCAAATTTGCTTTATTAAATTCAACCACTGTTCCAAATTGACAAAAAAAATTGAATCATTTATATTCAAATGTTTAATACAAAATACTAAGCACCAATTACTATTCCAAAATAACTTACCTTCCCGCAATTCCGTTAGGCTGAATTTCTTGGATGAAAATCCCAAGTTCACCTTTCTGCTCACTCCGTAAACCCACAACACTGAAACCCAAACTGCTGCCTTCTGGTTTGAAGAGCTGTAATGTATGTATCTCCCTGCCTTGAGCACCTTGGTCAATAGTCTTCTGGAATTCTTCGGCATAGCTGTCAGTGGTTATTGTAGACAATGCATAGTCAGGAGGAACATCTGCAGGAACAGACAGCTATGGAAGAAAGAGTAATATTTCCTTCTGTCAAACTTCAAACCAGTTTACTTGGTTTTGAGATTCTAAACAAATATAACTATCATTCCCCAAAAGATGACAAACTACTTGCTTCTAAGTAATGGAACTAGGGTGAAGCTCTTCATAAAGCAGCTTGCACAAAAGTATCTAAAAAGCAGCTGGAAGCCATTAATCCCACAAAAAATTAGACTTGTTTGTGAGTAATCAAAGCAGGGAAAAGCCATAAATAGAAAACATGCCAACTGATTTTCTTTAACGTAATCAAACTACAGAAAAAGGTTACCAGTAAAAGAAAAAAAGTCAAATGATTTACTTTTAAAAGCATGTAACTGAAACAAGAAAAAGCTACTGATCACAAAAACATTCCAAAGAAGGTTCCATTACTTGCTAAAACATACCAAAGAACTTGCTTTCAAGTAATTGCAGCAGGAAAAGCTATCAATCACAAACACACCAAGTGACTTACTTCAAAGTAACCAAAGCAGGAAAGCTAATAAACACAAATACAAGTACACTGTTGGCCATTAAAAGTGCAACACAATGAAAGACAAGAGATAAAGCCACATTTATTGTACAGAGAGCAGATGATACAAGGGTGAATCAATTACAAATACAGCACAGTGAGATGAGGGGAACACATAACAATCAGTATCTGGTATAGCCATGACGGGCAGCAATTACAGCTGCTACACAGCCCAGCATCGAGAGGAACAGACGTTGGAAGTCTGTTTCGGGAATGTCCGTCCACATAGCTTCGATACAATGCCACACTTCCTCCGTTATAGCCGGGGTGGTCACTGGCGTGACAGTCGTTCAGCAATCATGGACCACACATGTTCAATAGGCAACATATACGGGTACCGCACAAGCCAAGGAAGACGTGACTTATGGTGGCAATCCAGGAAGTCTTGGACATTGTGTGCCACATGCGGTCGTGATGTAAATGACACTGATGTAAATGACACCAGACAGTCCCTGAAGATATGACACAAGAGGCTCCTACACCTCAGTGATGCAACTAATGATGGATGTTCAACATACCGCCAATGCGAACAAGGCATGTGCGGGAGTGCAATACAATCACCCCATACCATAACGCCGGGTGCAGGGCTGGTACGGTGCAGCATAATGCAGGATTCACTTAGCGGGTCACCATGGTACTGCCATACACAGATTCGTCCATCATGGTGCTGCAAACTGAAGCAGGATTCATCGGAAAACACGATGCCTTGTCATTTGCTCCTCCATGCAAGACATTCTTGGCACCATTTCAGACGCTAGTGTTGCACAGCCAAAGGTAGCCAAAGCAATGAGCATCATGCAAAAAGGCCCCACTGCTGCAGATGAGTGCGAACCGTTTGTGCGGAGACTAGGTGTTATGCCACACACCCAAACTGCTGAGCTACAGTGGTCTATGTGGCTGTGCAATCCATCGCAGCCACGTGCACCAAATTTTGGTCCTCTTGTTCGGTGGTGTGATGAGGCCCCTCTTACTAATAAGTTTTCCACTCTTACTATTATGTGTGTTGTGAAAACGTTCAGTAAAGGAAATTTAGCAGGGTAGCAGAGAAAATTACCTAGGAAGGCTGCTCAGTAAAAAGGCTGTAGAGAGAACACTATACCTCCTGTAACAATCTTCTCCATGAACTCTGGGTCGTCATTTCGCACATCCCTGCATGTCCTTGAAGACAGTGAGGCAGAGTTCTTTCTGCTCGTGTGTCAAGAGCTTTAGCACGAACTTTGCAGCAATGCGGTGCATGTTGAGTCCTCAGTAAGAATTTTCCGTGTGTGAGACCACCTTTGGCATTCAAAACCACCTGAATCCTCCTTGAAATGGAGGCATACAAATCCTGTATGGTGGTTAGTGGGATGTTACACCATTCTTCAAGCAGAAACTGTTCCAGGTCCTTGAGAGATGCAGGAGGAGGATAACGGGATCTTACTGTTTTCCAACACAGACCACAGTGGCTCGACAATGTTTAAGTCTGGTGACTGGGGAGGCCAAGGAGGTGTGAAAGTTCGTCCTCATGTTCCTCAAACCATGATTGGACATTCTGAGCTCTGTGAATTGGGGCATTATCATCTTGATAGATAGCATCCCCTGCAGGAAACAATGCCTGAACCATTGGATGGACTTGGTCAGCCAAAATGGTTTCATATGCCCTACTAGTCTCAGTCCTTTTAAGGTGATCAGGGGATCTGCTGAAAACCACAACATGACTGCCCACAGCATGACAGAACCACCACCATGATGCACTGTTGAGAGTAGACAGACTAGATTGTACGCTTCTGACTGTGTTCTCTACATGTAAACATATCCTGTGGTGGGGACAGTGTGAATGTGGATTCATCCGACCACATTACATGCTTCAATGTATCAGAAGTCCATGTTGTCATCCGACCACATTACATGCTTCAATGTATCAGAAGTCCATGTTGTCATCCGACCACATTACATGCTTCTATGAATCAGAAGTCCATGTTGTCATCAGACCACATCACATGATTCCATGCATCAGAAGTCCATGTTGTCATCCGACCACATTACATTCTTCCATACATGCATCAGAAGTCCATGTTGTCATCCGACCACATTACATGCTTCCATACATGCATCAGAAGTCCATGTTGTCATCCGACCACATTACATGCTTCCATGCATCAGAAGTCCATGTTGTCATCTGACCACATTACATGCTGCCACGCATCAGAAGTCCATGTTGCCATCCGACCACATTACATGCTGCCACGCATCAGAAGTCCATGTTGTCATCCGACCACATTACATGCTTCCATACATGCATCAGTAGTCCATGTTGTCATCCGACCACATTACATGCTTCCATACATGCATCAGTAGTCCATGTTGTCATCCGACAACATTGCATGCTTCCATGCATGCATCAGTAGTCCATGTTGTCATCCGACCACATTACATGCTTCCATGCATGCATCAGAAGTCCATGTTGTCATCCGACCACATTACATGCTTCCATGCATGCATCAGAAGTACATGTTGTCATCCGATCACATTACATGCTTCCATACATGCATCAGTAGTCCATGTTGTCATCCGACCACATTACATGCTTCCATGCATGCATCAGTAGTCCATGTTGTCATCCGACCACATTACATGCTTCCATGCATGCATCAGAAGTCCATGTCGTCATCCGACCACATTACATGCTTCCATGCATGCATCAGAAGTCTATGTTGTCATCCAACCCCATTACATGCTTCCATGCATGCATCAGAAGTCCATGTTGTCATCCGACCACATTACATGCTTCCATGCATGCATCAGAAGTCCATGTTGTCATCCGACCCCATTACATGCTTCCATGCATGCATCAGAAGTCCATGTTGTCATCCGACCCCAGTACATGCTTCCATGCATGCATCAGAAGTCCATGTTGTCATCCGACCACATTACATGCTTCCATGCATCAGAAGTATATGTTGCCATGAGACCACATTACATGCTTCCATGCATCAGAAGTCCATGTTGCCATGAGACCACATTACATGCTTCCATGCATCAGAAGTCCATGTTGTCGTCATACCACATTACATGCTTCCATGCATCAGAAGTCCATGTTGTATGCTCCTGGCACCACTGCCATCACTGTTGTGGATTCACCTGAACTGGGTCACCAAAGGTTTAGCAATAGCAGCTCTGCCATGAATATCTTGTTTATGCAGTTTCCTGCACACTGCTTTCATTGATACTAGGGTCTGGAGATGCAGATTGAGCTCTGCAATAATTTTTGTCACAGTGGTCTTATTACAGGTAACAGTCCTCTTTAATGCTCTCCTGTCTTTATCAGTCAGGGTTGTTTTTCGGCCACTCTTGTGTTTTGCAGATGAGGTTTTGCCACGAACAAGGTTATGCTATCATGATGCTAGACACAGTAGCTCTCGATACCTCCATTACCCTCGCGGCTGTTGTCACGGAGGCACCAACTAACTAGTGGGCCACCAACAATTAGCCCTCTTTCGAAGTCCGTTAGATCGCTCACTTTGTAATCACCCTGAAAGAAATTTTGCAGCAAGACACTTTAAATGCACTTGAACAGAACCTTGAGGTTCTAAACAAAGCTATTACAATAAAAAATTGGTGGATACCTTTGTGTATTGCGACGTACGCAGCTGCATTAAAAGTCACATCTCTGAGCATGGTGTTCACATTATGCTGTCCAACCCCTGTATATTCTCAGCTACAATCAGGGATGAATCACGCACAGATGCTTCACGACAACATCTGAGCAGCAATTGTTCTGCCAGTGATGACTTAGCCTTCACAGAGCAAGTGTTATCATTTAAAGTGAATGACTTGCACAATAGTGCTGCGTCTCATATCATGTCATGTCATTATGCCATGGAAGTGTTTAAATCACCCTGGTGCTATGTTACATGTGTGGTGAATTAACCTTCAAAGCTCAGAGGCAAAACTTAACTTCATTAATTAAAAATTGGTATGAGCTTTATTTTGGTTTTAAAGTGGGTGGCCAAAATAAGAGATGGGACCCCTCGTATCCACAGCTTGAAAAATATCTGAAAAGTTACCTGCTCGACTGGGCATGTGCAGAAATTATTTACATGCCCAGGTAGCAAAAGCTGGATGCCCAGGAAAATTAATCAGTCAACAAATCAGAAGCTTCATTTCTTTTAAACTAAAAAATATGATAAACTTTTCATTCATCTTTTGCATTGCCATTTTGTGTCTATATTTAAAATGTTCAATGAACAAAAAAAGTATGTATCTGAAGTTTTAAGAAAGAAAATGATGCTGAAATTAGTATTTGAGAAGTTCAGTAATGCTGCCATGTTCCTGAATTTTTAAAATGTGTATTCTTGTTTTGCAGAAAAATTAAATAATCATAGTTCAAATATACAACAGTTTAAGTAGTGTAGCAACGATTATGAATTAAATTATTTATGTACGATTCTTGAACTATGTGATGGAACTTTTTTCGTATGCTTTATCTTAGTGCCTGCCTGTGTAAGTTTCCATTTTACCAACGATGTGAATTCCAATTCTGAAATTTCAGCATGCGGAAGACGAATTTGTAACTACCACAGACCAATTGGGAATTTCACATATCTACTTACTAGAAGTTACTCACTGTTTTTTTTTTGGGGGGGGGTTTAAAGGGTATCCATTACTTAACACAACTTGATCAACAGTAGCTGGAACAAACAGCTGTTCAGGTAATCAGCGACAGTAATGGTAGCTCTTCTCCTGGTAACTGGAATGCATAGCACCACCTATTTTTTAAACAACACCTAGCCTTTGTTTCAATAGTACCATTGTTTGTTCATTGGCGGGGGGCTTATATGCTCATTTCTTACCTCACTTGCTCAAGTTAGACCAGAGAGACCCAATCTCATTGTGCAATATCCCATAGTCATTTGCTCCCCCCCCCTTCCTCTCATCACTAACTGTAAACATTTGGAGTAGAACTACATATGGCACCAATTTCTGGATCTATATGAGCATAATATAATTAAAGAAATGATATTCTCCTGTCCTTGGTACTCCGTAACAATAATACAACTTCCAGCAATTTGCAGTCTGTGGTAAAAGATAAAAAAAAAAAGTTTGGAAATTAGGTAATATTTTTAAGATACAACCTACGAAATTGTGCATCATTTCCTTCAGTACTATTAGTTCCAGACATATCACTTTTTTCAACCTCAACTGCATCACTGCTGTCTGAGTCACTGTCTATATAAATATTAGATCACCCTCAGTTCCATCCATGGCATTGCTAATTCCACATTTCTTGAAGGACTTCACAACCACCTCTTGCTCGACTCCATTCCATGAGTTTAGGACCCAGTTGCAGACCTCAGTAATGGTTTATTGTTTTCACTCTCCTTGTCGGTGTCAAGTTATTAACTGCATTTTGCATCCATTTATTCCATTCTTCTTTCATCAGGTCTTTGAAGGGCTTGTTGATGGAAACTTCTAGAGGCTGTAGCTGACCTATAAGTCCACCAGGAATAACTGCTTGTAAGTCGTAGTGGGGAGAGTGCATAAGAGGTACTAGGCAGTTTTGCCGCTGTAACCACAGGGTTATCTCAACCGGTTGTTACCCCCCGTGTATAAGACGACCTCCAATTTTTGATCTAAAATTTTTGGAAAAAAATAGTCTTATACACAGAAAAATACGGTATATGCGATGACCATCTTTTTTCTTATAGGAGGAAATTCTCTAATTTTTTTTAGTTGCCTGAGCAAGCAACTAGATTCATTTTTTACATGCCCCGGGCATCTCGGGCATGGTATTTTTCAAGCCCTGCATACCCGTTATGTAAACATGTGCTACGCATCTCACAAGATGGGCGAATGGTTTTTACCATATGCTTTTACAGTTCCTAGGGTTTGGAAGTAGCCAAAAGACCACTCTTCAGACTATTTATTTCTGTTTCACAAACATAAACACATCCTTGAAATACCCTGATTTGTCTTCTGCAAAATGAAGCCTGTTCCTCATGGGACCTCCAGAAAATGTGCCATTAAGTGATGACTCAGACACTAATAACATTCATCAAGGGCAAAAGAAAAACAATCATCATGATCCTGATTTTGAAGTAAGTACTTTATTGTAAGCCTCATTTATTAACACATGGAGACCTTAGACTTGGTACATGATTTAAATTTGTCCAAAGAGCAGACAGCTTTTAGGATCCAGGTTAAAAAAAATGAATCTTCACCAAGAGACTATAGTATGTTTCTTTCACAACTGTCACATTGAATTTAAAAATTTCTTTTCACAAGAAATTTAGAATTTTGCATTGCTGTTTGTTCTGTACAACAGAAGCACTGGGTCATAAAGGTAATAAAATAGAGTGGCACTTGTTCATTGACTTCTCCAAAGTTAGCTTTCAAGATGTTCTTCACAATGAAAATAAATTCCCATCGGAGAAATTAGCCCACACTCTTGAAATGAGTCACACAAAAATATGAAACTACTTTTGAAAATGAGCCAGTGTGAAAAATATACTTGGAACATTTGTGGTGATTTGAAAACCATTGCTCCTTTGCTTGGTTTGCAGCGTGGATACACAAAATTTTGTTTTATGTGAGTGAGGTAGTAGAGACAGAAGAAGTTGTACCAAAAGTTGGGCGAAATGCTCCAAGGGGAAAAAATTTCATGAATCCTTCACTGGTCAGTCCCAAAAATGTTTACTCCTTCCCCCTTCACTTTAAACTAGGAATTACAGGAAACTTCGTCAAACCAATGGACCAAAATAGAGAGTTGGATTTAAATATTTTTAAAAAATCCTCAGAATTAGTGATGCCAAAATTAAGGAAGATATTTTTGTAGACCCTCAAATCAAGGGCTGACAACCAGTAGTGGCTATGTCCAAAATTTCAGTTTATGATATAATCAGTTCTGATTGGGAACAGTCATTTGGATAATGGACATACACATTTTATAATGATCTTAAATGGCCCCTTCCAAATAGGATACGGACTTAACACTTAGGGCAGACATAGCACAACAGACAAAAATGTTTGGTGGACTTAACCCATTTTTGTTAAAAACGGACGTAACCACTTCTGGTTGTCAGCCTGCAAAATATGGGAGCTGTTACTGAATAAAACTTCAGAAGTTCAGCCAAACTGAAAAAGTAGCTTGAAAATCTTTCAAAAGTGTTACCAAAAACTTTTTGGGAAATTTTAAGGAAGAAAACTATCATGACTTAATGTGTAAACTCTTGGATTCATGCAAAGCTATGGAATATAATAAGTCCCAGAAAATCCATTTCCTGGACTCCCACTTGGATTTCTTCCTTGAAAATCTAAATGCTGGCAACGACGAACATGGCAAGGGATTTCATTAAGATATTTTGCACATAGAAAAGCAGAACCTGGGTAAGTGGAGTCCCAGTATGCTAGCTGACTATTGCTGGACACTCAAGAGAGATGTTATACAAGAGAAATACACCAGGAGGTCATCAATTATGTTTAAGGCAGTTTATTTATGGTATATACGTATATGTAAATATCCTATTTGTTCAAACTTAAATAGTGTCACTTAAAAAAACCTTGCATGATGAAAAAAACTAATATGTGTGGATTCAGCATAAAAATGCTATTAAATATAACATTTCTTGTAAGATAAAAAGAAAGCTTTTATTTCTGTAGACGTGTTATCTAAGAAATTACAGTTGAATTTTTCATGACCTCATGTATTACAGAGGGTGAGTCGAAGGTTTTGCAATATTTGGATCACTTTATGTCTTCATAAGTACCTTTACAACAAAAGCTGACTAGCATTCAAAGTATAGGCCACCGTGTTGCACCATTCCGTCTGCCAGTTCTTCAATTCCACGGAGGTACCAGTTTTTGTTCTGTATTAGTTCTTGTCGAAGAACTCCTTCACTCCAGCTGCCACCTCCTCCTGGTTGTTGAAGTGCCACCCCTGAAGGAAGTGGGCCATGGACCAGAACAAGTAATAATCTGATTGGGGCAAGGTCTAGACTATATGCTGGGCATGGCATCAGTTCGATGCCCCCAAGTTCCTAGAGTTTTGCATGGGTCGGTCGTGCAGTATGAGGCCGAGCATTGTCCTGCTGTAGGAGAGCAGGCTTTCTGTTCACCACAGTGCTGGGTACTTCTCCAAAACGGCATACATCTGCTCCAGCTGTTCAGAGTAGAAATTGGCGTTGATGGTCCAACCGTCTGGAACAAATTCGTAACGGATTATCCCCTCGAAATTCCACCAGACGCAGAGCATCCCCTTGTGCTCGAAGCTCCCACATTTGGCAACAGGTTCGTGAAGCTGGCTCAGGCTCAACCACTGCCGTTGTGTGTTAGAATTACGGAAATAGACCCACTTTTCATCACACATAACAATTCTCTTGATGAAACGTATATAGCGCAGGTTTTCTAGAAGTTTCGTGCACACTTCCACTCAGCAGTTTGCTTCAGTTGGCATCAGTTCGTGAGGGAGGGAGGGAGGGACAATGTGGTAGCTCCTGTAGACCTTGCAGAGGTCCTGAAGGTGACGAACCATGGTGATATGTGATATGCCCGGCACACCTGATAATCTCAGAGTGCTCGTTGTCAAATTTGCCTCTAGCCTGGCGCACGGCCTTTGAATCCATGGCCTTCCTGACCTTGACTGAACATCAAGGTTTCTGTCAGCCGAGTGAAATTTCTTGAACCATCTGGTTGCAGAGCTGTGGCCCACGGAACCTTCCCCCTTTGCATGACAAATGTTTTGTGTTGCTTCAGCAGCATTATGGCAGAGTTTGAACTTGTAAAGCAAAAGTTCCCTAATTAGCCGGTCGTTGCTGTTCATCTTATAGGTGCCCCAACCACAGAGAGAACGGTGACATGCAATGCTGTTCACAGCAACGATTACACCACTTTATATCCCTTTCAACTGACTGCAGTGCATGACTTGAACTAGTTTAAACACATAATACACCTGCTGCAGCACATACATTTACGCAAATATTGCAAAACTTTCGACTCACCCTCAAGTTGGAAAGAATAAAGGTTGAAAGGCTCCTTGAAGATTATCAGCATTACTTCTCTAATTTACTCAAAGAACGACTGAAGAAGCTGAAGTCATGCGACAGGAATGTAGAAAAGAAGTGGACGTGTTTTAGGAACTGTTTTGTTACTGCCACCAAAGGTCTGTGACACCACAATAGTGGTGTCACAGACCTTTGGTGGAACAATGAGATTAAAAAAGACCATGTTTGGTGGAACAATGAGATTAAAAAAACAGTGAAGACAAAGAAGGAAGCATATTTGGGGATGTTGCAAGATAAGAGTTTCTGAGGATGAATATTGCTGTAAGAAGCATAAGGTAGCTAAGCTGGTTAGCCAGCATAAGGCAAAAGATAGGAAGGAAACAGTGGAAAGGCATGAACTGGCTTCTTGGAAAGATAGAAAAACTTTCTGGGAGTACATGAGACATAAGAAAAATAGGGGAAATAAAGTTTCAAGTTGTGTGAAGAATAGGATCAAGGAAATGATATGGGAGCTCAATGAGTTAAGTGAGAGATGGGGTGAATACTTCTGTGAGTTATTAGATCATGAAAGTAAAGTAGCTTCGAAGGCAGAAGCAAATGATATCCCAATGACAGATGGAAGCACAGGAGGGATCTCAAGAGAAGAGGTGTGTAAAGCTCTAAAATCTATTCAGAATGGTAAGGCTCTGGGAGGAAATGGCATAACTGTTGAGATATTAAAATATTGTGGTGACTGTAATTGACAGGTTAACTGAAATTTGCCAGCTGTGCTGGGAGTTAGTAATGGCCCCTCAGGATTGGAAGGATGCTGTCATTGTTCCTTTTATAAAGGAAAAGATTATAAGGCTGAATGCAAGAACTATTGTGGTACTAGCTTGCTGGGTGTGCCAGGGAAAGTGTTTCGAAATGTTGTTATTGATGAGATTCGACGTTTTACGTCAGAGGAAGTGTGGGATGCTCAGAGTGGTTTTATGCATGGTAAGGGTTGCACTAACCACATTTTTGCATTATGTATGATGATCAAAAAGTATCTGTTGGTAAAAAAGTTTTTGCTGCCTTCGTAGATTTAGAGAAAGCTTATGACTGAGTAGGAATAGGGTACTTCTGTGGAAGGTGCTGAATAAATAGGGTATTGCTGGGAATCTATTTGATAGTATGAAAGTCATGTATGATGGCAGTAGAGCTTGTGAACGAGTGAATGGTGTTGTACCAAAATGGTTTTCTATTGGTACAAGAGTTGGACAAGTTTGCATAATTTCACCATGGCTATTTAATATATCTATGGATGCATGCATGTGTGGTGCCAAGAAGGACAATACTTGGTAATATCTGTGTATGCAGATCACTGAATGCTAATGACAAAATTCCTGTTGGAAGAGAGCAAAAATGAGTTGCAGATTATGTTGTCCCGGATGTACGAAATTCAAACAATATAAATAAGGGAAAACCCAAAGTTATTGTTTTTGAGCGAGGAACTGTTATAGTACTGAATGCAAGATAAATCTAAATGGCACTGTGATTGACCAGGTGAAAGAGTTTGTGTATTTAGGAAGCATGTTTGACACGGATAAATTAGATGGGGTGTGAAATTAGTAGGCAAGTGAATTCTTCATTGAAGGTCATAGCTGCTTTAGGAGGATTCCACAGGAATGATAGGTTATCAAGAGAGTCCCAAATGGCTGTGTATGAAAGAGCAATTATTCCTATTCTGATGTACGGCAGTGAAACCTGGGTACTGCAGAAGAGACATTAGAGCTGTTTTTGTGTGCAGGAAAGATGCCGTATTTACAGGGAGGCAAGACACTTTCTGATTATGTGAGGAATGAAGATGTGTTACAGTTGCGTAATGTGAAGCAAAATATTGTTAGCAAGGTGGAAACTAATATTCTTTGGTGGTTTGGCCA
Organism: Macrothele yani; assembly: GCA_039090855.1. Lineage (NCBI taxonomy): Eukaryota > Metazoa > Arthropoda > Arachnida > Araneae > Macrothelidae > Macrothele > Macrothele yani. Next base: position 31,295,450 of record CM077003.1, read on the forward strand.
TGTTGAAAGAATGAGTGATGAGATGCTTACTAAGAAAATTTTTAGCCCAAGTGGCATGAAAGAAAGGCAGAGAAAGGTTAAGGAAGTCATGGGAGGATCAGATTCAGGAGTGTCTGCATGAGAAAAAGATTATGAGTATGAAGTACAGAAGGTCTTGTGTATGTCATGCGATGGATGTCAAAGAAGTTCGAGATGTGCATCAAGATAGCTGTAAATGGAGACATTTGATATGGCAACAATAAGTAAATAATCAGTTAAACATTTATCTGGTGGATTATATTTCTTTGTGGAGCTGAGCTTTGAATCTCAGAAAACAGCTTAGGGATATGTATGTACATGGGGTGGACAACAAAACTGAAACATATGGTTTAGAACACAACAATTTATTAGTACGGTGTAAGGCCTCCTTAGGAGGCCAATACAGCTGCAATTTGTCAGCGAAAGGACCGATACAAGGCCTGTACAGTGGCAGAGGGATTTGAAGCCATTCCTCTTGCAGAAAAGTGGTGAGTGCATGATGTAATGCTGGTTGAAGAAAACATTTACTGGCTTGCTTCTCCAGAACAACCCAGAGTGGCTCAATAATGTTCAAGTTGGGTGACTGTGCAGGCCATGACATATGTTCAACCTCACTTTCATGCTCAGTAAACCACTCTTCCAATAGTTTGGCTTTGTGTATCAGTGCATTATCATCCTGATACAAGACACCACCATCAGGGTACAATGCTTGAACCATTCGGTGCACCTGTTCCTCCAGAACTGTCTAATAGTCCTTGGCAGTGATGTGCCCTCTCAAGAACAATCAGCGGGCTGACAGACTGCCCCGATATTGCGGCCCAAACCATCATCGATCCACCTCCATGCTCTACTGTGTGCAATAAACAGTCTGGGTGATAAGTTTGTGAGGGATGTCTCCACACGTAAACTCTCCTGGTTGTGGGAAAGACAGTGAATGATCAGCGTTCGAATTACCCAGTGGTCCGCTGGCCATTGGCTAGTAAGAATTCCATTGGACCACTGAAAATTTTATGTTACTGGCCCGGAAGGCCAGTAAGGTTTTTTTGTTTTTTTTTCACTTGGTTACAAAATTTATAAGTTTATAAAGAATTGAACCACAGATTTCAAATAATCTAGGTTTCGCTATGGCAGCTTTCAGATTTTTAAAATTCAGATGTTCTACTCGAAACCTGAATATCAGAATTGCTTCAGTTTTCTGAAAAATTTGGAACCGAGGTCCAACTCAAAATATTTGAATTAAGACTGGCCACTCTTTTGCCCAAATGGTGACTGCAGAGTGTGGATGGGTCTTTTATATTGTTTTCCAACTGGAGGTTGAAGAACCACTTATACTCTTGACTTTGCTAAATTGTATTTCTGTCCACATGGGAGAACCTCCTGCCTTTCACACTGAAACAAGGAATTCCATGAAGGTGGCTTTTGGTATGTTGCAAAGTGCTTCATAATCAGTGCACTATATGAAGTGCACTGACATAGCATAGTGCTTCATATCAGCGCCCTTATAAATCAAGGTACCATCCTCGATACTAGCACCGCGTGCATACACAATGTATTAGTATTTGTGCTATTCCTAGACCAGTAAAAATGAGTGAACTACCAAGTTTTGGTATACACTGAACAGGTTTTTTTTTTTTTTTTCAAATTTCTACACTGTGTAGCATGTTTTGTGTTTTATTTATTAGTATTATATTCATGTGTGCATGCACACATTTTGTTCTAAATTTGCAATATGCTACTCCAATGAAAATGATGTTATTTTCTATATATACCACTGAGTACATTTATTTTTATTATATTTTTTTCACAGACCAGTGGGCATTATGGCCAACCAATGATTTGGAAATTCCAGTTATCTGCTGGGCTTAATTCTAATTCTAACACTGAATATGATTCATCGGAGACGTTACACGTTGTCCAACGTCTGCAATTTGTGCTGCAATACCATTGCAAATGATGTTCCGCATTCTTGTTACACGTTGTCCAACGTCTGCAATTTGTGCTGCTGGTACCATTGCAAATGATGTTCGGCATTCTTGTTACACATTGTCCAATGTCTGCAATTTGTGCTGCTGGTACCATTGCAAATGATGTTCGGCATTCTTGTTACATGTTGTCGAATGTCTACAATTTGTGCTGCTGGTACCATTGCAAATGATGTTCGGCATTCTTGTTACACATTGTCCAATGTCTGCAATTTGTGCTGCTGGTACCATTGCAAATGATGTTCCGCATTCTTGTTACACGTTGTCCAACGTCTGCAATTTGTGCTGCTGGTACCATTGCAAATGATGTTCGGCATTCTTGTTACACATTGTCCAATGTCTGCAATTTGTGCTGCTGGTACCATTGCAAATGATGTTCGGCATTCTTGTTACATGTTGTCAAACGTCTGCAATTTGTGCTGCTGGTACCATTGCAAATTATGTTCGGCATTCTTGTTACACATTGTCCAATGTTTGCAATTTGTCCTGCTGGTACCATTGCAAATGATGTTCGGCATTCTTGTTACATGTTGTCGAACGTCTGCAATTTGTGCTGCTGGTACCATTGCAAATTATGTTCAGCATTCTTGTTACACATTGTCTAATGTCTGCAATTTGTGCTGCTGCTATTGTCTAATGTCTGCAATTTGTGCTGCTGCTATTGTCTAATGTCTGCAATTTGTGCTGCTGCTATCATTGCAAATGATGTTCGGCATTCTTGCTGGTGACCCAGGGTTTGGCGACAGCAACAAGACTGTGAAATGTTGACCTGGTGAAGCTTCCAACAAACAGTTTTGATGGCAGCAGGTGAGCCGCGTAAGTCTTCGACTCTGCAGAGAGTTGGGCACCTGTGGTTTCATGTTTTTGGCTACCATCCAGGTTAGCTCTCAGATGTCCCTGTCAGACAGCTTCATCTTACCTCGACAGTTACTCCTGTTGGATGCGATTCTTCCCTCTTGTTGGTATGCCGACATGACCTTGGATACCGTGGCTCGTGATACACCACGAAGACTTGTGATCTTGGACACAGATTCACCTGCAAGACGTGCACCAACAATCTGACCTCTTTGAAACTCTGGTGTCTCCCCCATTATATTGTGAGAATCACACTTTTCGGCATCCAGTTGTGCTACTTTTCTGCTAATGCAGCCTTCACACTCCGCTCTCATTAAGCAACTGTGAAATAGATGCAGGCTGGCCACCGGGTAACGCATACAGCATTGTTACCTGGTGGCCAGCCTGCATCTATTTGTGGTGTTTCAGTTTCGTTGTCCATCCCCTGTATGTTTAATGAAAAGGAAGTGTTTTCATACAAGCAACCCATATCACATAACATTATATCTCATGTGATTCTATCATATAGTTCACATACAATTACGTGACCACAAGGTTCTTCAGGAAGACGCTTTAACGTCTGTAAATTCTGTTTTTCACGTTCTGTAAAGTGGATACAGTCTGTGGTGGTGCATTAACTTATTCAATTAAAATATAAATCAGTTAGAAGTCCTAAGGATGTTACTTACGGAATTGCGTGTTCAGTCCAGCGTCAGTAGTTATTGAGTTTCTTTGTCCAAAGTTGAATCTTGCTTCAATATGGTCAGTTGTTAGGGTTAGTTCGAGAGCCATTTCGTTATAAGTTGTACCCTACTTCGGATATGTCCAGATGTTAGGGTTAGCTCCGTTTTGGCCATGTCGACATCATATTGAATGGGTAAAGGTTTCCAGATAATAATTAAAAAAAATATTTTTAATATATTTTTTTTAATAATAATTAAAAAAAAATATTTTTAATTATTATCTGGAAACCTTTACCCATTCAATATGATGTCAACATAGCCAAAACGGAGCTAACCCTAACATCTGGACATATCCGAAGTAGGGTACAACTTATAACAAAATGGCTCTCGAACTAACCCTAACAACTGACCATATTGAAGCAAGATTCAACTTTGGATAAAGAAACTCAATAACTACTGACGCTGGACTGAACACGCAATTCCGTAAGTAACATCTTTAGGACTTCTAACCGATTTATATTTTAATTGAATAAGTTAATGCACCACCACAGACTGTATCCACTTTACAGAACATGAAAAACATAATTTACAGACGTTAAAGCGTCTTCCTGAAGAGCATATCACATAAGTTAGCTTTCCCCACTTCTGCCGTGCAATCTGTCTTTGTACAAAGCTCTTTATCTGTAATTATGTTGTACTTGTATGCCAACTTGTGTCCCCTGTGATTTTGATTTGGTTTCACCGAAATTTCCTGGTGAAGTAATTTCAATGTCACAGAGTACACTAAGTAGACAAAACATTAGAGATAGGGGTGGACAGTTGAGACAGGCCCAAACTGAATGCAGCTGATAAACAGGAGGGCAGCAGGGCTTCCCAAGAGTATATCACAATCGCTGACCCTGGGGCAAATGTGGTGATCCGAGAGATTTTGTTTGTGGATGCATTGTCAGTGCAAGACAGATGAATCATTCTATCACACAAGTGGTAAGAAACCCTAGGGTTCTTGAGGGCAACCGCATTAAGTTGGCCACTGCTTGCTCCATCTGGGTAATGGACGTACCACTACCCAGAGAGCAAGCAGTGGCCAACCACATGCCATTGATGACCAGGGTGGACATAGACTATTCAAACTCGCATAGACTGACAGCTTGGTGACAGCGGACAAATCACATCCAGATTAAATATCAGAGGCCCAATCAGCATCAGCCAGCAAAATTATACAGCACACACTGCGTACCCTGGGTTACGGGAGCTGAAGCCCTATTCATGTGCCACTGTTGAACTGCTCATCATCAGAAGTCACGCCTCACCTGTTGCCAGGAAAGTCAAAACTGGATCTCTGCAGAGTGTTGCCGCATCGTGTGGTCAGACGAATCCTACTTTCAGCTATACTGAGATGATGCGAAGAAATGGGTGGGACATCAACAGCACGAGGTCATGGCCCTGTTGTGCCAGGTTGGCTTTGTTCTAGGCAATACAGACTCAGTTGTGGCTTGGGGAGCTTTCTGATGTGACACATTAGGTCCCTTATAGCGTGTCTGAAGAAGCCCTTAACCGCTGCACGCTACCACCATGTGCCAGCTGATTACCTACATGCTTTCATTGCCTTTGAAAATCGTCTGACCAATGGTCTGTTTCAGCAGGGCAATGCATCGACCCAATGGGCAGCAATCACCCAAGCATGGCTCAAGGAACACTAATGTGAGTTTCGAACCATCCAGCAGTCTCCGATTTTAAACCCTGTGGAAGTTTTCTGGGATGTCGTGAAACGGAACATCAGATACATGAATTCTGGACCAACGTTTTAGGTGGAGTTGCAGGTAATGGCTGGCATTACCTCTGGAAACCCTCCAGCATTTGGTGGAGTTTATGCCTCAGTGTGTACAGGCTTATTTATGCTAGAGGAGGATCAACAAGCTATTAAATAGGTGTCTAATATTTTGCCCATTTAGTGTATGTCACTTCAAGTTCTGATAGTAACAAAAGTAAATAAAAAAAGCCAGATATATTATTTCATTACATACCCTAAAATAAGCTCAAATGTAATAGAAATTTACTGCATAATTTCTCAAGCAGATGGTCTAAATAACTATTTTTGGCAAAGAAAAGTCAGTCTCATCTGTGTGAAGAAGAGCTCAAGAAACTTCAATATTTAACAAGTTTTACAGAGTATGGGTCAGATACTTGGCAAACAATAAAGAAAGTTCAACATGCTACATTGAAGATGGAAAGATCCATAGCTCAAATCAAGTTCCTGAAAAATTGCAAGGTAAATAACTTTATTCCAAATTCATTTAGACTTAGAAAACCATTTAAAGATTTACTTTCCAGCCAACTTCATAAGAAAAATAGAGCAAAAAACGTTAAAAAGAAGTATTGAAGCAAAATATAAAAATGTTGCTTATTATAAAAAAGTAAAAGTAGAAAATGAAAAGAAAATTTCTGGAATCTTAAGGGATACAGTAAAAGCAGAATTGGATGACTGGCTAAAAATTGGAGTAAGAAACAAAAATAAGAAATTTGTTAAAAAGCTGAACCTTAAAGAAGAAAAATTTTTGAAGAAAAACTATTCAAGTAAAAACAAAAAAAAACTGCAGTTCTTAGTCATGTGAAGGACAACACTGCTACTGGAGTTAGCCAAGAATTATTACAAGTGATAAATAAAGGAAGTAATTTCAATCTATCCAAAGAAAAAAATAAATCCAGAAAAATTGGTAATTGAATTGGAAAGCATCTGCAGCACTTTAGAAAAAGAGGACCAAATTAAAGCAGACCTCCTCAGAAAAGATTACTACAATAGCCTTACAAAATTCCAGAAGCAAGTAAGGAAACCTCAAAAAAAATTTGATAATAGTCAATTAAAAGCTCTTAAAGATTTCAGAAAAAATGAAAGTATAGTTGCTGTGAAAACAGACAAAAGTAAGTTGATTACTATTATGGATAAGAAAGATTATCTAGAAAAGATGGAAGAAGAACTAAAAAAACCTATGTATGAAGAAGTAAAAGAAAACCCACTACCAGATTTGATTAAAAAAGTCTCTAAGCTTATTTCACTTCAAAAAGAAAAACCAGCTTCCAGAAAACTATAAACAATTCTCAAAATTACAGTTCAGATTACCTCATATATATGGAATAGTCAAACTGCATAAAGAACACCAACCAATTAGACCAATAATAGACTCAAAAAACTCTATTCTTTCAAATCTAAACTATTTTTTAAAGTCACACCTTCAGAATCTTTTAAAAGAGCCACCTAACTTGATTAAAAACTCAATGCAGCTAAAAGAAAAACTAGAACTTCTTCCTAAATTAGATTCTCCTATTATGGGTAGTTTAGATATAGTGTCTATGTATACTCACATTAATATAGATCAACTTATAGACTTTATAGCGGAAGACTTGGCAGACCTAATAGTTTTTCACAACAAGGAAAAAAAACATATTAGTAGGAATTTTTGAAATGCTTACTTTCTCTTTGCAGAACAACTACTTTCAATTTGGGAAAACTTTTTTCATTCAAAAATCAGGGGCTAGCTATGGGCTCCCCACTCTCCCCACTCTTAGCTAACTATTATGTGGGAAAACTAGAAGAAAAGATACTAGTACAACCCACATACTTCTGCTTATATAGCAGATACATGGATGACATCTTATTTATAATAGATAGCTCAGAAATTGTTCCAGAAAGAATTCTAGACTCATTCAATGAATTAGATGATTCCCTTAAGTTCACTATTGAACTTCAAAAAGAAAGAAGAATAAACTTCTTAGATATTACTATCTATTATGAAGATGAAAAATTCCTCACTAGTTGGTATAAAAAACCAATGAATACTAAAAGACTACTGGATTTCAATTCGTATCATCCAGTTTCTATTAAGAAAAATGTAGCAAGTCAGTTTTTAGAAAAAATTAATAAAATAGTTTCTACTGCAGATAAAAAAGAAGCCCATAAAGAAGAGCTTAAAGTCATACTTGCAGAAAATAACTATCCTAAAGAAGAAATTGAGAAGCTTCTGAATTTTAATGGTACGAAGAACCCACAAAAGCAAGAAGTAAAATTCACTAGAAAAATTTCTTATCACAAAGGTTTATTTGAGGCTTTAAAGAGAATTAGTAAAAAATACAATATTAGGCTAGCTCCAAGTTTAGAGAACAAAGTTAAAAAATTTTTCCCTAAAATAGTTCAAAGAGAAGAAGATATTTTAAAAATGCAAGGAGTAGTTTATGAAGTAAATTGTAGTTGTGGACTATCTTACATAGGTGAAACAGGTCGCAGACTAGAAACTCGTATAGCTGAGCATAAAGCAGCTATAAAAAATTGCTCCAACAAGACTGGATTAGATAGGCATGTTAGAGAAACTGGGCACAGCATGGATTGGAATTCCCTTAAAGTAATCAGTTTCCAAAGCAATTTCCAAAAAGAAAACTGAAAGAAGGAACAGAGATTGAGAAAAATCAAAATTCCATCATCAATGACTGCAAAGGATTTTCCCTGCCTAACATCTGGCAGGATTTGTTGAAAAATAACCTAAACCGTCAAGGTTAACCGTAACCGTCAAGGTAAACCGTAACCATGATAGTGAAAAGCAAAAAAGTGACAACAACAAGAGAGCCTGAAGAAGGAGAAGAGTTTTCTCCGAAAATTTGCTATAAATGTAAAAATTTCCTAGTAAATTCCCATAAGTTGCTGACTGCATTTTCAAACAAAAAAATGTCTACAATAATGGTGTATAAGAAAGCATTACTTACATCAGGATTTTCATTTTGCAAGCCATCCTGTTGTATTGCTATCCTGCCTTTAGAAATTTGATTGTCATAGTCATAATTTTGCTCTGGATCAGAACTAGGTTCATAAGAATCTGAGTTTTGGAGTAACACAGCATCTGCTGGAGTATTAAGAATGAGCTCTCCAGTAGTGGGTGATATATCAAAATCTACTGGAAGAATTGATGGATGTTTATGCAACTGTCTCTTCAATTCCTGAATTGAGTCCTGAAAACAAAATATGTTTGTAAAATGTAGCTATTATAATACCAACATTTCAAACAATTCATTACAAAAGTAACAGCATGCAACTCTGACTTTTGGATAAAGATTCAGTATTTGCCATTCCCAGAAACTAGGTGTTTCGCAATTTGTTTTTCTGAAAAGCAAAACTTGATACACAATGAGAGAGGGGGAAAAAAAAAAAAAACAGCCACTCTGGTTTTTCATAAAACTTCTGGCAATACTGTTGGGACAAATGACTGAAATTTTGTTTTGTAATAGCCATTTGGACTTTATTTTCTTTTACTTTTTTTTTTCTTTTTTCTTTTTCGTAACAATTGATTTATTAAAGTTCTCTTTGGTGATTTATGAAACAAAAACAGTACAGACACAAATGAGATGGGTTCTGGGATTTCAAAACAAAAGAGATGTGGCAATATTTTTAACTTGGAAATTTTTTAATATGGCTTCTTTTTTCTTTGGGCTTTATCTCTACAATTCACCCATTGCATAGGATTTCTGCTTTCTCCTCTGTTAGCAAATTATGTCAGAAAACTGAACAGAAAACATTAATCAAATCTACCATTTTTCTTAAGTCATATATATATATAAATGGCATTCTTTTTATAACAGCAAATAAATTACCAGAAATAATTTTTTAAAGTTCTAGTGATTTCGAAGTACAGTCAAACTCGTTTATATCAAACCAAAATAAAATGCATTATTGCATAAACAAAGACATCACTCTCTCCACGTTTTATATTTTTCATGAACACATAAGCAACCAAAAAATTATTATCCGGTCACTGCTGGGGATCCGAATCCCAGATCTCTCAATATCTAACCGAGCGTGTTAGCCTTACGCTATGGTGGCTAACAATCAATGGTGCTGTGTGTGTTTTTCTGTCAGCTTCTGGCATCATAAATCTGTAAAATGGGCCCAGCTACTGAGATGTCTCCCTCTGGTGGGCATTAAGGGCATTGGCTATATATTAATTATTACAGCTAAATCCAAAGGGCGAGATCCAAAGTGAAAATCCTCCAAATACGTGGCATCAGTGAATAAACAAAGACATCACTCTTTCCACATTTTTATCAAGTTTCTTGAGTGTCTCAATGTACACTCACTGGTCAGAGTATGGTGACATTCCAGAAAATCAAGGAGAACGACACCCCTGTCATCCCAAAAAACAGTCACCATGACTTTCTATGCTGATCGCTGGCTCTTGAACTTCTTGGGCTTTCCTGAAGATGTGCAACGCCATTCTATGGATTGATTCTTCGCTTCCGGATTGTAAAGATACACTTCACATTTCTTCCCTGTCATCAAATCAGAAAAAAACTTGCCTTCATTGGCTTCAAATGCTTCCAGCAGATCAGAGCAGACTTCCACTCTTCTCTCCTTCAAATTGGGTGTTAACTGCAGAGGTACCCACTTTGCACACACTTTCTGAACCCTAAGTCTTCCACCATCTTCTGTATGGCATTGTGACCACAGTCCAGTTGTGCAGCAAGCTCACAGATCGCGACTAGTCTCTCCACGCAAATCAATTCATCCACTCACTGACGATTCGTGCCAGTGGTCGCAGATTATCTCCCACTGCGCGGTTTGTCTTCACAATGCTGGTTTCCCTTTCTTTAAACTTCTTCATCCATCTGTGCACAATGCTCTTGTCAATCTCCATAAACATTTTGTAGCCTTCTGTGGATGTCGGATCCCTTGCACCCTTCCTTCATCAAGAACTCAATGACGGCACTTTGCTTCTGCTTGGAAATCCATTATTTACCTGCAATGAAGAAGAAAGGTTACTATCGAGGAAGAGTTACTCTACCAACATGTGCAATTTGAATGACCTCTGTCAGTTAATAAAAAAGTTATATGCCCACATTTGCATTACTTTCGGTACGACCCTCATAGTTATTTGTCTGTCCCAATGAACTCAACTCGATACTAAGATTTGTAGTATTACTTAAATGAAACGTGCTATAAAGATATACGATAGTATCGTACACCTTAAAGAAAAGTGTGCATGCTTATAGAAAAACTCTTTACACATTATTCTTGAGTGGCTAAGGACCACACGACATGGAAGTGTAGAAAGTCTAATGGATAACAACTGATATATATATATTGCACTGACATTTATGTTATACGATATAAAAGATATACTAAAAATGCATGATCTACCTGCTACAATTGTCATTATAGCATGTCAAGAAAAAGTTTAAAAATTATTTATGTGAATAATTCACAAACCCATAAGTACATACACTATTTAATTTCGAACACAACTACATATATTCATAATATTCAAGCAAGAACCTCTGCAACAAGTCCAATTTGCAAATGTCATCAACTAAATGAGTGGTTTCGAATTATATATCACAGTAAGCGAAACAACAGAAACTCTTTATGTACATTATATACTTAACTGTCTCGAAAGTCTAGGTGAAGCTATTCGAGACAGTTAAGAATATAATGTGCATAAAGAGTTTGTTGTTTTGCTTAGTAACTGCAATATATAATCGAAACATGGTCATTTAGTTAACGAAATTTGCAAATTCGACTTGTTGCTGAGGTTCTTGCTTGAATATTATGAATATATGTAGTTATGTTTGAAAGTAATAAAGTACATATGGGTTTGTAAATTATTCACAAATAATTTTTAAACTTTTTCATGACATGCTATAATGACAATAGTAGCAGGTAGATCATACATTTTTAGTATATATCTTTTATATCATATAAAATAAATGTCGTGCAACATATATCAGTTGTTATCCATTAGACTTTCTATACATCAATGTCATGTGGTCCGGTCCTTAGCCACTCAAGAAGAACGTGTAAAGAGATTTTCTATAAGCATGCACACTTTTCTTTAAGGTGTATGATATTATTATATGTCCCAATAATATTTGTATTGCCTGTTATCAAGTACTTTAGCTGGATGATACTTCTAGCATTTGAAGTCCTGTACCCTGAGCTAAATGTTGGCATGTCATTTTTGAAGGTAATTCCAGAGTAGAGGAAGACCCAGTGCCATAAGACAAACACAATATCTCTGCCTTGATGGGATTTGAACACGAACCCATCTCAGACGATTGGTCAGAAGACAGCGCTTAGACCACTGCACCACCAGGGTGGTACTGACGTGTTATTGCAGCCAAGTTGTTATGCTGCTGTGTATAATCAATGTTGGCTAGCATGATGCATCCACCATAGATGTGTTCAAAATATCTCACTGAACACACTCCCTGTTTGCATTTGTCACATGTTGCAGCTTCTTTCACAGTGCGCTTTCTGTAATTTTTGGTTGGAAACACTTAATCTTGAATGAAGATTATAAATCCACAGATCCTTCCACACAATTTTCCTTCCTTCATTAACTGATTTCAGGCCTTGTAAATTTATTGCATATTCAATAGGTTTGGATGAATGGAATGCAGTTCTTTTATGCTTCCACTACATTATCTGGTCCTCTACTTCAACATCGAATACCAGTTAACAAAAGTGGAATGCTTTCTTTGTCTACAAGAACAGATCACATCAAACATGCTATTCTCATTGTTTTTTTGGTACAGAAATATTGCCACACTGAGCTAATTTGGGCACTGTGGAGGCATCTAATATCAAGAACACCCAGCCCTATGTGTTCACACAATTCTACTTCCAAGAACTATGTTCATCCATCTGAGAATAACAAAAGAATAGGTTAGCACAGGATTGCAAATGTATAAACTGCTTTAACCTTATGACCTGTGTTCAAGTGCATTTTCAAGATATTTTAATTCGATGCCCGAAGTTATCTTTAAAATTATTCTCAATATCACTGTGCTTGATGCCATGCATCTTTTAAAATTCCAAGTACTTTCAGCATTCAGATCTTCATTTCATTATTCCCTGTTACAAAAAACTTAAGATTTAACCAGCACTCCTCTCTAGATAAAAGAACTTATTTTTCCAAGGTAACGTCCATACGAATAGATCTAGTCCTATTGTGTTGAATTTTGCCATTGGAACATAATTTGAGGTCTGCTACATACACTGAAAAAGTAAATTATTATGAACAAACAACAGTTATCAGATGCTTGCCATCCTCCCTCATATATGCATCTTTGGCACTGAGATGGCTTTATAAACAGTTCAATGCATAGAATTCAGAGGTGCACAAAGCATACATGATGGCAAGCGGCAATATAGGAGAGGCTTGTGGTTTCAGCACCTTTGAGATAGGCACAATAGGCAGGCAGGTGCAAACATCTCAGAAACTGCAAACCTTCTCGGCTATGCAAGAACTGCATTGAGGGTGTACACAAACAAAATAAGCAGTCAGTCTCCTGCAGGCAAAAATGACCACTCTATGTTTGAAAGCAATTGTCGCTGGAGAGGACTGTACAAGGTAACAGACGAGCTCCATTGCATCAAGTAAACACACAGTACAACAGTGGTAACAAGAGAATTTCAGCATACACAGCCCGCAATACATTGGTGCAAATAGGCTAAGTCCCCTTCATGTACTATTAGTGTCTGCTACAAACCAATGAAGTTGTCTGCAGTGGAGACAGGAGCACTAAAATTGAACCTTCAAAAACTGGGTAAAGGTTGCCTGGTCCAATGAATCACATTTTTTATCAGTTAATTCATGCTGATGGATGAACAAGAAAATGGTGTCAATGGCACAAATCAAGAATCCCAGATGCATAGCATTAACTGTACAAGCTGGTAGATGTGATATAATGGTCTGGGGTCTGTTTTCATGGTGCACATTGAGTCCCTCAATACTCTCTGAAACAGCATTTAAATGCCACGAGGCATCTTATCACTATGAACCAGAAAGACCCAGACACGAGCATGGTGTTCCCTGATGGAGTGGGCTTCTTCCAACAAGATAATCTGCCATGCCACATGGCATGAATTGTCACACAGTGGTTCCAGGAGCACAGCAGTGACCTCAAAGTGTTAAAATGGATACCACAGTCCCCAGATCGTAACCTGCTGAAAACCCATAATGTGAGCTTGAGAGAGAGCTATTCATAACCAAGATCATCTTCCAGCTAACATTTAATAACTGATGGACACCATCACATCCTCTTGGCTGAATATGCATATGGAATGATATCAGCATCTATCTATGTCACATTGAATCCAGGCTGTTTGAAAGCTCAAGCACAGCAAAACATATTAGGCAGATGTTCCTAATAATTTGCTACCTCAATGTATAGTGACTGTGTCCTGACCACTTTTTAATTAAATCTATACAGTATGTTTTTAAAACAAATGTGTCTCAGAAGGTTAACACTGATGTGGAACAGAGAGCAAAATACTTCTGATAATTCTAATGTATACGGAGGTGAGCATGTTCCTTCCACTTTCCACATGTATTTGTTTGCCACTTACACTTGGCCTGCTGGAGAAACTGAATAACTGTGTCCAGTTCATATGTTTAGAATTTCTAAAAGAGTCAGTTTGAGTTGAATCAAATGCCTTTGCATAGTCAATTTAAGCCAAGCTCAAATTCCTTTTCTTCTTGACAGCCTGATTTGTGCTGTACTATCAATAATAACTTTATCTTTCCATCCCTTGGATTGCCACTACTCCATTTTGCTCCTCATCACCACACTACTCTTAAATGCTAGTGAATCTTTGTACTGTATATTGTTTGCAAATACGTTAAACACCAGAATTTAAATAGGTCTGTTGCATGATTATCTTTAGGTAAAAGGAAAGTTCTTTTCTGAGGTGCACTAGGATATCAAATAGATTTGCCTGTAGTTTGCTGAAGCAGTAAACCACCATGTGCAGCAGTCAGTTTTTGTACACAGTCAGTATATAAACATGTGCAACAGCCAATTTTTGGACCAAAAATAATGAACCTGCTCAGGACCTTCTAAGATTTTTGTTTCTAAATGAGCTTTCCTGAGAAACACTATAAGCAATTACGAAAAGACTGCACCTGTGACTACATAAACTCCATAACAAAAGTGCAACCGATCACATGAAACTTTTTTTTTTTTTTTTTAAGAAATGCAGTTTACAAAAAAAAAAATTAAAATTGAGAATTTGGGAACAGTGTTTGTATTTTCCACTGCATGGTACGAAAAGCAACTTTTTTGTCTTACTGCCAGAATGGCGGCAGTCCAAAAACACTTAGACAAGTGAACAGAAAAATGGCAAGGTAATGCCTGAGTTTTAATTTGCAGAAGTGTTTCAAAAGCCTGCATTAAATATTCTTAATAGAGTTGGAAAGAAAAAAACATTACATCAAGGTGCATTTTTTAAATTTATTGTGAAGTGCAATTAACAGGAACTTTTATGATAAGAAACCAGTCATCCATATTAATATATAGTACTGGAATTAACATGAAAGGCGTGGATTTTGCTTTGATGTGTATCTTCAATACTACAATAGTTGGCAAACTCAAATTATTTCTTTTTAAAGCTGTGAGAATAGGTAACATGTGCCATGATAATTAGCCTGCTTCAAGAATGTTCAAAGAACAAAACTGATGTTTCAATGAACAACACTCAACAAGCCCAAATTCTGTACATGGTCTTCAAAACCCCCTTTTTTTTTTTTTTTTTTTTTTTTTTGGATTAAGAAACAAGATAAATTTGGACATCTCATACGGTTATTGGTCTCACAGGGTAATAATCAGAACTACCAATTTTCAAGAACTCAAATCCTTAAACAAAATTTCAATGAAGGTTTAATCGATATGTTCAATTGACCGAAGTGCTGAACATACTGATTAAATGTATCTAATATATTGACTGATTTATTATGCAAAAGACATGCCAATTTTAATAGATCTCATAATTGAAAAGTTTGACACTATTTCACACTTACAGTAATTAAAATGCTATCAATACATAATAACCTCATTAGCACACTATCATTAGGCTACATACACAGATTAAAATGTCATTTGTAACTGAAATTATTGCGATATATTGCAGTAACTTAACTGAGGTTCTGACCTTTAATTTTTGTGCCAACATATTAAAATGACTTTCAAAAATGCAATATGAGTGATATTTTCCATTTCCCTCTTTCTTTAGCAGTTAATGCCAATTTTAATCCTACAGTGCTTTTACTAAGCCTTTTCCACTAGGCTGAGAGCACAGAGGGTTCAAGACACAGAGCGGGCTAAAGTGATAAGTCAATCAGAATATACAGATGCAGTGGGAGGAGGCACTGGGAAACTCTTATTCTCCCCTCAAAACTGCACTAACCTAAAAAAAAAAAATTAGGAATCTCTAAAATATATGATCCATAAGATAACCATAAAACAAGAATTCTGTAAATTTTACAGGTAAATTGTGAAACTTGGCAGGTATGAAAAAATGGTAAAATCAACAAATACTAAGAGTTCAAAGAATATATTTAAATTAATTTAAAAAAAGTTTATTATGGAAGCTTTCAACTCACATCTTCTGTCTTTTAACAACTTTAGAAAGGTCATGTTTTCTAAGATTTGAGAAGACTGAAGCTAAAAGCTCCCATTATGAACTTTTATGTAACCTAAGCCTGTTTTTAAAGCTTCAACGCATTTTTTTTTTTATATTTTCTGAAATATATATAAAAGTATCATACCTGAATAGTTAAAATACTATTAAAAACAGGACTGTCTAAAACAGAGATCAGTGTGTTGAGATCTTCTCCAACAGTAGGATCACTAGGAGAAGAGTCAGATTCTTTCAGATACCTCTGCAAACGTTCCAACAACCTCAAGGCTTGGCGAGTATCTGTAAAATTAATGCATACATATATATTTAAACTATCAATAGAACAAAACTTTAGTCAACACTGAAATAGGACTTATTATCGAAATGGGTGGATACTCACCTTGACATCATGCAAGATTATTCAAGCTTAGCATAAATCTCGTGGGGGGTGGGGGTCATTGGTCTCGCAGGGTAATTACAGGGTTCATACACATTTACAAAATGAACTCCAAGCCTTTTCTAATTCTCCAGGAGATCTTAATTTTTTGCTAGAATCATAGTTCTTTGTTTTATATCTTGAAAATTGGGTTAAAATTTACCATGCATTAAGAATTCTTATGAAGTGTTACGGATTCTGTTGCTATACAGTGTTCTTCAGTGTGTGTTACGTTTTCAATGAAGTGGCAAAATTTCTCTGTATAGAAATTTCTCTGTATAAAACTTATATGAAATAACTTGGAACCTTGCACAATAACTATACTGCAAAACAATTTTGCCATAGCAGTGAAGGTTCTCCATTCCAGAGTCTATTCTCACACACAATGATGGCAGGGAGTCCAGATATCAACCTCCTTTAGTGAGGAAGCAGCGGTTGTGGGCAGTTGGAGTTGCAGCAATCTTGGACTTGTGGGGAAGTTTCCACATGCTGTTGCGACTCCAACTACACACAACTGCTAACTCCAACTACACACAACTGCTAAGCCACAAACCAAGGTGGCAGGTAATATGGCACTCAAACATCTTGCACTCCAGCATCGCATGAGATGACAGCACATCTCAAAACTCCATGAAAGGAAGTGATATCGCGAGCAGACACCACAGGAAACTGGAGACAAATTACTCAACCAGTCCAAATATTTCAACCAATTCTTTTTTACATGGGAAGACGAAAAATTCCAGGAATTTTTACAAAAATATGAAAATTCAAGGACTTTTCTAGGATTCCAGAGGGTGTGCGAACCCTGTAATTAATGAGAACACATCTCTGGTCAAGAGAGCAGAGCATATCACACTATCTTTATGCACCTCACAACCATGCTACAGCGGAAGGTCCATGTGTGCTTGTCAAGCAACTCATCTCACATGTGGAGAATTGAAGAGACTTAACAGATGATCAACTCATCCTGGTGTTTATTGAACCATTCTTGTACAAATCTAGGCTTGATGGCAAGGTACATTATGCTGCTGAAGGCAGGAAAAATCTGCACAACATGGAAGTATGAATGTGATCTGCAATGGGTGCGACAGTTATCAGTGCCCAATGCAAACTACTGGACCCCATGCTTTGAACAGCGCATTCCAACACCATGACATCCCACATGCAGGGTATGTACCATGCATGTGGGGCTCATTTTCTCATGCTGTAGGTTGGTGATACATGCATGCCTTATCATCACAATGCAAGAGGAAATGTCGTTTGTCTGATAAGCAAATTCCATTTCCTCTTCAGTGTGCTTTTAGTGTTCTTTGGCCCATGCAAGACAAGTGCTCATCAGATGCAGTTGGAATTGAATTAGTATCCTGCTAACCCTAGCTTATAGGAGAGCACATCTCATGGTCTTCCTACACAGTGTTCTTTACAGCCCTGAGTTGTATTCTGAAATAATTTGGTAACCGATGCTGACAATGCTTTAACTGTGGCAGATCTGGAGTACCTCGTTAAGTGTGCTGGCACCAACAATCATACCTTATCTAAATTCAGTTTACCCACAGCATTTGTCCATGTTCTTTACATTGATAAGAGCTACATGTCCTATCAGGAACAACTGTACATCAGCTGGGAACTGCATTTGCCAAGGTAAGCTTTAAATCTAATGATACAGTAAAATGGAAATGAGTCTCATTGCAAACTAAAACCCTTTTTCAATGACTATAAAATTAATTTTCCAGAGTCACAAACACAAAAAATACCTAACATTACCAAAAAAGAAATATTAAATTCATCAGGAAGCTTCTTCAAAATCAACTGCATTTAATTCCAAAAATTTTCTAAATTATTCTAAAATACGAGAAAACACCAGACAACTACAAAATAAAATGCAAATCAGTCAGATGATTTTTTTCTTTTTAATCATGTCTTTCCTTTAAACACATTAACAAAGATTTCTGTCTGTTATGCTTATGATCTAGATATTGAAAATTGATTGCAGTCATCAGGTGATAAAAGATTGAAAGGGATTTTTACCCTAATGATCAGTACTCTGTTCTAATTGTGTTCTTTATTTTTCAATTTCAGAATTTTAACAGTGTGCAACTCTATGGGCTATAAGCAGTCACTCATCCCTAATTTGGAGCCACTGGTTCCAGGGATGGGAGAGAGCCCCAGTGACATAAAAAACACACCACCCATGCTTCATCCAGGACTCAAACCCAGGCCCATCTCAGTCAGTCAGAAACCTGCACTTAGACCACTGCACCACCAGGGTAGCATTCTAATAATTCCCAAAAATATCATAGCAGTTTCAAGAAATACACCCCCCCCCCCCCCCATTTTCGCTTTCCAATGGTAAAGCAGTTTAATTCATGTTTTCACATGTGCGGTGACATTACATTATGTTACCATAGAACTGACATTTTTATATACTGTTTTGTATGTGTGTGTGCAGTAAATATGTACTTAAATATAAAAAAAATATTTAAGTGCAAACTTACATATTACATACACAAAATACAGTGTCACTTAGTGACATCATAACATGTCAGCTGCATTTTTCAAGAAAAAAATGGAATGGAAACAATTAAAACACGCATAAAAAGGCCACAAAATTTTGGCAGAACCTTGAGTGCAATAACATATTTTAACAATTCTGGCATTATAGTAGAGTGTAAGCCAAAAATTGTGGAATATTAAAAACACATTTTAGTCTTGCATAAAGATTTAGTAATAAGCTCATATAAAACCCATCTGTGAGAGGGATGTAGAAAAGAAGTGGGAATGTTTAAGAACTGTGTTGTTACTGCTGCTAAAGAGGTCTATGGCACCACAATAGTGGGTAATAATAGAGGTGATGCTTGGTGGAATAGTGAGATTGATGAGGCAGTAAAGAAAAAGAAGGAAGCCTATTTGGGGATGTTGCAAGGTAGAGTCTCTGTGGATGTATATTGCTGTAAGAAGCGTGAAGCTGCTAGGCTGGTTCGCCACAGTAAGGCAAAAGATAGGAAAGAGAAAGTGGAAAGGCATGAACTGGCTTTTTGGAAAGATAGAAAGTCCTTCTGGAAGTACATGAGACTCAGGAAAAATAGGGGAAACAAAGTTGTAAGTTGTGTGAAGAATGAGATTGGGAAAATGATATGGGAGCCCAATGAGTTAAGTGACAGATGGGGTGAATACTTCTGAGTTATTAGATCAGGAGAGCAAAAATGATTCTGAGACAGATGCAGATGATGTCACAATGAGGGATGAAAGCACAGGAGGGATCTCAAGAGAAGAAGTGTGTAAAGCTCTAAAATCTCTTCAGAATGGTAAGGCTCCAGGAGTTGATGGCATAACTGCAGAGATGTTGAAATATGGTGGTGACTCTATAATTGACTGGTTAACTGAAATTTGCCAGTTGTGCTGGGAGTTAGGAATGATCCCTTGGGATTGGAAGGATACTATCATTGTTCCCTTGTATAAGGGAAAGGGTGATCAGACTGAATGCAAGAACTATCGTGGTATTAGCCTACTGAGTGTGCCAGGGAAAGTGTTTGGTAAGGTTGTTATTGAAAAAGTACGGGGTCTTACATCATTGAAAGTGTGGGATATTCAGAGTGGTTTTATGCCTGGTAAAGGCTGCACTAACCAGATTTTCACATTACGCATGATGATTGAAAAGTATCTGGCTGTTGGGAAGAAAGTTTTTACTGCCTTCATAGATTTAGAGAAAGCTTACGACCGAATGAATAGGACACTTTTGTGGAAGGTATTGAATGAATATGGTGTTACTGGGAATCTACTTAATAGTGTAAAAGCCATGTATGCTGGTAGTAGAGCTTGTGTACGAGTGAATGGTGTTTTATCAAAATGGTTTTCCATTGGTGCAGGAGTTAGACAAGGTTGTGTAATGTCACCATGGCTGTTTAATATATTTATGGATGCATGCATGCGTGATGCCAAAATAGATAATAGTGGTTTATGTCTTGGTGATATCCGTGTGTGCAGATTGCTGTATGCTGATGACACTGTCCTGTTGGCAGAGAGCAAAAGTGAGTTGCAGAGTATGTTGACTCGGATGCACAAAGTTTGCATGAAATTCAAACTGAGTATAAATAAGGGAAAAACCAAAGTTATGGTGTTTGAGAGAGGAATGGGTAGCACTGAATGTAATGTAAGTATAAATGGCACTGTGATTGACCAGGTGAGTGAGTTTGTGTATTTAGGAAGCATGTTTGACAGAGAGAACAAGTTGGATGGTGAAATCAGTAGGCGAGTGAATTCTTTTTGAAAGTCATAGCTGCTCTGGGAGGTTTTCACAGGAATGATGGGTTCTCTAGAGAGTCCTGCATGGCTGTGTATGAAACAGTAATTGTTCCTACTCTGATGTATGGCAGTGAAACCTGGGTACTGCAGAAGAAACATAGGAGTCGTTTGTGTGCTGGAGAAATGTGTTACTTACGTGGGGTTTGTGGCAAGACACGATCTGATTGTGTGAGGAATGAAGATGTATTGCAGTTGTGTGATGTAAAGCAAAATGTTGTTAGCAAGGTGGAGACCAATATGCTTCGATGGTTTGGCCATGTTGAAAGAATGAGTGATGAAATGCTTACTAAGAAAATATTTTCAGCTCAAGTGGCAGGAAGAAAAGGCAGAGGAAGGCCAAGGAAGGCATGGGTGGATCAGATTCAGGAGTGTCTGCATGAGAAAAAGATTATGAGTATGAAGTATAAAAGATCTTGTGTACGGCGTGTAATGGATATCGGTGAAGCACGAGTTGTATGTCAAGATCGCTGTAAATGGCGAAGTTTGATACAACAACAATAAGTAAAAATATCTGGAAGTTTGTATTTCTTTTTGGAGCTAACCTCTGAATCTCAGAGAACAGCTTAGTGATATGTATGATGTAGGTATGTAAAACCCGTCTGAATTGACAGTTTTTTTTTTTCGTTTTTTTTTTTTTTAAAGAATAAACTCATATGAAACAACAAATGCAAACTTTATTTGATTGAAAAATTCATTCAACCACTTCAGTAAGACAAGTCCAGATTCGCAATTTTTTTTTTTTTTTTTTTTTGACTGAAGGTTTGACGACCACTGTGAGCAACTCAATGGGCTATAAGCAGTCGCCCGCCCCTAATTTAGGGTTACTAGTTCCAGGGAAGGGAGACAGCCAGTGATGCAAGACAAGGGTGATTGTGAGGTGACACAAGAAACCCTGAAACTCTCAGCTCAATGCCAATATACGTATAATCCATATTACGAATATTTATATATATATTACGCAGATATAAATTAGCTACACAACAAATAGGCTCTAGTGCTTGTGCAGTTAAACTTTGCAACTTTCCTTGTACCCAATTTTCTTT
Source organism: Macrothele yani (assembly GCA_039090855.1). NCBI lineage: Eukaryota > Metazoa > Arthropoda > Arachnida > Araneae > Macrothelidae > Macrothele > Macrothele yani. Next base: position 31,317,184 of record CM077003.1, read on the forward strand.
CATTGTGCAAAATCCTTTCCTTTAGACATTGCATTTTTGAAATCAAATTTCACACTTCACATTATATGTTAATTAAGCAGTCTATGTGGATAAGTTTTACTTGAAGCCTACAGTGGATTCCATTCAATTTCTAAAAGCTGCTCATTGGATTAACTGAATCTAATATAATAAAATTATTTGATGTAGGTGCAACTATCAGAATAATGAAAAAAAAAGCCTTCCTTTCAGCAGGCTGTTATCTTGAGAGCTTGTTTGATTACAAAAGAAACGCTCAAGGTGCCACAAATTGTCTAATTTATCATCCCCACGGACATGCAGTGTTTTTAATCAAACACTAATTCCCAAAGAAAATGGAACTTGAACTTTTAGTTATCATTTCGTAGCATTTTTAGAAATGAAATGTCCGAAGCATCTCAAATTCTTCTAAAACTTAAAAAAAACCCGGATTTTCGCATTTGGAATGTGACAAAAACCCGAAATTCCGGGCTACACCCAGGTTACAAACAGGTCAGGCATGCCTCACCAGGATTCGAACCCGGACCCTTCTTCAACGAATCATCATAAGCCAGCACTTAGACCACTGCGCCACCGGGGCGGCCAGGTTCGCGATGAGCATCACGACTGCACCCTTTTTCAGTCGTAAAATGTGAGGCGGAAGTCCACTCATCTCAATCGTGTACAAAAATTCAACTGGATAACACACTCTCACTCTTATCTTGTCACAACTGTGTTTGTAAATGTTGCTGGAATGAGATTCGTGTTGTGAATACTCTTCACTCGTCAGAATCAACGGTTAGTTGTTTTTTAAAAGAATAAACTCTTATGGAACAACAAATGTAAACTTTATTTGATTGACAAATTCATTCACTCGCTTCAGTAAAGACAATAGTCCTGATTCGTGATTTTCTTTTTTTTTTTTTTTTGACTGAAGGTTTAACGACCACCGTGAGCAACTCAATGGACTATAAGCAGTCGCCCGTAATATTTTCACTAACAATGGTCAACGGAATGTTTATTTACATCTTTACATAATCTTACCTACGTGAATAAACTGAATTGAATGAATATTAAATTGTATATATACATCACACAGTCCAACTGCATAATGCAATCAGGTTTTCAAGAGTGTTCGCTGTTCCAATGAGAACTCCGATACCAATGCCTGCTAGCTTTGTTTTGCGCAACAGTTTGCTCAGAAAAGACTTCGGACTATCTCAGTCCCTCCATGCTTTTGCCTTCAACAGCGCATGAGTCAACCTCACGCTTCTCCCATAGACTTTACATGGGAACGGTTGCCCCAATCTCATTTTTCTCTTCGACTGGCTCATCTACATGGCAAGACCTTTATTTTGATACCTCAACCATATCTTTACATTCAACCGTTCTCTCAAAATAGGGCTCACTGTAAAAATACCTTATAGAATCAATATATAGATTGAACTTATTCCCAAAAACTGGCATTTGAACCTAGTTTCTAACAGCACATTCTGAATAACTGCTGAATGAATCACACAAAATAAGTATAAGTACTACTACTTTTATTAATCTACAAAAAATGACTAACCTTGTGATACTGGCATTATCGTTCTTTCAGCTGCACTGCCTTACACAATATTATTTTGCCACGATTAAACTGGTTCGTCATTAGCTGCCTTCAGACCGACATAGCTTCTAACAAAGCTAGAACAAAAAGAAAGGCATACATTATAAAACACACCATCTTCTGAATAGTACAGTATACTGTTTTCTTCACATCAATTACATTACGCCATATACAGAATAAGCCAGTGTCATCAAATATAGCAAAGCACAAGTCAGAAAATTTCAGCATACTATAAAAATCATTACCTAAATTTGTGATTAGTTTAAACACCAGAAAAGCATATCACAAAAATGACAAATAAAATACTTTTGTATATCATTTAATCAATAAGACAGTTACTCCAGGATTAAAGCAAAAAAAAAAAAAAAATATGCAGTGACAGTGAATTTTCTACTTTTCTATCCCTGCCCCCATTTGAGATAACCAGTGTTATCAAAACCTTTCATGAAAAAACTTGTAAACTGTACATATGGGTTCCTCATACGAGGGTGTGTGAGGCTGTATTTAAATATTAACTGGTACGGAAATACAGCATACATCAAATTCATTGTGTGTTGCTTGACATTGCGGATAATATGTAGACATGGCTCCACTAAAAATCCCTTTAGTAGTCTTACAACTCAATCTATTTTCCATATTTAGAGTGATAGGATTGTAGCACTTCATTTTTTCAAACATTCAGATCAAAATTAACCAAAACTGAAATATTAAATTTAAAAGAAAATAGGTAGAACAGAATCATTGCAACAATGGGGAAAAAGATCTTAAAAAAAAAAAAAAACTTTTGGGAAGTGCTAACTGCTACAGAGGTTTTAAATCACTGACAATAAGGGCAAGAAAAGGTATCAGTCATGTGATTTGGCTAAATTCCTAAATTTTGTTTCCTACTTTTCTCAAAAAATAAAGATTAGTAACCTCTTAACTAGGATATACACGATATATTGATATATTGACAAAAGTCACAAGAGACACCTAGAAGAGAAACACAACATAGCATTAATTGACATACATTAAGTATGGTGTCAGTCCACTTTTGACCTTAATGCATGCACTGACCTTTCAACAAGGTTTAGGAAAACAGCGATAGGTATGCGCTTCCATTCAGTACATAATGCTACTGCTAACTGCTGCTTAGTAGTAGACCTTGGTTCCAAACTTCTTATGTGGCACTCTAATTCATTCCATAGGTGCTCTATGGCAGTGTTCCGCAACCGGTGTGCCCCCACAAGGTGAAAGGTGTGATGCGAACTTTTACCTATTATATTGTTGTAAGAAATTAATAGTAGAGTTTTATTTTTTTATTTTATCCCTGTTACTGTGTTTCATATGCTTGTATTGCTTTACCTGCCACTGCGCTATGATTAAATAAGATGATGCTTGGTTAATCTTTATTACATGCCACGAATTTTTATGTATTCTAAAAAATTAAAAGAAAGTTTTTTTACTCACAGTTGTTATATCGCAGTTTTGCTTATTGATATATTTGTATTTCTAGCCTCTACCACTGCGCTATGCGGCTTCTTTGTTACACTTGCCGCATGTTCTGTACACTTTTCCCTAAAAGTGCAAAGATTATTAAAACTTTCCCTGTCTTTTATTATTTTATTTTGTTTTAGTATTCGTCCCTGTTTGTTAGTACTACTTCAACTTTATTACTGTTTTCCTGTGCCGATGCACCCACCCGTTGTTGGACTTTATTTTAAATAAGTCGGTATATGTAATAAGTCGAGATGACTTTGGACACATTTTGGTTGGCAATAAGGAAGGAATGTCCGGCTATCTCCAAGATGGCAGTTAATATGTTATTGTCATTTTCAACTACATGTTTGTGTGAACTGGTTTCTCAACATTTACTGAAATTAAAACAACAAAGAGGGAGAGACTTAAATTCATCGATGAAAAAATTAGACTTGCATTGTCAAGGATCTGTGTGCAGCTAAGCAGGTGCAAGTATCACATTGAAGGCAAGAATAGAATTATTTACTTTAATAGTAATCGAAAAATTTATTTCCTATACAGGAAGTTAAAGTTCATAAATTGTTAATAAATGCACGAGTTCATTTCTGCCTAATAATAATATAATAGAATAATAATATAATAATAACAGGTTGATTGCATTACGTATTTATATTAATAGTGGATCATATCATAGGTATTATTAACATTTTGGTGTGCAGTGTTGAGTCATGGATAAGTTATACTGTGCCACAAGTAGAAAAAGGTTGCGGAACACTGCTCTGTGGGATTAAGACTAGGGCTCTGTGCTGGCCAGTCCACACACGATACGGAATTATCCTCAAACCACGCCATAACAGTCCTTGCTTTATGGCTCGGTGCATTATCCTGCTGTACGTACCAACAAGGCTCGGTTCCGTAGTATTGCCACAGAGTTGGTAGGGCACAATTGTTCAGAATATCGAGATAGTTGTGCTGGTCAACAGGTTTGTCCATGATAACCAATGGGCCAAGACCATACCACGAAAAACACACCCACACGAGTACACTGCCAGTTCTCAACTTGACCATAGGAACAGAACACTGTGGTAAATAGTGTTCCCCCGGCTGCCGCCATACCCACACATGACCATCAGACTGATGGATCGTGTATCTGGATTCATCAGTACATAGGACTCATTTCCACTGATCTACAGTCCACGATAAATGTTCGTTACATCATGCTAAACGACGAATAGCATTCCGAGTGGAGATGAAAGGCTTATGAGCAGCCACATGACCACAGAAACCCATGGAATGAAGTTCTCTACGAATGGTGCGTGTACATACCAAGGTTCCAGCATTTTTGTTCACCTGTACACTGAGGTCATTTGCAGTACTCCGTTGATTACCTGTAATGACTCTCCCGAGGCTTCAACATCCTCTATCACCAATTTTCTTTGGTCTGCCAGTACGTTTTTTTGCTGCTTCAGGCATGTCATGTGTCTTCCACTTATTCAGCACATCCAAAACAGTTGACTTGGGTATGTTTCAACGTCTCTTGGTTTCTCTTATGGACAACCCACTAATATAACACCCAACAATCTTTCCTTTCTCGGTCAGTTCTCTCCCGTCGCAACATTTTCACTCAACCTCACAGTGCAATATGATCGCGGTCAGCTGCAGGTTTGTTTTTATACCATTTGCAGCTGTACTGTGCATCTTAACAACATAGTGGATCTGTTAATTTGCTTTTGAAGGGGTGTTCTGGTGACTTTTGTCAATATAGTATATATATCAATGCCTCATTGTATTGGTTGAAAGTGCTGTAAGCAGTCTCAAGACGTTAAAATTGGGTACACACAACTTAAGTATACATGTGCAAAAAACATTAAACTAAGATTGTAAGTGAACAGGGGAAGGACAATATACACAAAAACAAAAGTCAAGTACATCAGGAGTGCTGGAACTTGATGCACCTCAATAAGAATGTTATAGGGTATTTATTACCCAAGAAGATTTCAAAGGAAAAACTTTTTTTTTTTTTTTTTTTTTCTATACGAAAAATGGCAAGGCGAACCTTCAGAAATATTCTTCAACTTATCTACCCTATCAGAATGTTTACACTTTAGTATCCTTGATGTACACAACAGAGGACTTTTATACATAATATACAAGCAAAAAGATTAGTAATAATTTATGATATGGCTATTCCTGAATGCAGAACTACGGTGGTATGCAAACTAAAACAACCTCTGGACGAATATATGTGAGTTTTTAGTCTTTATTTTTTCAATAATAAACGCCATAAATAACTGCACCACCATAATTACATGTCCGTATTTTAACGTGCGTAATAGCAATTCTAAAAGAGATACTGTATCTCTATGTATTTTAACCACGTATAACTTGTAACTTCCTTATACGGAAGATATACATGAAGTATCTAAATGTTTACAAGTTGGACACTTCCCCTACCCCCATGAGAATGCTACTTCATCTAAGTTTACTTCTCATTTCAGACAGTGGTAATATTTCATGGTGATTTTTTGTTCATAGGGATTCATTTATATAATAAATATGCCTACAAATCATGAAATACTAAACAGAAAAGTTGTTCAGTTTTTAGGCTAGATCGATACCAACTAACATCCACATTTTTGTTCTGTTTAACCCTTTCCACTTGAATAACATTTCACCCATACTTGCATTTTATTTTTTATTTTTTCTGCAGTAGATTCCACAACTTAGATTTCCTTCAGCTTTGGAAAGCTTCATGCAGAAAAAAGGTCTCGCCAGCCTCAACATACGAGTTATAGAGGCATCATCAGCGGGGTGGGTGACATCCAATATACGAGCTATTCAGCAATTTCGTAATGTTGGGTGTCCCTGACAATCGAGCGGAAAGGTTTAAACAATATAAGATGGAATGTAGCTTTGTGTATTAGAATTCTAATGGTGCAAGAGGCACATCTGGCTTTATGGAAACAACAAATCTGGCTCGCATCTAGGGTTGCCATTTTAAAATCACGTGGACACTGCAGTTACTTTTTTTTTTTCATTATAAAAACTGCATTGTAGTTTTACATGCCATATTTAGCTGCTTATGGTATTTCTTAATCACTACTTTGTGCCCTCCTACTACTGAACACATGCAACTTCTTCAGTGAAAGAAGTATTTGCCATTCTATTGCCTCTTGTTCTCTACTTCAAAATCAAATTTCTTTAGCTCAACAGATGACAACTCAACTGAACCCCTTGGTAGCCCCACAGAAAATCTACAAACCACAGCTAAACATTTCCAACTAGCCGACTAAGTTGGAACAGGGTTGAAGGATGGGTGATGAAATTGCCATGCAGTGCTGGCCTTCTCCCTTCCCTGGGACCAATGAGTGGCTTGGAATTAGGGACAGGTGACTGCTTACAGGACTAGTGTTTCTCGTGATGGTAGCTAAATCACACACACAACTCTGATTACCTCTTTCATGGCCTCTTAAGCTTTAAGATTTTAATGCTATTAGTGGCATATTTTCATTGTATTTCCATGTAATCACTTCCTTCAGAAAAATTTAAAATTTTCATCACCCTGGAGAGGGAATCGAACCCGCACCTCCCGATTTCCGGTCGAGCATACTAGTCATTACACTACCCAAGACGAGGAAATTCCAAGCAATTGAACATAGATAACTGAGAACATTCAAATTTGCGCTAATCGAAGATATTCCTGCCCCATCATAGCATCTCACAACATTTTCTCACATCCAGGGTCGAGCGTAGGTCACAAATTCCAGTAATTAAGGTTTTTAATGCACAAATGACACAGGAGTGAAACAAATGACAAAAGATATGACAATTTGCTCCATAAATTATTTGTGCAAACTGTCCTTTATAACCACAATAACTATTTCCACACACTCCAGATAGCACTGTCTCGTGGACATCCGGATGTCCTCCATCTGGAAATGCAACTTCAGAACAAGTTGACTCCTATGTACATAACCAACATTCAAATTCTTCAGTGGCCCACTGGGCTCAAGAAAGTTAACCGCTTTTTTCACTCAGAAAATCGAAACAGTTGAATTGTTCACACCAACAATGCTTTGGACATCAGTGAAAAACTAACGTTGATGGTCTTGGGGGAATGCCGTAGACATCACAGTTTACTCTGGTTTAAACTTGAACTTTGACTGGGGTATGGGGTCTAATAATCCTTCTAGCCTCTATAATCTTACACCACCTACCCTTTATGGGGTGCTTTAGAGTGTATGGAGGGTGGGTGGGTGATTGAGCCAACAGGTGCTGCAGGAACATATCTTAAGGATTAAAAAAACATTAGCAAAGTGCAAATCACTGCCAGAGTTTCAGAAACTTTAGTCTACACAGAAATAGAAAAGCTGGAGCAGAATCTGCTGATGGGTTGATATTTAAATGGCTAGCACCATTTTGCTATGGGCACTAATTTTTCTCTGGCATTTTGAGTTGATTCTTCGCATTTCACAAAAACAGCGACCGTAACTTAACCTTCTGAACCGAACTTTTTCAAAAGAAAAAGTAAAAGGTTTAGGAATAAAGGAACTAAAATAAAGAGATCCAAACCGTTGGATTTTATAATAGGATTAGCAACAGCTACTGAGTCCTGAAGATTGGTAGGTTTACTGACAAAAAAAGATTTACAAGTGAAAAATAATATATTCCTTAGAAACCCCATTTTACAGTTAAAATTTATGAGCCACAGCTTTGATTATTTACACTATTTGGGTTTAACACGAACTTTGCTCATCTTGTACAACACTAACTCACTTTAGCTATTTGTAATTTTTTCAGTCAACAAAATTTGAGATTGAGGAAATTATGTCAAAGTTTGGTGATACTATTAGTAAACTTAAAAAATATGTCGTATTTTACTTGTGTAGTCAACCAGAATTACAAAATCCCCCGCACAACATGCAGAGAAAATCCATAAGCAAAATACGACTAACTTGGCATTAAAAGCACATATTTTTACACATATGTACAGTGATGTCCATTGATGGCACTTTGTTGTCAGCAAACAGCCTGCATAGATAGGAATTTCCAAGACATAACCATTGGGATCATGCATCAATAAATATGCTTGAGCTGTGGTGATTACACCACCTTGTCTAACTCCTGCACCAATGGGAAAACCAATTTGATAAAACACTATATGTACACCTATGCTCTGTGCCAGCATACATAATCTTCTATCTATTCAAGGAGATTTGGAGTTATACCATAATTGCTTTAAGATATTCCACAGAAGCACCTTTTTCACATAGTCATAAGTTTTCTCAAAAAATATACAAAAGGCAGCAAAAACTTGCTTACAACAGACACTTTCAATGCATTACAGATATTTCAAATTTATGGGGTTTAGTATGGAATAAAGAATTTTAAGTCAATTTTTCAGGTAGTACCCACACCCACACCCATAATAGCAGAATGTAGACATACATGTGTACGTGAATATTTTTGAAATTATTAGCAGATTTTGCAGATAGTTTTTGCTTGTAGAATGTAGATTTAAAAAAGTGTTATTTACAGCAATTAAAGCATTTACTCAAGGCTTTACTCAAATTAATATACTTAATTCTGTCTTAGCTTGAAGAACTTTTGATTAATTTTCACATCTTTTGAATTATTTTGTTTTTACAGACATTTGTGCCCTCTAGATTTTATAAAAGCCATTCTCAGTGTGTAGGAACTGTATCAAAAGCTTCTTTTTTTTTTTTTTTTTTTTTTTTTTGATTGGAGGTTTAACGACCGCCGTGAGCAACTCAATGGGCTATAAGCAGTCGCCCGTCCCTAATTTAGGGTCACTGGTTCCAGGGAAGGGAGAGAGCCAGTGCCGTAAGACAAACACAACACCCATGCCTGACCGGGATTCGAACCCGGACCCCTTACGGACGAATGATCAGAGGCCAACGCCTTAGACCACTGCGCCACCGGGGCGGCGTCAAAAGCTTCGTTTACACAGAAAGAATTTAAATTTTATTGCCAGGTTCCCCTTGCAGTTGCCAGTTATTAAATTAAAATATTTTCCTTATGTATTTTGTAATTCTACTGTTTTTGAATTAAGTTGTTGAAAATGTTATTTGTAATTTCTGATGGTTCATTGTGGAACTTTGGGGGGGGGATCTAAAAACTTTAGTCTTGTTTTCATAAAATTTATAAGTCCAACATTTTAATATTTTGCTATAAAGGTCAGTTTCACACACATTGCTGCACATTCAATTGCAATGTACTTATTTTGTCCTAATTGGAATGAATAATTTTCTAATTATTGTTTTAATTTTTCTTTAAATGATCTTATTCTATTGTTATGGTTCACGCTTCGCGGGTTTGCAGCAAGTTTTCTGTTTCAATGGTTGTGTACGCAGATACATTTTATTTTTATACAACTCTGCCCCTACCCTTCATTAGGACTACAAGCTTATAGTAGGTGTTACCATTTATGAAGTAAATTCCAACTTCATGAATGGCAACACCTACTATAGCTGTAGTCCTGAGGAAGGGGTACTACCCAAAAATGTAACTTAAAATTCTCCTTTATTCCTTAGTAAACTCCATAAATTTGAAATATTGTAATGCATTTAAGTCTAGGACTAACCATGTCATCAATTATTACCAAATTTGACATTTTTAAATTATAAAATGCAGAAACTTATCAGCCATAAAATCAATCTGCATATTACCTTTCCAAACACTATTTGGCACTCAGCAGTCTGATACTACAATAGTTCTTACATTCAATCTGATTACCTTTTCTCTTAGAAAAAGGAATAGTACTACCTATCATCCCTCCAATCCTGAGATAGTTATGACAATTGCAACCACATTTTAACATCAGCTGTTATGGCATCTATTCTCTGTCGAGGTGGATCTAGAAATTTGACAGGGGGACCTGGATTTTGTCAAGTTTATTTGCCAAAATTATTTATTTACCTGCCCAGGTAGTAAAAGTTGGATGCCCAGGAAAATTTGTGTTTTAAGATAACAAATCAAGACCCTCAATTTTTTTAAGTAAAAAAATCTTTTTTTTTTTTTTTTGCTTTTCCTTTTTAAGAATCTGTATTCAAAATGTTCGATAAACAAAAGCATGTATCTCAAGTTTTAAGATGATGCTAAAATTAGAATGAAATGATATGATGAAATCAATTGGTATTTGAGAAATTTAGTGATATTCCTTTTGTTGAGTTTTTGCCCTTTGTCACTAAACACCGGATGCTAGTTCTATCATCAGAGGCATGCATTCCATCGCAGACTGTAAACAACATTTGGAGCAAAACTACATATAGTTCTAAATTTCTTGACGTAAAGCTTAAAATAATTAAGAGTGATATTCTTCTGTCCTTGGCACTCCATAACAAAAATAATGTAACTTCCAGTGATTAGCAGTGAAATGAAGCACAACTTTTTTTCTTTTAGTAGGAAATTCTATTCCAAACTTAATTTTCAAATTTAGTTGCCTGGTCCAGGCAACAAGATATTTTTTACCTGCCCAGGCCAATAATTTACATGCTCTGGACATCTATGGCATGGTATTTTTCAAGTTTGTGTAAAATCAAAGAGTAAATTTTATATTTTTTTTAGTTAGAAAGTTTGGTCTGTACTGTACCTCTCTAGCTATCTCAAAGGTTGTACAGATATGTACACAAATGCAAAATTTTAAAAATAGTTGTATAAGTGTTACATAAACAGTAAGGTGGAGAGTAATATTCTTAGGTGGTTTGGCCATGTTGAAAGAATGAGTGATGAGATGCTTACTAAATGAATTTTTTCAACCCAAGTGGCAGGAAAGGAAGGTAGAAAAAAGGAAATCATGGGAGGACCGTATTTAAGAACGTCTGTATGAGAAAATGATTGAGTATGAAAGTACACAATGTCTTGTGTGCGTTGTGTGACGGATGTCAGCAAAGCTCAAGCTGTGTGCTGAGTTTGCTGTAAGTGCAGATGTTTGTTTTGGCAACAGTAAGTAAATTCTAGTTACATCAAGTTAAACATTCATCAGGTGGATTGTCTTTTTTGAAGAGCTAACCTCTGAATATCGGAGAATAGCTGTGTATGTATATTATCAGTAGATCATGAAATTTGACAGTCAGACCTAGATTTCTCGGCAAGTTTGCTAAAATTATCATTTGGAGTTCTGCACAGTAGAGCACCCAGAAATTTCCCAAGGGAGGGGTGAACCCCCTAAATTTTCTGGGAAAAATAGTCAGGTGCTATAACAATCAAGGAGGTTGACTTTTATACATCTATTCTTATCCAATTACTAGTAATGTTACAGTACAAGAAAGTTAAATGATTAGAAGAAGCAATAGATTAAATTCTTTTCCTGGTTAGATTTTTCTAAATTTATTTAACAGAACTTCTCCCTAATTATTATTATGTGTTATAATTATTCGGTACACGATTAAGAAGTATATGTATATTATATATCGTGACTTTTTGTTTCAAACTTCGACATAAAAATTTTCTGCTCTATCAGCCCCCGTGGGTGTGCCACTGGTTCTGCAATTTATAAGGAGTCTTGTTTATTTTGTGCCAAAGCAATTGTTCTAGAAAAAAAAATGGCCCCTCAAATCAAATGTTAAAAGTTGCTTATTTTTCTGGTATACATTTTAAATTTAATATTTTTTAGTTAGAAGTTTGGTCCGTACTGTGCACCTCTACAGCTATTTCAAAGGCTATACAATGACTGGAAAGCTACTTTTTAAGAGTAGCTACTTACTGCTACAATTGCATTCTTGAAAAAGTAGCTTGCTACAACTGTCTTTTCTTTAGTAGCTAAATACACTTTTTTTAAAAAAGTAGTAAGTTTTGCTACTTTTACATTTAGATTTAAATTAAAAGTGCAAATTCTGAAGATGATATTCACATCTATATTATTGCACATGGTATTCAGAGTGAAAAACCAAGGTAAATTATACAAGTAATTTATCTTTGCACACGTAACACATTTTGACACATTCAGTGGTGTATATATTTGGAGCTACGAAGTTAGACTAGTTAAGAAGCCCAGGCAATTCAATCAAAAGCCACATATCATTCTATATTTGTCAATTCATTTTCTTTGACTATAAGAATCTAATCCTCAATAAAACCACTAGTGGCATTCCCCGTGAGCAGTGGTCTAAGCGTTTATTTCTGACCATTCATCTTAGATTTGTCAGAGTTTGAATCCCAGTGAGGCATGGATGTTGTGTTAGTCTTATGGCAATGGCTTTCTCCCTTTCCTACATTAAGTGGCTCTAAATTAGGGACGGGAGACTGCTTATAGCCCATGGAGTTACTGATTATGGTCATTAACATCCCCCCCCCAACCAATCAAAAAAAAAAAAAAAAAAAAATGCTTGCATGATCACCTTGTACTCTCACTGCCTTCACAGGCTAACTGAGATTTCACAGTTAATTCGGTGAGCTTTCACAATGTAAGTTAAGTCGGGTACGTTAATGTAGGCAGAGCACAATCGGACACACACACACACACACACACACACACCCCGTTACAGCCTATTGCACTTCAGGAAATCTAAAAAAGTCACGTGATTTGAATATCTTTTTAACCACTTTTTAAAAGTAGCATGATTTGTAGCGTAATTTTCCACTACAAGCTACTTTATTTTTTAGTGTGCTACTGCTACAACTACGTTTTCCTATTTGCAGCTATTCTACTCTGAAAGTAGCATGCTACTTTCAATCACTGGTTATAAACATAAAACTGTATACAAATGCCAAATCCCACAATTTTCAAAACAGTTACATAAGAATTACAAGGTTGCTTACCTTTTTCACATTTCACTGCACGTTTTACTCTTTTTGTTGTCATGCTTGGTTTAAGCCCCCGGTGCGGTGTTCTATTTTTGTCTTCAGGTTCTTTCAAATGTTCTACGAACGCTCAAGTCCATGAAGTGCCTTGCTGTCCAGGTTGCAAAATTGTATCCTCCCCCTCCCCACCCTTCACATCCGCGTGTAAAACCTAACCTTCATTGATAAAAACCCCAATTCTTGAACTCTCACATCTGCGTGTAAAACCTAACCTTCGTTGATAAAAACCCCAATTCTTGAACTCCGGATGTGAAGGGTGGGGAGGATACAATTTTGCAACCTGGACAGCAAGGCACTTCATGGACTTGGGCGTTCGTAGAACATCTGAAAGAACCTGAAGACAAAAATAGAACACTGCATCGGGGGCTGAAACCAAGCATGACAACAGAAAGAATAAAACGTGCAGTGAAATGTGAAAAAGGTAAGCAACCTTGTAATTATTATAATTGTATGCACATAAATTTAAAAACTGTAGCTTCTGCTATGAATGTTTTAACCTGAAGTTACATAAGTGTTTCATTAGCAATCTTATGGTACTGCTCTTATATATTTGTAACATTTTTGGTTTATATATCAAGGCTTAGATAGTACCATTCCTGAGGCATGTGAATAATCTATGTAGCCCGGTGCAGACACCTAAATTTTAAAATAAAGTTTGGAATAGAATGTCTTACTACACAAGAAAAAAAGACAGTCATCGCATGTAGTGTTTCATTTCACTGCTAATCCCCGGAAGTTGTATTATTGTTACAGAGTGCCAAGGACAAAAGAATCACTTCTTTAATTATATTATGCTCTAGGTCCAGAAATTGGAACCATATGTAGTTTTGCTCTAAATGTTGTTTATAATCAGCAACAGGATGCATGCCTCTGACGGAACTAGCTTCCGGTGTTTAGTGACAAAAGGCGTAACCTTCAACAAAAGGAACATGGAAGGATTACTAAATTCTCAAATACCAATTTCAGCATCATCTTAAAACTTGAGATACACTACATGCTTTTCTGCCCTTAACATTTTGAATACAGAACCTTGAAACAGAAAGGCAAAACATTTAAGAAAAGTACATATTTCTTAACTTACAAAAAATGAGGGTTCTGATTGGTTGTTTTAAAAGAAGTTTTTCTGGGCTAGCTTTTACTACCTAGGCGTGGAAGTAAAGTTACAGCTGGGCATGTAACTTTTCAGATATTTTTCAACACAAGCAAAAAAAGAACAATGACACTTACACAGATCTAAATAACTTTCCCTTTTTTTTTTTTTTTTTTTTTTTGATAGATTCATTATCACACAAATAAAAATATGCCTGTTTCTTTAAATTTTGATTAAAGTGAAACAAAACATTAAACATCTTACAGATGTTAAATGAGCATTGGAATTTATATGGACTCTTTATAATGTGTAAGTGTGTGTTCTACTTTTTGAAAATTACTCCCCTTGTTTTTGCCTCTATGATTGAAAAAAAAATCCTACATTTTTTTATTTTTTTTTCCACTTACAAAACAGCTGTCGCACGTAGATCAGAAACGCAATCCAACATGGACAGCAATAGAGAAACTCAGTTTGCTTAAATTGTAAAAACTTTTATTGGGCTCTTGTACACATACTACGCATTAGAAAAAAAAATTTTTTTGCTTTTTTTTTTTTTTTTTTTTAACTTAATTGTTTTGACACAAAATAAAAAGGTGCATAAAAAGGACATCAGCACACGATTCTCAGGGTACAACCATCTTGCAGACACTTGACAGTTTTACAAACCTCGTCTCTCAATATTTTTGCTAGGACAATTTCGAAATTGTAACCTTACCATTCAGATTTGTCAAGTTCCATAATTTTATGTTTTGGTAAAGTTTTACATGTCCAATTACACACACACACATGTGCATACTGCTTTATTTTTCTAAACATTTCAGAAACAAAGTACTTTTACTGCATTTTGTAAATTGTCCCCCAACAAAGAAATTTTTTTTTTTTTTTTTTGATTGGAGGTTTAACGACCACCGTGAGCAACTCAATGGGCTATAAGCAGTCGCCCGTCCCTAATTTAGGGTCACTGGTTCCAGGGAAGTGAGAGAGCCAATGCCGTAAGACAAACACAACATCCATGCCTCACCGGGATTCGAACCCGGACCCCTTCCGTGCGAATGATCAGAAGCCATCACTTAGACCACTGCGCCACCGGGGTGGCCAAAGAAATTTGAACTCACCTAATATTTCACTGTACCCAGCAATGCAATATAAACTCTCCTACAAGTCTTATGTAAAATTAGCACAAAAATGTAATATTTTTTACCTGAACCCTTTTGATTTTCATGAAACTTGAACTTGCAGGCTTTTAAAGAAACTAATAAATGAAAATTTTCAGCTTTCTACATACAATACTTTTATAGTTATAGAACTTCAGGATTTACAAGAAGGCATTGTCTACCATGCCTTTCACAAATGGAAATAGCTTAACTGGTCAACAGAGCTCATATTGGGCCCATTTGAAAGCTTATTACTCACACTAATGCACACAAGCTCTTTCAAGATATCACACAATTGTATTATTGGCAATTTAGTTTTCGATGTCATGAAGTTTAATTTTTAATCTCCAAAAGATACAACCTATTAATTTTATTAAATAAAGCAGAAGGAGGGAGCTTCTATTAATTTTATTAAATACGCAGAAGGAGGGAGAAAATTAAGAGAAATAAAAGCATTACTTTTTATCCCATATGGACCTCATTTTTCACATCCCCAATCATGCATGTATGAAAGAAAAAAATACATGTCCAGGCAGAATTTTTACTTGCCCCAGGCAACGTAATTTTCGAGCCTCACCTACTATGCTTGCGTCTTTCTCTCTCTCTCTCCATAGCAACATCTGCCTCTACCCTACAATAAACTTTATTTTCACACTTTTATAACTCACAGAAGTATTTGCCCAATTTCATTTATACCATTAAGGCCAGCCACAGACACACACCTTTGAATGGCACGTTTGAGTGTCACACCAGCAAATGGGGGAGTATCATGCCCAAGGCGCCATGGGCTCTTCAATGCCTGCTTGAAATCCTCTTCACTCCACGCCACATGCCGCCTCAGGCTCAAAACTCCTCCCATTTGCTGGCATGATACCCAAATGTGTGTGTCTGAAGCTACCTTTAGGCTCTAATACCATTTCCACAATCCTATTCCTCACACAACTTAGTTTTATTTCCCCTGTAAATCTTTGTCAATCAATTTAAAGAAAGATACTACCAAAAATGGTTCCTAAATTTAAAAAATTAGCAGTAGAAAAATGAGAAGTACTAACTGATTACTACCACAATTTTTTTTTCTAGTGTTCCCGTGAATGAAATCCTATCAAAATCCACCCTTCTCTACTTTATTGCACTCTGAAATTGAAGGACCCCTATATACATGCATCCACATGGGTGCTGTGGCTACTACCTGTTCTTCAATTTCAGGTAGCTGGTGTACAAACTCTGCAAAGTTTTATCACAATTACTAGAGAAACTACCACAACAGTATCACAGTGCACACTTAAAAGAAATATTCACTATTAGCAACCTTAAAAATATGCAGTATTTTATTCTTTTAGTCAATCACAAAATCTTCGACACAACATGGAGAAAAATTCTGAAACAAAATACTACTACTACTTGGTCGGTCTTTTAAATGTACAGCCACTTCACAAGGGTAGCATTTTTTACTAAACTTCCCCATATACACTAGGCTTAACAACAATTACACAGAATGTTTTTACACTTATATTGAAAAGAAAGAGTTCAAACCTAATTTTGTACAGTTTTCTGATACATTAATGCTGCTAATACCTAACAGAGGTACAAATGTCAATAATTTGGGGGTGGGTCAAACATGGGTTTCACCTACTGGACAATTAACACTGAACTTTATCATATAATTTCTTCAGTAATTTCAAATTTTGTAGACAGTTACAAATAGCACCAAAGTACAAGCGTTTTTATCCCTGCTATTAACGACAAATAGTTGCATTCCACGATGGAAAAGCAATAAACAAAAAAAAAAATTGCGGGAATTTTGGTGAGACTGGGACATCTTTGCTTCCAGGCAAAAAAATAATTCTCCAACCCTCGCTACAAAATTTTCAGTTTTCTTTCCCTTAATCAACTTTAGGAATCAGTGTTATAACCAAATAAAAATAATTTTACGATAACATGTGCTGTTTGTTATATACCGTGCTTATGAAAATAAACTTTGTTATATAAGGAATTTGAAGTTCCAACCTTTCGAAGTAAGTTTGTGTCTCACAGAAAAAAGCTGAAATTAACCGTTTGAAATAACACGTTTTTCCACATGAGTATGTACAATATATTACAAAATTTCCCCACCTAAAGCAATTCACATTTCAGGACACCACGAAACTCAGCTGTCAACAAATACCTCCGACAAACCAAACGGAGCCACTACATTTCATTGAAGATAACGAGGTGATGCCAATTTCAGGTAGTTCCAGCAATAGATGTCACTGTCATCACCTGTTGCTTGCCTAAAAAGGGGCGTGTAATTTTTTTTAATTTTTTTTTTTATTTTTAATAAATAGTTTTCTCTTTTTTTTTCCACGTTTTTCCCTAATAACAATGGATAAATGAAGCCAAATAACCATATACAAAAACTATCATTTTAGAGTGATGAAATATTTCAGATTCACTAAGCGCTACGTGAAGCAAGTTTCCTTGGACTTGAGCTGAATTAGTCTTATGTACTGTACGTAAGTATCTAAATTGATATTGCAAAGGGTAACCGGGATTTTCAAAAACTCGTGTTCTTGCGGACCTTATTCATGTGACGTCAGAAGTGGATTTCTACGGACCAGCATGGCTCCTGATTCAATGTTGTCGCTATTTGATTACCCTTTGCTGTTGGCCAATATTTACAATCTTAACGTCATGGAGTATGCCAAGGAATTAATAGAACTACAGGGTGAAGAAGAAGAAATTAATTTCTTTTTTTCCTTTAGGGGAGGGGGAAGAATTGAAATTCGGAGGAGCATTACGAGGTTTCAACGGCCTTTCATTCGTAGTGTCATAATATCCAAAATCTTCTTCGTTGAAGTGGGCAGAACATATTCGAGAATGGTAATCATCGCGTTTCCTTTTATATAGCCATTCCTTTAACGATTTCGGCCTTTTCAGAGAAAAATTATGGAAAGTTATTCCTTCCTCTATACATTATAGGTGTCAGGATTTGTTGGCACAGCCATACGGTGAGCAAAAGTTAGGCATATCCTTAATAAATTTACAAAAATCGCGATTTTTCTGGACCCTTGCAACGTAACGCTTTGTTAAGTAATGGGAAAACGCATGTAAACAAACTATTGCTGGACCGCAAACACAAACATATTTCCCATGATGCAATGCCAAGTGAATTGAGTCCGCCGCCCCTGTGGAGCAGTGGCAAGGAGGTTAGAAGAAGGAGGAGTTGTCAACAACCCCTCTTCGTGGGCTACTGGCGTGACGTCACCTTTTATCAGCTGACTACGCCAATGCGCCCAATCCGAGAATCTCCTGCATATCTCTATGAGAAGATCGCGATTTTGAACGGATTTTTCGGACCCTTACTCTACCCATACAATCATGAAAAAAATTGAGGCTGAAATATTCATTCCCATAGTTATGAAATTCCAAAAAAATTAGAAAAATATGTGTTTGTATTTCTTTAAAAAAATGAACAAAATAATTATTTTTTGAGTGGACGTGCATACTGCGTATGGTGACTTGCATACTGCGCTTGTGCAAGTAGCCATGTTTAAAATTTTACCAAAACTCTAATGTTGAGAAATACGAAGTGCTAAATATTCCTTGTTTGCATCCTTGTTTTGCATGGTTTGGATGCGCTGCTTCAGGCACAGGAAGTGACGTCACGTTTCCGAACACTCGCAAACTCGCACCACCTCAGACAGAGGATCGAAACCAAAGACCTTTAAGATGCATAGACTGGAAGTTCTTGTGTAAATGAGTGGCAACAGCTGGCGACATTTTGATCGCAGAGCTTGTACGGTAAAAACGGCATGTGTCGTATGTGAGCAACGTCAATTAAGCTCTTTTACCTGCGCGAAAGAAAAAATTTTACTTGATTCAATACTGCGTATTAATTTTTTTCAATGGGGTATAAATTAGACATTGCGCCTTTTAACTTACGATTAAAGAAAACAACATTATCCCAATTTTGGGGTTATGAAATAACTGAAGGGAAACGTCACTTGTCCTTCGTGTAAAATATATTTCGGCTTCAATTGCTTGCAAACTGCGTGATCTAGTTGCATGAACTTCGTATTTCACACTCTAAGTAATGTCAAAAATCATTTTAATGTGTCCATTTGTTTATTCTTAAGAGAAATTGCCGAGAGCAAAACTTTTAATTTCAGAAGTTTTTCCCGCAGTATTATGAGTTCGTAATAGCTACTCAACGGGAGAAAAAATAAGTAAAATTAAATATGATAAAAAGAAATGGCCTCTTCATATAAGTTTGAGTTTCGACAATTACAAATCTCGAAGATGAAACGTCTTGGAAAAGAAACACGAGTTAACAAACCAAGTCTATGTTTAACCCGAAACCTTCCCTTTAGAGCGACACGCAGTCTGGTGAATGACACAAGGGTCTAGTAAAAACTACGTCCGTCAATTTAATATTTAGAAATCAAATAAGTGAAAAAGTTTGCTAGTTTACTATCTTGCATTTAAAATACTAAAACACCTATTATTTCAAGGAAAAGATTACGAAAGGAAGTGAGAAGCCTAGATTGGAACTGCAAGTCACGGTAAATGAAACAAGGTTCTAGTAAAACTGAATCCCTCAACTTAATATTTAGGGATAAAGTAAGTGCAAAAGGTTACTAGCTAACTATCCTGCACTTAAAATACTAAAACACCTCTATTATCTCCAGAGAAAGATTAGAAAAAATAGTGAGAAGCCTAAATTGAAACTGCAAGTCACGGCAACATTGTTGTGACTAGCACTTAAATCCGGATGAAAATATTTATGTGTTTCCTTTTTTCCCTCACGCTTCTTTTTCTTGGGGACAACTTTGTCGTCACACTTCTCTTTTCCATTTCCAGACAGGGGATACCGGTATAGTGAGATCGCAAAGGTGTGTGATACCTCTTGCTAAATGGAAATCGTCTGATTTTGGCTTGGATTAGCTTCGTTTCCAGTTAGCTCGTCTTAGAGCATTTACCCACTTCCCCAAAGTATCACAATTATTATGAGAAAACCTACGAAATGAAAGTGTCTGCTGGCCAGTTGCTTGTTTATTGGTACATCCGTACGCTACGCAAGGTATAACTGTTTTACAAATCTGTTTAGCTCATTAAATTTGGCTATATTATTTTCTGAAATACTTAACAATTCATACACACTATTTATAAAAACAAAAAATTGAATCTTACTGGTTATACATTAAAATAATGGATGTAATTGATATAAACACACGAACGCCTACAGTTAAGAACGAGATGTGACTTTCCGTACAACACCGAACTTCGAATGTCGCCCGGTTAACTTACGGGTTTCCAGTCTATGTATCTTAAACGTCTTTGATCGAAACAGCTGATCTGTTTCGGCTTCACTCAAAACGGATCCTTTCACCTCCTCTTCTTCTAACCTCTTTGAGCAGTGGTCTAAACCATGGCTTCTGATCGTTCGTCCGAGATCGGTCCAATGACCCTAAATCAGGGATGAGGGACTGTTTATAGCCCATTTAGTTGCTCACGTTGGTCGTTAAACCTCCAATCTAAAAAATAAAATAAAAAATAAGGTCCATTTTAAATTCTGAAATTATTGAACTCATTTTAAAAAGTAATCAAACTGGCTTTCTGATCAGTATACACGACGGCCATTCATGGTACGATCCAATTTCCGGGCCATGGGCACTCGCTTTGCATGGGCATTATGGCAGAGGAATTCGTGTTAAAATACTGGAGGCTAAGTGAACTGTTGTCATTCCAGAACTCAGTAGCGAAATAATTTCAACAACTGAAAATAATGACATTAGAATAAATTTGAGTCGGATTAGCTTAAATATTTTCATGTTTCGAACAGCCTTGAACAAGAATTGGTAGACAAGCCCTCGGAAGGTCGTTGCTTCGACTTTGCTTACTTCGAACAGTTTGTCGCAACATAGCAACGACATTTAACCTTTAAAGTTACTTTGTGCACATTCATTGCATTCGCACAACCACTGCCACAGAAAAATGCCTCATTTAGCAGCAGTAGTCAAAGCAGACGAATTGTCTTAGGGGAGACATTGCTAAGGCTTATGCGAATTTTACGTGCATAAGTGGGAACTAATAAGTCTAAATTTCAACAGAAAATGCCAGCGTCACAAAGTTTTCTACTCGGAGTAGGAAAACTTTCTTTCTCGAAAACATTTAACGTTTGGAATTTAGTAACTGCTTTCCTAACAAAAGTTACAAAAAATCTATTGTAATGCCATTAATCTTTCAGGTCTGTGTTCTGAATTAACTAGCAATACTGTTTACTGTTCAAAATTCCCCTTGCAGATCAATGTGATGGATGGTTAGATGTCAAAACCGTCGAATGTAAGCGTGGCCGCCCCGCTGGCGCAGTGGTCTAAGCGATGGCCTCTGATCGTTTGTTCGTAAGGGGTCCGGGTTCGAATCCCGGTGAGGCATGGATGTTGTGCTTGTCTTACGGCACTGGCTCTCTCCCTTCCCTGGAACCAGTGACCATAAATTAGGGACGGGCGACTGCTTATAGCCCATTGAGTTTGTGACGTACCTGCCAGCAGGACGCACACGACATAAAGCCAGATAGCAATCAGAATAAACGTCCGCGTAGCTCAATTGGTAGAGCGACTTATTCCGGAATGAGGGGACCCGGGTTCGAATCCTGGCGTGGACAGAAATGGCGGAGAAATTTACTT
Source organism: Macrothele yani (assembly GCA_039090855.1). Taxonomy (NCBI): domain Eukaryota; kingdom Metazoa; phylum Arthropoda; class Arachnida; order Araneae; family Macrothelidae; genus Macrothele; species Macrothele yani. The sequence continues at coordinate 31,338,976 of CM077003.1, forward strand.
CGTTATAATGGCGCCCGAACTATCCGGATGACCCGACCGTTCAAAATCTCGCAATGGTGTGATGTTATTTCCACACCACGAGATAGGAAAAGTAAGAGAATCCCTTCTCCAGCGCTTCGAAAACTAAAAATGTGTGATGTTGCATTCCACACACCAGATTGACTGGGAGTTCTCGAGTGCACGTTCTACAGCGGATGGCTGCCTGCAACGATTCATGGTCACGGCTGACCCGTGGGCCATGCCGCCGGCCCTCTTTCGGGGGGGGGAGATGTGACTTACCTGCCAGCAGGACGCACACGACATAAAGGCACATAGCAATCAGAACAAACGTCCGCGTAGCTCAATTGGTAGAGCAACTTATTCCGGAATGAGGGGACCCGGGTTCGAATCCTAGCGTGGATAGAAATGACGGAGAAATTTACTTCGTTATAAGTTGCTCACGGTGGTCGTCAAACCTCCAATAAAAAATGCAAGCGTCCCTAGCAGCTACCCACAAGGACAATTTTTTCTCCTTGAAAACGCTCAGAAAACTGCAAAATCAAAGATTACATTTTTTTCCTTGGAGCACACTTCTGCAACCCTTTTTTTCATTTTTGTATACCTCGTCTTACAAGCAGTTCATTCAAGAAAACTCCATTCTTGGTGCCAATTTCGTAAGAAAACGCCATGCTGAGGCATGTCCGCATATTTTTACAATGCATGACAGTCAGTGGCGGAGCGTGACTTTTCTGGAGGGGGAACTGGTAAGAACAGCAATCACATTATTAATACACATACAATGTATATGTGATAAAAAATTATATGCTTATACATGCATGCAAATATTAAATGAATGCACACATATATACTTAAAGATTATGTACTTATAGACATTTAAAGATTGTATATACTGATACATATAATAAAAAAAATAGTAGTGAAAAATTCTGTTGCTTACACGGAAGCATCATTGTAAACACATATTATAACAATTTAGGAAAAGTATTCAGGGCTTATTTACTTTTTTACCTTATTTGTAGCACAAAGGAATCCTGTTTTTTTTTTTTTCGGCAAAAAGATTAATAACGTTAGCATGGAACGAAGGCTGCTTGCTTAGACTCAATTCTACTTTTTACAAATTGTGCCAAATCTTCCGCAGCTACTAAGTGGCTAGCTCTGCTTCTGTGAATGTTAGTTAAGTCATCAAATCCTTTCGTATTCCATACAGTTTTTTCTTTACTGAAAAGGAGACATGGCCAACAAAACAATTTGTCTAATTGACTACAGCGGCACATCCACGAAAATGAATCGTGAAGGCGTGTATGGAAATGGCGAACAAAAGATTCAGTGCGGTTTACTTGAGAACGCAAAGTGGGCAATGGTTTTGGTCTGCATTGTTCATAACTTTTAATTTACCGTTAAAATTTAGCGAACTAAATGGTTTCTTCATTAACTGCTCAATTACACAGACACACGATTCTGTATTATTTCCGTTAGGCAGCAAGTCACTTATTCCGCAAATATTTACCGCTGTGGAAGCGGAACCACAAGCGCGGCACGCACAATCAAAGTGCAAGTCTCTAGCTGGAAGCGGTCAAAACGCAGAGTCTAAAACGACACACGCATGCGCCGCACTGGCTCCGTTGCCGGGCTGAGAGTCACTGCTGGAAGCGCTGTAGAAATCGCTTCCAAGCAGAAAGTAGCATGGCCATGCTTGTCCGAAAGGGACGTCACGCGCATGCGCCGCCTTGGCTCCATTGCTGGGCTGGGAGGCTAGAAGCTCAGTAGATATCGCTTCCACGGAGAACATAGCATGGCCATGTGTGTCGAAAATGAGAAGCTTCAAATAGTTCCCTGGTTCACAACAGTCGGCATTAAAAGTAACCGGCGGCAATTTGAAGATGATTCACTTAGTCGTGTAATGATGAAATTTGTTTCTACTGGGAAAAAAATGAAAATGAATGCATAAATGAATTTGAATTTTTAATCGTTTATTGTATTTTTTCACGATTTTGTGCAAAATTTTGCCTCACGATTTAAAATCGCATTTATGGACGCTTCGCCACTGATGACAGTTATTTGTCAAGAAGGTACTTAATTAGTTTTAGTTCATCATGAGTTTCGACCATAATCTGAAATGGAAAACCTAATGTTCTCATCGTTACAGAACGGAAGTGCGGCATGTAAAATTGCTATCTACAGATTGTTCGATCTAGTTTAGTTGCGTTGTTTAAGAAATTTAGATGATGTTAAACCGCATTGGAATTCCAATCCTTTTACAAATAAAAGTCTTCCTATGACTCTTATTACGTACATTGAATGCAACTTCTATCATCATTTTGTTCTATACCAAAATCATTGAAATTCCCCGTTTGTTGAAACTACCATAAGTGAACTGATGTAGATGTAATTTGCCACAAACATTAAATCGAACATATTCAGGGTGATAAACGGGAACGAGAAATAAAGTAAAATACGGTGGTGTCCTAACTGGTGATTTTTCTCTTCAACAGGGACGTCGCTAGACTTCGAAATCAGGGTGGGCAAACATCATTTTTCATGGTGCAAGTTTGATAGAAACTTTATTCACGAAACTCTGAAAGAAAAAAATTGATGCTTTGCACTGCCGGCTACAAAGGAATTCGTGCAATCTCCACCCCCTCCACCTGGACACACATACATGGACATGTCTAGTTAAGACACTGATGCAAGACACAAGGGTTGGTAGAATGTCGCCTTCAGCTTTGGGTTGGTAGAATGTCACCTTCAACGTTTTTTTGCTGTGAATGCATTGTCTTACTTGCTTTTCAAAATTTTGCATGTTTGCTTACGAAAGTAGTACTGTACTTGAGAAATTTATCTTAAAAAAAATGTCGTTTTTAAAAGTTTATCTAAATCAAATTTTAACATCGTGCCATGCAGACCCAATGTCTGCCTCCTCCTTAACTACCTTCCTTCTAGCAAGGGACTTTGCCTTGCACTCCTCTTCTCCAAAGCAGTTACCAACCACGTCTTGCTCTCTCATTGTCTTATTTTTTAGCTCTACTTTCTGTGCTGGAATCCCATATTTAGTAACTAAAACAAACAGCAGAGCAATTGGCAATTACCTCCCTCTGTGAATTCCTATCGATCCTCCTCATTCGGGCCCTGGCCATACTAACATGAAAAAGGGCTTTAACTGAGGAACTATATAGAAGAGTGGCAGGGCCGTAGCCAGGGGAGGGCCAGCCCGGGTTGCCCCCCGACCTGTATTTCCTTTTGCCCATCCTAGCGACTCATACAACAGTATAGTGCCGACCTCTTTCACATCGTTTGTCCGACCACTTTATATCCTTCCTCCGATATCAATCATCAGCCGCCCCTCCCAACCTGCTTTTCTTGCTACTGGCCTGAAGAGTGGCGTAACAATTGAATTTTAAAAGCTCTGCGGATGCTATTTTGTAAAGTTTCTAAGGAGACATAAACAAAGCACTTCTTACGGGGAGATGCGTAGGGTACACGAAGAAAAACACGAGACTTGTTGTTACTTGGCGAAGTCTAGATTTAGATCACAAACATTTTTTAATAAAGAATTACATTAATAATCGCAATTAAGAAAAGAAGAAATTTTGGAAACTTTTTGTGACTCAGATAACCAACCTTTGGCGTCGTGGACACGAAGTGGTCAAATATGCAATTTATATACGGCCCCTTAAAATTTTTGTGGCCAGTTCTTCTACACCCAGCTAACTCGAGTACGACAGTATCATCACCAAAGAATGCCACAGTACCACGTGGAACGACTACGAGAGTGCTTCGGTGAAATAGCATAAGTGCGCATGCGCATCTACGCCTTTGCCAAACCAAAAATCTTAAATAACACCGGAATGTAACATCAAGGCAGCAATTATGTACAATGGAAACTATAAAACAGTAGTATCGGTGAATGTTATTTTTAACGTAACCGTAATGTACAAAGAGTTATGTTCCAAAATAGATGTTGCTGAAACGTAATTGTAAGATATCTCTGAAAGTGTAACGGAAATGAGAGATTGTAACATTATTGATACATATCTGAAACGTTTTGTGCTGAATGGGATAAGGGCGTCTTCCTCCTCCTTTCTACTTCGCTTCCGTGTCACTTTCCTATCGGGCGCTCTAGCCTAAATCTCCTAGCTTCCTATTTCTAAAGGTTGTTTAAGACCTGGAGTCAGACACTCCCTTCCTGAAATCCTCTACATATGATGTGATCTGATCTGCTCATCGTCCCCTTGAAAAGGCAAACCTCGAAATGAAAGAAATCTGACCACAAACACAATTCTTGATAGGACATCACGCCAGTACTTAACCTATTCTTCATACTGTGTCGTTAGCATGGTAACAAATTAAGAAGGAATTTTTCAAATGGGATTATTAAAAGAAGAGATATAGTGACAAAAATGAGATACACATCTACGCCCCCTGGTGGGGGAACGATACAATATTCAAAGAAGAAAATATTCCGAAAAGGTTTATCGACATGAATGGCACCGGTTCACGAACGAGTTTTCTCATTCGAGATTTTAGAAGCTCAGAATTTGCTGCAAATACATCAGAAGCAGAAATTAACGCTTACGCCCCCTGGTGGCCAAACCATATTTTACAAAAAATTAGAAATTATATGCAAAAGATTTCCCATCAGGAGCTGAATCCTCTTCAGAAAGAATTCTTCAAATTGAAGTTTTCGAAGCAGAGATATCGGGAAAAACGTAATTTGCTTTTACGCCCCTAGTGGAAAATCTATGCGTAACTTGAAAAGGTGACTATACCTAAAATAGTGTTCGACATAAATGAATGGAAAGGCAAAAAAAATTCAATCGGATGTTCAGAAGCAAATATAAGGAGTAAGTTGTATTTTGAATTCGATACCATCTGCATTTACTCCCTCTAGCGGCGAAATTGTGCATTATAAAAAAAACGAAATAGAGGATCGTTATTCACACATTTCAAGCTTCCCAGTGCAAAAAGAATTTTTCAAATCGGACTAATAGTTGCAGAGATATGGTGTCCATAGAAGGACGGACGGACAAACCGGTAACATACACTGAAGAGCAATTGAATTAGAGATACCTGTCTAGTAACGTGTAGAACCACCTTTCGTCCTGATGACGGAGACGATTCGTCTCGGCATGGACTCGACAAGTCACCGGAAGCGTTGGGAAGCCATACGGATCCACGACCCCTGAACAAGCTCCCACAGTTCACGAAGATTTGATGGAGGGGGTCAGAGCCTCGAACATCTCTCTCGATGGCATTCCAGATGTGCTCGATGGAATTGAGGTCAGGTGACCTGACCTCAATCCCATCGAGTGATGGCTCGGTGCATTGTCTTGTTGCAGGATGAGGTCCCCAGTGGGATGTTGAAGACGCACAAACGGGAGCAAATGGTCGTCCAGGATATTCCGGTAACGTTGACCTGTAAGGGACAATGTCACACGTACCAGGGGTCCCATTTCAGTCCACGTAAACAGTCCCAGACGTGAATGCCACCCCCACCAGCTTGAAGAGTACCCTGCTGGCAAGAAGGATCCATCGATTCATGTGGTTGGCGCCGTACTCGTATCCTGCCATCCGCATGTACCAACGTGAATCTCGACTCATCAGTCCTGGCAACATTTTCCCACATGTCTAGGGTCCAGTGGCGATGTTCCCGCGCCCATGCTAATCTTTGCACCCTGTGATGTGCGGTCAGCAGCGATACCCTCGTGGGACGATGGCTTCTGTACCCCATAGCAAGGAGATGATACTGGATGGTGTGGCTGCTTACACGTTTTTGTGCACCAGCGTTAAATTGCCGAGTGATTTCTTGCACTGTGGCCCGTCTTTCGGCTGTTACAATGCGAGCTAGCCAATAATGACCCCGCTCATCCACACGCTGTTGTCCACGGCAGTTGGCCCTTGCAGGGATGGTTTTGCTGGAGTCTATGTACTCACGGTGCACCCGTGACACAGTGGCTCGTGAAAATTCCAGTGCCTGCACGACTTTCGAGATTGAGTGACCCATTCGTCGGGCCCCGAGAATTTGCCCACGATCAAATGCGCTTAGATCCTTCGTCTTACCCATACTGCGTCCGACTCTTACTGATTCCCGTCGCATCACTCCTTATATTATCGGATCGCTGCATACGTCATGTCGTTTCCGTTTACAGGGCCGCTCACAGCGCCACATTTGCATAACGCCAGCTGTCTCTAATTCAATTGCTCTTCAACGTAATCACGATCTTTTTTTTTTACAGAATACGTGCTAAATACATAACACGTATGGTTCATCTGGAACTCGAACCTGACCTCATCTTGGACGAATGGCCAGAGAACCCAGCGCATGAGATCCCTTGGACCCAGCGGCAGAAAATCCACTTTAAATTCTAAGCAGGTACAACTATTCGTTTAGAAACTGAAGACAAATGGCCTCCAGCTGATATAAGTAAGAAATAAAGTGGTTAAAATGGAAAGAGCACCCTTTCTTCGAATACGAAGTATGAAAGTTCAGCGATATTTTCAACAATCAGAATTTTATTATTGTAAGATTACAATGACCTATCTGCCCTAATCGTTGCAGCAATGTAAAAACATTGACAAACTGAGAGTGAGAAAGAAAATTAATCGAACTGCAAGTTCTGTAACAACGGTTCATGGTATCAAGATCTCAGAAAATGGGAAGCACGATTAATATTTTAACACTGTTTTTGTTGTATTATACTCCTGTTGTGCAGGGAGCAGGCTTTGGTCAATTGATAAATCGGTGCGTTTTACATTTGAGTTAAAATGTATAAATTCTTAACTTTAAGATATATTTTAAGAAATTTCAAAAATAATCTACAGTTTATTTGGCTCCTGTGATTACTCCGTTCAATTCGTATCACATAACCATATCTCGCTGTACTCATTATTCTTTTGCTTGAAATACAGCAAGAGATTATTTAAAAAAAATTGACTAATTCATTGCTGTTATCTTTATCTCGTAAACCGAATTGAAGGCACTTTATCGGCTATTTAAAACCACTAAGCAATCAAAAGTTCTTGAGAAAATCAGAACTGTTTTGTAGATTTTTTTACGTGAGCCACTTGTTTGTTGCGTATCGATCAGAATAATCTTACATTGAAATTTTTTAAGAATTAGTATATCCACAAAAATTCTTACCAGAATCAAGCATTGTGAAATATGCAGGTCCAAGTTCATTTTGTATGTTAAATATTCGTTTTGTTTCGAGATGACATCAAATTGTTATAGGTTTCCATACAGTAGAACTGCAATGAATGTATATCAACAGAATACAATAAATCTGCTTGTGGGTGTACATTCATAATAAGCAGCCGCGAAGCTTCCGTTCACCACCGGGGTGGTTTTCTAAGGACAAATAGCTCGAGATTCGGGATTCGATTCCCCGACGGCGCCCGAATAACAATTTTTCGGTTGCTGTGTGCGTTGCTTAACGTGGAAAGAGCGATGGATTTATTTATTCAGCAAAACAATTAATAACGCACCACATTTTAATTATCAGATTTTAAATGTGACTTGGCGTAATTCAAAAGTGCAAACAATTAGTAGCCGCTGATGCAAATTTTTAAATGCAACTGTCATTCCATAAAAACTGAGAGTAAAATCACACAAAATGAAGAAATATAGGTACAGCAAAATATACACTGGCGGAAAGTGAAAAAAGAACACCAAGAAGGAATTGGCGGACGATCGTGAAATTTACATATGTTAATGGGGTCGAGTTTACGTAGGTGTGATGTTAATTTCGGGACCAACCGGTGAGCGCTTACGCCACAGCACGGTATAATATGCAAATTATCGTCGGTGGTATTTAAAGAGTACGGCAAAGTGAATGTAATCAGTCGTCGGCGTACGGACACGTGCAAAGACCTTGAAGAAGCTGCAATGCCTGGACATGGAAGACGTGTACGATTTCAGCAGTTATCGGCCTTTGAGCGAGGTCATCTAGTCGGACTCCGCGAGGCCGGGTGGTCGTATCGTCGTATTGCGGAGCGAATTGGACGGGAAGTATCGGTGGTGGTACGATGGTGGCGTAGATGGTCCGAGGAACATTCCCACACGAGAAGATGTGGAACCGGGAGTCACAGACGGACTGATGAGCGGACCGATCGACGCATAAGAAGAGCGGCGTTGTCAAGCAGAACATCCACTGCGACGCAAATCCGAGCTGCCGTTGCACCTGAGGTGACTGTGCGAACAATCCGCAACCGTCTACTGGATGCAGGACTACCTGCACGTGTGCCTCTGGCATGTGTACCTCTGACTCCAGCCCACCGTCAGGAACGGCTGCAGTGGTGTCGCCAACGGCTGCACTGGAGAACGCAATGGCGATCTGTCGTGTTCAGCGATGAAAGCAGATTCTGCTTGGGAGCCTCCGATGGCCGTATGCGTGTTCGTAGACGCACAGGGGAGCGTCTCCCCCTTCTTGCATCCGCCAGCGACACACAGGGCCTACACCTGGTCTCCTGGTGTGGGGAGCGATCAGCTATCACTCCCGTACTCAATTAGTGTTTGTACCGGATACGTTAAACAGCACCTCCTACATCAACAACATCATTCAGCCCGTTGTTGTGCCATTTGTAAGGTCGGTCCATCGTGGTGTTTTCCAGCAAGATAACGCACGCCCACACACGGCACGTGCAACGTAACATGCACTTCAGGGTGTGAGACAACTTCCATGGCCTGCACGTTCACCGGATTTGTCCCCAATTGAGCACGTGTGGAATTTTATGGAACAACGACTTATCCGGTCTCCACGGCCAGCCACGACCTACCCCGATTTACGCGTCCAGGTTGAGGATGCTTGGAACTCAATACCTCAAACTTACATCCAACATCTGTACGACAAACTCCATGCCAGAATTGCACAGTGTGACGCAGTTCATGGCGGTTCAACCTCGTACCAATCATGTTGCATGGAAATGTTAATTTTCAGTTTACCAGCAAATACAGCTGTATTTTGCCATAATGTTTTGATAGCGTTATCCTCTGTATTCCGTTATTATGCTGTATAAATTTCGTTGGTATCAGACGTCTTCTTCTTGGTGTTCTTTTTTCACTTTCCACCAGTGTATGTTATTCTTTCTCAAAGTATCTTCCCTCGGATGATATGCAACGGTCCCATCGTTCAGTCCAGTTTTCAAAGCATGTGGCGAAGGCATCTTGTGGAAGCTACTTTAGCGACCCCTGTACAGCTTGAATAACGTCAGCATCTGTGTTGAATGTTGAGCCACGGAACTTCTCCTTCATTGTTGGAAACAACCAGAAATCGCACGGGGCGAGGTCAAGACTATAAGCAGGCTTTGACATGATTTCAATTACTGCATTTTGTAAGAAACTGTTGAACAGAAGCAGCCACATATGGGCGGGCGTTATTATGGTGCAGAGTCCACTTGCTCACCAGTTCCGGTCGCTTAATCGATATGTGTCATCGCGGACGCCTCAAGACTGAAATGTAATACTTTGCATTGACAGTAATTTGTGGAGGAACGGCATGCTGGTAGACTACACGTTTATGATCAAAGAAAATTATCATCCTCACCTTCCCAGCTGATTTGATTTGGCGGACTTTTTCGGAGGAGGTGAGCCTGTGTGTTTCGAGACACCAGTTGCGTGCTTTGTGAGGGCGTCGAAATAGTGGACTGATGTTTCATCGCCAGTTATTACTGCGTTTAGAAAGTTTGGATCCTTTGCAATCATTTGCTTCCACTCATGACACACCTGAACTCTGGCTAACAATTGTTCTCTCGTCAGGTGATGAGGTATCCATCTAGAACACACACGATGCAGCAGTAATTTGTCACGTAGAATACGGAATGCCGCCGTTTTTGAAATATTAGTTAACGCCGCTATACTTCACACGTCCTTTGTCTATTTTCTTGAAGGATTGCCCAAACAGTGTTAACAATACGCTCCGTAACAACACTTTCAGGTCGACCAGGCCTAGAAGCGAGTTCTGCCGGCAAACGCCCTTTTTTGAAATCATGTTTTCATCTAAAATTCGTTGACACACCCAAACATTTATCTTTGTAAGCTTTTTATATTAAATCAACTGTTTCTCGAGCCGTTTTACCCAAACAATAGCAAATTTTTATCGCACAACGCATTTCCCTTTTTAACTCTGAATCACTCACCTCCATAGCTGTATGGCGAAATGTAGGTGTACCTTAAACAACTGCGCAATAACAAAACCCGAATCGTCTGCCACGGTTAATAACTGTTACCATAGATACTTCTTTAAGTTAGTCGTCTGCGTGGTTATTTTTCCCCTTAGCAGTGTTGCCAATTCAAAAAAATTACGCTCAGTTTTTATGGAACGGACTTTGTATTTAAATCGTGATAAGTTAAAACAGCATTCTTTATTATTTATTGCTTTCTTCTTTGCGTTGTTGAGCAATAGCTTCGGGTATATTTTTTACGAGCATACACCAATAACTGGAGATAATGAAATAGTGCGCTAATTAACATGTTAATTAGCTTAATTAGCATTTTTCTTCACATCATATGATAGTCCCCTTCGAGTGCTTTCCAACCGTACCTTACTTGTTTATCTGCGGCAAATGGTTCGAAAGTTAAGGGGGTGGCTCGTTTTTTTTTTTTTTTTAGGTCTGTACATATACATGTTTGACAGTATTGTGACAGTTAAGGTGAATTAATATTTAAAGGTTATAACTGTGCATGTTATCAGGGCACAACCACCGACATTTCAGAAATCTAATGAATGCTCGAGCTTTGCATCAGTTCTGTGTTCAGGCTCAATTTTAAAAGCCTGGGCCCGCCCGAGCCCAAAGTGTGTCAGCCTGAGCCCGAATTTTACACTGCTGGCCACATAAAATGCAACACCAAGAAGGACACGAGATAGCAAAGCCAGATTTACTGGACACATAACAACAGTTACAAAGATGAAACGATTGAGCTTACAGGCCCGTACGACTTGCGGAACACGCAGACTCAATAGTTCGTGTGGCCCCCATGGCTGGCAATAACGGCCGCTACACGCCGCGGCATTGAACGAAAGAGGCTTTGGATGTGGGCTTGGGGTATGTCGGTCCAGGTGCTTCCACACGTTGCCACAGTTCATCAGGCGTAGCCGCGGGTGGTGCTTGCCGGGCCACTCGGTTGCCGATCAGCGACCAGACGTGTTCGATGGGCGACATATCGGGAGAACAGGCGGGCCATGCCAGCATTGACACCTGGTGTGCCGTGAAGAATTGTTGCACGATGCGTGTCACGTGCGGGCGCGCATTGTCCTGTTGAAATGTGGCCACTGGCAGGTCCTGCAGGTAAGGGAGGACTACAGGCTACAAAACGTCGGAGAAGTAGCGGTGGCTGTTGAGTGTACGGGCGATGCGTACCACAGGGGTGCGGGTGTCATATCCAATTGCGCCTCAAACCATAACGCCAGGCGACGGACAGGTATGGCGATGCATAATGCAGGCGTCATACAGTCTCTCGCCGCTGTGCTTCCACACGCGGATCCGACCATCGTGGTGTTGCAGGCAGAAGCGGGATTCGTCGGAGAAGACAATGTCGTGCCATTCCGTAGTCCAGGTGCGGTGTTCAACGGCCCACTGCCGCCGCACTCGCCGGTGGTGTAACGTCAATGGTAATCGGAGCAATGGGCGTCGTGCGACAAGTCCCCGCTCCTGCAGACGGCGTCGAACGGTATGTGCTGACACAGGTTGTTGCGCAACACACACTAATTCCTACGTTAACGTTCGTGATGTAGCGGTGCGAGCTGTCAATGCTTGCCGCACAACATGCCGGTCCTCTCGTTCGGTGGTGTGACGTGGCCGCGGCAATCACTCACGTCGGTCCGTCCGTCCCTCCTGCACCCACCGAATCCATACTCACCTCACTGTGGCTGGATGTCGTCCCACACGGGCGCCGATGTCTCGGTACGATAAACCGCTGTCGCGATAAGCCACTATTCGTCCTCTGTCGAACTCCGAAACGTGCTGGAATGACTGCCGTATTCTGCGACGAGGCATCAGGAAGCTTCCCACGCACAGGTCCGGCAGCACAAAACACTTCCACTACTTACACCCCGCCTTCTGTGCACCCTTTTTATAGTGCTTGGTGGCGTGCCGAGCGCACATGATTTGCATATGTCCTGCAATGCTAATCGTTTGCATGTCCTCTCGCGGGCGACGCATGCTGCGAATTTCAGGCCGATCGGATGCTTCCTTCTTGGTGTTGCATTTTGGGTGGCCAGCAGTTTATATTGGGTGTGTGTGTTATTATTTGTTTTGAATTCAGTAGTGTATATGTATATTATTTTGTTTTGAATTCAGTAATTTTATATTGCGAATACAACGATGAGCTCCAGGTTAATATTTGCATAAATATTGGGTGTCTGCATAAGTTCTACCCGTTTTGTTAGCTACAAAGAAAGGAGGAGAACACAGCATATAAGGTACCTAGTATTTCACATAATTGTCATTATTCTGTATGACCTCTTGCCATCTGTCTATGAGTAGGTGAATCCCATGCCGGAAAAACTCCTGTGTTTTAGAGTCAAAGTCATGTAATGTCGTTTTCACATCGTCCACATCATCGAAGGTTTGGAGAGCGAAGGCGGTCTGTAACGATCGAAAAAAGTGGTAATCCGTAGGTGCCAGATCGGGGGAATACCCCGGATGGGGTAACATTTCCCAACCAAAGTCCAGTAATTTTTGCCGAATGAATAAATCAGCATGAGGTCTGGCGTTATCGTTATCATGATGAAAGATCACGCCTTTGCGATTGGCGAGTGCTGGCAGCTTCGATGTCAGTTGTTCTCGCATCTGTCTAACTGTTAGCAGTAGAGGTCAGCATTTATCGTTCGGTTAGGTGCCAACACCTCCCAGTGGATTATTCCCTCGACATTCCACCAAACACTCAACAAAACTTTTTTGGGATATCGTCCTCCTTCTGAGGTCGGTGGAGCAGGCTCAGCACCTTGGAACACAGCCCATCGACGCTTTGCATTACGGCACAGTACCCATTTCTCATCTCCCGTTACAGTTCGTCCCCAAAACGGTTCATTTCTGTGACGAGAAAGCAAAAAAAAAAAAACACAAATGCGGATTCTCTCCTCTCGTTGCTTTGCAGAAAGCTGGTGCGGAACCCAGTTATCGAACTTGGTGATGAACCCAAGCGCATGCATCTGTGTACTGACAACGTTTCCGCTAATTCCTGAACGGTTGGATGTGGGTCATTTGTTATGGCTTGGTTTACACCCCGTCAGAAACCGCGGATGGACGTCCAGGACGTGGTTTATCTTTACAGCTTCTGTCTCCGTCCCAGAATTTCCGAAAACAACGACGACATGTGCTATCATCAACTGCATCCTCCCCAATACACTTGAAAGATGTTGCGGCAAGCCGCGGCTGCAATACTGCCTTTATCGAACTACTACATGCTATCCACAATATCTCACTACAGAACTTCAAAATCAGATCCTCCAACAGACGATTGAAATTTAACAGTTAATCAAACCTCAAGTATTCCCTCGAATTGCTCTTATTACCGGAAATTTTCCATCATATGGATACGAAAAAAGTGAGAACAGAGTTTTTACGTTAATATACGAAAAGAATTACGGTAGGGTTTCTGAAAATTCAGAATTTCCCGTTTCTCTCTCTCTCTCTCTCTTCGTTGCTCGGTTAAAAGCGTCGTGGCCCAATTCACATCCTGTCGGTAGTCAAATCCTGTCTATTCTCCACAGTTCTGATGATTTCTGCAACTCATAGATTTATGGGAGTTTTCATTTGATCGATGAATCTGTCTATAGGGGACGTCCTCTCGTTCTTTCACCATTATACATATTTTAGAATTTCTCGTTAATACGTCTTAAAAACGGCAATTTACCGTCAATATAAGAAAGGAATAGCGAAAAGGTTTCTGAAAATTCATACTTTTTCTGGAGTACGAAAAATCCGTGAAATTCAGGTTTTTTAGGACTGTTTTTCCAAACTATCATTTTACACTACGAAAATGCTCGTTCCCATACAGCTGCTGCAATTATGAAGAAAATTAAAAACATTAAGTTTGTGGTTTTTCTACGTCTATCTTAGAATCCGGAACGCTCAGCCAGCGATTATATTTTTTTTCGGGCCACTTAAAGCAAGCATCACGTGAATAGCAGTTTAGTATAGTGATTAAGAGGTGATAGAAGAGGTGCATACATGGCTCCTGTGATATCCAAAAGCCTTTCTGATGATATATATGTAGCTCAAGAACAAGTGTTCTTAATGCTATATTACGTGGAAATGTACCTTTAGGTTATGACGAATAAAAATTTGTTGCATTTCTGTTTCACACGTTTGTCTACCATAAAGAAGCGACACCCCGGAGTACATGTTCTGTGTTACACATATCCGCGACGAACCCCGCTTTAGGCCTCACGCCAAATGAAACGTTCTGAATTAAACCAAATCGAACACAGCCATTATACCAAATTTAGGTACTAAACAATTTAATCAAAAACGTCCTGAAGTAGATTTCAATTCATTATATTCATTAAATACAACATATGAGAGCGAAGAGTAATAAATCTGATTAAGACATAAACAATGAGTTGAAACAGTGAGTAGTCACTAATAGTTCTACTGAAACGTCACATATAGTCGCATATAATGTGCGTAAGCCTTTTTCTTGATACCATCAGGAAGATGGTTGTATCTTTTCCTCCGGAAAAGATACTAACCTTCATGATGATATCAAGAAGCTTGCAGGCAGTTACAAATGTGTTGAACTGCAGGAAGACTACCTTGAAAAATAATGTTACCTTTACGTAAGTTTCACTTTTTTTCTTACTCTCGTTCACTTTCTCCTTTTTCCTTATCCCTAGAACTGTGCATTAAGAAAAAATAGAAAACATACCCCAAATGTCCATGACGGAATCTATGTGACACGAAAATATTATTTCAAGTGAGACTTTTAGAAGCAGATATAGCAAAAAATAGCATCTAGCGAGGGGGAAATGTGCATTATTTAGAGTGGAAAATGTGCGCTAACTTTATCATCCAGTGCAAAGGGAACTCAGAAGCAATGATATTCATCCAAGAAAGCAGTAATTACGAACAAACAATATCAAATTAGTAATATTGTGGGAAATGTCGTCATGTTAAATTAGTAAATCTGGAAAGTTCTGCTTTACAGTCAACCTGGGAAACTTTTATCAGCCGTTTTGCTTATTGACTACACATTCCACTTTTGTTACTGTCGTTTTATCTGTAAAGCCGGAGGAAAAGATACTAACCTTCACTACAAAGCAGATAGAAAGAGGAAAGCTGTTTTCCCAAAGCTTCACTTAATGGCATCTTGAAAAAGAATAAGGAAGTAGTAGAAAAACGAAAAGTGAAAAAATGTACTTCGACGTTTTATCTTTTCAGTGATGGGTTTTTTTTTTCAAAGATAACACAGAAAAAAGAATTGGATGATGATGAAAAACAATCCAAAATTCCACATATAATTAAATGCCGCGGGCCCTATAAATGGCGGCCAAAATCAGTTGCCTCGCTCTCCTATGACAAAGGCCGACCTGGTCCTAACACAGAGAAGAAAAACTTAAGGGAGTTCAGAAGCGACTTTCAGTTATGACAAGCATAACCAGACGCAACCAAAATTTGCATAAGTGAATAACAAAAAAAAACGGAATGTTAAAAAGTCAGTATAATACGTCACACAGTTAAAAAAAAAAAAAAAGAAAAAAAAAAAGGAGGAAAAAAGGCAGTATGAATCTGGAAATTGTATTTCATCACAAACGTAAATTTAGGGCGAAATGCTATGTTATCACTGGGACAGATTCGTGTTCGTGACCAGTAGTGACTCATTTCGTAAGCTGTTATCTCCTGCACGTGTTTCTAATTTAACACGGCTTTCAACATGCTCTTAAATTGTACTTCCTTCACGATCATAAGGATGAGGAATAAGGAAAGAGAAAAAGAAATAAAGGAAAATCTCTTATCTCCCAATCAGAACACATGAAAGTAAAACTCTGGTAGCAGGTTTTTCTTT
This sequence comes from Macrothele yani, assembly GCA_039090855.1. Classification (NCBI taxonomy): domain Eukaryota; kingdom Metazoa; phylum Arthropoda; class Arachnida; order Araneae; family Macrothelidae; genus Macrothele; species Macrothele yani. The sequence continues at coordinate 31,354,976 of CM077003.1, forward strand.
CTTTCCTTTTCTTTTTTTTTTTTAATGAGTGACTAATATCTAGACTTCCTTTTCGTAGCTGTACACTAAAAAAAATTGACTGTTAATTTTGCGATTTTGGACGGTAAAATTAGACCATAAAAATAACAATTTTATGCCGTATTATTTACAGAAAATAACTGTGAAGGGACAGTCAAGAACCGTAAATCTTACTGTTTTGTAAATATCAATATTTCCTTCTTCCCTCCACTTCCTAAAGTTGCGGTTGTCCCCGATAAGATACTTTCCCTAACAATGGCCTTAGCTTCAAAAGTAAAGGAATATTTTTGTTAATTACGTAGCAGTTGTTCGTTTACCCTTTAGAATGCACTTAAATTCAAGACAAAATTTAGCAGTATGCCTTTGATACTGAATTTTAATATCAGGCCCATAGACTTAAAAGGACTTTTCATCAATTCCTTCCCTACACTAAGAGGTACGAGCAGTGTTTCTTTTAGGCATACATTCGGGGGGGGGGGGGGGGGGGGTGAAGCCCTCTCGGAAACGACCCCCCCCCCGAGACATTTTAGGTTACCGAGCCAAATGTTAATAAATTCAGGCTATGATGAAAAAGATATTTTCGTTTCTTTTTTATGCTACAAATATTTCTCCAATTATATTATTTTTAATATTTGTTCTAGTATTATAGTTTATTTGGTATATTACGACGTATGCTATTCTTTTTTTTTTTTTTTTTTTGATTGGAGGTTTAACGACCACTGTGAGTAACTCAATGGGCTATAAGCAGTCGCCCGTCCCTAATTTAGGGTCACTGGTTCCAGGGAAAGGTGAGAACCAGTGCCGTAAGACAAACACAACATCCATGCCTCACAGGGATTCGAACTCGGACCCCTTTCGGACGAATGATCAGAGTCCATCGCTATTCTTCGAAATATATTAAGTAAACTAATCATACCTAATTGTCTGGGAATCGTGATTCAGGATCAAGAGTGTGTTAAATGTATTTTATTAGATAAAAATTTCAAGCCTGCCCCCTTCCCCCAGACGAACCTCTCTCGTTTAGCTGAAAAAAGTTTGTTATTCTTGAAATGTTTGAAGAAGTAATTACTATATCGGGGGTGTATACAGAATTTTTCTTGGGGTGGGGGGACGAAAAATGGAAGTTTTGGGGAATCCACGAGAACAAAATTGAAGTTAATGAAAAATTAAAGCATTTTTTTCTAATGTAAGTTGATACATTTTTATTAAATCAAGGCATTTTGTTCTAATGTAAGTCGCATTTTAACGAAAAACAAAAAAAAAATGAAACACTTTCTTGCGCCCCTGTATGAGATATACTGTATAAAAGTTATTTCTATATATATAAATATAGTAGTTAAAAATTATATATATATATATATATATATATATATATATAAGAGCAAAACTGAAGACTAAGGAAGAACTTTAGAATTTAAAACGAAGGTTGCAAAATAAAGGTTGCAAAATAACCTGAAAATCAAAACGCGCAACGCAGCAGTTTTGAAAATTCAGAATTCACATTCTATAAAGAAGATACCTAAGCAAAAAAATACAAATATAATTTTGACTCACACCTAGTACAACATAGAAAAGGTTATGTATCTACCTGTGTGAGTAAAAGGAGAAAAGATAAAAAAATAAAATAAAACAACTGAATGTAGAAGGTGTCGAGAATACTGAGCCTTGGCTTTATCAAGGACCAGCAAAAACTCTGCATTTTCTCACTTCCACAAAGACCTAGTTGGAAATGGGTTTCTGCAAGGCCATAGATGCAAGTAACGTTCCCACCTAAAATAGTTTAAAAAATATATATATGTCATGTCCTCCGTAGAGTTGTATGACCTAGCACTGGTTAACAATTTCGCTTGCATCCATTAACCTTCCTGGCCCGACCCATGCTCTTCATCTGTTACTATTAAACAGAGAGAAGAAGATTAAAGAGAACTCAAGCTGTGAGAGTGACATAATAATTAGAAATGATTTTCAGCCATAACGAAATTCCAAGTTCGTTTGAGAGAGAATTTAAACCTGAAAATCAATGCAAAAGAAATCCAAATTTTTACATTGCAATTAAAAAAGGAAATATTAATTTTTAACGAACAGAATTTTGAAAGAAAACTTGAGTCTAAAACCCCCTACTCTACAACTTATGACAGCACGAAAACGAGAATAAGTTAAAGATAATAATTAACTAAAGAAAACTTTGTGAAAGTTATATACCTTAAACAGTTAGTTGCAATATGTACAAAGTATTTCAGCAGTGCTTTAAGTGCATAATTAATTAGTTATTAAGAACTTAACTACTTTGAAAAAACAGCGCATAGACAGCGCATAGAAAAGGAACACGCTTAGCCATCTTCTGTTCCTAGGTACCCCAAAAGACGCTCAAAGTTACAAAGAAAAGAAAGAGTTAAAACCCGCAAAAATGTTAACAGACAAACCAATGCCTAAAAGCTGAAAAGCTAAAAAACGACAGAGAAAAAGTACATGAAGTACAAACATTGAACTTATAAAACCTAGAACCCAAAAACCAGGAAGAGAGCTTACCTCTTGTGTGACAAAAACTTTTCTCCTCACAAGAGAAGAACATGGCTGACCTCTTCCGCCACTCCCTAGACGCTGGGGGGCAGTGAGGGTGGGGCTGATGGCCTCCTCATACAGCAAGAAACCAACGCGCGGAGATTTTAACCAGAGAAAAAAAAAAAAAATATATATATATATATATAAACTTAAGACTGTGGATCTGTATGATCAGAAAGAGCAGAATTAACTCTCCAGAATACATGAGGAATATTATAAAATACACGAGCAGTGTATTTAATAATCTTTGCATGTATTAAATCACCTTAGTGAGCTTCTATAGATTAATCAGAATCTTATTAATTTTAATGTTGGTTTTACTTTTTTTATTATAGCTATCCTAGTGATGAATAACTAGTTTTCTTTTTATTTGTTTTTATTTTCTTTTATAAACAGATTTTTAAGCTTTTTTTGTGATTTTGTTTATATTATTTAATTTTTTGTTTTAATAGGACCTTCATATCCATAGCACTAAGGTTCCTTTAGGTAGTTAATAGGCATCCTCTAGCCAACTTCCTTACGGCTTTGATTGGTCAGAATCATATTATTAACTGTGTAGAAAATTAAAGCAGATCTGCCAACCTTACTCTATTATTCAGAATAATTTTTCTTAAAGTTCTTTTGATGAAAGAAGAAGGAATTTCGTTCTCTAGAAAACTTTCTAATAGTATATTAATGTGGTAATTGAAGTCCAAATTGTTGCTGCAAATTCTTGAAATTCTTAGGACCTGAGAAATTAGTACATTCTCCAGGTCCTAAGAATTTCAAGAATTTGCAGCAACAATTTGGACTTCAATTACCACATTAATATACTATTAGAAAGTTTTCTAGAGAACGAAATTCCTTCTTCTTTCATCAAAAGAACTTTAAGAAAAATTATTCTGAATAATAGAGTAAGGTTGGCAGATCTGCTTTAATTTTCTACACAGTTAATAATATGATTCTGACCAATCAAAGCCGTAAGGAAGTTGGCTAGAGGATGCCTATTAACTACCTAAAGGAACCTTAGTGCTATGGATATGACGGTCCTATTAAAACAAAATATTATATAATATAAACAAAATCACAAAAAAAGCTTAAAAATCTGTTTATAAAAGAAAATAAAAAACAAATAAAAAGAAAACTAGTTATTCATCACTAGGATAGCTATAATAAAAAAAGTAAAACCAACATTAAAATTAATAAGATTCTGATTAATCTATAGAAGCTCACTAAGGTGATTTAATACATGCAAAGATTATTAAATACACTGCTCGTGTATTTTATAATATTCCTCATGTATTCTGGAGAGTTAATTCTGCTCTTTCTGATCATACAGATCCACAGTCTTAAGTTTATATATATATATATTTTTTTTTTTTCTCTGGTTAAAATCTCCGCGCGTTGGTTTCTTGCTGTATGAGGAGGCCATCAGCCCCACCCTCACTGCCCCCCAGCGTCTAGGGAGTGGCGGAAGAGGTCAGCCATGTTCTTCTCTTGTGAGGAGAAAAGTTTTTGTCACACAAGAGGTAAGCTCTCTTCCTGGTTTTTGGGTTCTAGGTTTTATAAGTTCAATGTTTGTACTTCATGTACTTTTTTCTCTGTCGTTTTTTAGCTTTTCAGCTTTTAGGCATTGGTTTGTCTGTTAACATTTTTGCGGGTTTTAACTCTTTCTTTTTCTTTGTAACTTTGAGCGTCTTTTGGGGTACCTAGGAACAGAAGATGGCTAAGCGTGTTCCTTTTCTATGCGCTGTCTATGCGCTGTTTTTTCAAAGTAGTTAAGTTCTTAATAACTAATTAATTATGCACTTAAAGCACTGCTGAAATACTTTGTACATATTGCAACTAACTGTTTAAGGTATATAACTTTCACAAAGTTTTCTTTAGTTAATTATTATCTTTAACTTATTCTCGTTTTCGTGCTGTCATAAGTTGTAGAGTAGGGGGTTTTAGACTCAAGTTTTCTTTCAAAATTCTGTTCGTTAAAAATTAATATTTCCTTTTTTAATTGCAATGTAAAAATTTGGATTTCTTTTTGCATTGATTTTCAGGTTTAAATTCTCTCTCAAACGAACTTGGAATTTCGTTATGGCTGAAAATCATTTCTAATTATTATGTCACTCTCACAGCTTGAGTTCTCTTTAATCTTCTTCTCTCTGTTTAATAGTAACAGATGAAGAGCATGGGTCGGGCCAGGAAGGTTAATGGATGCAAGCGAAATTGTTAACCAGTGCTAGGTCATACAACTCTACGGAGGACATGACATATATCATCATCATCATCATTGTCAACCATTATCAATCCACTGCTGGACGAAGGTCTCCCCAAGTTTCCTCCACAACGGTCTGTCTTGTGCCAGTCTCCTCCATGTCACCCCTGCATACTTTCGAATTTCATCCACCCATCTCCCATGTGGTCTTCTTCTGGGTCTTTTCCTGTCCCTTGGAATCCAATCTAAAATTTCGGCTGTCCATCGATGATCTGTCCTTCTGGCAGTATGTCCAGCCCATTGCCATTTCTGGGATTTAACTCTGATCATGATGTCTTCCACTCTTGTCATTTTTCGGATCCACGAGTTCGTCTTCTTATCTCTCCTGGTTACACGAAGCATGCACCTCTCCATGCTGCTTTGAGTTGTCTGCAGTCTTTGTATATCTCTTTTAGTTAAGGTCCACGTCTCTGCACCATACGTAAGCACTGGAAGGATGCATTGATCAAACACTTTTCTTTTAAGACATAATGGCATATTGCTCTTGAAAATTATGCTGTTTCTTCCAAAAGCTCTCCAGGCAAGTTTTGTACGCCGATTAATTTCTTCATCAATGTGACCCTCACTTGATATCTGCTGTCCAAGATAAACGTACGTGTCTGTTATCTCCAGCTTTTCTCCATCAATCAATAAATCTTCATTTCTTGTAAAAGCATTGAACATCACTTTTGTCTTCTGAAAGTTCATTTTTAATCCCACTTCTTTACTCTTGTCAGCAAGTTCCTGGATCATACTCTGCAGCTCTGATGGGCTAGTTGCAAAAATGACTACGTCATCAGCAAAACGAAGGTGGGTTAGATAATCTCCATTAATCTTTATCCCTTTGTTTTCCCAGCTCAGCGCTTGAAAAACATTCTCCAATGTGGCATTAAAGAGCTTCGGAGATATGGTGTCACCTTGTCTCACTCCCTTTCCAATTTTTATGTGTGTTGTATTTTCAAACAGCCGAATCTTTGCACTTGCATTTTCATAGATGTTATTAATAATATTAATGTATGCATCTTCAATACCGCAGGTTTTCAGAGCCATTGTAACTGCTGATGGTTTCACCGAATCAAAGGCTTTTTCATAATCGATAAAAGCCATGCACAATGGAAGTTCATATTCCCTCGCTCTTTCAATTAGTTCTCTCAGTACGTGGATATGATCTATTGTGCTGTAGCCACTTATATATATATATATATATATATATATATATCGCAAATGGAAAACTCGCCCACTCTAAGGTTCCATTCCCCCCCCCCCGGTCCAAAACAAAATTCCTGAAAGAAACACTGGGTACGAGGGTCATCCAAAAAGTAGGTACCGTTTGAAGAGAAGAAAAAAAAGTATTAATAACCAAATTTTTTAATATGCGATGAATTCTCAATGCCTTAATCTACTTTTCAACATATTTCCGGTGGATGTTACGGCATTTATCACATCGTGGCACAAGACTCACTCAGGGTAAACGTTCGGTGTCAGTGTGTACAGCGGCGCCGGCGAGACAGTTTCAGCTTTTTCACAGCCATCCACTAGAGCTGAGTTGGGCTGAGCTCGAGCCCGAAGCAGAGCCCGGGCCCGAATCGGGCTCGGGCTGTAGAATATTTACTGCGGTTCGGTCTCGGGCTCTTAGAGAAAAGGAGAGCGAGATAATTTATATATATATATATAAATGTGATTTTATATGATTTAGCACATGAGGCACTTTATAATCGGTAAATGGAATTATTCGGCAACTGATCCTGGTTAGGGAGCGGGCATTCGAGATGGCTATTTATTCCGGGTTTGGGTAAAAATTGCCATAGGCCGCGCATTAGTGTGTTTCTGCAGAGAAGAAAAAGCTTTTAAGAACTATAGATATTGGATAGTTGATAGCATGCCGACGATCATTTACCCCTTATCTCCACGCAGTAGCTCCCTGCTAATTCTATTTAGCAACGTACATACTGTATATATTGTAGCGCATTATAGCTCGATAATATTAGCATTATTTGAGCAACATACAATTGCAGCACCTCCCGATCATTTTGGATGCCCGGCCGCCCGAAGCACTTCAGATGGAAACGAACGGTCAAAGAAAATCGTCCAGTTACACTGTAAAAATAGATAGAGGTCCTTTCAAATCATCCCCTACTTGAGAAATACGTTAGTTAATTGCAGGAGGAGAAGAGACTGGAAGTGTGGAAAAGGATATTTTTTTTTATTGATAGTTGAACAGGTTAGCCAGTTTTCGGGCTCGTTCGAACCCGGGCTCTATCTCGCAATATAAAATTCGGGCTCGGATGGGGTCGGGCTGATATACCTCGGGCTAGGACGGGCTCGGGCTCCGAAAATTGAGCCCAAACTCAGCTCTACCATCCACCCATACCTCCCGGTTTGCACTTGGAACCGCTAATGGCTAAGTCCCCTGTGGCTTCACATTGCATAACAAAAAAGATGCCCTAAGAAAAGTGCACAACGCTAAATCATTACAAAATCTAAGAATCTTAAGCTTTTAACTCATGTTCGTGTGAGAGCAGTGGAAAATATTGTGTCTTATTATAAAAACTCTGCAGAAAATTTAATAGTTAATTTTGTGCTTTAACGGACTTCATAATGATTTCCCGTCATCATTCTTTGAGGGCCCACTCAGATGTCTTAGCCTTGGGGCTCACTCAAATGTCTTAGCCTAGGAGCCCACTAAGGCCTTAATCCGGCCCTGATTAATGGGCGTAATCCACTGTGACATCACATTGGATAACAAAAAAGTGTACCAAGAAAAGTATACAACTAAATTATTAAAAATCCCAGGACAACTAGGAATCTTAAGCTTATAATTCATGTTCTTGTGAGAACAGTGGAAAATACAGTGACTTTTTATGAAAACTCTGCAGGTAATTTATTAGTTTGAAGAATGCAATGCTTTTAATTATCATAATCATATTGCGAACGTTTCGTGTTTTAACGGGACTTCATATTGGTTCTCCGTCATTAAGAAGAAAATATTCTCAAATGTTTATCAACATGAGTGGTATCGGTCCACGAAAGAATTTTCTCAATCGAGATTTTAGAAGCTCAGCTTTTGATGGAAATACCTACGAAGCGGAAATTAACGCTTACGCCCCTGGTTGGCAAACCATATTTTATAAAAAAATTTCAAATTACAATCAAAACATTTCCCACCTGGAGCTGTATCCGGTGCAGGAAGAATTTTTCAAATCGGAGTTTTAGAAGCAGAGATATCGGGGAAAGTGCAATTTACCTTCACTCCAATAGCGGGAAGTCAATGAATTACTTGAAAATTTTGAAATTTCATGAACAACATGTCGCACCGGAAACTCTATCCAACAAAGAAGAAGTTTTTCAAATTGGACCATTAGAAGCAGAGATATTGACAAAAATAAGATACATCCACGCCCTGGCGGAGACACCATGCATTATTTTAAGAAAGAAATATTCCGAAATGGTTTATCGATTTGAGTAGTATCGGTCCACGAAAGAATTTTTCAGTCGAGATTTTAGAAGCTTAGATTTTGTTGCAAATACATCAGAAGCAGAAATCAACACTTACGCCCCCTGGTGGATTGGATTGGATTGGATTGGAGGTTTAACGACCACCGTGAGCAACTCAATGGGCTATAAGCAGTCGCCCGTCCCTAATTTAGGGTCAATGGTTCCAGGGAAGGGAGAGAGCCAGTGCCGTAAGACAAACACAACATCCATGCCTGACCGGGATTCGAACCCGGACCCCTTCGGACGAATGATCAGAGGCCAACGCCTTAGACCACTGCGCCACCGGGGCGGCCCCCCTGGTGGCCACACAGTTTTATACCAAAAATTAGAAATTACATGCGAAAGATTTCCCATCCGGAGCTGTATCCGCTGCAGAAATAATTTTTCAAATCGGAGTTTCGGAAGCAGAGATATCGGAGAACCGCAATTTACTTTTACGCCCCCTAGCGGAGAATCAGTGCATAACTTGAAAAAGTGACTGTACCTAAAATAATCTTCACCATGAGTAGAATCCAAAGGCAAAAGAACTTTTTGAATTGGATATTTAGAAGCAAATGTCATCATCATCATCATTGTCAACCATTATCAATCCACTGCTGGACGAAGGTCTCCCCAAGTTTCCTCCACAACGGTCTGTCTTGTGCCAGTCTCCTCCATGTCACTCCCGCATATTTACGAATTTCATCCACCCATCTCCCATGTGGTCTTTTTCTGGGTCTTTTCCTGTCCCTTGGAATCCAATCTAAAATTTCGGCTGTCCATCTATGGTCTGTCCTTCTGGCAGTATGTCCAGCCCATTGCCATTTCAGGGATTTAACTCTGATCATGATGTCTTCCACTCTTGTCATTTTTCGGATCCACGAGTTCCTCTTCTTATCTCTCCTGGTTATACCAAGCATGCACCTCTCCATGCTTCTTTGAGTTGTCTGCAGCCTTTGTATGTCTCTTTTAGTTAAGGTCCACGTCTCTGCACCATACGTAAGCACTGGAAGGATGCATTGATCAAACACTTTTCTTTTAAGACATAATGGCATATTGCTCTTGAAAATTATGCTGTTTCTTCCAAAAGCTCTCCAGGCAAGTTTTGTACGCCGATTAATTTCTTCATCAATGTGACCCTCACTTGATATCTGCTGTCCAAGATAAACATACGTATCTGTTATCTCCAGTTTTTCTCCATCAATCGATAAATCTTCATTTCTTGTAAAAGCATTGAACATCACTTTTGTCTTCTGAAAGTTCATTTTTAATCCCACTTCTTTACTCTTGTCAGCAAGTTCCTGGATCATACTCTGCAGCTCTGATGGGGTAGTTGCAAAAATGACTACGTCATCAGCAAAACGAAGGTGGGTTAGATAATCTCCATTAATCTTTATCCCTTTGTTTTCCCAGTTCAGTGCTTGAAAGACATTTTCCAATGTGGCATTAAAGAGCTTCGGAGATATGGTGTCACCTTGTCTCACTCCCTTTCCAATTTTTATGTGTGTTGTATTTTCAAACAGCCGAATCTTTGCACTTGCATTTTCATAGATGTTATTAATAATATTAATGTATGCATCTTCAATACCGCAGGATTTCAGAGCCGTGGTAACTGCTGATGGTTTCACTGAATCAAAGGCTTTTTCATAATCGATAAAAGCCATGCACAATGGAAGTTCATATTCCCTCGCTCTTTCAATTAGTTCTTTCAGTACGTGGATATGATCTATTGTGCTGTAGCCACTCCTGAATCCAGCTTGTTCTCTCGGTTGAGCCATGTCCAGTGTTACCTTCAAGCGGTGTGAAAGAACTTTAGTGAAGATTTTATAAACCACTGATAGGAGGCTGATAGGTCTGTAGTTCCTGAGATCCTCAATGTCACCTTTTTTATGTAGCAGGATCATTGTAGCATTGTTCCAATCCTCAGGAATCTTCCCTTCATTAAGGCATCGAGTGAAAATTTGGGCGAGTACTGTTTCAATTTCTCCACTTGCTTCTTGTATGGAATAAAATGTATTTTGAATTCGATATCATCTGCATTTACGCTCTCTAGCGGCGAAATTGTGAATCGTAAAAAAATCAAAATAAAGGGTCATCATTCGCACATTTCAAGCTTTCTAATGCAAAAAGAATTTTTCAAATCGGACTATTAGTTGCAGAGATATCGTGTCTACAGACGGGCGGACGGACGGACAAACCGATAACATAATCTTTTTTTACAAAAGACGTGCTAAAAAAATAATTAAGGGAAAGTTGATGTGACTTACTACAGAGGTGAAACACGTGTCAAGATGACAAATCTATAGCGATGCATTCCGTCGGTGTAGTTTAGTCGGCTAGAAGAACTGGCTACGGAGCGTGGAGACGCGGTTTCGTTCCTCGTGGCCGAAAAATTTGTGTTTTTACATCCTGACAGACTCTGCATAGAAGCATCAACTGTCACCGTCTATCTCTGATAATTTGTTTTTGTGTGCCACCCAGGTGGTACAGTGGGCTAAGCGATGGCTTCTGATCATTCGTCCGAGATGGGTCCGGGTTCGAATCCCGATGAGGCATGGATGTTTTGTCTGTCTTATGGCACTGGTTCTCTCCTTTCTCTGGAATCAGTCGCCCTAAATTTGGGATGGGTGACTGCTTATAGCCCACTGAGTTGCCCACGGCGGTCATTAAACCCCGATCAAAAGGAAAACGAAAATGTGTTTTTTCTGTATTGGGTTACGTAGCCCAAATCTCCTTATTTTACTCCTTTCCAAAAACCTCTTCGTCATCATTTATTTTTTCACAGAAGAGCTGCTATACCCCTATACCCTTCTCAAGTGGCTCCGGTGGCGCAGTGGTCTAAGCGATGGCTTCTGATAAGGACAAGGCGCATATTCGTAGAGTTCCCGAGTGATAGTCGGTTCTTGCTTGACCTTGGATATTTTTGTGTTGGTTTAAGTGTTCCTGGTATCGTTTTGTCGTGTGCTACACTCCTTTGCACTTCACAAGCAGTGATTGTGGACAGCCACAGGTTTGTGGTTTTATCTTTTTGAGTGTTGCGAGGTGCAGCACTCGCTCGCGTTAGGGTTTGTTTCCGAGATGGCCGCAACCTCTGCTATCGTCTCTACCGCTTCACATGATTCTTTTCCGTCTTCAGTTTCTGCGATATCGTACTCATCAGAACTAAATGTGCCTGCATCTTCACCTGTGCTTTCTGATATCTCGACTATGTTTTCTACCAGCAACGTCCCATATAACGATGGAACCAACTCCAGTGTTAGGGCTAGTGATATGTGCCCAACCCCAACCCCGCTTGCGTTTGCGACTGTTGTTGGTGGCTCCATCTCAGCGGATTACTAATTCATTTTGTGATAACACTGAACTAACCATAGTAGATAAAGTATTGAAGATTTTGGTTCCTGAAGAATCTCATGAATTTAAGCAGCATAACTCTGCATTACTTAGTGCATTTTTTCAATCGTTGCTCGACACCCCCTCCCACTTTATCTAGATGCTGTTTATAAAGTTGTTCCCGAAAAACAGATAGTGTCTATTATTCGTATGGGAGGGGGAATTATAGTGCAATATACAGACCTCACTACTGTTGATAAAATTCTTCAATCAGGAATTGATATTAAACATTTCCATTTACAACCTATTCCTGCTTCACATAAGCCTATTACTGTTACCCTCTCGCCGGTGCCGACAGCCATCCCTGATTCAATACTAATTAAAGCACTAGGGTCTTTTGGACGAGTGATTGGTAAAACGAAAATTCTTCCAGCTTTAGGTCGCTACTCGCACTAAAGTTCAGTGCAAGGAGGACGTCGACAGTACCGTATCATATTCCCTAGTGATTGAATATATTCTATTGTTGAACGTCCCACATCCATGAAACTCATATTCCCTATTGTTGAACGTCCCACATCCATGAAACTCATATTCCCTATTGTTGAACGTCCCACATCCATGAAACTCAGCATTGGCACCCGCACATTCGTTTTTAATGCGTTTGCGGGTGTCCAGTGCTTTAAGTGCAAGGCTGAAGGGCACGTCGTGTTTGAATGCCCACATCGTGTTCTACAGGGCAGTTCTGCTGCCCCTGCTACTTCTATTTCCAGCCTACAGGAACCTTCATCGGCTTTATTTGCTGCTCAACCAGGAACTGCAGGAAAACCACCTGTAATACCTTCTACAGACTCTACTTCTACTGGTAACCCTGTTGCTTCAGATCCTGGATCTCGTCAATTTAATAATGTTAGACCATGTCCGACTTTGAACGCTACTGCAGTGGGTTTACATATAATTTCCCTTGATATGGACACTTTAAATTTTCCACATCTGCTACCACCTCAACAGGCCATATCGTCTCAAACAGCTAATAAACGCTCTATTTTCCCAGCTTCACCACGATTTACTCGTGCGTCTTCTCGTTCCAGTTTACGACAAAAAAAAAAAAAACGCACTTTAACCCCGCACTCTCGACGTTCTTCTGCTTCGCCTATAGCCAGAACAGTCAATACGCTGTTTCCACATCCAACACCTATGGCATCCTTACCGATTCGGCAGAAGTAAGAATGGAAACTGCCCATGATATAATGAATCGCAGTCTGCTTCTTCAGAAGGTGAATGCCCCCCCTCCCCACACCCTTCTTGACTTTCCCGAAGTTTTCCAGGACAGCACTGTCCTCAATTCACCATTTACTCTCCCTGAATAAATATCTCTCTATCAGTGTCCAAATAAAGAGCAACATTATGCAAACACCATGTGTGCGGAGGAATTTACAGCGCCTTCCCGAAATGGTTCAATAACTCGCAGCGCTCGAGGAAGTCTTTAGCAATGTCTCTCTGACGTCTTGTGCCATCCAATATGGTAGAAGGACAAACTATATGCTTAAGGTTCTCATGTCTAAACTTTCAGACCATCTTCAACCACCCCAATGATGCTCTGTTTTAGACAAATCAGTTTTTTTTTTTTTTTTTTGTTGTTGTTTAGCTGCTACAGGCAAAATATGCCTGTAGCAACGTTTCAACGCTCTTCTTTTGTCCATACAAATGGATAGGCACACCAATTTCTTCTTTTTTGGGGGGGAGAACCAAGGGTTTTTTTTTTTTTTTTGTTAAGAACGTCTTTTTGTAGTATGTGCTTATTGTGTTTTTGTTTTGTTTTTTCATCACCAGGAAGTGTGACTAGTGTTTCTTTCTCGTGATGAGAATAGCACATGTTGTGTTAACAGTGTCGCATCGTGTTGTGCGTATAGTCATCGTTGAACTTTTTGCGTCTTCCTATGTTGAGCTCCTTCCTTCACAGTGAATCACAACGCTTTCCAATATGGACTTTTTCTGCGAAGCCGGCACATAACGTCCAGCTGGCTTTTCTCCTTCTTCATCGGTGATTTTCTTACATTTCTTCAACAATTGATCACTTTGTGTTTTGTTCCTTCGAAATTTGAACATTCCCCGACTGACTTTGACTGACTTTTATGAACAGTCCTACATATGCGTCACTTTTTTGTTACTTCTGTTAATTGCTTTGTCAGATGAAAAGCATGCTGGGATTGCCAACGCGCGACGACAACCCGGTGATTGTAAATACTTGTTTCTCAATAAATACGATTTGAATTCTGATCATTCATTCGTCCGAGATGGGTCCGGGTTCGTATCCCGGTGAGGCATGGATGTTTGTCTCACGGTACTGTTTTTTCATAAACGTATTTGTCATTTTTCTTGTAGGACTTCCGTCCACAGTGAGTGGAGTTTAGGTCCCAGCCACCTACAGCGAGATCGCCTTTTGGGCAGGACACAGAAACGGAAGGAATGAGAGCAAGTCTAGCGACTTTGACAGAATAGTTTGTAGTGAGATTAGAGTACAGTAGGCCGCGCCGGTGGCGCAGTGGTCTAAGCGATGGCCTCTGATCATTCGTTCGAATCCCGGTGAGGCATGGATGTTGTGTTTGTCTTACGGCACTGGCTCTCTCCCTTCCCTGGAACCATTGACCCTAAATTAGAAACGGGCGACTGCTTATAGCACATTGAGTTGCTCACGGTGGTCGTTAAACCTCCAATCAAAAAAATAGAGTACAGTAGATGGCGCTACTGTACAAGTACGATGTTGCACACAGAGGGGTGAGAGAATTTCAGGGGGGGGCATAGGAAAGGATGCCCATTTAACCAGTGGGTCCAGCCTGAGGGCCGTCACTTAACGTGCTCGTCCGATGTACGGCGAATATGCAGCGATTGTTAGTAAATCACACCATCTCTGAAAGATCAGACCAGGCTCGAACCTGAGGACCCTGCAATGATAGTCTGACTCGCTAACCACTAAGCCATCCGTGGCTCGTCTTACGGTACTGGCTCTCCCCTTCCCTATAACCAGTGGCCCTAAATTACGGACGGGTGACTGCTTACAGCCCATCGAGGTGTTCACGGTGATCGTTAACCCCACACCCTTCGGAAAAAAAAAAAAAAAGATGGCCTTCTCAACTGCTCCTAAATCTTATTAATTTAAGAAAAGGAAAATAACTTTTGGCAGATATTATTATTGTTCAATGCTTGTAAATACCGTGTGATCTGTGTCTCAGTTAATCAACCATGATTCATTCTTTTACTAATGCCACCATTTGTTTATGTAGTGGGCTCTTTCATCCTCCAATTGCTAACAGAACTGCTGCTGATTATCAGAAATGCAAGAAGTCGAATCTCCCAAAAAAGGAAGAGGAGGCTGTTCTCGTTATAGAAGGAAATAGACTAGTTCTTACTTGTCCTTTATGGTGAGTTCCTTAAATGCATTCTGAAAGTTCAACACTTTCGCCTTTACAACTAATACTATGCGCTGATACTGTTGTAAGTGTACTGTGATTGCAGTTCAACCAATTGTATTTGGAAACGTTATTTGTGCTTGTTAGTAAACTGCGAATTGACTTTTACTTTCTAACTTACAGTTAAGTTTAGACACTATAAAAGCACAGTAAATTATGCTACATTTACATTTTCGGGGAATTAATTATTTTGCTGAAGATATTTATGCCTGCAAAGAAATTTAATGCAAAATAGTTATTATTCGCTATTTTTTACTGTTCAATAGTTTAAAAGATTTGAAAATATTTTCTTTGTAATAGCTTTGCTGTACGTACATTCTGTACGGGGCCATAGGCCGTAATCATTGGGATGTAGGTTTCATGACACAACGTTAATAAAAACTAAATGACAGCGTAACATTGCAAAAAAAGAATTTAACAGTAAAAAATAATGACAGAGTGCCGTCCCGGTGGCCGAGTGGTCTGAAGCGCCAGCTTCTAACCATCCATCTGAGATGGGTCGGGACAGAGTCCCCGAATAGGCATGGGTGGTGTATTTGTCTGATGTGGAGCTGGCTCTGTCTCCTTAATAGAACTAGTGGCACCAAATTTGGAATGGGCGACCACTTAGAGCTCTCCGATTTGCTCATTGTAGTCGCTGAACCCTAAAACAAAACGAAAAAATCGTGTCTAAAAAAATGTCTATTGCTATCCACTAAAATGTTTTATATTTAATCCTTGAATTTCCCAAAACCTTGAAGTCCTAACTGCTTACCAAATTTTAAATGCTATGACACGTGATAGAACTGAGGGATCCCATCTAACTATAAGCAATGACACGTAATGGGACTTTCAGTGACTCATTCTAACAAAATGCGATGACTCGTGACAAGACTTTCAGTGATCCCATTAACTAAATGCGATGACACGTGATAGTACTTTCAGTGATCCCATTAACTAAATGCGATGGCACCTGATAGGACTTTGAGTGATCCAATGTAACAAACTGCGATGGCACGTGATAGAACTGAAATTAATCCCATTGACTAAATACAATGACACGTAATGGAACTTTCAGTGATTAAATGTGATGGCATGTGATAGGACTGAGAGTGATCCCAAGTAACTAAATGCGATGACACGTGATAATACTTTCAGTAATCCCATGTAACTAAATGCGATGACTCGTGATAGAACTGAGATGGATCCCATCTAACTAAATGCAATGACACGTAATGGGACTTTTAGTGATACCATGTAACTAAATGCAATGACTCTTGATCGGACTGAGACGGATTCCATCAAGCTAAATGTGATGACACGTGATAGGACTGAGACGGATTCCATCAAACTAAATGTGATGACACGTGATAGGACTTTCAGTGATCGCATGTAACTAAATGCGATGCCACGCGATAGGACTCTCAGTAATCCCATGTACAGGGCCGGCCCGTGATATTGTTCATGCGTGGGCAAGGTGGAGGTCTGGCCGCCATTAGATGAAATTAAGATGTTTTTTTACACACATACCCCCCCCCCCCATCCCCCCCCCACACACACACACTTTTCTTGAGGCATGCAGTCCACATAGTGATAGCATTATTTATGGAATTATCTTTCAAAAATTCAATGAAAACCTGTACAAATTGCCAGTTTGTATTTCGAGGGAGAATCCTGTAAGAATACACATCAGGAAAAAATACTTCCTATGGGAATACTTCCAAAAACTTTCAGAACAGGCAACAGAAAAATGAAATATTGAAAACCGACTGTGGAATGTATATCAGAAATGACGACGAGGTATGCATCCTTCATACAGCCGGGGGGGGGTCAAACTAACTTAATGGAAAATCCCCAAATACTGATTTTACACTTTAAAGTTCTCACGAAATTTCTTTTTTCCTTTCGATTAAAACATTAAGTTGGAGTCCCTTGATTAACGCGAGGCTCAAGACCAACCCATTAAGATAGCACTTAATACAAACTAAGGACTCCAACTACGAAGGTATCTAAAGAAAAACAGGGATTGAGGAGTTACCTGAATTGTGTAGTGTACGCATTTTTATTTAGTTTCTCTTTTTATTATATTAGCAATTTGGATTTCATTAGCAATTAAGTTAAAACAAATAATTCAAAATCCTTCAAAAATGAAATTAGAAAAAAAAAAAAAAAAACGTATTTCCTTCCCCACAGAAATTCCAATTTTCTTCCTTTTTTTCCCTCTAAATGATTAGAGTATTTTTCCTGTATTGTTCAGTCTCTTCACCTCATACGGGTAAAATGAGAATTGCTAAATCACATGTTGTACCAACCAAACATGCCGATTTTCTACTCGGTCCTAGCAAGACAAATATTCACTCTGAAAACAAATATTCCCATCGGAGCGGTCATACCGTCCTCCCTTTTATAGTGTGATTAGTTTACAAAACAAGGGGTTGGTCAAGAAGAGAGTGACTGCTTTGCAAAACAAGGGGTTGGTCAAGAAGCGAGTGACTGCTTTGCAAAACAAGGGGTTGGTCAAGAAGAGAGAGACAATCGTACTTTGGAGACATTTTCATGACTGTAGCCTCAAGGCGAGTAATGTTGTCTCAGGTCCAGGAAGAGACACAAAGATACAGACTTCAAAAAATAGAAAGCCTAAATATACTGGCTTAGAAGAACGGCAAACAATGAGAACTGCTATAAAATATTGCAATTAGGAATTCGCTTTTATGTAATAATACGGATGAAACAAACGCGATTAATTCACAAAGAAAAAAGGCAAATAATATGTATTTAATGAAACAGTATATTTCAGATGATTATCATAAAAACATATTATATATATATTTATTATATGAAAAAGCTAAAGCAATCTGAGGGCAGTCTACCGAACAGCCGCCCTCCATATGACCCGCACGGGGATAACTGGTTTTCCAGTTATTTGGGGAGCGGCGCCCCCACGGCCCGAGCTGACCTTGTGACTGGTCAACATCTGATGTCATGCCACCGCTTGGTTTTTTTTCGGTGCTGTTGGAGTTTGCAGGGACGGCTGTTCATCCAGCTGTTGGGGAGTTGCGGCCCCACGATCCCGAGCTAGTCTTGTGTCTCGCTTTTACGTTTTTATTTATTTTCTGCACTGGCCAGTTGCCCGTGTTGTATACTCTACCTAATCGCTACCACGCTATGTACTGACACCCCGGTCTTGTGGTTTTGTTACCCTCCACTACTAACTGTTTATATTAACCGCTCAGTTCGTAGGTTGCTGAGATTCCGTTTAGGTTCCACTCCAGGGTTTGTCTTCCTTGGATTACTTTTTCCCTTTTAGCTGGTTTGGGTGCTAGACCTACCTGCATGTTTGCCGCGTGCGGAGACCCGTGAGGCGGAAATGGGATGTCTGGCGGCTGAGGTCGCAGGAGACCGGAGAAGTGCCTCCTGTGTACCAACACTCCTCTTCGACCCCGGCTTCGCTGTAAACGGGAGACTAGAGACTAACCCACCTCTAGTCAGAAGTCTTGTACCAAGTTGTGTACAGGGTTTTAGCGGCTTTTTTGTCGTATAGCACGGCAGGGTTAGCCCGGGGGCTGTGGGGTCATGCCAAAGGCGTTGGCATGACGGTACCCGGAGGCCGAAGTGTCCGCCGAGTGCGTGTGATCACAGCCAACGGACTATATCTGCAGCGTATAAGCTCCAGAACTGTGTCCAGCGTCATTTTCTTGGTTTGCAGACCTCCAGTTCTCCCTTGTAGGGCTCAGTGGTGGGTGGAGTAGTCTGCAGACGAATCCTCCTCCTTTTTTCCATGGTTAAAAACAAAAACAAAAACTCCAAATTCAAGTCACCTGAGAAAATGATAGTTGACAATGACTGTCCTTCGTCTTCTCAATCTACCAAGTCCCATAACCTTAAACGGTCTTCAGATCATGACCTGGACCAAGAAAGCGGAACCTCTTCTTCGGCAGCTTACCAGTCGCTCCGAAGCGTCGTCTCCCCTCGATTGCTGTGAATACGCATGCTACACACTTAGTTGTAAAATCCATCGATCCGAATGAGAGACTGTCCACCAGATCTCCCTTTTTCATTTCTAAAGCTTTGGACGCTGCAGTTGGCTCCTTGAAGTCTGTGAGGAAGCTTCGCTCTGGGGACCTGCTTGTCCAAACTTACAGTAGTTCTCAGAGTAACACTCTTCTGCACCTCACTAGTCTTCAAGGCATTCCTGTCAAAGTGACACCTCACTAGTCTTCAAGGCATTCCTGTCAAAGTGACACCTCACTAGTCTTCAAGGCATTCCTGTCAAAGTGACACCTCACCCGTTTCTTAACACCTCTCGGGGTGTTATTTCGGAGTTTGATCTCTTGCCATGCAGTGAGGACGAATTGGTGAGTGAACTTGCAGATCAGGGTGTTATTGCTGCACGTCGTATGATGTTCCGGCGCGATGGTTCGTTGATTAAGTCTAAAAATGTAATCTTGACTTTTAACTCTCCGAAAGTTCCGACCGAAATCAAGGCTGGCTACTTGGTCTGTGGAGTTCGCCCGTACATTCCCAGTCCTCTGCGCTGTTTCAGGTGCCAGAGGTACGGGCATTCACAACGTTCATGTCACAGTTCCGCTCGTTGCGCAAATTGTGGCTCCAGTGAACATGACGGGGAAGGTTGCACTTCTGCTGCCTGCTGTGTTAACTGTGGTGAGGCCCATGCAGCTTACTCCCGCAACTGTATGAAATGGAAGGACGAGATCGCGATCCAGCGCCTCAAGACCCTGGAAGGCCTCTCGTACCCTGCAGCCAAGGCCAAGTTGGGTATTCCCAACAACCGACAGCGTACTTTTGCCGCAGTAGTTCAGTCTCTGCCACAACCCGTGCAGCCCTTTGTCCCGCGCCCTGTAGCTATCGCCGCACTTGCCAAGAGATCTACAGCTGAACAAGCGACACAGGTGGATTTCACCGAGCTCCAGCTTATTCGACCAGCTGACTCTACGCCTTCTCTTTTGAAGACGACCGACTCTTCCAGTTCCCAGCAGAAAGCCTGCACGTGTGGAAAGACCCGGCCTTAAATCCGCAAAGGTGTGCAGTGTCCATCCAACTGTCGCAGTCCAACTGACCAACATTGCAACTGTCTCAGACTCAGCGAGGTCCCCACCCTCAACCAACATTATAGAGGAACATAAGGGGGAGGAGAGTGACAGTTCGTCCCTCTCCTGTGACTCATCTTATGTGTAGTTGTGTTCGTTTTCGTGATGTGTTTTATCATTCTCATTCCTCAGTTTTACTTAATCGGCTAGTTTCTAACCATTGTACCATGTTTTTAATACTGTTTGTTTCATTGTCTTTTTTGGCCCTTCCATCATTCTCATGGTTCGGTTTTACTTGGTCAGCCAGATTTTGGGATTTATGCCACGTTTTTTAATACTGTTTGTTTATCTTGTGTCTGGCGCTCTTTGGCCAAGCATGGCCCTTGCGCCATAAAAATCAACCAACCAACCAACCCTCCATATGACCGCCGACGTGGACTCGCGCCCACGCCTATAGGGCCGGCCCTGCCCATGTAACTAAATGCGATGCCACGCGATAGGACTTTCAGTGATTCCATGTAACTAAATGCGTTTGGTTACTTTATGACATCTCCACTATTTTTCAACGCATAAACATCAACCTGGATTTACTTAATTACTTCGACAAAAGCATAAATATTTAGGCTAGGTGCACTGAAATTAGAATTGAATTTTGCATGCAATGATTCACAGGCATTAGTTGTTCTCTCTCCTTCTATTCTACCCGAAGCCCATATTATGGGTGGGTATTTGGCTTCTTTTTTTTTTTTTTTTTTTTTTAATTGGAGGTTTAACGACCACCGTGAGCAACTCAAAGGGCTATAAGCAGTCGCCCGTCCCTAATTTAGGGTCACTGGTTCCAGGGAAGGGAGAGAGCCAGTGCCGTAAGATAAACACAACATCCATGCCTCACCGGGATTCGAACCCGGAATCCTTTCGGACGAATGATCAGAGGCTAACGCCTTAGACCACTGCGCCACCGGGGCGGCGTATTTGGCTTCGACAGCTACATATGTATCTGTCATATAATTAGCGTATGTTTGCATCCTTCCATCCTGTGAGATATCCGACATCAAATCGTCTACAAAACAGTCAGCAACTTCCTCGTGGGGGGGGGGGGGTTGCAACTACCCCATGCAACAGGAGGGGAGTCCGGTGCAATTCACCCTTGAATTTGATTGACAGGTTTTGTAAGGGATGCAACTGACCCTCGTCCGTTTTGTTACTAATGGACTTCGGACTGGTAAGAAGAGCACTTTCTAAACGCAGACGTAAAGCAACGATTGGACTATGGAAAGCAGTGAAAGAGGAGTGGAATAAAATACCACTGCAAGTTTTAAAAATTACCCTGTTATCTTAGAAATCTAAATGAAAGTTCATTCCAAGGAAAGATTCATCACATAGAACATTTAAGAAAGAAGTAATTTCATCTTTAATATAAATTATATTGCTGGAAAATCACTCTAAAAATTTGTAAACATCCTTTGTAAACTAACATGGAGTTTATATACAGCAAGAAAGAGAAAAAAAATTGATACGTTGAGGATATAAATTCCATATCGCACTCAATGGTGTCATTATCATACAAAACATAAGTGGAGAAAATGCGGCAAATAAATGACAGTGACCGAAATATAGAATACTTCTCCATGAATTATTATTTTGAATATCGTTGTAAAAGAGAGAAATTATTCGTGGACGATTCACTGCGTTGAAAATGGGATTTATTGGGTTAGTGCGAATGAAATGTTCGGCGCGAACGAGAAGTGGAGACAGGCCCCCACCACAGCGGAATGGAACCACCCACAGGTGTTGAGGAGGATTACGTCACAGAGTTACTATAAATAGCTAATACGTGTGTGAAGAACAAGGTTAGGGCCGCGGGTGGCCTAGTGGTCAACGTTCGTGACTGCCACGGAGCAGACCTCGGGTTCGATTCCAACAGGTATGAACGCTCGAACCACTAAATATCCGCCGTGCGTCGGATGCGCACGTTAAGCTGTCGGGCCCCAGGTAATGGCCCCCGGTAATAAATAAGGCCGTCTTCCTCCCCCTTTCTACCTCGTTTCCGTGTCACTTTCCTATCGGGCACTTTAGCCCAAATCTCCTTGCTTCCTATTTCTAAGGGTTGTTTAAGACCTGGAGTCAGACACTCCCTTCCTACCTTTGTATCTACATATGATCTGATCTTCAGAACAAGGTTGAGGCGTGGTTTGTTTGGACGTAACGTGGCTTGCAAAGGAAACATGCAAACTCCGGATTTGAGAGTCATCTTCCTGTATGAATTTAAACTGGGGCCATTCCTCACGAATTGCCGCTCGAAAAGTTAACAAAGCGTTTGTGGAGAATACAGCCAACGAACGAACCATTCGGCGATGGTTTGTGAAGTTTCGAAGCGGACATACGGACCTCCAAATCGAAGCACGTGGTCACCGACCTTTTGCTGTTTCTGACGATGTTCTGTTACGTGTGGTTGAAGCGGACCCCCGAAAAAGGTGTCGTGAGGTAGAGGCAAAGGCAGGTGTCTACCACACGACATTTGTTCGGCGTCTGGCTGCGATGGGTAAGGTCAAAAAGCGGGACATATGGCTGCCGCATGAGTTGACGACTGCCAACAAGATTAGGCTACCAGGAATACACAGGAACCTCTACTGCAGATTGCTTACCAGGAATAAACAGGAACCTCTACTGCAGATTGCTTACCAGGAATAAACAGGAACCTCTACTGCAGATTGCTTACCAGGAATAAACAGGAACCTCTACTGCAGATTGCTTACCAGGAATAAACAGGAACCTCTACTGCAGATTGCTTACCAGGAATAAACAGGGACCTCTACTGCAGATTGCTTACCAGGAATAAACAGGGACCTCTACTGCAGATTGCTTACCAGGAATAAACAGGAACCTCTACTGCAGATTGCTTACCAGGAATAAACAGGGACCTCTACTGCAGATTGCTTACCAGGAATAAACAGGAACCTCTACTGCATCAAATCGCCACCTATAACGAGAAGTGGGTCCTTTATGATAATCGGAAACGATATGCACAATGGTTAAGCAAGGCACAGCCTGCGGGACGGCATCCTTAGCCACTCCTACACACCAAAAAGACGAGGCTCCTTTTCTGATTGTCCACAACCGGGATAATTCATCGGAGTTTCTTGGCAAGAGGACAAACCATCATTGCAGAACGTTATTGTGCTGAATTACACCAGATGCACTGGAAATTGCTTTAGAAACAACCGGCTTTGGTCAACAGATATCTCCTGGACAACGCTCGCCCTCGTGTTGCACAACGAACGATGCTGACACTAAGTATCTTGGGCTATGAACCACTATCTCATCCTGCCTATTTCCCTGACTTGTATCCGACAGACTATCATCTGTTTCGTCGCCTGGATTACTACTTCCTATCCGGGAAACAGTTCACGTCCAACGTGCAATTGATGACTTCTTCGGGTCTCAGCCACAAGACTTTTTTCGTTACGGGATGATGACCTTGTCGGACAGAATGCAAGCATGTGTGAATGTCGAGGGAGATTATTTTGCCTAGGTCAGTTGTCCTACTTTTCCGTTCTCGCCGTCCACGTATGCTGATTCTTTGCCGGACATTTCATTCACACCAACACAATATATCATATTAGTGTTCTTTCCTCTTTCCAAGAGGAAGTCGAAAGACTTTGAGAAAGCATCTGAGTGCAGCAATCCCATACCAAGGAGAAACTCCAATGAGGGAGGGATTTCTGAGTGCGATTAGCCCATGCACGGGCAGAGGCTTTGAGTACAACTCACCCTTTTCGCAGAATTTTGAGTGCACCTAGCGAACACCTGCTGTAATCAGTCGCCTGTCTCTCCTAATTTACGACCACTGGTGCCAGGAAGGGTGCGCCGACGAACTATCAGTGACTGCAGTCCAGGCCCAAAAAGTCAGAAACCTACGCATCTGAACACTGTCATCGGGGCGGCATTTATTATTAATTCTTACCTTTTCTTCCCAGCGGTGAACTGCATTCTGTCGATATCATCATCATCATCATCATCATTGTCAACCATTATCAATCCACTGCTGGACGAAGGTCTCCCCAAGTTTCCTCCACAACGGTCTGTCTTGTGCCAGTCTCCTCCATGTCACTCCCGCATATTAACCCATCTCCCATGTGGTCTTTTTCTGGGTCTTTTCCTGTCCCTTGGAATCCAATCTAAAATTTCGGCTGTCCATCTATGGTCTGTCCTTCTGGCAGTATGTCCAGCCCATTGCCATTTCAGGGATTTAACTCTGATCATGATGTCTTCCACTCTCGTCATTTTTCGGATCCACGAGTTCCTCTTCTTATCTCTCCTGGTTATACCAAGCATGCACCTCTCCATGCTGCTTTGAGTTGTCTGCAGCCTTTGTATGTCTCTTTTAGTTAAGGTCCACGTCTCTGCACCATACGTAAGCACTGGAAGGATGCATTGATCAAACACTTTTCTTTTAAGACATAATGGCATATTGCTCTTGAAAATTATGCTGTTTCTTCCAAAAGCTCTCCAGGCAAGTTTTGTACGCCGATTAATTTCTTCATCAATGTGACCCTCACTTGATATCTGCTGTCCAAGATAAACATACGTATCTGTTATCTCCAGTTTTTCTCCATCAATCGATAAATCTTCATTTCTTGTAAAAGCATTGAACATCACTTTTGTTTTCTGAAAGTTCATTTTTAATCCCACTTCTTTACTCTTGTCAGCAAGTTCCTGGATCATACTCTGCAGCTCTGATGGGGTAGTTGCAAAAATGACTACGTCATCAGCAAAACGAAGGTGGGTTAGATAATCTCCATTAATCTTTATCCCTTTGTTTTCCCAGTTCAGTGATTGAAAGACATTTTCCAATGTGGCATTAAAGAGCTTCGGAGATATGGTGTCACCTTGTCTCACTCCCTTTCCAATTTTTATGTGTGTTGTATTTTCAAACAGCCGAATCTTTGCACTTGCATTTTCATAGATGTTATTAATAATATTAATGTATGCATCTTCAATACCGCAGGATTTCAGAGCCGTGGTAACTGCTGATGGTTTCACTGAATCAAAGGCTTTTTCATAATCGATAAAAGCCATGCACAATGGAAGTTCATATTCCCTCGCTCTTTCAATTAGTTCTCTCAGTACATGGATATGATCTATTGTGCTGTAGCCACTCCTGAATCCAGCTTGTTCTCTTGGTTGAGCCATGTCCAGTGTTACCTTCAAGCGGTGTGAAAGAACTTTAGTGAAGATTTTATAAACCACTGATAGGAGGCTGATAGGTCTGTAGTTCCTGAGATCCTCAATGTCACCTTTTTTATGTAGCAGGATCATTGTAGCATTGTTCCAATCCTCAGGAATCTTCCCTTCATTAAGGCATCGAGTGAAAATTTGGGCGAGTACTGTTTCAATTTCTCCACTTGCTTCTTGTATGATGTCTATAGTAATTCCATCTTCTCCTGGAGCTTTCCCCCGCTTCATGTTCTTGATTGCATGAGCAACTTCTGCTGGGAGGACTGGAAGAACTCTGGTACCTTTCATGATGTCTGGAGTACATGTATCATCCCTTTCATATAATTTGGAGTAGAAATCTTTCACTCTTGTCAAAATTTCGCCTCTATTTCTTGTTATAGAACCATCTTCTTTTCTCAGAGCCATAATCTGTTTTCTTCCCTTACTGAGATGTCCCTTTGCTATCTTTAGGCTTTGGTTGTTTTCAATTGCTTTCCTCACTAGCTCACAGTTGAATTTCCTTACGTCTTCAGTGATACTTTTTCGTGCTGTCTTGCATAGCTCTATATATTCCACTTTGGAAGTCACATCTTCTTTAGTTGTCCTCATCTCTCTTCTTTTTTGCATCAACATTTTGGTTTTTCCTGATAATTTGTTTACATGCAACTTGTTCTTAGACCCAGCTAATTTTGTTGCTGTTTCCATAAGAGCTTTGGTTACCTTTCTGTTAACTTCCGAAATATCCACTTCTTCCGATGTTAGGCCTTCTAAAGCAGAGAATCTGTTCTTCAGTTCCAACTTGAAAGTATTATGGTGTTTTTTAAGGTTGGTTATGTCAATACATTTTGTTTGTCTTATGAGCTTGCCACGTTCCAGTTTAGTGTTGAGGTGCATCTTACATCTCACCAATCTATGGTCACTACCTGTGTTGAACTTGTTTAGCACACTGCAGTCTTCGATGACGAATTTTTTGTTACACATAATAAAATCAATTTCACTTGTCGTCCCAATTGGATGTCTCCATGTCCATTTCCTGTGTGGCTTTTTCTTGAAAAAGGAATTCAAGATGAAAAATCCTTCTGCCTCTGCAAACTCAACGAGAGTATTTCCACGCTGGTTTCTGTTGCCGTGACCGAATTTACCTACTGAAGTTTCATTCTGTTGCCGGTGCCCTATTTTTGCATTGAAATCTCCCATAATTATCTTCAAGTGCTGCTTACCTTTATTATTTAGATGACGAATTTCCTCATAAAATTCTTCAATTTCTTCTTCAGGATGACTTGTGGTGGGTGCATAAGTTTGAATAATCTGAGCCTGGTATCTTCTCGATAGTTATAGTGCACGTTTTATACATGGCTTCAATGTTTCCGATTAATACTGTTTGACATAACGATAGTAAGGTTGCAGGAAACAGGAAAATAATCAGGCCTCCAGGTTCTTGTAACCATCACAGATAGTGATGTAATTACAGTCATTTGCAAAAGTTTAAGACCACCTGTTGGTATTAGGAGATTTTTGCCGATTGCGTCAGCTACTGTCTGTATTACTCAGCTTCCTGTCGGTGTTGCATCATCCTACAGAGGCAGCTGTTGATAGAGTTGGAGGAAGCGTGAGAGCGTCAGTTAGCTTCTGGTTTTTATGCTGAGAGGCTTTGTACGTATTTTCTATATAGCGAAAAATGGGCAAAAAAATCGTCATTAAGTGTTACTCAGAAGGCACAAATAGTGACTTTATATCATGAAGGATACTCCGAACGTGACATAAGCAAAAAGATGAATGTGAGCAAGACTGCTATTCATAATACGATCATGAAATATTGAGATACAGGTGAATTTAGCGACCGAAAGAGAAGTGAACGTCCAAGGAAAACAACCCCTCGTGATGGCAATACCATAAGTCGAATAGCGTTCTCCGAGGAGTTCGGGCAAGAAAACCAAGTCCTTTCTACATTTAAAAGGGTCTGATATTAGTATTAGCACTGTTTCCCGACGTCTTAGCAAAGATTTTGGATTAAAGTCTTATAAACATGCACATAAACTTAGACTAACCTCTGTCATGAAAAAGAAGATACTCCAGTTTGCGAAGTGTCATCGATTGTGGACTGCTGAAAATTGGAACCAAGTTCTCTTTTCCAATGAATCAACTGTGCGTCAATTTGAATCATGTGAAGCACATGTTCGACGAACAAAAGGCAAAAGGTTTGATGAAAAAATACACTGTTAACACCGTGAGACATCCGCCTAGTCAGATGATGTGGGGTTCTGTATCAGCATCGGGTACTGCTACATTTTCCTTTTTGCCGACAAGCACTACCATGACTGGTCCTTTTTATGAGGAAATGTTACGTGAGAAGCTGTTAACTCATATGCAAGTGCACAGATGCACAATCTTTATGCATGATGGTGCTCCATGCCACAGATCAAAGACAGTAAAGGACTACCTGCAGAGGAAAAACATAACTGCACTTGACTGGTCGGGAAATAGTCCCGACCTTAACCCCACCGAAAATTTGTGGGCCATTTTAAAGGACAAGGTAGCAGAAAAACAGCCATCCAATTCCGAAGCTTTGATTGACGCGACAAAGTACGTGTGGTGCAAAGACATTTCAAGTGACTACTGCAGATCCCTTATTGAGAGTATGCCACATCGTATTCTGTCCGTTATAAGAAACAAAGGTGGCCACGCAAAGTAAGAATGTAAGTATTCATCTGTGGTGTCATTTTTTAAAATATCTCTGACTATTTGTTTCTTTGAAAATCTTAATTTTCATTAAATTGAGAGGTGGTCTTGAACTTTTGCAATTGACTGTAGAGCGAATTAACTAAAAATAATGAAATTCCGATACGGAGTTCTTCGTAACATAGTGAAAGCATAATTTTGCAATGTTCTGGAGAAGTGGGAACTGTTTCTAAGGCAAAGAAAACTCTAATAGGAGGAAATGCACTCCAAAGGGAAAAATACGCTAAATTTCTTTTAGCTGAATTTAGGTCGACAGAATATTTTATTCATAAGTTCATAGCAAAGTTCAACTGTCA
Organism: Macrothele yani; assembly: GCA_039090855.1. Classification (NCBI taxonomy): domain Eukaryota; kingdom Metazoa; phylum Arthropoda; class Arachnida; order Araneae; family Macrothelidae; genus Macrothele; species Macrothele yani. Next base: position 31,383,333 of record CM077003.1, read on the forward strand.
AAGGAAAAAAAAATACGGAAATCAGAGGACAAATGAAATGCGTTTAGATTAATTAGTTATGATCTCGGCTATTTCGAAGGGAAAAATTAGAATTAGGGTGGTCGTCCCCTACTGGATTCATCCCTGGTAATTATTTGCATCACTCTTTTTATCCGGCAAGTAATATCGGATCCTAATTCGGCTACAGACGGGACCATATCGTATTTTCAACGGTCATCAGTCCGTACAGGAAGCAGAAAAAGTTAGTCTTTTTCCCGTTATTGAAGGGTAAAATTAGCGTTTCTTTTTTGTTTTTTTATTACTTTTATTCTTTGCACAGAAAAAGGCCATTGTTTCGAACAAAGGGAAAGCGTCCGGTGAGTGATCTTTTTTTGTAAAGAATTTGACGGTCTTATTGAAACGGGCACAGTGTCACTTGGTGCCCTTTTGAAGCAAGAATTCACTTACAAACACACCGAAGGCGCAGACAGACAGGACGCTGGCTGCGTCAATGCGCCAAGCACCAAATGAAACCTTGCCTGTTGTACCATGATAAACCGGTCCTAACAACTCATAAATTATCTTCGCTATCATTTGTGGGTTCCGTAAAAAAAAAAAAAAAAAACGGTAGCTGTCGTTGAGATTCCTATCGACTGGACTGGAAGAATAAGGTGCAATTTTCGATATTTTCTCCAGTTTTTACGCTGTTGACTACACTCAACAAGCTCATGTTTCTCACTACTTCTGAACAATAAAATTGCTCTTCAGTGGAACTTTATTCTTCAAGCCAAAACTATGTCTATGGGTGACCTGGTCGTAACTGAATGCTTTATTTTTCAGTAAATCAATTATATATTCATAAACTTTTACTAAGGGGTGATATACTAAATCAGCCCAGACACATGCGTTACAACATGAAATTTTCTACGCAGCTATTTTTTTTTCATTTTAATATTTTAATTTTGCTTAACATTTTTTTTAATTCCATGTTTGCATTGCTTCTGGTCATTACGCAAAATTTTTTTGCAAACAATGCCACTAAGATATTAGCGTTAGCATTTGGTGAAGATAAAATATTACAAACTGTACCAAACGTATTTTAATCCTTGAAGGTATTTTCTTCTGTCACATCCAATTTTATTTTATTTTTTGGAGGGAGGGGGGTTAAAGACCACTGTGAGCATCTCAGTGGGCTAAAATCAGCCGCCCGTTTCTGATTTAGAGGCACCGGTTCCAGGGAAGGGATACAGCCACTGCCGTAAGATAAGCACAACATCCATGCCTCACGGGATTCGAACCCGGAACCACCTTGGACGAATGGTTACAAGCCAGCGCTTAGACCACTGCACCACCAGGGTGGCCCTCAAAGTTTACAAACTAATTCTTTCCCATACACATTGCATTTCAAAGCTCGATCAATATGCAGGGCCGGTGCTATAGGGTGTTTGGCGCCCTAGACTGGTCATCATTCTTGCGCCCCCAAAATTAATGTTATTCTTTGTGTGGCTAAATATATTGCATTTATTTAATAATAATTTCAAGATTCGAAAATACAGTAAACAGGAAGACACTAATGGAAACTACATCGATTTACTTACTGGTCCAAAGTAAATTAAAATTTCATTTTGTGTGCTTTATTGTTCGTAAAATTACCAAGTCTTCAAATCTTACCATGAGAATTTCTATATCTATATCATCATCATCATCATTGTCAACCATTATCAATCCACTGCTGGACGAAGGTCTCCCCAAGTTTCCTCCACAACGGTCTGTCTTGTGCCAGTCTCCTCCATGTCACCCCTGCATACTTTCGAATTTCATCCACCCATCTCCCATGTGGTCTTCTTCTGGGTCTTTTCCTGTCCCTTGGAATCCAATCTAAAATTTCGGCTGTCCATCGATGATCTGTCCTTCTGGCAGTATGTCCAGCCCATTGCCATTTCAGGGATTTAACTCTGATCATGATGTCTTCCACTCTTGTCATTTTTCGGATCCACGAGTTCCTCTTCTTATCTCTCCTGGTTACACCAAGCATGCACCTCTCCATGCTTTTTTGAGTTGTCTGCAGCCTTTGTATGTCTCTTTTAGTTAAGGTCCACGTCTCTGCACCATACGTAAGCACTGGAAGGATGCATTGATCAAACACTTTTCTTTAAGACATAATGGCATATTGCTCTTGAAAATTATGCTGTTTCTTCCAAAAGCTCTCCAGGCAAGTTTTGTACGCCGATTAATTTCTTCATCAATGTGACCCTCACTTGATATCTGCTGTCCAAGATAAACGTACGTGTCTGTTATCTCCAGCTTTTCTCCATCAATCGATAAATCTTCATTTCTTGTAAAAGCATTGAACATCACTTTTGTCTTCTGAAAGTTCATTTTTAATCCCACTTCTTTACTCTTGTCAGCAAGTTCCTGGATCATACTCTGCAGCTCTGATGGGCTAGTTGCAAAAATGACTACGTCATCAGCAAAACGAAGGTGGGTTAGATAATCTCCATTAATCTTTATCCCCTTGTTTTCCCAGCTCAGTGACTGAAAAACGCCCTCCAATGTGGCATTAAAGAGCTTCGGAGATATGGTGTCACCTTGTCTCACTCCCTTTCCAATTTTTATGTGTGTTGTATTTTCAAACAGCCTAATCTTTGCACTTGCATTTTCATAGATGTTATTAATAATATTAATGTATGCATCTTCAATACCGCAGGTTTTCAGAGCAATTGTAACTGCTGATGGTTTCACCGAATCAAAGGCTTTTTCATAATCGATAAAAGCCATGCACAATGGAAGTTCATATTCCCTCGCTCTTTCAATTAGTTCTCTCAGCACATGGATATGATCTATTGTGCTGTAGCCACTCCTGAATCCAGCTTGTTCTCTCGGTTGAGCCATGTCCATTGTTACCTTCAAGCGGTGTGAAAGAACTTTAGTGAAGATTTTATAAACTACTGATAGGAGGCTGATAGGTCTGTAGTTTCCGAGATCCTCAATGTCACCTTTCTTATGTAGCAGGATCATTCTAGCGGTGTTCCAATCCTCAGGAATCTTTCCTTCATTAAGGCATCGAGTGAAAATTTGGGCGAGTACTGTTTCGATTTCTCCACTTGCTTCTTGTATGATGTCTACAGTAATTTCATCTTCTCCTGGAGCTTTTCCCCGCTTCATGTTCTTGATTGCATGTGCAACTTCTGCTGGAAGGACTGGAGGAACTCTGGTACTGGTATCTTTCATGATGTCTGGAGTGCATGTATCATCCCTTTCATATAATTTGGAGTAGAAATCTTTCACTCTTGTCAAAATTTCGCCTCTATTTCTTGTTACAGAACCATCTTCTTTTCTCAGTGCCATAATCTGTTTTCTTCCCTTACTGAGATGTCCCTTTGCTATCTTTAGGCTTTGGTTGTTTTCAATTGCTTTCCTCACTAGTTCACAGTTGAATTTTCTTACGTCTTCAGTAATACTTTTTCGTACTGTCTTGCATAGCTCTATATATTCCACTTTGGAAGTCACATCTTCTTTAGTTGTCCTCATCTCTCTTCTTTTTTTGCATCAACATTTTCGTTTTTCCTGATAATTTATTTACATGCAACTTGTTCTTAGACCCAGCTAATTTTGTTGCTGTTTCCATAAGAGCTTTGGTTACTTTTCTGTTAACTTCAGAGATGTCCACTTCTTCCGATGTTAGGCCTTCTAAAGCAGAGAACCTGTTCTTCAGTTCCAACTTGAAGGTATTATGGTGTTTTTTAAGGTTGGTTATGTCAATAGATTTTGTTTGTCTTATGAGCTTGCCACGTTCAAGTTTAGTGTTGAGGTGCATCTTACATCTCACCAATCTATGGTCACTACCTGTGTTGAACTTGTTTAGCACACTGCAGTCTTCTATGACGAATTTTTTGTTACACATAATAAAATCAATTTCACTTGTCGTCCCTTTTGGATGTCTCCATGTCCATTTCCTGTGTGGCTTTTTCTTGAAGAAGGAGTTCAAGATGAAAAACCCTTCTGCCTCTGCAAACTCAACGAGAGTATTTCCACGCTGGTTTCTGTTGCCGTGACCGAATTTACCTACTGAAGTTTCATTCTGTTGCCGTTGCCCTATTTTTGCATTGAAATCTCCCATAATTATTTTCAAGTGCTGCTTACCTTTATTATTTAGATGACAAATTTCCTCATAAAATTCTTCAATTTCTTCTTCAGGATGACTTGTGGTGGGTGCATAAGTTTGAATAATCTGAGCCTGGTATCTTCTCGATAGTTGGATAACGAGTCGTGCAGCTCTGTCAGAGGAACTTTCAACTTCTACAACTTTATCCTTCAGTTTCTTGTTTATTATAAATCCAACACCACTAGTTCTGCCAGTATCTGTCCCACGATAGTAGAAGAGATGTCCACTTTTCAGTTCGATGAGATCTTCTCCTTTTCTTCTTACCTCACTTAGCCCCACGATGTCCCACTTGATCCTTTGTAGTTCCTCTTCCAATTCAAGAAGCCTTGAATCAGAAGATAGGGAGCGTCCATTGTACGTTGCCAAGGTCAGCATCAGATGGCAGCCTAGTCCGGTCCTCCGGGGTATCTATATACTGTGACGTATATTCTAAATTCACTTTCCTTTTTAGTTTCTTTCCCTATATAAATCTTGAGTTTGTTCTCAGTTATACTTCACACTTAACTTGATATCTTTTCTCTCAAATGAATACTGTTGGCAACATAATTGAGGTGTATGCCTGTTATTAGACAAGAACGAGAGATATAAACTACGAGTAAACTGTTGCTTGTGGAAAAACTACGAGTAAACTGTTGCTTGTGGAGCGTTGTGTTGTAGAGCGTTGTGGAACGTAGCGTTGTTGGTGTGTGGTGTGTTTAATGTGTAGTGTTGATACCGAATTTTTATGTGAAATGCTACATCTGTGCTGGAGAAATAAAGCATCTTTTCCGTAAGTTTGACTTCTGTTTTTTAAATGTTTCGTCTGGCCGTTAAGGTTTAATTTAGGAACTTTTTCATCGTATGGGGATGTTTTAAAATAACGCAGCAGTACAAAAAGACGGTTACGTTATAATACATGTACTGTATAAACGGTCGAACTGGTGACATTGTTATCGGCTGTTGCAGCCCATTTTTTGCGACATGGTCCGATACGTGGCGCTTTCGGAGATGACATTTGGCACACCGATGTTGAATTCCGCAGTAATTTGCTGGATTGTCGCCCAACTGTTCGCTTGCACGATTTTCGCCAGTCTTCTTTGACTCCTCTAGCCGTTGGGTTCTCCGAAAAATGCGTGATGTTTGTTCCACATATCGTCTAGAATTAATAAAAATGCCTTCGTCGCTTCAAAATAAAAAAAGAAGAAAAAGAAAATTAAAGTGATGTAACGTACTACGGAGGGGAAGTACGTATGAAGACGACAAATCTGCAACGATACATTCCGTCGGTGTAGTTTAGTCGGTTAGAACAACTGGCTCCGGAGCGAGAAGGCACGACTTCGATCCCGACAAGTTTGTGTTTCCAGAACAAGCAGTGATGGACTGGTGATCCATAAGCGGTCCTAGAAGCTATGTTGTGAGAAACCCTTTTGGGATAAAGTGTCATGGGATCATACCTAAATAAATTTATGTTAGCATCACTGCTTACTGTCTAAACATATTTTCAACATAAATCTGCTGATCATTGCAGTTTTTTTTTTTTGTATTGGGGCAATAATTAACATTTTATCCACCTTCCTGGAGAGCAGATCCTAGAGATTTGCACGGGCCCGGGCCGGAACGGGCCTTTGCTGATATCTAAGTTGGGAAAACGGGCCTTCAATATTTAATGTAAAACAGACACGGGCCGAGCAGGGTTTTTTTTTTTTTTTTTTTTTTTTTATGAGCAAAACAATCCCTGTTCGGTGCCTTTCTCGTTTGGAAAACTCGCAACATACAGCAGCAGGATAAGATTGAATAATTCCTACTGATGGAAAAAAATAGAAGTTTTACGACATCCTCCCCTCCTACAAAACAATTGGAGTGGGTCAGCTCCCTTCTTTTTTCAATGTGGTCCCACCTCTCTATCTCTCTAACTTTCACCGTCCTCTCATGCTTCAGGGCTGGCTATTAACTGCACAGCATTTCTAAACCGAGCCACAGCTAGCAGACGACTTTTTTTATTGTTCTGGTCGGCAACACTTTGTTCTCTAGAGGTGTGAAAAGCTTTTCAGTTTTCTTAAACAGTACGAGAGAAATGGGCTGGGAGAAACTTACTTCTGTGTATAAATCTGTGCCGTATTTTCCCCATTTGTGCTCTCAGGTAGCCGTTTTCAAAACTCCTGTGACACTGCTTAGCTGGGAAGTCTGTCGTTGTTTTCCCTTAGTATGTGCTCAGTTCAGTGTTGCTGATAAATACTCTTCCATACTTATTATGGAGTTTAGGAAAGCGAAAGATTTTCGCGAAAAAATCGCTTCCGGAGAATATGTGCCTGTAGAAAATGTGAAGGGGGAAAGCGATATTTGGAAATATTTTAAATTACTGTCCCGTTCTGAAACTAGTCGGCCGGTAAACGTTGTGCAGTGCACTAAGCGCAAAAACTTTTTGAGTTACGATAGCACAAAATCTGGAACATTGCATCTTAAGCGGCACAAACGTGCCCCCCCCCACACACACACACGAGAGATATATTGGGTTACAGCGATATGATATGCCAGTAGAGATAAGTGCAGTTTATAAAGCCATAAAATCTTCTCCCAGTAGAACGACCGGACTCGTAATTCTGGATATTTCGTACTTTTCGAATATCCCCCGCCCCTCCTTATCCCCAAGGATATTTCTGGGTCCGGCGGTAGGGAATGATAATTTGAAAACCCAGAAAGTTTGAAAGGCATAGAAATTGTCCTTTTCATGCAACATTTTTGAGTATACAAGCCCCTTTCCCCCTCCTCGGACGTCATGTGACTTATACAGAGTCTCAGAAATCTTCTGAATTAACGTTTATTGTAATAGAATGCGTGAAGCAATTAAGAAACCGAAAACTCTTCAGGAGTCGAATGACCGAGTGCACTAGATGTCAAATTCGTATTTTGGGAATAGTTAAAAATTTTACGGGCCCGCCCGGGCCTTGGAAACAGGAGAAATAAACCGGCCGAGCTTTAATTAAAAAAAATGAAACGGACCGGGCCTTGGACGTGTGGTCTTGGGCCGGGCCGGGCTTTCCAGATTAAGGCCCGTGCAGACCTCTAGGCCATATCCCTAGTAAAATTAATTTAAGAACAAAACTACTTCCTTTGCTGAGAAGCAATAGATAGGGTTCGTTCTCTGAGAGAGACCGTTGATGACTTTATTCCATTCTTATGAAGTTTATTGCGATAACCGAATTCAGAATTTGTAATAGTTTCTTTGCTTTTAGTGAGAACGGAAATCCCAAAGCACCAAAAACTAATTTTTTCAAGACTTACCTATTATTAATAAAATCATTAAGAAAAAAATTCTCGAAAAAAAAATGAAACTGTCCAGAATCGCAAGAATTTCAGTGCAGATTTAAAAGTGGGAGAAATCAAAGAATGCGAAATTAAATTTTAATTTGTTTACTTTCTAACTAAAAAAGTATTTTTGCTGTAGCTTAGAGAGAATTTCCAGAATTACAGTTCAAGGATTCAAATAACCTTGCAGCCCCAAAAAGAAGCAAATCAAACGCAGATCTCTTTTAAAACAAAAAACAACATCATTTAAGAAGCACATAGCAACAAACCAAAAATTTTACCGTAGGTGAACCTCAGTGCAAGACGAATTTCTAACTTTTTGTCCCAGATTACTGATAATATTTCAATAAATTGTATTGATTATTTAACTGCAAATGCAATTAACAAAAGTGGTCTGGGTAGAGAATATCAGCGCAAAGGGATGGGGCTTAAAAATTTGTAAGCCAAAAAAGCGGAAGGGGTGTATCAAAAACAGTGTTTGGGCCAATAGAACATTTGCTACATAGGGTTCCTTTTTCTTTTTTATCTTTTTGAAGCCGCCAAAGTGTTAAACACACTTCACTATTTTAGTATAAATTGGGTTTCTTTTACATAAACATTTAAGTACAGTACATATACTTTTTTCTTGAGTTAGCGTAAGGTACACCGGCCCAGAATCTGGCTGCCCACCAGGAATTTTTCTCGTACCCTGGAGACCCAGTCCGCTCATGGAGACATGTACTTCAACTAAAAAAGACATATGCTGTACAGGCTGCAGACAACCCAAAGAAGCATAGAGAGATGCATGCTTGATGTAGCCCAGAAAGATAGGAAAAGGAACTCATGGATCAGGAAAGTCATCATCAACAACCCTGCGTAAGATTTCCGTTGCAGGGGGCCGACTTCATGAAATTATTGATGGGGGGCAGGCGTGAAGAGATCAAACGTGGGAGGAGCACGTCTGTTCCTTTCTCAGGAGGAAAATAAAAATTAAAGAGGGGGAGGGGAGCAAAAAGATGAACTACGAGATTCGACGTATATTTTGAAACGCAATTGTAATTGCTCATCAGCAAATGAACAAGGAAACAAATATTCTTTTGCTGAATATTAATATATTTAATAATGAAATTCAGCCTGCGATTTTATAAAAATATCCAGAGATTTTGTTTCCAAAAGTTTATCACAAAAATGAAAAATTCGCACTGATACTCAAACAAAGAACAAGAAGCGCAAAAAATAAATAGATACATAAAGGCTCTAGAGATTATACGTTTCTGTATTTTTATTTCTTTTATTTTTTATAGTTTTAAACATCACGAGATCATGTCGAACAAAATACGGGGCCGACAATCAAGTTGCTTATCAAATAAGCAATGCTTTATATGGTAAAAAAGTTTACTTATTTTGTAATTAATGAATTTTTCGGAAATAAATCACTTCGGCCTCATAAGATGGAGTTTGGTCCACTTTATGAGGCCAAACGATTATTTAATTAAACAGGACCAAAAATATTGGCCGCCCCGGTGGCGCAGTGGTCTAGGCGATTGCTTCTGATCATTCGTCCGAACAGGGGTCCGGGTTCGAATCCCGGTGAGGCATGGATGTTGTGTTTGTCTTACGGCCCTGGCTCTCTTCCTTCCCTGGAACCAGTGGCCCTAAATTAGGGACGGGCAACTGCTTATAGTCCACTGAGTTGCTCATGGTGGTCGTTAAACCTCCAATACCTTCAATCAGAAAAAAAAAGTAAAATTATTAGGGGGAATCACCTTGCCCCCTATAGTGGCGCCTATGGTCCGTTGCCATATGGCATCAGATTTCAATCGTCTTTTCTTGTTCTACTACCAGCGCATCAAAACTCATCTGGCAAACCCTGTCAGACTAAGGAAGGGGAACCAACGAAGTGCGTCCGGGGCAGACTGTTATAGGGTAACATCCACGTATTCGCGTCTCCAAACACGGAGAAGTCTGTGGAAAATCCCCTGAAAACAGAAGATTAGATGGCCGGCAGAACCGCATCCCACACTGAGCCCAGCGAGTTAACTAACTGAGCTATGCTGGTGGCATCAGGAAAATGACAAGAGTTAATGACATCACGATCAAAGAAAAAACCGTAAAATGGCAATGGGCTGGACATATTGCTACAATTGACTACCGTTGGACAATTGAAATACTAGACGGAATACCGAAGGACAGGAAAATGCCCAAAAGAAGAGCACGAGGGAGGTAAAAGGATGAAATTCGAAAGCATGGAGGAGTGACATGGAAGAGAATTGCACTGAACAGAGAGTTGTGAGCAAAACTTGGGGAGACCTTCATCCAGCAGCAGTATGAGAGTAATTTGATGAAGATATATACACCGTAGTTTCTTAAATAAAATCTCGAAAAACCGAGGCTCCATCATGGCGCCCATGTAGGGAGAAAGAGGGGGAATTTTCTCTCACCTGGAAATCGCACCGTGTCCAAAACACTAATTCTGACTGCTGATTTTCCTGTAGTACTTCTGGATGCATGCGTATGCAGGAAAAATAGGGAAAACGTTGGGAATTTCCAATAGAAGGCACTAATGAAATTTCGCATTGTATGTTTTAGAACAGCGTACATATGTACAGTATGGGAAAGTACACTGCCGAACAATTGCTAAGGACGGATGACAATAGCAACCATAAAATGGAAGGCAGGAAAATGTGGAAATTAGCATAAGTGCGGGATACAGTAAGACGTGTTGTGCGTATGCAAATTTTGGATTGCCGAACTTGTTCGTGACGTCATAGCGCTGATAAGAGATATAAAGGATTTGGCGCGTATTGACCGTTGTTGAAACGCAAAGTTGAAAGGGAAAGAATCAATTGACGAACTTGCAATTTTCAGTATGTCTTCCCGACATAACCTAGATGATTTTACGCGTGGCCGTATTATTGGCAAGATTGAAGAAGGGCGAAAAATAACAGATGATGCCAGGGAGTTCGACGTCAGCCACAGTGTTGTTTCAAGGCTTTGGAAATCATTTCGAACAAATGGAGAGTGTAGCAAACGTCACGCGGGAGGTCGTGTTCGCAGTACGACACCTTCAGAAGATCGGTACATAGTGCTATCAACAAAAAGACACCGGCGCAGCACAGCTAGTGAGGTAGAAAATCAGTTTATGGCTGCTACTGGCAAGCGGATCTCCCGAAAAACTGTCGCCAGACGTTTGCATGAAGAAGGACTATACGCCCGCCGTCCTGTTGTGTGCATCCCATTGTCCAGACGTCACCGTACCGTCCGTTTGCAATGGTGCCATCAACATCGCAATTGGACTGATAACGACTGGTCTGCTGTCCTCTTCTCAGATGAGAGTAGATACAGTTTATCGTCTGATTGTCGACGGCAACTGATCTGGCGTGATAGTGGTACTGCATATTGTCCAGCAAACATACAGGAAAGGGACCGATATCCGACATGTAGTGTCATGGTATTAGCTGGCATCATGATCAATAGCCGTACGTCCCTCTATGTGCTTCCAACTGGGACTATGACTGGCCAACGATACATTAATGATGTTCTGCTACCTCATGTTCGCATGTTCCGTGGTGCTGTCGGTTATAGATTCATTTTCATGGACGACAACGCAACATGTCATCGAACAGTCGCTGTCCAGGAGTGTCTTGAGAGCGAGGATATTTAATGCCTCGTATGGCCACCACGTTCTCCAGATCTGAATCCCATTGAAAATGTGTGGGATGCTTTGGGGAGGAGTCTTGCTGGTCGCCAATGCCCTCCAATAAACAAGGACACCCTCATCCGTGCACTGACAGAGGAATGGGATAAATTACCCCAACAGCTGCTTGATAATGTTGTGCAAAGCATGACATGACGTGTGGAATCTTGCATCGCCCTCCATGGTGGCCATATCCCGTATTGACATCTTACGCCGGAACGCCTGCGGACGGTAATTGCATTTTTTCACGTTTACGCATTCTGCACAAAATGGCCTGTTTGTCTTTTGAACACGTTCCAAAGCCTTCTGGATTTCAGAGCACAATAAATTGTCTTTCTTGTAATGTCCTGGCATTCTGACATTATTTTATTTCACTTGGCATCCAACCACACTTACTTTTTTATGCGCTATATAGCCGTTTATGATCCGTCCTTAGGAATTGTCCAGCAGTGTATAAAAGGCGAAGAAATGAAAAATTGATCCTCTGCAGCAGTTATACGCTGAGATATCTCGAAATTTTTTTCCGGGATCCCCCCCCTTTATTAGGGGTTTAATGACCATCGTGAGCAACTCAGTGGGATATAAGCAGTCGCCTGTCCCTAATTTAGGGTCACTAGTTCCAGGGAAGGGAGAGAGCCAGTGCCGTAATACAAACACAACATGCATGCCTCACCGGGATTCGAACCCGGACCCATCTCGGACGAATGATCAGAAGCTATCGCTTAGACCACTTCACCACCGGGGCGAATCAGGAGTTTGTCTTCAGGCAGGGACGTCGCTAAGGGGTGCGAGGGTGGGCTCAAACCCAGCCTGAAAGTTCAAAATGGGCCATTTTTCAGTATATTTAACTTTAAAATATAATCTGGACTATGCCAAGTAGTAAGTCTTGTGTTTTATTTCATGTAGCCCTACGTATTTTCTCACAGGAAGCAGTGCTGAGACGGGCCGAGCCCGAGCCCGAAAGCTCGATGTCGAGCCCAGTCCCGAAGCGAGCTCGGGCTGCAAAATGCTTAGTGGAGTTCGGGCTCGGGCTCTGAGAAAGGGAGATAATTTTCTTCCTTTTTTCTTTTAATGTGATTTTGTGCGATTTAGCACACGAGACATTTTTACACTTTCTAGTTCTCAAAGAGAATTCTTCGGCAACTGGGTCTAGATGGGGAGAAGGAATTCGGCAGAGCTCTTAATTCCGGGCTTGAGTAACAAATACCATAAGCCATGAATTACTGGATTTCTGCGAAGGAAAAATTTCTTCAAGAACGATAGATACAGTAGTAGATACCACGCTGACGAAATTTTGCTCCATACCTCTACGCGGCAACACCCTGCTAATTCTGTTGAGGAACGTACGATGTAGATTGCTGTGCTGCCCGAGTTTTCCTGATGCTGGCGCCCCGATAAGCATTTGAGGAAGAAATAAATGCTCAAAGAAACTGTAGAAATACACTGACGGAAAAAAAATCCCAACACCACGAAAAAATAGTTGTAGAGGAATGAAATGGCGGCAATACATTTGTATAGGTAACATATTTAATCGATTAAGGTTTCAAGATCACAGCTTATTGTAAGCGCGAGAATAGCCATTTTAAATGTGAAATGCTGGTACATTAATAACCGGTGTAACCGCCAGAATGTTGAATGCAAGCACGCAAACGTTCATGCATTGTGTCGTACAGGTGCTGGATGTCAGTTTGTGGGATGGAGTTCCATGCCTGTTGCACTTGATCGGTCAATACAGGGACGGTTAATGCTGGTTGGGGGTGACGCTGGAGTTGTCGTCCAATGATGTCCCATACGTGCTCGATTAGTGAAAGATCTGGTGATCTAGCAGGCCACGGCAACATGTCGACACTCTGTAAAGCATGTTGGGTTACAACAGCGGTATGCGGGCGAGCGTTATCCTGTTGGAAAACACCCCTGGAATGCTGCTCATGAATGGTAGCACAACAGGTTGAATCACCAGACCGACGTACAACTGTGCCGTCAGGGTGCGTGGGATAACCACGAGAGTGCTCCTGCTGTCATAGGAAATTGCTCCCTAGACCATAACTCCAGGTGTAGGTCCAGTGTGTCTCGGCCGCAGACAGGTTGGTTGCAGGCGCTCACTTGGCCTCCTCCTAACCAACACACGGCCATCACTGGCACCCAGCCAGAACCGCCTTTCATCAGAAAACACAACAGATCTCCACTCCGTCCTCCAATGAGCTCTAGCTTGACACCACTGACGTCGCAAACGGCAGTGGTTTGGAGTAAGTGGAATGCACGCTACAGGGCGTCTGGCTCGGAGCTGTCCTTCAAGTAACCGATTTGTAACAGTTCGTTGTGTCACGGTGGTGGCAACTGCAGCTCGAATTGCTGCCGCAGACGCGGTACGATGCGCCACGGTCATACGCCGTACGCGGCGGTCTTCCCTCTCAGTAGTGCCACGTGGCTGGCCGGAACCCGGTCTTCTTGAGGCAGTACCTTCCCTTGACCACCGCTGCCAACAATCACGCACAGTGGCTACATTCCTGCCAAGTCGTTCTGCAATATTGCGGAACGAAAATCCGCCTTCTCGTAGCCCTATTACACGACCTCGTTCAAACTCCGTGAGCTGTTGATAATGGCTTCTTCGTCTTCTTAAAGGCATTCTTGACTAACAACAACACCCTACGTCGAATCTCAACGATAACTAACGCTCACGAACATTACAGCACGTATTTACAGCAAACCTGCTTTGCATGTTCCGAGGGGCGCTACTAGCGCCATACGTATGCGCCGAGCGCGAAATTTGCATAGACGTCATCTTACAGATGTACTCTCACCGCCTACCAACTGTCGTTTAGCTAACACAACCCCTTCTTGGTGTTGGGATTTTTTTTCCCGTCAGTGTAGATAGACGTCCGTTCCCCACGCCGCAGTTGAGAAAAACATCAGGTAATTGAACGCCGAGGAAAGAGTGGAAGTCTGGAAGAGGAGATTTTTTAAATTCCTAAACAGGTTAACCATAGTTTTCGGGCTCGTTAGGGCCCGGGCTTTATCTTAAAATATGAAATTCGGTCTCCGGCGGGCTCGGGCTGGGGATGACATACTTTGGGCTCGGACGGGCTCGGGCTCTTAAAATTGAGTCCAAGCTCAGCTCTGATAGGAAGTTCGTTGTTTATTTCTCAGTAGAAAGGTTATCCAAATAGCATCCGTAGGGCCATGAAAATTCAATTGCCCTCCGCTCTTCCAGTTCCTTAGTTTAAGCCTCCTCTTCATGTTTGTATGCGCAGGGGGCTAATGAGGAGGGTAGATAGGAATTCACTGAGGGGGTCACTACTAATTGTTCTGATGTTTGTTTTCTTTACAAAATAAGGCAATCCAACACGGAAAGTGGAGTCTAAAGCTACACTAGCGCTCTTAAGTCTGCCCTGGGACAGTGAAAGTGCAGGAAGTGGCTTCCGACTGCTTTGTAGGAGAGGAGTGCAAGGCAAATTCGTTGGCTTGAAGGAAGGGAGTTAAGGAGAGGGAGGGATGCGAGGTATTGTGACTGCGTGGCACCATTTAAAATTTGATTTAGATGAACAGAAACGACGTTTTCCTTTAAATTGTTCGAGTACAGTACTAGTTTTGTAAGCAATAATGCAAAATTTTGAAAAGCAATTAAAGACAATGCATTCAGAGCAAGAAAAAGTTGAAGGCGACATTCTAGTAACACTTGTATCTTACACCAGTAGCGTAACTAGTGAGACCTGTGCATGTGTGTCCAGGCGGAGCGGGGGGGGGGGGGGGTAGATTGCGCGAATTCCTTTGTAGCCGGTAGTGAAAAGCATTAAAAATTAGTCCTTTCAGTGTTTCGTAAAAAAAAATAAAAAAATTCTCAAGCTTGCCCCAGCAAAAATTAATGCTTGCCCACCCTTCGCCCATCCTGATTTCGACGTCTCTGTCTTCAAGATATTTTTTTATTCTCTGTGACCAACTGAGTGGTCTCCGGTGGTTTCGTAGCGCGTACAACGTAAATAGCCAAAAGGATCTTTATTGTCCTAACATGCTATTTAAATTCATTTATTCATCTTTTTTATGTAGTTTTTGTGTCTTTTTTCCAATGAAATTTATGTGTTGCGTGTGTCGTAAACATTTGGTGGCGCAGTGGTCTAAGCAATGGCTTCTGATCATTCGTCCGAGAGGCGTCCGGGTTCGAATCCCGTGTGGCATTGATGTCGTGTTTGTCTTACGGCACTGGCTCTCTTCCTTCCCTGGAGCCAGTGACCCTAAATTAGGGACGGGCGATTGCTTATAGCTACGCCCGAATTTCCGCGATTGTTTTCGCGAATTTTAGGGGGTTTCTGTAATTTTGCGAATATCAAATACATCCGCGATCTTCAGATTTTTTCCCTATTTTTGCCGAATTTTCATTACAATTTTTAGATTATTTTTGACATTTAAATAATTTCTGTTATTGATTTAAAATTTTTTTGTTATTTTTGACATTTAAATAATTTTTGTTATATAATTAGAATTTACCCGAAAAATATACCGCAAAGCAATCCTACTCCAAAATCCAAACCAAAACTTAAAACCTTGAATTACCCTTCTAGATTGTTCGTTACAAAGAGGCGCTTATGCCGCCCCGGTGGCGCAGCGGTCTAAGCGATGACCTCTGATCATTCGTCCGAACGGGATCCGGGTTCGAATCCCGTGAGGCATGGATGTTGTGTTTGTCTTACGGCACTGGTTCTCTCCCTTCCCCGGAACCAGTGACCCTAAATTAGGGACGGGCGACTGCTTATAGCCCATTGAGTTGCTCACGGTGGTCGTTAAACCTTCAATCAAAAAAAACAAAAAAACCTCAAATAAAAAAAAAAAAAATTAAAAAAACTTTGATGACAAGAAGGTGCAGTGGACATTTGCATATGGTGCTTGTGTATGCTATTTGTATTCACAATTTATGTTTGTCCCTTCCTGAAAACTAAGCTATGGGCGCCCACGGGCCCCACCGCTTTTAAAAATTCCTGTTTGCTGGCGCTTGATTTCAGCCCTAACGGCGACACGTTTACGTAGTAAAAGCAAATATCAGACACAGGTAAAACTCTTTTCTAATGTTCCAATCCCAAGAATAAGTTGAACATCCTTTTCTTCGTAACTCGTGCAAAGGCAAACAACATTACCATTTGATATTTATCTCCCCGAACCACCTGCGGAGGTGACCTGTGTACTCAGCCGCGTCTGCTGATGCATTTGAAAAGGTTTCCAACAGCGGCAAAAGTGGTGCATATTTTCTTCTTTCTTTCTTTTTTTTTTTTTTTTTTTAGCTTTTCATGTAAAGTGCGCTTGCTTCGTTCAGCAGGCAATTGTCTTCAGCGGAACTCCCTGCTGTTATCTACTCTGCTAGTCGCAATTTGAAATGGCGACCTTCTCCTCTCTCTCTCCTTCTGTCATTGTCCAATAGCATTGTCCTTCTAATTGCATGTGTTGTCAGAAGCTATTCAAAACTATGTTTCGAAATTCTTGCAGATACAACACAATGTGTGA
This sequence comes from Macrothele yani, assembly GCA_039090855.1. Lineage (NCBI taxonomy): Eukaryota > Metazoa > Arthropoda > Arachnida > Araneae > Macrothelidae > Macrothele > Macrothele yani. The sequence goes on from CM077003.1 coordinate 31,399,928, forward strand.
TCATAGTCTGGCTGCAAAGAAAAACAAAGAAAGCTGATAGGTTTGTTTGGTCTGGGTCAGTGATTCTCATACTTTTATTCTTCCTCTTCGATTAATTGATTTTTTTGTTCGTGATAAATGAAAAGGATGGATTCGTTTAGCACGTAATACTAATTCAATTCCAGATTTCACTTATGTTGTGAAATTTTAAAAACTTCTCGATTATTTTACTGGTCAATTATAAGCATAGAGTTTTGTAAATCTCAGGACGTGCTGGACAAAAAAGATGTCGCAAGGGTGTTTATGCACTCATTTTCTTTAAAATAAGAAAATAAATAAAAAATTGTTGTTTTTAATCACTATCCAGTAGTAAACTTTTTAACACTTTTGATATAGTGCCCGTTTTCCATTCAATTATCATGTTTCTAAGTAAATTTGAATATATTACGGGCAAAAAATGATCTTGTTTTCCTCCACCTTTTTTTTTTTTTTTTTTCGTAATGACTGTTTCATTTCTCAATAGATTTGAAAAATGTTTGTTGTATGGAATTCAGCATAGAATTATAAATGACATAACATACAAAATTTATTTGTACTAAAACAATATATTCAATACTAGCAGGGGTACCCGGCATTATCCGGGTAAATATTACTATTCGTGGAATCACCTAGTTCAGCGGGTTAATGAATGAAAAAGATATTCCTGTAATTTTCCAGTAAATTTATTTTACTTTATTTAGGTTATTGCTTTTTGGTAAAAAATTTTTTGGGTTTTTCCATTGGGAGCAAAAATGTTGAGATTTTTAGGATTGCCAACCCTTGAGCAGGCGAAGTAGAGTTGTCCATGTGAAAAGCAGGGTTCCTCTAAATTAATGCCAGCCACTGCCAATGAATGACTGGCTGATGCGGTAATATTTCTGCCAAAAAAAAAAAGTAGCCGTGGTGGTTGCAAATGTGAAAAATAAAAAAATAAAAAATACTTTATTTAGTTAATTTACTTTTACGAAACAAACAAGAAAGGAAGAGGAATGGGAATACTTAGCTTCGAAAAGGCATCTATAGAACTGTCATAGATCTAACGTACGCTTCTGAGAAACCCGCGACACTGAAATAAAATATACCTATGTCATGTCGCGTGCATGCGACTTGGCATTGATCATCCTTTTGTTTACCGTTTTGAATTCTGAAAATCTGGAACTCTCTATTTACATTACATTGTATTTCTGCCTGATAAAGCCGCCCGTTGGTGGTGAAAGCTGACGTTTATTCATTTGTGTTTTTAATACACCGTTAAACGGATATTTTTGCACTTTATTGTTATACCGAAGATCGGGTATTGGAGTGCTAAATTGTGTTGCAGTTCTTAAAAGTACAAAATGGAGCTTTTTACGAAAATTCTGTGTGGGGCCCCTTGACCCCGGGCTCCGACCCCATCCGAAAACTCTCTACGGTCTGAGTTATAATAGAATACTATGAGATAGTGTACCAAATTTGGTGGTTCTAAATTGAAAACTGTAGATTTTACGGAAATTTTGTAAGGGGGAGGTACCTTGACACCGGGCTTCGACCCCTTCTAAAAACCGTTCACGGTCTAAGTTAAGGTGCCATGAGATAGCATAGCAAATTTGGTGGTTCTAAATTGAAAACTGTAAATTTTACAGAAATTGGGGGGAGGGGGGCTTGACCTCGGGCTCTGACCGACCCAGGGCTCTGACCCTTTCCAAAAACTGTCTACGGTGTACATTAGGGTACCATGAGATAGTATACAAAATTTGGTGGTTCTAAATGAAAAACTGTAGATTTTATAAAATTTTGTGTGTGGGCCTCTTGACCCCGGGACTCGGCCCGTTTCAAAAACCGTCTACGGTCTAACTTAGAGTAAGTACCATGAGATAGTATATCGAATTTGGTGGTTCTAAATTGAAAACTGTAGATTTTACGGAAATTTTGTGTGGAGGCCCATTGACCCCTGGCTCCGATCGACCTCTTCTAAAAACTGTCTACTGTCTAAGTTAGAGTACCATGAGATAGTATACCAAGTTTGGTGGTTCTAAATTGAAAGTTGTAGATTTTTATAGCGGACATACAAACAAGCAAACATTCAATTTTATATATACATTCAATTTTATGTATACAGCATTTCAAAAGTGTATGCTGAATAACAGGGGTTGGTCAAAATAATGTGAACACCTGGGAAATAGGCAATATACCTTTATTAATAAGGTGCTGGCCTATCATTTGTCTTTAATATAGCTTCCAACTTTCTTCATATAGCTTTTGAACAGCCTCCAGTGGAATGTTGTATCATTTGTCGATCAGAACACCACCCAATTGCTTCAGAGATGCTGGAGGATGGAATCTGCGATAATATTCAAGGCAGGTGATTCAGCTGGCCAGGGTAGATGTTGAAGTTCATCTTGGTGCTCCTGAAAGCAAGACTGGGCTGTTCTGGTTAGGTGTATAGGCGCGTTATCAGGAAAAACAGCATCATAGTTGAGAAGTAGCATTTGGACCATAGGATATACTTGATCACCTAGAATGTTCAAGTACTAGCTGGCAGTAACTAAACCATGTGTAGTAGTGATGGCGCGAGCCGAATGCCAAGATATATACACTGTAAAAAATAAGTGGTGTGAATTCACGGAAAATTTCTGAAAATAACGAGCAGCAAAGTTGCCTGTAGGTATCCGTGTTTTTCAGACATTTCCGCTTTTAAAAGTGTCCGGTTTTTTTTAGCACGTCTTTTGTAAAAAAAGATCGTGCTTATGTTATCGGTTTGTCCCTCCGTCCGTCAGTCCGTCCGTCCGTCTGTACCCACGGTATCTCTGCAACTATTAGTCCGATTTGAAAAATTCTTTTTGCATTCGAAAGCTTGAAATATGCGAATGGTGATCCTTTATTTCGTTTTTTTTTTTTTTTTACGGTGTACAATTTCGCCGCTAGAGGGCGTAAATGCAGATGATGTCGAATTCAAAAATACGTTTTATTCCACATATTTGCTTCTAAACATCCGATTGAAAAAATCTTTTATCTTTCGATTCCATTTATGTCGAAGAGTATTTTGGATATAGTTTCTTTTTCAAATTACGCACAGATTATCCGCTAGAAGGCGTAAAAGTAAATTGCATTTTTTTCGATAACTCGTCTTCTAAAACTCCGCTTTGAAATTTATTTTTTTCAGCGGATACATCTCCTGATGCACTATCTTTTGCATATAACTTCAAATTTATGGTAAAGAATACTTTGGCCACCAGGGGGCGTAAGTGTTAATTTTCGCTTCTGATGTCTTTGTCATAAAATCTGAGCTTCTAAAATGTCGATTAAAAAAATTCTTTCGTGGACTGATGCCACTCACATCGATAAACCTTTTCGGAATATTTTCTTCCTAAAATATTCCACAGTTTCTCCGCCAGGTGGCGTAGATGTATATCTTATTTTTGTCAATATCTCGACTTCTAGGAGTCCGATTTGAAAAATTCCTTCTTTGTTGGATAGTGTTTCTAGTGTGACATGTGGTTCATATAATTTCAAAATTTTCAAGTAATTCATAGACTTTCCGCTAGGGTGCGTAAATGTAAATTGCGTTTTCCCCTATATCTCTGCTTCTAAATCTCCGATCTGAAAAAAATTTTCTGCACCGGATACAGCTCCTGATGGGAAATCGTTTGCACATAATTTCTAATTTTTGTAAAAAAATGGTTTGGCCACCAGGGGGCTTAAACCTTAATTTCCGCTTCTGATGTATTTGCAGCAAAATATGAGCTTCTAAATTCCCAATTGAAAATAACGTCGTTTGTGGACCGATACTACTCATGTCGACAAACCTTTTAGAAACATTTTCTTCTTAAAATAGTGCACGTTTTCTACGCCAGGGGACGTAGATGTATATCTTATTTTTGCCAATATCTCGACTTCTAAGAGTCCGATTTAAAAAATTCCTTCTTTGTTGGATAGTGTTTCTAGTGCGACATGTTTTTCCTATAAATTCAAAATTTTCAAGTAATTCATAGAGTTTCCGCTAGGGGGAGTAAAGGTAAATTGCGTTTTCCCCTATATCTCTGCTTCTAAATCTCCGATCTGAAAAATTCTTTCTGCACCGCATACAGCTCCTGATGGGAAATCGTTCGCACGTAATTTCAAGTTTTTGTAAAAAAATTTCTGGCCACCAGGTGGCGTAAGTCTTAATTTCCGCTTCTGATGAATTTGCAGCAAAATATGAGCTTCTAAAATCTCGATTGAAAAAAGTCTTTTGTGGACCGATACTACTCATGTCGACAAACATTTTAGGAACATTTTCTTCTTGAAATAATTCATGGTTTCTACTCCAGGGGCGTAGATGTATATCTTATTTTTGTCAATATCTCTACTTCTAAACGTCCGATTTGAAAAATTCCTTCTTTGTTGGATAGTGTTTCCGATGCGAAATGTTTTCCTATAAATTCCAAAGTTTCAAGTAAATCAGAGACTTTCCGCTAGGGCGCACAATGGTAAATTGCGTTTTCTGGTCCTAAAACTCCGATTTGAAAAAATCTTCCTGTATCGCATACAACACCTGACTGAAAATATTTTTCACGTAATTTCTAATGTTTGGTAAAGAATGGTTTGGCCACCAGGGGTCATAAGTGTTAATTTCTACTTCTGATGTATTTGTAGCAAAATCTGGGCTCCTAAAAACTCGACTAAAATTTTTTTTCTTGGACCGATACCGCTCATATGGATAAACCTTATGTGAATACTTTCTTCCTAAAATAATGCATGGTTTTCCCACTAAGGGACGTAAAATCACATCTTATTTTTGTCGATAACTCTGTTTCTAAGAGTTCGTAAGCTCACGATTCCATTTACAGCAATATCTGAGGGATTAAAGACCGGATTGAAAAATTTCTTTCTTCCGTCAGATACTACTGTTTTCCATACCGGTTCCATTGACTTTGAATAGCTTTGATAAATTTAATTTGCGTCAGAACGGATTCAAAAGACGTGCTTATTACACCCGAAAATTCGGTGTCATCTTTCTTGTTTTTATTATTATTGGAGGTTTAAGGACCACCGTGAGCATCTCAAGGGGCTATAAGCAGTCGCCTGTCCCTAATTTAGGGCCACTGACTCCAGGGAAGGTAAGGACCAAGCGCTTTAAGAGAAACAAAACATCCATGCTTCACCGGAATTCGAACCCGGACCCATCTTGGGCGAATGATCAGAAGCCATCGCTTAGCCCACCGCCTAGTTTATTTTAACTTCCGCATTTTCACAGATTTTCCGTAGACAGAAATTCCGTTTATTTCAGAGAAGTCCATTCCAGGTTTTTCCGTATTTAAACTGAAATCCTGCAACTGTGCCCAGATAATAGTTCTGCTCTACTCAGAATTGAACCAAGACCGTTTGAACAGGTAACGAACGCCTTTACCAACTAAGCCACAGACACACGGGAACTGGGGTCACGTACATCGTAAAACAAATTACGCGACAATGAAGTAGTTTTTTTTGTGTGTGTGTGTGTGTGTCATTAATACGAGTGATTCAGTCATTTTATTTTCTGTTAGAGCCTTTTTTTTTTTTTTTTTTCTGAATAGGTTTCCAATATTTTTTTTTTTTTTTTTTCTGTAGGAGGACTTTCCCCAAATGAAGCATTTTTCATCGTGGTTTTTCGAAGCACCAAAATGCTTTTTAAAGATAACTGACAATGACTTTCAGTTATCTTTAAAAAATATTAAATGTACTTTTTTATAGTATTATTTCACACACACACACACACACAAAACTAAATATAAAATTTACTCTTGATAGTTATGACAGCTTTTGTTTTAAGTTGTCCAAATACTGATACACAGACACCGTATAATCATCTGTACAATAAGTACCCAGTTTCTTACAGTAACACAATATACACTGAGTGGCCACTTTATTATGACCACCCCCTCAGTACTTCGTTGGGCCACCTTTTGAATTTAATACTGCGTCGATTCTTCGTGGCATGGACTCTACGAGATGTTGATAGGTGGTTTGTGGAATCTGAGACCATGCTTGATGAATAGCACTTTCCAAGAGTGTGAGATTGCAGGGTTGTGGATCCAGCTGTCTGATGGCTCGTTCAACTTCATCGCACAAATTCTCAATGGGGTTGAGATCTGGAGATTGTGGGGGCCACCTAAACAAAGTAAACTCACCGGCATGTTCCTGAAACCAAACCTGTACAATACGAGCACTATGGCAGGACGCATTTGTAACGTACCAGGAGATGTGACGTACCTGCCAGAAGGACGCACACGACATAAAGGCAGATAGGAATCAGAATAAAATGTCCGCGTAGCTCAATTGGTAGAGCAACTTGTTCCGGAATAAGCGGACTCGGGTCGAAAAAAAAAAAATAAGGGGGAGATGATGTAACGTACCAGGAGATGTGACGTACCTGCCAGAAGGACGCACACGACATAAAGGCAGATAGGAATCAGAATAAAATGTCCGCGTAGCTCAAATGGTAGAGCAACTTATTCCGGAATGAGTGGACCCGGGTTCGAATCCCGGCGTAGACCAAAAATGACGGAGAAATTTACTTCATTATAATGGCGCCCGAACTATCCGGATGACCCGACCGTTCACAATCTCGCAATGGTGTGATGTTATTTCCACACCGCGATATAGGAAAAATAAGAGCAGCACTTCGAAAAAAAAAAAAAATAAGGGGGAGATGATGTAACGTACCAGGAGATGTGACGTACCTGCCAGAAGGACGCACACGACATAAAGGCAGATAGGAATCAGAATAAAATGTCCGCGTAGCTCAAATGGTAGAGCAACTTATTCCGGAATGAGTGGACCCGGGTTCGAATCCTGGCGCGGATAGAAATGACGGAGAAATTCACTTCGTTATACATTATCTTGTTGAAAGTAGCCATCGCCATTGGGATAAACCATCCATATGACAGGATGCACTTGGTCCGCAACGATGTTTAGATATGATGTGCCAGCCAGACGTTGATCAACACGAATTAAAGAGCCCAAAGCTTGCCAGGAAAACATTCCCCAAACCAAAAACGTTGCCTCCACCAGCTTGAAGGGTTGTAGCAATGCATTTGGGGTCCATGCTTTCGTGCTGTTTCCGCCAAATTCTCACTCGGCCATCGGCATGATGCAACTGAAAACGTGATTCATCGGACCACATAATTTGTTTCCAATTATCGACTGTCCAATCCTAGTGCTCCTGCGCGAACTGGAGACTTTTTTCTTGTTAACTGCAGACAGCAAAGGTGTTGGAACAGGCCTTGGGCTGCCATATCCCATCCGATGCAGTGTACGGCGAACAGTGCGTGCAGATATGATTTGAGGGGATCCTTGATTAAGATGGTCTGTAATTTGCTGCACTGTTGCCCTTCTGTTGTCTGTTACCAGTCTGGACACTCTCCGTTCCGCCCGAGCAGCCACTAGTCGATGACCACCACACGTTGCACGTAGAGACCCAGTTTTTTAGCTGACAGTTCAGTCTTTAAACACTTTAACAACAGCTGCTCTGGAGCATTTAATGAATGCGGCGGTTTCTGTGATACTCGCTCCATGGCTCCGAGCTCCTACAATCATTCCACGTTGAAAGTCCGTCAAATCGCATTTTTTACCCGTCTCGTCACCCAAAAATCACTTCTACTACTGTCGCAAGCACTAAGCTTCCCTTTTTATACTAGTCTCGCATTCTGGCGGCTATAGCGTGCAGCCATAGCTCATTTGCTTAAAACTGTCAGGTGGTCATAATAAAGTGGCCACTCAGTATTTATATTAAATAGCTGGTGCACAAAATAGGGAAAGGAGAAGAAACATCTTGTGCCACAATAAATAAAATTCATGAGATATGCTATCCATAGTATCCGATCTCGCTACGGAACTTCAAAATTCAACAGACGATTGAAACTTAAAAGTTAGTCAGTCCCTTAAGTATTCACACGAATCGCTCCTATTGCCGGCAATTTCTCGTCATAAGGATACGGGAAAAGTGAGAATGTAGTTTTTCTGTTAATATACGAAAGGAATTGCTGAAAGGTTTCTGAAAATTCAGAATTTTCCGTTAACACACCTCGCAAACGGCAATTTACTGTCAATATAAGAGAGAAACTAAAGTAAAGTTTCTGAAAATTCAGAATTTTCCCGCGGTACGAAAAATCCGTGAAATTCAGGTTTCTTTCCGTCATTTCACGGAAAGAGTTGTATCGGAAATATGCTTCGCTAATTCACGAAAGAAATGACGGAAAGTGGCTCGTGAATTTCAGAAATTCTTTTACCGTGTAGCCAGTCAAATCATCACAAATCTACCCCCATGTTTGACAGTTGCAACCAGATATTCCGAATTGTAAGCTTCCTTGGGTGTTCTCCATACATAAACCCGCCCTATTGTTGGGAGTAATGTTAATGAGGACTCACTGGACCATATCACACGTTTCCAATCATCAGCTGTCCAGGTTTTATGCTAATGACTCCATCCTTTTCGCATTGCAGTGTGGGTTTCTGTGATTAAAGGTTTAGCAACTGCAGTTCTTCCATGGATATTGGCTTTGTTAACTTTTCTGCAGACTGTATTTGTGAAAACATAGTTTTCCAGGTGGATATTGAGTTCTGCTGTCAGTTTTGCTGCAGTAGTTTGGTGCTGTTTGGACCAGTAGCATTCCGAGTGGAGATGAGAGGCTTGTGGGGAGCCGCACGACCACGGTAACCCATGGAATGAAGTTCTGTGCGAATGGCGCGTGTACATCCCGAGGTTCCACCATTTTTACTCATCTGTACACTGAGGTCTTGTGCATCACTCTGTCGATTAGCTGTAACGACTCTCCTGAGGCTTCGACGTCCTCTATCACTGATTTTCTTTGGTCTGCAGGTATGTTTTGCTGCTTCAGGCACGCCATGTGTCTTCCACTTATTCAGTAAATTCAAAACAGTTGACTTTGGTATGTTTAAACGCCTCTCGGTTTCTCTTATGGACAACCCACTAATATAACACCCAACAATCTTTCCTTTCTGAGTCAGTTCTCTCGCGCTGCGACATTTTCACTCAACCTCACAGTGCTATATGATCGCGGTCAGCTGCGGGCTTGTTTTTATACCGTTTGCAGCTGCACCGTGCATCTTAACAAAGCAGCGGATCCGTTCATATGCTTTTAAAGGGGTGTCCGGTGACTTTTGTCAATATAGTGTATAGAAGTAAGATACACAACACATAATCAAAACGTTTTTTTTTTTTTTTTTTTTAGTGTAGCCTATATAACATTAACCCCTATAATCAGGGTGTTCACACATTATTTTGTCCAAACTCTGTATTAATATTGATTTTTAATAACCTTTGGCTGATGTTAACAAATAGAAACATCTTCTTTCATAATAAGTTTCTAATTACAATATGCAAATAATTACGAAAAGATAACTTAGGTTCCCCCGCAGAAATCGGAACATCCATAAGCAACCGACCATGCCCGTACTCGGCGCCTGTGAGGTCAATATAATGATGAAATATGTTTGTCTCCTTCTAACGTGTGTTTGAATCAGGTGTCCTGCCGGTCATTTAGTCTGCGGTTTTTGCCGGTTTTTCTGTGGGCTTCCTGTGGTTAGGGACTCTAATGCTTAGATGGTTCCCTGTAAAGTCGGCCTCGGATGCACTTTGTCCTTAATCCGAATGCAACAAAGGAATGGAAAGCCGGCTGCATTAATTTGCCAGTAATCCTCAAGGGCGCACATTCGTCTTTGCGGGACTCAATCTGTCATGGACGGACGAGATGGATGGATGGTACTATTTATACCACAAGTTTCTAGGATTGCCCAAACACTTTCGATTTCCAGAAGATGCGAACATTGCGCTTGCTTTTTTTTTTTTTTGCTTTTTTCTTTCCAGCAGCGAAGAACTGAAGTTTAGCTGCTTGTATCCTACCTAAGTTACTTCATGAACTTGTGGCATTAGCAGAAGGGCTGATGGCGTGACAGATCCATGTTCCCTCCAGTAGGTGCACTTTGGAACGACCAAACTAGGTCTGGAATTTTAGTCTTGTGTACACAAGGGCGCCCATGGGAGAGGGGGGCTCGTGCCTCCCACCCCCACCCCCCATACACCCCAGCAGTTGGTATAGCCAAATTTTTTATAAATTTAAAACACTGAAATAGACGAAACCTTTTTTTAAAAATAATAAGATATTAATGATTGATTGCATCAATTATTTCTGTTGTATTTTAGTATCTTGTACATTTACTAAAATGTTTGACAACCTTGAAGGAGGTAAGAATTTTTCTTAGTCCCCCCCTTCCTCTAAAAGTACTCATATGAGCGCCACTGCATGTACATACAAGAGAACACCTTATAAACTGCCTCATGAAAATAATTCGGTTAGATTCTGGATGAGAGACAACTGGTGAAATATGTATTATTAAACAATATTCAGTCGTGAGCACATTTGAACAACAATTTAACGATGAAATAATTTTAGAAATCCGCTTAGGACTGAATGCAGCATCAAACTACGTTCAATACTTTGCATATATATTTCAAACTACGTTCATGTCTTTGCATATATTTTTGATCCTGGTGTTTTTGGGTCCTGGTGTTGTACCAGATAATTATTTTCCTTTGATAACTTATTTCCTTTGGTTTTGAATCCGTAGTTATTCACAGACTAGACAATATTTCACGTGAGTGGCAGAGTGAATACTAATAGTAAAATCGTTTAGGGTATGAAACATCTGCATGCGAGCTGAGAACAGAAAATGGCAAGCCCTAAAGTCAATGTCTGGTGTGGTGTGACTTGCTACAAAGTCTATGGTCCTTTTTTCTTTGCTGAGCACACAATGCGCTCGGGATTATATCTGGACATGCTACAGATCTTCATCGTACTTCAGCTGGACCAGTTTTTTTCTTTTCAGCACGAATTATCTCCACGACACTCGGCGACAGCAGTAAGCAAATTCTTGAACAGCACGTTCAACCAGTGGCGTAACCATGTTTCAAAATCGGGGGGGGGGTCGGACCACACATACACAGTGATCGGAAGAAGAGGGCCGGGGCCATGGCCAATGGGTCAGCCGTGACCATGAATCGTTGCAGGCAGCCATTCGCTGTAGAACGTGCACCTGAAAACTCTCAGTCAATCTGGTGTGTGGAATGCAACGTCACACATATTTAGTTTTTGAAGCGCTGGAGAAGAGACTCTTATTTTCCCCCTCTCGCGGTGTGAAAAGAGCATCACACCATTGCGAGATTTTGAACGGCCGGGTCATCCGGAAAGTTCGGGCGCCATTGTAACGAAGTAACATTCTCCGTCATTTTTGTCCACGCCGCTGATCGAACACGGGTCCCCTCATTCCGGAATAAGTCGCTCTACCAATTGAGCACAGCGGACGTTCGTTCTGACTGCTATCTGCCTTTATGTCGTGTGCGTCCTGCTGAGCAGCCATGTCACTAGACAGATGGCGTTATGCAAATGTTACGCTGTGGGCGGCCCTGTAAACGGAAACGACATGACTTATGCAGCGATCGGACAATATAAGGAGTGATGCGACGGGAATCAGTAAGAGTCGGACGCAGTATGGGTAAGACGAAGGATCTAAGCGCATTTGATCGTGGGCAAATTGTCGGGGCCCGACGAATGGGTCACTCCGTTTCGGAAGTCGTGCAGGCACTGGGATTTTCACGAGCCACTGTGTCACGGGTGCACCGTGAGTACATCGAATCCGGTAAAACCATCCCCGCAAGGGCCAACTGCCGTGGACAACAGTGTGTGGATGAGCGGGGTCATCGTCGGCTAGCTCGCATTGTAACAGCGGATAGACGGGTCACAGTGCAAGAAATCACTCGGCAATTTAACGCTGGTGCACAAAAAACGTGTAAGCAGCCACACCATCCAGAACCATCTCCTCGCTATGGGGTACCGAAGCCATCGTCCCACGAGGGTACCGCTGCTGACCGCACATCACAGGGTGCAAAGATTAGCATGGGCGCGGGAACATCGCCACTGGACCCTAGACATGTGGAAAAATGTTGCCCGGACTGATGAGTCGAGATTCACGTTGGTACATGCGGATGGCAGGATACGAAAACGGCGCAAACCGCATGAAGCGATGGATCCTTCTTGCCAGCAGGGTACTCTTCAAGCTGGTGGGGGTGGCATTCTCATCTGGGGACTGTTTACGTGGACTAAAATGGGACCCCTGGTACGTATGACATCGTCCCTCACAGGTCAACGTTACCGGGATATTCTGGACAATCATTTGCTCCCGTTTGTGCGTCTTCAACATCCCACTGGGGACCTCATCTTGCAACACGACAATGCACCGTGCCATCGCTCCCGAATCGAATCCGAATGGTTGGATGAACACTCCACCGATGTGACCTCGCTTCCTTGGCCAGCTAGGTCTTCTGACCTCAATCCCATCGAGCACATCTGGGATGCCATCGGGAGAGATGTTCGAGGCTCTGACCTTCCTCCATCAAATCTTCGTGAGCTGTGGGAGCTTGTTCAAGGGTCGTGCATCCGTATGGCTTCCCAACGCTTCCGGTGTCTTGTCGAGTCCATGCCGAGACGAATCTCCGCCGTCATCAGGGCGAAAGGTGGTGCTACACGTTACTAGACACGTATCTCTAATTAAATTGCTCTTCAGTGTATAACGCTGAACTCTCTCACTTTTTTTTTTTTCAGCCTTCCTGCAAAAACTTCTGCGAAGGGTTTATGGAAGAGGTTGCTGCCATCCTCTGCCTCTCTGATTCCCGTTCATCTGGATGGTCGCCGTTCACGTGTTCACGCGGACCTTAGTTTGGAAATCACCAACACTTGGAATCGAGACACAGGAATTTACATCTGTCAACATGGAAACGAAAATCATGCCAAATACAGTGTAGATGTCAAGTCCGAAGAGCCCCACAAATACGTAAGTACATTGTAAGAAATCTTACTGTAAATTTTACTGGCTTAACCCTTTAACGAAAGGTTGGCATCTGTGTAAACACTAATTTGTCCGTGACGGAGTTCGAACGAATCCGCGACCCCCTCACTCCGGAGTAAGTTGCTCTCCCAACAAAGCTACAGGGACGGAATGTATCGTTGCAGATTGTCGTCTTGACACGTACTTTAGCTCTGTAGTACGGCACATCATCTCCCTCTTATTTTTATTTATTTTTTTTTTTTTGAGGCGAAAAAAGAATTTTCATTCATTCTAAATGATGTCTGGAACAAACATCACACATTTTTCTAAGAACCCAACGGCTAGAACAACTATTTTTACGTTCGGGCGCCAATGTAAAAACACAAGTTTGTCCGTGACGGAGATCGAAACCCTGCCCCCTCACTCCGGAGTAAGTTGCTCTTCCAACTAAACTACACGGATGGAATGCATTGCTGCAGATTTGTCGTCTGGACGCGTGCTTTACCTATGTAGTACGTCACAACTCTCGTAATTCAGAATACTCCTCAAGTCTTACTAAATTAACAACAATTTGACACTACAATATCAACGAAGTCGAATATCGGAGCAAGCGATTCAGTCAAGCTTGACTAATATCTCTCGTAACAAATCTTTCCGTAACAATTCTCTCAGAGCTATCTCTTCGATGCGAATCTCTCTGAGCTCTATCAAATTCTCTCTCTGATACAATCGTAAACAGTACTCACATCAGTCTCGATCACACGTCATTCACTTTTGACTTAACGTTTGGCAGCCTAACCAACATTCAGCGAGAGAGAAAATGTAGCGTTAAGACTAGAAACTATTTAAAGAGAATAACCCGAAATTTATATAAAAGAACAGAAACCAAAGGGGAAAGTAAACTTAGAGTACACGTTATATGTCTTTATTTTTTACTCGGGGATTTATTTTTCCTGATCTATGAATCCCTTCCTATGCTTTGCAGATTACTTTCTACATTACTTATTAAAAAGATTAGTTCTTTGAGTCAGTTGCAATCACTGCATGTGGATTTTAATCAGAGTTCGTGCTTCTGATTCATACATTATAAAAAAGGAGGATTTCCTGTCTAAGCAGTTTTCTTTTGTGATAAACTGCTAACTCACTCTTGAAAATTATCTTGTGGGATAATTAATAATAATGCAGAAGTAATTTCTACTATACTCTAAGTATGTCCCTTAGATATTAATAGTTATGATTTTGAGAACCTATATACTAATCTGCCTCTATCAGATATAATCACTACCTTTAAAGAGCTGTATGCAGAATTTAAACTTAACCAATTTGTTAATGTAGGAGCTTGGAACTCTTATCTCAATTGCTGCATAAAAAGTAACCATATCTTATATAATAATACTCTCTATAAGCAAGTGAATGGTATTCCCATGGGAACATCAACCTCCACGAATATCGCTAATCTATTCCTGTTCTTTAGGGAATATAAATTCATTAAAAATCACCCCACCTGCTCAGATAACTACCTTTACACATTTAGATATATTGATGATCTGCTGTGTATCAATAATTCAGAAGTTATAGAGAGTGATTTTGATAATATCTATCCTAGCTCTCTTAACTTATGTAAAACCAACCACAGTAATCAGGAACTTGAGTTCCTAGACTTGAGCATTAAGCTCAACAGAGGTAACCCATCTATTAGCCTCTTTGATAAAAGAGTTAATTTTCCTTTCAAAGTAATTAAATATCTACACTGGAATAATAACATATCAACCAAAGTAATTGAGAATGTACTAATTTCTCAGGTCCTAAGAATTTCAAGAATTTGCAGCAACAATTTGGACTTCAATTACCACATTAATATACTATTAGATAGTTTTCTAGAGAACGAAATTCCTTCTTCTTTCATCAAAAGAACTTTAAGAAAAATTATTCTGAATAATAGAGTGAGGTTGGCAGATCTGCTTTAATTTTCTACACAGTTAATGATATGATTCTGACCAATCAAAGCCGTAAGGAAGTTGGCTAGAGGATGCCTATTAACTACTAAAAGGAACCTTGGTGCTATGGATATGAAGGTCCTATTAAAACAAAAAATTAAATAATATAAACAAATTCACAAAAAAAGCTTAAAAATCTGTTTATAAAAGAAAATAAAAACAAATAAAAAAGAAAACTAGTTATTCATCACTAGGATAGCTATACTAAAAATAGTAAAACTAACATTAAAATTAATAAGATTCTGATTAATCTATAGAAGCTCACTAAGGTGATTTTATACATGCAAAGATTATTAAATACACCACTCGTGCATTTTATAATATTTCTCATGTATTCTGGAGAGTTAATTCTGCTCTTTCTGATCATACAGATCCACAGTCTTAAGTATATATATATACTTTTTTTCTCTGGTTAAAATCTCCGCGAGTTGGTTTCTTTCAGTATGAGGAGGCCATCAGCCCCACCCACACTGCCCCCCAGCGACTAGGGAGTGGCAGAAGTGTTAGGAAGCGTGGGGAAGAGGTCAGCCATGTTTTTCTCTTGTGTGGAGAAAGTTTAGTTGCACAAGAGGTAAGCTCTCTTCCTTGTCTTTGGGTTTTAGGTTTTATAAGTTCAATGTTTGTACTTCATGTACTTTTTTCTCTGTTGATTTTTTGCTTTTCAGCTTTTAGGCACTGGCTTGTCTGTTAACATTTTTGCGGGTTTAACTCTTTCTTTTCTTGGTAACTTTGCGCGTCTTTTAGGGAACTTAGGCACAGCAGATGGCTAAGCATAGTTCCTTTTCTTTGCGCTGTATTTTCAAAGTAGTTAAGTTCTTAATAACTACTTAATTATGCACTTAAAGCACTGCTGAAATACTTTGTACGTATTGCAACTAATTGTTTAAGTCATATAACTTTCACAAAGCTTTTCTTTAGTTAATTATTGTCTTTAACTTATTCTCGTTTTTGTGTTGTCAGAAGTTGTAGAGTAGGGGGTTTTAGAATCAAGTTTTCTTTCAAAAATCTGATTTTTTAAAAAATTAATATTTCCTTTTTTAATTGCAATGTAAAAATTTGGATTTCTTTTGCATTGTTTTTCAGGTTTAAATTCTCTCTCAGGCGAACTTGGCATTTCGTTATAGCTGAAAATTATTTCTAATTATTATGTCACTCTCACAGCTTGAGTTCTCTTTAATCTTCTTCTCTCTGTTTAATAGTAACAGATGAAGAGCATGGGTCGGGCCAGGAGGGTTATGGATGCAAGCGAAATTGTTAACTAGTGCTAGGTCATACAACTCTGCGGAGGACATGACATATATATATTTTTTAAAACAATTTTTGGTGGGCTTGTTACTTGCATCTATGGCCTTGCAGAAACCCATTTCCAACTAGGTCTTTGTGGAAGTGAGAAAATGCAGAGTTTTTGCTGGTCCTTGATAAAGCCAAGGCTCAGTATTCTCGACACCTTCTACATTCAGTTGTTTTATTTTATTTTTTTATCTTTTCTCCTTTTACTCACACCGGTAGATACATAACCTTTTCTATGTTGTACTTGGTATGAGTCAAAAATATATATGTATTTTTTTTGCTTAGGTCTCTTCTTAATAGAATGTTTCTCCTAATATATATATATATACTCTCAAACTTTTCACACGCTACTGGCGTCTTAAATAAAATTATATTAGCCAAAGATTGACGAAGAAAACGGCTATTTAAACAGTTTCACGCCATAGATCTGTAACACTCCTCTTCATTGCAAAGAGGTTAAATATGACCCTTGTTCATGTTTAACCACACATGTTTATTTTTCATACAGAGTTGAATTCAAAATAATCTATGCACAATTTACCAGACGGTCGGCAAAAGTATCACCTTTTCCTGTAGATAGAAGTTTAACTGACGTTTCTACTGAACTTTCGTAGCTAGTTTCCTTTTCTTTACCGAAAAGTAGCTTTCGCAGCATTCTTTACCAAATATAATTTCTGCGGGATTTTCCAATAAGCAAAATCAAACATGTTCTGCATTATACTGAGAGAGAGATAGAGAGATAGAGTGGAAGAATGAATCCGAGAAAAGGTAAAATACAGACAGAGGAGGGGTGGGGCGTGAAAGAAAGATGAATGAGAAAGAAAGTGAGAGTGAGAGACAAGGCTTGAAAGAGTGAGTGTGTGAGAGACACCAAATGAAAATGAGAAACACAGTACATTAGGAGGTGTGAGGTAATGAGAGTGAGAAAGAGTTAGTGAGAAATGAATGTCAGCGAGAAAGTGACAAATACGTGTGATAAGGGAGTGAGAAATGAATATCAAAGTGACAGAGACTGAGAAAATCTATGAGGGTATGTAAGGGAATGAGGCAGGAGGAGAGGAAGAGGATAAAAAGGCAGAGGATGTGAGAAAGAGAACAAAAGACATGAAGTGGGAAAGAAAGTAAGAAGTGGGAATCAAAGACAGTGAAAGAAACAATAAAACACAGTGAGAGAGTATAAAAGAAAAGAAAGGCAGTGAAAAGAAAATAAGAAGGAGAATGAAAAGCAGAGCGAGAGAGAAACATAAATCAGAAAGAGTAAGTGGAAATAGAATGACGGTGAAAAATAGAAAGTATATGGAACAGAGTGAGAGTTAAGAAAAGACTGCGTAGAGGAGAGATGGAGGAAAATTAAAGAGCGGATATGTGTGCGTTAAGGAGATGAAGACAGTGTGAATAAAGAAGAGAGTAACAGAAAAGAAAAGAAAATGGCAAGAGAGTGAATGACGAGATAGAGATAAAAAGGAAAGCAAGAGCGATAAAAAATATGAATGAGAAAGATAACGAAGGGATAGTGATCGAGAGATGAAGAGAAAGCTACAGAAGCAAAGATAGGGGATAGCAAAAGAGAGAGAGAGAGTAAAAAGTTGGTAAAAGAATAGAACAGAGAGAACACAAAGTTTGAGTGAGCGAGAAAGACAAAGTAAAGCATTTGGAGATAGTGAAAGAGAGTGTGGCAGAAAATGATAATTGAAAAAATGAGATAGAGTGAGATAGATAAAGAAAGAAAAGGAGAGAGAGAGAGAGAGACGACAAAGCGCAATGACTTCTGAAAATGCAACATACAAATCATCCTATTCAGAGCACTTGGTGAAGTTTATGCTTGCCTTAATCACTTCAGCCCAATAAGGCTTCATGCTACTAGACAATAATGTTGCCCATTTAAATTCAGCCAAATAGATGACTGGTCTTAAGTGTTGTTGTATTAAATAAATAGCGGCTCTGGGATTAGTTAAAAAAATATTGTAATTTTAAACAACATGACATACGCCAGAGAACTCCAAGTATTATAAGTTGCTATGCCTAACATTGTTTTACTCTATCAAGCAATTTATCTACAGCTCTTGAAGTGCAATTTTTGAAGTTGTATGCTGGTTGATATGATAAAATAGTTGCCCACGTTTACTGAAAGGAGTGAACGAAAGTTTTGTTTGAGAAAGAACTTTGCTTCACGTGCAGGTGGTGCTTTCTGGAAAGAAGAAGAAAAAAGACTGATGAGCGAAGACGTCACGCTTCCTGAGAACAACTTAGCCGTTGTGATGTCCTGGTCGGAGTGGAGCCCATGCAACAAATGCGGCGCAGTGGGAAAGAGAAGAAGAGTTGGCATCTGTACAGTCAAGGTGAGTTCTCAGTTTTCTTGCGTTTTTGTCATCCTCACGTGATCAGTCACGTAATTATTGATCCTTAAGTGGAAGGCATGGGCAATCAGTTGACGACGAAGAGATTTCAGAAAAGACTTCATTTCCGGTGAAGAAATTCACAAAACTTAAGGAGGCTTTGAACTTTCCCTTGTGAAAAGTCCATCTCTTCACGATCAGTTAAAGCCAGAGGTCGAGCTGATCGAATGACATTTCTCCGAAAATCTCACTTCACATTTGCTCACCTGAGGGAATCTATCATTTCAGAAATCTGCCAAGCACAAAATCATGCAGATTGTTTCACACTAGCTGAACTGTACCCGGCACTGCCAAGATATTTAAGGTGCAATCCGTACATTCTGATTTTTACTACAATGAACGATTGCAAAGTGTGCACCACTTCCTAAACCACCTAGCCCCCCCCCCCCTCAAATCTCTCGGTGTTTTTTTTTCTTTTATGAACTCTTAACATCTTGCTATCAGTGCGGATAATACCTTTGTAATACTTCAGTCTTAAGTTCATGATAAATCTTTATAAAGTACGTTAATTGCCTTTCCATTAGGTTGTAACATGTTTTTCTCTCTCTCTGCCATTTCATTTCCTTTGTTTACATAGCATTAGCTAAAGCAACGAGTTACGTCTTTCAGAAGAAATGAAATGAAAATGAGTTTATACTTTAGTTTTAACCTCATAATCCATCTTTATAAATTACGTTGTCCTTCCATTAGTTGCTAAAACGATTTTTTTCTTTGCCATTTCGCTTCCTATGTTTCCATAGCTGTAGCAGCAGCAGCCATCAGTTTCCTCTTTCAGAAGAAATGAAATGAAAATGGGTTTATACCTCAGTTTTAAGTTCACATACATCTTTACAAACTACGTTGTCGTTCCATTAAGTGCTACAATGTTTTTTTCTTTGCCATTTCACTTCCTCTGTTTCTATAGATTTAGCCGAAGCTAGCAGTTTCCGCTTTCAGAGGGATGTGACGTATTACAGAGGTAAAGCACGTGTCAAGACTACAAATGTGCAGCGATACATTCCGTCCGTGTAGCTTAGTTAGGAGAGCAACTTACTCCGGAGTAAGGGCGCGCGGACAAATTGGTGTTTTCACAGGGAATGAAATGAAAATAAGTTTAACAAACACGCCTTAAACAGGGTGTCTCACCCGGCATTTCTTTAATAATATTAACACCAATGAAGATATTGCAACCAAATTTGAAGTGGACTTACCTCATTTCGTGCGAAATGTGATGATATCACAACATGTGCTGCAAATTTCTACCATTTGCGTCCAGACAGCATTGAACTCGGCGCTGTCCGCCCGGCAGCCGGAGTGCTCCTTAGTGCCAGACACATTCCTAAGCGTGGCGCCACTGAGGAGCAGTCCGCCAGCCAGCCGGACGCACCTCTCTGCTGCTTTGTCATTCCATTTCGCTGAGCATGTCTACACAATACGGTTGTTGATAGTGAGTGCTCGTGCTCGTGGCTGTTCACGTACTTGTGAAAATGTATCGGTATACTCTGGAGGACCGAATGTTTATTGTTCGCACTTATTGGAAAACAGAATCGATAAAGTTTTGTCAACAGCAATTTCTGGAGAAGTTTGTAGGCAGACATCCGCCGAGCAAGTACACCATTTAGGCACTGTCGAAGAAACTGGAAACCAAGGGAACTTTATTAGATGACCATGTAGGAGGTCGTCCATAAATGTCCAAGGAGACGATCTATAATGTAAAGGGGCGACTACTTGCGTCTCCCAGGAAGTCACTTCGCCGACTGTCACAGGAAACAGGGTTGTCCAAAAGCATTTGTCAACGTGCTGTGAAAAAATCGAAGCTTCATGTGTACCGTATCTCCGTTGTCCACGAACTGAAAGAGCCTGAATATGTTAAACGAGTGACATACTCTCGATGGTTTCAGACGTTTCTTCAGGAAAATCCGAGCATTCTGGACCAGGGGCGGCGGAAAAGGAAATTCGTTGACCGGGCCCGAAATTTCGAATCGTGGTGCACCCGCTTCCTTCCCGCTTCCCGGAACAAACAGAAGAAAAACAATGCCTAAGGAGCTTTGTTGGGGATTAGGACCACCAGACCACTTACCTAGAGGAACTTTCTAAGGCACATCACAACAATCGCACATATGACAAACAGAAATAAAAATATTGGCTGAAATTATTGAACGGGCCCGGGCCCTGGCAGCCCGGGCGGTTCCGCCGCCACTGTTCTGGACTACACGTGGTTCTCAGACGAGGCATAGTTTCATCTGTCCGGATACGTCAGTTTTCAAAATTCCCGTATTTGGGCCAGTGAAAATCCCAACGCGATACACGAAGAACCCCGTCAGTCACAGAAAATTGGTGTTTGGTGTGGGATGGCCTGACGCCGCATAATTGGTCCCATTTTCTTCGATACAACCATCACAACAGCTGCATATATGGAAATCTTCAACACCTTTGTGAATCAATTGGACGACGAAGAACTCTCCATTGGATATTACCAGCATGATGGTGCCACATCACACACCAGTATGGCCGAAATTCAGACCTTTTTCGGCGACCGCGTCATTTCGAAGGGTTTATGGCCACCGCGCTCGCCCGATCTGACGCCTCCTGATTACTTTTGTGGGGATATCTAAAAGAGAGAGTTTACCAAAAGAAACCGCGAACCATAGATGCCTTATAAGCAAACATCACTGAAGAAATTCAGGCAGTGACGGCGGACGTACTGGCAAGGACTTTCCACCGTATGGTGCGCCTGGTTCAATGCTGTCTGGAAGCAAATGGTGGGCACTTCCAGCACATGTTGTGATGTTATCACATTTCGCACGAAATGAGGTAAGTTCACTTCAAATTTCGTTGGTCTCCCGAAGTTATAACGTAACCCTTTTTACGTTATGCGAGATTTGTTGTTATGCTAAGTTCCAAATGTTCGGCTGAATAGATGTTGAACTAAGGATAAATGCGATGCACTAATTGTACCGGATAGCTCACTTTAAATTAAGGCTTTTAAGGCCAGACGAAACATATCGTCATCATTGTCAACCATTATCAATCCACTGCTGGACGAAGGTCTCCCCAAGTTTCCTCCACAACGGTCTGTCTTGTGCCAGTCTCCTCCATGTCACCCCTGCATACTTTCGAATTTCATCCACCCATCTCCCATGTGGTCTTCTTCTGGGTCTTTTCCTGTCCCTTGGAATCCAATCTAAAATTTCGGCTGTCCATCGATGATCTGTCCTTCTGGCAGTATGTCCAGCCCATTGCCATTTCAGGGATTTAACTCTGATCATGATGTCTTCCACTCTTGTCATTTTTCGGATCCACGAGTTCCTCTTCTTATCTCTCCTGGTTACACGAAGCATGCACCTCTCCATGCTATTTTGAGTTGTCTGCAGTCTTTGTATGTCTCTTTTAGCTAAGGTCCACGTCTCTGCACCATACGTAAGCACTGGAAGGATGCATTGATCAAACACTTTTCTTTTAAGACATAATGGCATATTGCTCTTGAAAATTATGCTGTTTCTTCCAAAAGCTCTCCAGGCAAGTTTTGTACGCCGATTAATTTCTTCATCAATGTGACCCTCACTTGATATCTGCTGTCCAAGATAAACGTACGTGTCTGTTATCTCCAGCTTTTCTCCATCAATCAATAAATCTTCATTTCTTGTAAAAGCATTGAACAACACTTTTGTCTTCTGAAAGTTCATTTTTAATCCCACTTCTTTACTCTTGTCAGCAAGTTCCTGGATCATACTCTGCAGCTCTGATGGGGTAGTTGCAAAAATGACTACGTCATCAGCAAAACGAAGGTGGGTTAGATAATCTCCATTAATCTTTATCCCTTTGTTTTCCCAGCTCAGCGACTGAAAAACACCCTCCAATGTGGCATTAAAGAGCTTCGGAGATATGGTGTCACCTTGTCTCACTCCCTTTCCAATTTTTATGTGTGTTGTATTTTCAAACAGCCGAATCTTTGCACTTGCATTTTCATAGATGTTATTAATAATATTAATGTATGCATCTTCAATACCGCAGGTTTTGAGAGCCATTGTAACTGCTGATGGTTTCACCGAATCAAAGGCTTTTTCATAATCGATAAAAGCCATGCACAATGGAAGTTCATATTCCCTCGCTCTTTCAATTAGTTCTCTCAGTACGTGGATATGATCTATTGTGCTGTAGCCACTCCTGAATCCAGCTTGTTCTCTCGGTTGAGCCATATCCAGTGTTACCTTCAAGCGGTGTGAAAGAACTTTAGTGAAGATTTTATAAACTACTGATAGGAGGCTGATAGGTCTGTAGTTTCCGAGATCCTCAATGTCACCTTTCTTATGTAGCAGGATCATTGTAGCGGTGTTCCAATCCTCAGGAATCTTTCCTTCATTAAGGCATCGAGTGAAAATTTGGGCGAGTACTGTTTCAATTTCTCCACTTGCTTCTTGTATGATGTCTACAGTAATTCCATCTTCTCCTGGAGCTTTTCCCCGCTTCATGTTCTTGATTGCATGTGCAACTTCTGCTGGAAGGACTGGAGGAACTCTGGTACTGGTATCTTTCATGATGTCTGGAGTGCATGTATCATCCCTTTCATATAATTTAGAGTAGAAATCTTTCACTCTTGTCAAAATTTCGCCTCTATTTCTTGTTACAGAACCATCTTCTTTTCTCAGTGCCATAATCTGTTTTCTTCCCTTACTGAGATGTCCCTTTGCTATCTTTAGGCTTTGGTTGTTTTCAATTGCTTTCCTCACTAGTTCACAGTTGAATTTTCTTACGTCTTCAGTGATACTTTTTCTTACTGTCTTGCATAGCTCTATATATTCCACTTTGGAAGTCACATCTTCTTTAGTTGTCCTCATCTCTCTTCTTTTTTGCATCAACATTTTCGTTTTTCCTGATAATTTGTTTACATGCAACTTGTTCTTAGACCCAGCTAATTTTGTTGCTGTTTCCATAAGAGCTTTGGGTACTTTTCTGTTAACTTCAGAGATGTCCACTTCTTCCGATGTTAGGCCTTCTAAAGCAGAGAACCTGTTCTTCAGTTCCAACTTGAAGGTATTATGGTGTTTTTTAAGGTTGGTTATGTCAATAGATTTTGTTTGTCTTATGAGCTTGCCACGTTCAAGTTTGGTGTTGAGGTGCATCTTACATCTCACCAATCTATGGTCACTACCTGTGTTGAACTTGTTTAGCACACTGCAGTCTTCTATGACGAATTTTTTGTTACACATAATAAAATCAATTTCACTTGTCGTCCCATTTGGATGTCTCCATGTCCATTTCCTGTGTGGCTTTTTCTTGAAAAAGGAGTTCAAGATGAAAAACCCTTCTGCCTCTGCAAACTCAACGAGAGTATTTCCACGCTGGTTTCTGTTGCCGTGACCGAATTTACCTACTGAAGTTTCATTCTGTTGCTGTTGCCCTATTTTTGCATTGAAATCTCCCATAATTATTTTCAAGTGCTGCTTACCTTTATTATTTAGATGACAAATTTCCTCATAAAATTCTTCAATTTCTTCTTCAGGATGACTTGTGGTGGGTGCATAAGTTTGAATAATCTGAGCCTGGTATCTTTTCGAGAGTTGGATAACAAGTCGTGCAGCTCTGTCAGAGGAACTTTCAACTTCTACAACTTTATCCTTCAGTTTCTTGTTTATTATAAATCCAACACCACTAGTTCTGCCAGTATCTGTCCCACGATAGTAGAAGAGATGTCCACTTTTCAGTTCGATGAGATCTTCTCCTTTTCTCCTTACCTCACTTAGCCCCACGATGTCCCACTTGATCCTTTGTAGTTCCTCTTCCAATTCAAGAAGCCTTGAATCAGAAGATAGGGAGCGTCCGTTGTACGTAGCCAAGGTCAGCATCAGATGGCAGCCTAGTCCGGTCCTCCGGGGATTCTTAGCACCCTCTGCCTTCATGTCGCACTGGCCTTGGCCAGGTACATTCCAGCTGCCGGAGACTGAGGGCCAAGATTTAAGTTGTGGAATCATTTTGGAGGGGTTTGGCCATAACTCACCACGCTGGCCAAGCGGGTTGGTGAGTGTGGGATAGAATTTCCTCTAATCCCGATGGTATAGTTATACCGCTATTGGCGGTCGTCAGAGCCCCTTTAGTGGGAACAGGATGTACCACGAGAAGGCGGGGTTGACATTTGTCAAGGAGAGGCTGTGATGTTACGCATCACCTGACCTTACATCCCAGACGAAACATATACAGAAAGCGAAATCACTTACGTAACTTTTTATTATGTCACAAAATATATATCCTTTCTCGTTCTAATCAACGTGCATACGTCACTTACGTACTGACCTCAGGGGTGTTGCTAAACCTCATTCATGTGAGAGAGAAGATATCACGCTAAGTTGGAAAGTGCAAAAGAGAACAAACTCAAATTTACATAGGAAAAGGAACTAAAAATGAAAGTTAAAATAGGATATACGTCACAAAGTCTATCCTCAAATCTTTCGAAAGCATTACAGAAGGGTTTTTTTTTTTTCCGGTACAGATCTGTAATTGTATGAAATTTGCATACATTATGAATTCGTTTGAATCATGATATTTGGATCATATTATTTTGCCCACTAATTGGATATAATTTCAACAAGCTGAACCAAACACTGGGAGAAGGGGTGGGGAATAAAGCAGAACGGAACTGGTATCCATTTCTCAACCATGCATTTTTACATTTTCTTGCTATCACTGATTCGTCCATGAATCATGGGATACACATTTTTATAGGTTCATCATCATATTTTGGGAATGTTTCCCCCGGGTATTTTTATTCATCCACCCATAGTGAAATCCTTGATGTGCCATTAATACTGGAGCCTCAAACTACTGTCCAGCCACCGGGACCCCTGTCTCTTTCAATGTGTTTTATCCAAGTAATTTTTATCTTTTATTTAAAATTGCTCCAATTAAGCAATTGTGATAAAAGTTGATAAAAATTATAGTAGTGAAACTTGAGTAAAAGTGCTAACTGATGAAAACAACAAATCATATTCCAAATTGCTATTGAAAATTTTAAAGGTCTTCTTCCTGGTTTGTTTTACCTAACCCGTTCACTGCTAAGGCATTTTTTATTTAATTTAATTTTATTTTTATTTTTTTTAACTACATCACTGCTGGTGGACCAGTCCGCGCTTAGTTTGGGGAGCATTTCTGACCGGGGGGGGTTTGAATCAAAAGTAACGGTAATGAAAGTTGGAAGTTCCGTGAACACAGTGTTTCTTTCAGGTATACATCAAGGGGGCGAAGCCCTCCCGGACACATTTTAGGTTACCGAGCCAAATTTTAATAAATTCAGGCTATGATGAAAAAGAAAGTTTCGTTTCTTTTTTATGCTACAAATATTTCTCCAATTATAGTTTTTTAAATATTTGTTCAAATGGTACTAGTTATAGTCTATTTCAGTAAAAAGTGTATTACGAACCATAGTATTCTTCAAAATATTATAAGTAGACTAATTATACCTAATTGTCTGGGAATCGTGATTCAGGAACAAGAGTGCGTTGAATGCATTTTAATACACTGACGGAAAAAAATCCCAACACCAAGAAGGGGTTGTGTTAGATAAACGACAGTTGGTAGGCGGTGAGAGTACATCTGGAAGATGACATCTATGCAAATTTCGCGCTCGGCGCATACGTATGGCGCTAGTAGCGCCCTCGGAACATGCAAAGCAGGTTTGCTGTAAACACGCGCTGTAACGTTCGTGAGCGTTAGTTATCGTTGAGATTCGACGTAGGGTGTTGATGTTAGTCAAGAATGCCTTTAAGAAGACGAAGAAGCCATTATCAACAGCTCACGGATTTTGAACTAGGTCGTGTAATAGAGCTACGAGAAGGTGGATTTTCTTTCCGCAATATTGCAGAACGGCTTGGCAGGAATGTAGCCACTGTGCATGATTGTTGGCAGTGGTGGTCAAGGGAAGGTACTGCCTCAAGAAGACCGGGTTCCGGTCAGCCACGTGGCACTACTGAGAGGGAAGACCGCCGTGTACGGCGTATGGCCGTGGCGCATCGTACCGCGTCTGCTGCAGCAATTCGAGCTGCAGTTGCCACCACAGTTACACAGCGAACTGTTACAAATCGGTTACTTGAAGGACAGCTCCGAGCCAGACGCCCTGTAGCGTGCATTCCACTTACTCCAAACCACTGCCGTTTGCGACGTCAGTGGTGTCAAGCTAGAGCTCATTGGGGGACGGAGTGGAGATCTGTTGTGTTTTCTGATGAAAGCCGGTTCTGCCTGGGTGCCAGTGATGGCCGTGTGTTGGTTAGGAGGAGGCCAAGTGAGCGCCTGCAACCAACCTGTGTGCGGCCGAGACACACTGGATCTACACCTGGAGTTATGGTCTAGGGAGCAATTTCCTATGACAGCAGGAGCACTCTCGTGGTTATCCCACGCACCCTGACGGCACAGTTGTACGTCGGTCTGGTGATTCAACCTGTTGTGCTACCATTCATGAACAGCATTCCAGGGGGTGTTTTCCAACAGGATAACGCTCGCCCGCATACCACTGTTGCAACCCAACATGCTCTACAGAGTGTCGACATGTTGCCGTGGCCTGCTAGATCACCAGATCTTTCTCCAATCGAGCACGTATGGGACATCATTGGACGACAACTCCAGCGTCACCCCCGACCAGCATTAACCGTCCCTGTATTGACCGACCAAGTGCAACAGGCATGAAACTCTATCCCACAAACTGACATCCAGCACTTGTACGACACAATGCATGAACGTTTGCGTGCTTGCATTCAACATTCTGGCGGTTACACCGGTTATTAATGTACCAGCATTTCACATTTAAAATGGCCCTTCTCGCGCTTACAATAAGCTGTGATCTTGAAACCTTAATCGATTAAATATGTTTCCTATACAAATGTATTGCCGCCATTTCATTCCTCTACAACTATTTTTTCGTGGTGTTGGGATTTTTTTTTCTGTCAGTGTAGATAAAATTTCAATCCTGCGGAACCTTCACCACCCTCCTTTAGCTGAAAACAGTTTGTTATTCCTCAAATGTTTAAAGAAGTAATTACTATATCAGGTATGTATATAGAATTTTTCTTCGGGGGCGGGACGAAAAAGGAAGTTTTTGAAAACCCTCATCTGGAACAAAATTAAAGTTAATGAAAGAGTGAAGAAAAATTAAAGCATTTTTTTCTAATGTAAGTTGGTACATTTTTATTAAATGTAAGGCATTTCTTTTCTAATGTAAGTCGCATTTTAACCAAAAACAAAAAAAATTAACATTTTCCGGGGGAAAGGGGCGCTAAATGCGTCCCTGTGCTAGATATATAGTAATTACTTCTATATATATACATATAGTAGTTAAATTTATATATATATATATATATAGTAAATGGAAAACTTGCCCCCTCTAAGGTTCCATTTGCCCCCCCCGCCAAAAAGACCTGAAAGAAACACTGCTTGAACATAAAACGAAAACAGAAAAGAAAAGAGGCATGGCAGTGCATCTGGAAAGCCACCAAACCATATGTTGATGTTTATACGGCCCCTGAAATATTAAGGGAGGGATTCCTGGCTAGTTGGCATGTTAATTACACTGACCGGAGCCAGCAATAATCAATCATGCCAAGCGAAGACTGAAGAACACATGTCCTTTTTTGCAGCATTAGCCCTTTTAGCGGACGTGTTGGGTTTTAAGA
Organism: Macrothele yani; assembly: GCA_039090855.1. Lineage (NCBI taxonomy): Eukaryota > Metazoa > Arthropoda > Arachnida > Araneae > Macrothelidae > Macrothele > Macrothele yani. The sequence continues at coordinate 31,428,104 of CM077003.1, forward strand.
AACTCATCGTACTGCCAGACTGTTACCAGCCAGGCCAACCGGGTACGCTAGCAATTCAGAGCTGGGGTGCTATTACGGGGGCTAAGTAGCTATGGGGGAGGTGGGGGGTGCACAAAATCTTGATGTGTTTGGCAGAAATTATAACAAAAAAATTCCGTTTCATACGGATTTCACCTAGCGCTGATTATGTTATGCCCAGTAAAAAAAAAAAAAAATTAGTTCCTATTTTTTCGCGATCTTAGCTGAACTCGTCAAACAGAGGTTATTGCGCTTTCCACGTTTATAAGCAAGTCACGAAAAAATTCCATTTGGCCGCCACCGGGAATCGAACCTAGGGTCTTGCAGTTACGCGCCGGATATGCTTCCACTGCACCACAGCGGCCTCGAATTCCTCCAGACTCACACATACTAACTGCCAAGCCAATTTGGCAGGTTGCTTCTTGGAGCCCCGCACAATACTGGGGATTCCCCAAAGATGGTAAGCAGCAACTGAACAGCAAATCCGGCGGGTAATTGGAAGACCCTGGGTTCGATTTCTGGTGGCGGCCAATGAGAATTTTTCCGTGACTCTCTTATAAACGTGGAAAGAGCGATTACCTCTGTTTGATGTTCCTGGTCCACGTCAAATGTCTGTATTAATTTAGCTTACTCGCAGCAGTATTTTGCTTTTTTTAATGTTTGATGTTAAAAAGCTGTTTACAAATTTCAGTTTGTAACCTGATGAGGATTATCAACTTTTTAGCACGCCTTTCGTAAAAAATGATCGTGCTAATGTTATCGGTTTGTCCGTTCGGCCAGCCGTCTTTCCGTCTGTGGACTCCATATCCAGGCGCGTACTGATAGCCCCCGCAATTCTCGCAGTGCGGAGGGAGGGGGGGTTGTCTCACGGCTAAGATGGCATATTTCACTAAATTTTTGGCGGAAATTTCATATTAAGCTGGTTAAGGAAATCGCGGGGAATTTTGACGATAGTTTTGAAAGAAGTATCAAAAAGAAAAGCACTTATTTATTTTCAGTATATAAAGTAAAATATTTAGAAATAAGTTTCGCGGTTTTAGTTCATAAAAACTACTCCAGATGACTTGAGGCCCCTTTTCACAGTCATAGCAAATGTGTAAGAAAGATCAGTTCAATGAATGAAATACAATAGTTTGCACATACCTACGAATCCTTCAATATATAGTGAATTGAAAGATGTTCTTCGAGGGACCTTTTACTACGTACAAAATGTGGCATAATGTTAGATGCGTTTTTTTATATTCAAAAGTAAATAATTTAAGAAGTTTTTTTTTTTCATTTTGCCACAGTTCTTAATTATTACTTACGTTCTATGTTTTCGTATAAATCTGAAAACGCCATTAGACACTGTCACGTGTCAGTTACGTGTGGTGTTTTTCGTTTTGTGTTGTCCGTTATTTGATTGTCGGCCATTTACATCGTTTCTCGTCATGTTTCTATTTCGTACTATGCTGACCTTTTGTTATAGTTTTGATGCTGCTTTTGTTTCTGATGCAAACCGTTTGGCATAAAGTTCTTTGACCCATTGAGGCTCTTGCGCCAATAAATTTCAACCACGTAAACCGTTTGGCATGGGTCTCTTTGGCTAACTGAGACCCTTGCGCCAATAAATTCCAACCATGTAAACCATTTGGCATTACTCTCTTTGGCCCATTGAGGCCCTTGCGCCAATAAATTTCAACCACGTAAACCGTTTGGCATGGGCCTCTTTGGCTCATTGATGCCTTTGCGCCAATAAATTCTTCCAACCACGTAAACCATCTAGCATGGCGCTCTTGTTCTTTGGCCCATTGAAGCCTTTGCACCAATAAACTTCAGCTAAGGGTAGCTACGTGTTTTATGTGTGCGCTCCTAGTGAATTTCAAGGAGGATAGCCTTGGTTCCATAAAGGAATAAAATTTGCCTATGATTACCTATTACCTTTGACATAAATGTGTTTTGTAGTACTTTTATTGTATAATATGGAATTTAAAAATTTCAGTAATTAAAAGCTAAAAAATTATCGCAAAAGGGCCTCCAAGATATTTTTTGCGGGGGGCCCCGAGATTTTCCGGTACGCCACTGACCATATCTCTGCAACTATTAGTCCGATTTGAAAAATTCTTTTTGCATTGGGAAGCTTGAAATATGCGAATGATGATCCTTTATTATGGCTTTTTTTTTTTTTTTTTTTTACGATGCACAATTTTGTCGCTGTAACTAAAATCAGTTTACGAGTAGCTGATTTGTTAGCCAAGGGAGGAAAGCCGTTTACTGATGGTGAGTTAATTAAATTGATTGTAGCAACAAAAGAAATGTTGTGACGTGCCTGCGCTGCAGGACGCACATGAGATGAAGGCAGATAGCAATGAGAGCACATGTCAGCGTAGCTCAGTTGGGAGAGCGACTTACTCAGGAGTGAGAAGACGGCAGGGGCGTAGCAATTCAAAAATTATGGGGAGGGCTGAGTATAGTTCCACACCCGAACACCGAAAATAATTGCTAATCTAGGATAATCAATTAATAATTAACCGTTAATTATTCATTATTTAGAATAATTGTATAAATTCATTAATAAATTAACAGTTTTATTGGTAATTAAAATACTGATTTACAAAATTTTGTTATATAGCCTTATGTAATGGCTATATATTTATTAAATGTGGTTAATGTAAAATAGAGTACTTCTCTCTTAGTGTTCAATTTCCCGGAGTTACACTGGCGGAAGGTGAAAAAAGAACACCAAGAAGGAATTGGCGGACGATCATGAAATTTACATATGTTAATGGGGTCGAGTTTACGTAGGTGTGATGTCAATTTCGGGACCAACCGGTGAGCGCTTACGCCACAGCACGGCATAATATGCAAATTATCGTCGGTGGTATTTAAGGAGTACGGCGAAGTGATTGTAATCAGTCGTCGGCGTACGGACACATGCGAAGACCCTGAAGAAGCTGCAATGCCTGGACATGGAAGACGTGTACGATTTCAGTAGTTATCGGACTTTGAGCGAGGTCGTCTAGTCGGACTCCGCGAGACCGGGTGGTCGTATCGTCGTATTGCGGAGCGAATTGGACGGGAAGTATCGGTGGTAGTACGATGGTGGCGTAGATGGTCCGAGGAACATTCCCACACGAGAAGACGTGGAACCGGGAGTCACAGACGGACTGATGATAGAGCGGCGTTGTCAAGCAGAACATCCACTGCGACGCAAATCTGAGCTGCCGTTGCACCTGAGGTGACTGTGCGAACAATCCGCAACCGTCTACTGGATGCAGGACTACGTGCACGTGTGCCTCTGGCATGTGTACCTCTGACTCCAGCCCACCGTCAGGAACGGCTGCAGTGGTGTCGCCAACGTTTGCACTGGAGAACGCAATGGCGATCTGTCGTGTTCAGCGATGAAAGCAGATTCTGCTTGGGATCCTCCGATGGTCGTATGCGTGTTCGCACACGCACAGGGGAGCGTCTCCACCCTTCTTGTATCCGCCAGCGACACACAGGGCCTACACCTGCTCTCCTGGTGTGGGGAGCGATCAGCTATCACTCCCGTACACAACTAGTGTTTGTACCGGGTACGTTAAACAGCACCTCCTACATCAACAACATCATTCAAGCCCGTTGTTGTGCCATTTGTAAGGTCGGTCCATCGTGGTGTTTTCCAGCAAGATAACGCACGCCCACACACGGAACGTGCAACGCAACATGCACTTCAGGGTGTGAGACAACTTCCATGGCCTGCACGTTCACCGAATTTGTCCCACATTGAGCACGTGTGGGATTTTATGGGACAACGACTTATCCGGTCTCCACGGCCAGCCACGACCATCCCCGATTGAGGCGTCCAGGTTGAGGATGCTTGGAACTCAATACCCCAAACTTACATCCAACATCTGTACGACAGACTCCATGCCAGAATTGCACAGTGTGACGCAGTTCATGGCGGTTCAACCTCATACTAACCATGTTACATGGAAATGTTATTTTCAGTTTACCAGCAAATGCAGCTGTATTTTGCCATAATGTTTTGATCACGTTATCCTCTGTATTCCGTTATTATGCTGTATAAATTTCGTTGGTATCAGACATCTCCTTCTTGGTGTTCTTTTTTCACTTTCTGCCAGTGTATTTATAAAGGCACAATTTTAAAATTAGTTATTTTATTAAACAAGTAATAGTGTAGAATTTTGAAAATGTAAAGTTTTGCTAGTACTTTAATAAAATTATACTTACTTTTCTTAGCATCATTGTACAAGGTAATTGAGCTTTGCCGCCATTGCCTTCAAAACGTGGATCCTGTATTTGCTTCTACTTCTCGATGAATGTTCAGCAACGCAAGTCGAGAATTAGACATTGTGTTTCGAAGATACATTTTCTGGCGTCTGAGAGTAGAAAATGTGCTTTCTGGGGTGGCTGTTGAGGCAGGAAGCGTTGGTAGAATTTTTAATAATTTCTTCATATTTTGGTAAAAAACAACAACAGAAGCTTCACACCTTGATAAGGATTCTATCGCAGTGGTTGGTCTTTCCTTTTGTCTTATTGTTAATGAAAGCATCCTCCAGGATTGTGAGCCAAAGCGAGTGAACCCTGCTGGTGTGTTGCTTGCACGTGAAAAAATGCGCCAACGAAACTAATTCAAAGGAATTCGATAGAATCCGCGACTTCGTTGGAAAAAAAATGTGATTTGAGTCAGTTTTTTTATCGTTTTTCAGATTCATCTTGATATCTTCAATGAGCAAGATTTAAAATTCGGCTTTAAAAGAGAAAAGGAAATCATGTGATTCGGCTTTCAAGAGAAAAATATGCCTTGATATCCAATGGGAGGGGCTTGAGCTCCCTGAGCTCATCCCTTTCCTACGCCAATGGGGGACGAACCTGTGTTTTTACAATGTGTCCAGGGAAAATGGATTTATTTAAATCTATCAGCCTTTCAGAGAGAACAGTTGAATATTACTTAAATAGCAAGAAAAAATAAATAAATACCTACATAAATATCCTTGAGTTTGCCTCTTGGCCCCCAGAGCCTAAAATATTTACTATTTGGCCCCTTACAAAAAATGTTTGCCGACCCCTGGTTTAGACCACTGCGCCTCTGAAGAGGAGCCTATAGCTCTATGAGCTGCTTATGTTGATCGTAAGCCCCGAAACAAACAATTCTTCAGAAACGTTCACAAACCGGCCACTGAATTAGAAACTTTTATTTAATACCGAATTGGACCCCCTTTATCCCGAATTACAGCACGTATGCGGTTTGGCATAGGTTTCACATGGTGTTGGAGTGCATCTACATCTTCAACATACCAGGCGTTCCCCAGGCAGTCCTTTAACTGGCTCAGGTTTAACGGGAGAGGGTTTTGCTCCCGGATCTGTTTTTCTAACGTGTCCCATACATTTTCAGTGAGGTTTCCTGGCTACCACAGAGTTCATATCCGGGCTTTGTGGTGGCCAGGAAATGGCGAAAATCGCTGTCATACTCACTGAATCACTACCGAACATATTTTCGCGATGGATAGTAGCATTGTCATCCATTAAACCGCAGTCACCTGCTGGATAAAAAGTCAACATTGCAGGATGGACATGATTGGCAACAACATTCAGATAATCCTTGGACGACACTTGACCTTCCAGCTATATCAGGAGCCCCGTTCGGCACCAACAGAATGTGTCCACACCATGATACCACCTTCAGAACCTTGAATTGTGTTTATAAGGCAATCTGGGTCCATTCCCACCAACTTTCTGCTTACCGGCAGAACAAGATGAACAGAAGTGCTGAGTTCGGGCTCAATTTTAAGAGCCCGTGCCCGTCCGAGCCCGAAATATGTCAGCCTGAGCCCGCCCGAGCCCGAATTTTTTATTGCCAGACACAGCCCGGGCCCTAATGAGCCCGAAAGATATGATTAATCCGTTTAGACGTTAATTTTAAAAAAATCTCCTCTTCCATACTTCCCTTCATCTTTCCCTTGCAATTAACCAATGTTTTTTCTCAACTGGGGAAAGGATATCTATTGTACATTTTCTTTGACCAATTCGTTTCGTCCTGAAATGCTTCGGGCTGCTGGGCATCCAGAAAGATCAGGTGGCTCTGCAATTTGCGCATATGGCTTAATATAATAGAATTAGCAGAGACCTGCCACGTAGAGACATAGGGCAAAATTTCGTTGGGGCACTAGCTGTCTGGTGTCTATAATTCTTGAAGAAGCTTTTCCTAAGCCGCGGAATTCCACTAATGCGTATTCTATGGTATTTGCCATCCAAACACTGAAAAAATAGCCCTGCGGAATAAATAGACCTAAGAATAAATATCCAAACCAAGAATAAACTGACCCAGTAGCCAAAGAATTCGTATTACTAACTTGAAAGTGTAAGAATGTGCTAAATAAATCATTCGGAATCGCATTTAAAAAGAAAATAATAAAATTATCTCTCCCTCCGAGCCCGAACCACAGTAAATATTAGGCAGTCCAAGTCCGGTTCGGGCTCGGGCTCGGCCCGTCTCAGCACTGATGTACAGCGACTCGTCGGAGCACACAACCTTTACCGAGTCTTCCAGTGTTCCAATCAGGGTGTTCCTGAAACCACTCTAGACAAATTCTCCGGTTCGTCGCAGAAATTAGTTGTTTCTGTATAGGCATGCAACTTCCAATACTGTCCTCTTCAATTCTCTGCGCATAGTACGCTGAGACATGGATCGGGAACAGCCTTCAATGAATGCTTCGGTCAATTGCTCCACACAGGACGTCCAGTTTCTCCGCACAAACCTCAGACGACTGCGATTTCGTTCTTGAAAGATTGTCGTCGCGCCATAGTTTCGCCTCTTGGACAAGCAGTGCGAGTTATTTTCCGCTGATTAAAGACCCGGAATATCTCACCTTTCGAAAACCAGTCAGCTTTGTTGTTTTCAAAAACGTTGCTCCAGCCAGACGGCACCCCAGGGCCGGATTAAGGGGGTCTATAGGGCTATAGCCTTGGGGCCCACCATGACCAAGGGCCCAGGAGGTATGCCTATAAGCAAATAATAGATAGAGAAAGAGCAGAGAGAGAAGTTCATAAAATAGTTTAACTTTTCTCACGTATGATTTCCACTTGGCCAGAAACAGAGGTTGGTGGACGAACAGATTTCAAGAAGGTGACTGACCAAGGGAAAATATTTCGGTGGTATGTAAATTTCGAACTGGAGCGTGTAAATTACGAACCGAAATCAGACCGCCATTAAAACTCTGTATGTAAATTGCGAACCAAGGCCCATGACCGCTATATTTAAATTCCGAACCCACTTCTCTGAACATCTGCGAGAATTCAACATTTGGAACATTACAGAGAAAATTAACATGGCCCCTGTGCAAGGATGACAAACTAGCTTTGTTGTTTTCGTGAATACATTGTTTTAAATTGTTTTACATTGTTTTAATCATTATTTTTTCATACCGGTTTATTTTTTGATATCGTCAGAATGGGCGCAGAAAAGTTGGTTCGCAATTTACACATAGGGTCTAGAAAAGTTGGTTCGCAATTTACACGCTCCGGAGGTTTTATGCCGCTGTGTACAGCGGGGTCGGCGAGACAGGTTCAACTTTTTCACTACCATTCACTCACACTTCCCAATTTACACTTAAAACCGTTAACGGTCGAAGTCTCCTGTGGCTTTACATTGCACTTAACAAAACAGATGAACTAAGAAAGCTATTCAATGATAAATCATTAGAAAATCCATTACAAAATTTAGGAATCTTAAGCATTTAACACATGTTCTTATGAGAACAATTAAAAATGCAGTGACTTATTATGAAAACTCTGCAGATAATTTATTTGTTTGAAGAGTGCAGTACATATTAATTATGACAAGCATATTGCAACATTTTCGTGTTTTAACGGACTTCACAATGATTCCTCGTCATAAGTTCTTTGGAGGCCTATTCAGATGTCTTAGTTTTGAGGCCCACACAAATTTTTCAGCCTGGGGCCCACTAAGGCCTTAATTCGGGCCTGCAGCATTCACAATAAGACCTTTATCGAACTCCGAAAGATCCTTTGATTTTCCCATTACGATCAACACTACTGCTGATCAGATCAGATCATATGTAGAGAATTTTAGGAAGGGAGTGTCTGACCCCAGGTCTTGAACTACCCTTAGAAATAGGAAGCTAAGAGATTTGGGCCTATTCAGATATCTTATGCCCGATAGGAAAGTGACACGGAAGCGAAGTAGAAAGGGGAAGGAAGACGCCCTTATTTATTACCGGGGGGCCAGTACCCGGGGTCCGACGGTTTAACGTGCCCATCCGACACACGGCGGATATTTAGTGGATCGAGCGTTTGTACCTGTCTGGGATCGAACCTGAGGTCCTTTCCGTGGCAGTCACGAACCTGTGTGATGGAGCTGGCCTAGTGGGCAACCCACTGGGCCACCCGCGGCGACTACTGCCGATTACTGTCGAACAGCAGTCTTAAATAGTTGTCTAGATCACGTGGTGACGCACGTGACCACGTATTTTGCATGTACGCTGAGCGAGTGACATTGTATGTATATTCGCATAAAGGTTTCTAATTCAGTGGCCAGTGGGTGTAGATCTCGCCGGTTTCTCTCGGTTCGGCAAATTTCTGACGCAATACTTGCTTTACATATTTCGTCATATGTGCTGTTTTGTTTCCTCTTTGTGTTACAGAAACTTGATCTCGAGAAGCCGACGAGTCCGGTGAATACAGTTCTGCTGAAGGAATACAAAAAAGGCATCCCTTGCCGGTCAAGCCATTTACCCAAAGAAATACGCGAACTTTCAGTAGTGAAATGGAGAAAAAGCGAATTCGTCATCGGTTTTTGCAAAGTAAAAAAATTATTTTTCTTTATATTTTGAATAAAATCTGTTTTTTTTTCTTTCATGATAATAATATTGAAATCAAGTATTCCCAACAGTGGAAAAGGTCGGATTGTTTAATCTAATTTTTTTTTCGGGGGGAAGGGGTTGTTAGCGGCCACCATGAGCAACTTTAGAGATATAAGCAGTAGCGCTTCCCTAATTTGAAACCACTGGTTCCGGGGAAGAGACAGAGCCAGCTCCATCACACAGGTGCACCAGCGATGTCGCACGCAGGGCTCAAGTCAGAGGCCATCTTGGATGAATGATCAAAAGTCTGCAACTCAGACCACGCGGCCTCCGCGGCGGCATTTTCTCCGTATATATTTGTTTGCGTAATTACCGCGTATATTTTGTATTAATAATGGTGATTATTGATGATAACTAACCAGTATTGGCAACTTATCTGAACATTAAACTGTTTGCGCAAAATCTCTTTTGCTGGTTGTGACTACCGATATACTTTGCGAAACGTTAGAATGATTGTTGACTACAACTTAGGATATGGTCATAAGGTGCGTCGCGTAAATATAGAGACAGTCGACTTTGCGCCGTGAACGCAATTCGAATATAGGTAGGAAGCTGAAGTAGTACCTAATTAGACATAACCCTAGAAGAAACGTTTCGATCTGTCGAGATGACCGGATTGTGTGTAAAGAACATCACAAAGTGAAATAGTATAATTTTAGGTGTCTCATAAATATAAGGACAACTATGTAAAGTAGCCACATGCAAATGAGATGTAAAAATTAGCATGTTGTACTCACGCGCATGGGCCGTAATTCGGTGCAGCCTACAAAAGACAGCGGACCTGCCGTCAGACATTCATTTGCCGAAATGCCATGCAACAGTCAACTTTCTGGTGAGGAGGTGCAGAAGATTTGGAGACTAAGAGCAAATGGATTGCCTGTAGCGAAAATTTGTAAAGCCATGGGGAAGAGTAGGGCAGTCATTTATAAGACTTTATCGAAACGCGGTGCGTTAACTGCCAGAAAACTGCCTGGAAGGTCTCGAATAACAACCAAACGAGATGATCGTGCCATCATGCGTTTAGTTTCATCCCAAAGGTTATCACTACGTCAAGTGTCTCGGATTGTTGGTGTCACCGTCTCAAAGGACACAGTTCATCGACGAATCAAGGAAAGTCGCAACATTGTGCTCCGTAAAATGCGCCGTCTGCCTCACCTCACGTGGCGCCACAAGGAAGCTAGATTGTTGTGGGCATGCAGCCTCATGCACTGGACGGACTAGTGGATCACAACTATTTTCTGCGATGAGAAAAAAGTTCAACCTGGACGGCCCTGACGGTTGGAACTGCTATTGGCATGATTTACGACGTGAGACACGCACCTTCTTCAGCAGACAGAAAGGAGGGGGATCTGTGATGGTCTGGGGAGCTTTTGCGTTCAATGGGACAACGGATATCGCTTTCCTGCAAGGCAGGCAAAACTCCGAAACGTATCAGGATATACTCAGCAGCCACCTTCTACCGTTTGCCGAAACTCTAGCGGGTGTTGATTATCTGTTCCTGCAAGACAATGCCTCTACCCATCGGTCTGCATCAAAGAAAACCTGGTTTAACACTCATCATGTGACCGTAATAGATTGGCCAGCACTCAGTCCAGATCTGAACGCTATCGAGAACCTCTGGGGTATCCTAGTTCGTGATATGTATGCGAATGGACGGCAGTTCTCAAGTGTGGTGGCATTGAAAGAGCAGATTGAACGAAGCTGGTACGCACTCCGTCCAGAACACTTACATCACTTGGTGGAAAGCATGCCCAATCGAGTTTTCAGTGTTATTCGGAACAACGCTCCACTATTCGTACCGGAGGTGCACATAACTAGTAAGTCTTTATATTTTTGAGACAGCGTATTTCTGTTTTTTTCTTGTACTTGGCGTTGGAATTGTTATGTTTCCGTCAAACTATTGTGCAGCTGCATGTCCTATGCTATTTTTGCTATAAATATGAGGTGTACATTTCAGCTCGTTGTGCTTTCTTTTTTATTCGAGAATTCGTTCTGTCTCTATATTTATGCGACGCACTATACTTATATCCTACAGTTTTGAAGCTTGTTAGTGGTGCGAATTTTTTCGCTCTCCCATTTTAGCCAATGGGTACGTAGCGATTACGTCCCCATTATACTTTACGATTTTCAGTAATACTGTTCTAGAACATAGTGTCCCAGCCTTAAACTGGACTTCAAGGAAGTTATTTAAACGCGATGAACAGATTTACATGAACTTTGCTTTGTGCTTAACTATATTATCTTTTTACCTGTTTGTCCTTGACTTTTATGCCATTCTTTCCTGCTTCTTTTACTTCTTTTTCTGTGGTATTATTTGTTCCATATCTAGGTGGGACGGCTGTTATGGATTCTTCTTCTGCACTCGTTTCTGTCTTGTGCCAAATTGATCCTATATCACTTTTTGGTCTTCCTCTTCTTTGCCGTCCAAGTGGCTCCATAGCCATTGCTCTGTGTTCCACGCATTCCTGCATATATACTTTCTCGAAATATGAGCATACCAGTGAAACTTTGCCTCTCATGCATTCTTTGAAACAATTGTCACTTTAGTTGCCACCTTTATTTTTTCATTTCTAATTGTGTCATTTCTGGTGACACAACACATCCATTTTAGCATTTTCATTTCACCAGCATTACCTTTTTTCGCCAAACATCTTGTCACTGGCTAAGTCTCATGACTGTACAGCATTGCTGGTCTTACTATTGCCTTGCAAATCCGGATTTTTAGGCTCATTGGCATCATTCTATAACTTAGTAGACTTGCTTTCTTCCAGTTATTCTATCCTGCTTCCACTTTGCTGTACATTCTTCCTTCACATTCCTCCAAAATAGATCGGTCGTATTTGAATCTTTTTTTTTAATTTATTCGTGGGTTTAAAGACCACCGTGAGTAACTCAGTGGGCTATAAGAAGCAGTCGCTCGTCCCTAATTTAAGGCCACTTGTTCCAGGGAAGGGAGAGAACCAGAGCTGTAAGACAAACACAATATTCATGCCTCACCAGGATTCTAACCAGGACCCATCTCGGGCGAATGGTCAGAAGCCAGGGCTTAATCCACTGCACAACTGGTGTGGCAATATTTTATCTTCTCACTCGTTAGATCCCTATCTCTAATGTTCGTCGATTGCGATACACTGTTAGGAAGCCCTGCTGTCCACCTATTTATCCTTTGCGTTCGGTTTGGGTCTGTTCCACTCTGCTTGGGGGATGCCCATGTCAACTGCCCATCACCCCTATCTCAAAGGTTTGTCGATTGCGATACACTGTTGGGAAGCCCTGCTGTCCGCCTAATTATCGCCTGCGTTCGGTTTGGGTCTGTTCCACTCTGCGCGGGGGATGCCCATGTCAACTGTCCATCACCCCTATCTCTAATGTTCGTCAATTGCGATACACCGTTGGGAAGCCCTGTTGTCAGCCTATTTATTGCCCGCATTCGGTATGGGTCTGTTCCACTCTGCTTGGGGGATGCCCATGTCAACTGCCAATCACCCCTATCTCTAATGTTCGTCGATTGCGATACACCGTTGGGAAGCCCTGCTGTCCGCCTATTTATTGCCCGCATTCGGTATGGGTCTGTTCCACTCTGCGCGGGGGATGACCATGTGAACTGCGCATTACCTCTATCTCTATGTTTTGTCTACTGTGTGTATATTGTAATTAGAACTTATGGAATAAGATGTTTATATCAGTTAACATCAGCCACAGGTTACTAAAAATTAAAATTGATATATTTAAGACACACTTTTGAAATAGTGTACGTTGAGTATATCATTTTATTATGTAAAGAAATTCTCTAATATAACAGTTATAATTTTATGCTGAATTCAATACAAGCATATTTTAGGTTTAATGAGAGATGCAACAGTTATTAAGAAAAATGTGAAGGAAAACAAGAAGTCGTCCTGGTGGTCGAGTGTTACGAAGCGCTGACTACTAGTCGTTTGCCCGAAATGGGTGAGGTCCTGAATCTCGGGCGAGCGAGGAATGGATGGTATGCTTGTCTTACGGTGCTGATCCTCTCCCTTCATTGGAACCAGTGGTCCGTAATATATTCAAAATATTCATATATAGTATGTTGTAAATCTCAGGGCATGTTCGACAAAAAAAAAAAAAAAGGTGTTTGTTCACATATTTTCTTTAAAATAAATAAGTAATATATTGATATATAACATATTCTTTTCTGTAGAACCTTCTGTCCGTAATACGCATATTCAAATTTCCTCACAAGCTTGAAGATCGAATGAAAAACGGGCACTATTTCAAAAATTTTCACAATTTTATTTATTCTGTTATTTATTTTAAAGAAAATGTGTGTATACAAACGACATTTTCTTTTTTTATGTAGAACATGCCCTAAGATTTACAAAACTACTTCTATGGTGTGTGCCCTCCACAGGCTCCCCCCCCCACTTTTTCGCACATGCTTTGACATTTACAGAACTCTACTTCTATGATGTGTGCCCTCCACATTCTCTCTCTCTCTCTCTCACCTGAGATTTACAAAAACTATTTTTGTGTGTGTGCCCTCCACAGAGTCTCTTTTTTGTCGAGCATGCCGTGAGATATGCAAAACTCTACTTTTATGGCATGTGCCCTCCACCGTCTCTCTTTCTCTCTCTCTTTTGTCGAACATGCCCTGAGATATACAAAACTCTACTTTTATGGCATGTGCCCTCCACCGTCTCTCTTTCTCTCTCTCTTTTGTCGAACATGCCCTGAGATATACAAAACTCTACTTTTATGGCGTGTGCCTTCCACAGTCTTTCTATCTCTCTCTCTTTTTGTCGGACATGCCATGAGATTTACAAAGCCTTACTTCTATAGTGTCCAGTCTCTCTCTCTCTCTCTCTCTCTCTCTCTCTCTCTCTCTCTCTCTCTCTCTCTCTCTGTCTGTCTCTTTTTATCATGTCCTGAGATTTACAAACTCTACTTCTATGGTGTGAAAAAAAATACACTAACTCTACTTCTATGTGCCCTCCAGTCTCTCTCTTTTGTCGAACATGCCATTAGATTTAAACTACTTCTATGGTGTATGCCCTTCACAGTCTCTCTCTCTCTCTCTGTCTCTCTGTCTGTCTCTTTTTATCATGCCCTGAGATTTACAACACTCGATTACACTAACTCTACTTCTATGTGCCCTCCACAGTCAGTCTCTCTCTCTCTCCTCTCTCTTTTGTTGAACATGCCCTGAGATTTAAAAAACTCTACTTCGATGGTGTATGCCCTCCACAGTCTCTCTCTCTCTCTCTCTCTCTCTCTCTCTCTCTCTCTCTCTCTCTCTCTCTCTCTCTCTGTTTTTATGATGCCCTGAAATTTACAAAACTCTACTTCTATGGTGTGAAAAAAAAAAAACCACTAACTCTAATTTTATGGTGTTGAACTCTACTCCTACGTGTCCTCCACAGTCTCTCTCTTTCTCTCTTTTGTATCATGCCCTGAGATCTACATAACTCTACTTCTATGCTGTATTCCCTCCACGGTCTCTCTCTCTCTCTGTGTGTGTGTGTGTGTGTCTATCTGTCTGTCTCTTTTTATCATGCCCTGAGATTTGCAAAACTCTACTTCTATGGTATGAAGAAAAACGTACACTAACTCTACTTCTATGGTGTTGAAATCTACTTCTATGCGCCCTCCAGTCTCTCTCTGTCTCTTTTGTATCATGCCCTGAGATCTACAAACTCTACTTCTGTGCTGTGTGCCCTCCACAGTCTCTCTTTCTCATTTTTTTTTTTTTTTTGACCGGAGCATCCTGCCTTCCCCCAAGGTAAGCTTCTGGATACATCTCTGTCTCCTGCATGGAATAACAGTCAGACAAAGATTTAGCACATATTTCCTGGTTTATTGATGCACAGTGTTTTACTAGGCAGTGAAAGATATTCTTTGTGACGATATTTCCATTTCCGAAATCAAATTTTTTTTTCGCTTCACATAGATTTCTTTATCATTAATGTTTTGTGTATATTATTTAATTTTCTGCAAGGGAAGCAAATGTATAATTCTATATTCAACTGTTTCTACGCGTTTACCTTTAAAAGTTCTTTCTGCATTCGAAATACAATTCTACGACGAACAGTTACCATGAATTCTTAGTCACCAAATTTCAAATACCAAAAAATGTTCGATAATTTTTACATTTTATAATATCATATTTTCTTTTGATTCAAACGACGTGGTCGTTACACCCAACGATCCAATGTCATCTTCCGTGTTTGCTTCTGTTTTTGCTTAAAAATGTGCATATTTGGCACGTGATTTCTGCTCACTCTTCCTGTTTTTTCTTTTGTAACTTTTCACTTTTGCGTTAAGTCTAGGACAGTTGCTTAGCATTTGCCTGTTGCAGCAGCTTTTTTCTTTAGATAAAATGTTAAGATAAGCCTCTCTCTTTCGGATTCAGCGAAATGTGATGCATGACCTCGCTGCCTGAAGTCATACAAAGAAGTTCCTGCGGATTACGAGCGATATGTCATGACGAGTGATTTTCTCTCTGGTCAGCGGGTTCCAAATGCCTTTCATTCATAGCAACAACATCAGGATTTTTATTTTTTATTTTGTGGCCTAGCGCCAAGTTCAGAACAGATGCTTCACGTTCAGCTATTAACATTCTATCAACATTACAAGCATTCTTCTCGGAAGAAGCTTTTTGAACAAATCGTTTAACAGCGAGTACCTCCGATGCGAAGTAGGAAGAGAATATATTTTTAATATTTTTCTTTCCTTTTATTGTAATATAAGTATATAATACAACAGAACCTCCGTAATAGATAAATGCGCCCGAATAGCGGACATCTCCATTTATCGGACAGTTTTGTAATTCCCAGTCTCGAAGAATATACGTTCTGTACACAGTGGAACATCGGTTAAACGTTTTTTAGTTATACGTTTTTCACTTTTGCTAACTACCCGCTGGTTCCAATATTTTACTGTACTTTCTATTGGTTTTTCAGTTCGATTACACTGAAGAGCAATTGAATTAGGGATACCTGTCTAGTAACGTGAAGCACCCCACCTTTCGTCCTGATGACGGCGGCGATTCGTCTCGGCATGGACTCGACAAGACACCGGAAGCGTTGGGAAGCCATACAGCTCCACGACCCCTGAACAAGCTCCCACAGTTCACGAAGATTTGATGGAGGGGAGTCGTCTCTCTCGATGGCATCACAGATGTGCTCGAGGTCAGGTGACCTAGCTGGCCAAGGAAGCGAGGTCACGTCGGTGGAGTGTTCATCCAACCATTCGGATACAATTCGGGAGCTGCATTGTCTTGTTGCAGGATGAGGTCCCCAGTGGGATGTTAAAGACGCACAAACGGGAGCAAATGGTCCTCCAGGATATCCCGGTAACGTTGACCTGTGAGGGACGATGTCACACGTACCAAGGGTCCCATTTCTGTCCACGTAAACAGTCCCCAGAGGAGAATGCCACCCCCCACTAGTTTGAAGAGTACCCTGCTGGCAAAAAGGATCAATCGCTTCATGTGGTTGCGCCGTACTCGTATCCTGCCATCCACATGTACCAAGGTGAATCTCGACTCATCAGTCCAGGCAACATTTTTCCACATGTCTAGGGTCCAGTGGCGATGTTCCCGCGCCTATGCTAATCTTTGTACCCTGTGACGTGCGGTCAGCAGCGGTACCCTCGTGGGACGATGGCTTCTGTACCCCATAGCGAGGAGATGGTTCTGGATGGTGTGGCTGCTTACACGTTTTTGTGCACCAGCGTTAAATTGCCGAGTGATTTCTTGCACTGTGGCCTGTCTATCAGCTGTTACAATGCGAGCTACCGACGATGACCCCGCTCATCCACACGCTGTTGTCCATGGCAGTTGGCCCTTGCAGGGATGGTTTTACCGAATTCGATGTACTCACGGTGCACCCGTGACAGTGGCTCGTGAAAATCCCAGTGCCTGCACGACTTCCGAGATGGAATGACCGATTCGTCGGGCCCCGACAATTTGCGCACGATCAAATGCGCTTAGATCCTTCGTCTTACCCATACTGCGTCCGACTCTTACTGATTCCCGTCGCATCACTCCTTATATTGTCGGATCGCTGCATACGTCATGTCGTTTCCGTTTACAGGGCCGCCCACAGCGCCACATTTGCATAACGCCAGCTGTCTCTAATTTAATTGCTCTTCAGTGCATAAGTAATTCATTTATAACCTTTTTGCTATTATACATGGATTTCAGTTTACTAAAAATACAGCGGAGCCTTGTTTATATGTTTTTCTAGGGAATGATCATAAAAAATTTATAAATGTAAAAAATGTAAACAAGTAATTTCAAAATGTTAAATGTTATTGTAGAATTTCGAATGCCTCTGAAAAAAAAAAAAAAAGAATAATATGATTTTAGATTACACCAATTTATAATGTAAAACATACATACATACATACTTTATTTGCTACCGTAAGCCTATGTCAGTTTTGACTTTGGTTAGTTTGGTATTAATTTGTTTTATTCTAATTTCATTATAAAAACTAAGTTAAGAAATTTTGAACGATTTCATATTTTCACGGGTAAATTCCGGCAATTTCGACCATCGGTTAACCGGGACAGCCAATTATTTGGGACAATAAAGCCTATATACAATAGGCTAAGTCTGTCCCTGACGCTCTGATGTCATTCAGTTCTTGCAGCGCCATCTGCTTTTATCCGGTGGCCGAAATCCGAACTACGCTCACCGCTATCGCGCGATACCTAAAATCAAGGAGAAATACCGGAAAATAAAATAAAGTTAGTAAGACAAACGAATTCATCTGTGGCAATACGCACCTGCTCGAATAACTGTCAGCGACATTTTTTCTGTTACGTAGGTATTATGTCGTGTTTTATTTCATTTTCTTCGCAATGCCGAGTAATTTCATAAAAAGTAATAAAACTGCAGAGTAATTTCATAAAAAAGAATCGGCGTTATTTTATTTCATAAAAAGAGCAAGTAAAATTGTATTATAGTTATGTATATGTATTTTATGGTTCGTGTTATAAAAATTTCAGCCACAGCTTTTTCACCCATGCATGGCACGGGATATGAGCTACTTCTTGAAGAAAGAACATCCTATATTATCTCTTTGGGATACAGCTTCTCATAATTGAGGTAGCCGTGTAACTATGTATATATACTGTACATTATATTGACAAAAGTCACCGGACACCGTTCAAAAGCAAATGAGCGGATCCGCTGCATTGTTAAAATGCGCGATACCGCTGCAAACGGTATAAAAACAAGCCTGCAGCTGACCGCGATCATATCGCACTGAGAGGTGCGATATCATAGCGAAAAAGTCGCGGCTGGAGAGAACTGACTTTGAAAAAGGAAAGATTGTTGGCTGTTATATTAGTGGGTTGTTCATAAGAGAAACCGAGAGGCGTTTAAACATACCTAAGTCAACTGTTTTAGATGTACTGAATAAGTGAAAAATACATGGCGTGCCTGAAGCAGCAAAACGTACCGGCAGACCAAAGAAAAATCAGCAATAGAGGACGTCGAAGCCTCAGGAAAGTCGTTACAGCTAATAGACAGAATACTGCCCAAGACCTCAGTGTACAGGTAAGTAAAAATGCTGGAACCTCGGTATGCAGTGGCGCCCATATGAGTACTTTTAGGGGGAGGGGGTAAGAAAAATCCTTAAATCCTTCAAGGCTGTCAAACATTTTAGTAAACGTACAAGATACTAAAATACAATAAAAATATTTGATACAATCAATCATTAATATCTTATTATTTTTAAAATGATGTAAAAATAGATTTCGTCTATTTTAGTGTTTTAAATTTATCAAAAATTTGGCTATACCAACGAGGCTCGGGAGGGGGCTCAATACATGGCCTTAATGAATGCACTGACCCTTCGAAACATGCTTTCGACAAGGTTTTGGAACACAGTTATAGGTATGCGCTTCCATTCAGTACATAATGCTGCCGCTAACTGTTGCTTAGTAGTAGGCCTTGGTTCCAAACTTCTTATGAGGCACACTAATTCATCCCATAGGTGCTCTATGGGATTAAGATCAAGGCTCTGGGCTGGCTAGTCTACACACGATACGCAATTATCGTCAAACCACGCCGTAACTGTCCTTGCTTTATGGCTCGGTGCATTATCCTGCTGGTACCAACAAGGCTTGGTTCCATAGTATTGCAACAGAGTTGGTAGGGCATAATTGTCCAGAATATCGAGGTAGACGTGCTGTTTAACAGATTTGTCTACGATAACCAATGGGCAGGGGCCATACCAGGAAAAACACTCCCACACGAGTACATTGCCAGCTTCAAAATTGACCATAGGAACAGTACACTGTGGTAAATAGCGTTTCCCCAGCTGCCGCCATACCCACACACGGCCATCAGACTGATGGGTCGTGTATATGGATTCATCAGTCCATAGGACCCGTTTCCATTGATCTACGGTCCACGATCAATGTTCTTTACGCACCATGCTAAACGATGAGTAGCATTCCCAGTGGTGGTGAAAAGCTTATGAGCAGCAGCACGACCACGGTAACCCATGGAATGAAGTTCCCTGTGAATGGTACGTGTACATACCGAAGTTTCAGCATTTTCACTCACCTGTACACTGAGGTTTTGTGCAGTACTCCGTAGATTAGCTGTAACGACTCTCCTGAGTCTTTGACGTCCTCTTTCACTGATTTTCTTTGGTCTGCGGGTACGTTTTGCTGCTTCAGGCACGCCATGTGTCTTCCAGTTATTCAGTACATCCAAACCAGTTGACTTGGGTATGTTTAAATGCCTCTCGGTTTCTCTTATGGGCAACCCACTAATATTACACCCAAACAATCTTTCCTTTCTCTAAGTCAGTTCTCTCCCGCCGCGACATTTTCACTCAAGCTCACAGTGCGATATGATAGCGGTTAGCTGCAGGCTTGTTTTTATACCGTTTGCAGCCGTACCGCGCATCTTAACAACGCAGCGGATCCGTTCATTAGCTTTTCAAGGGATGTCCGGTGACTTTTGTCAATATCGTGTATATCATCATCATCACCATTGCGAGCTGTTATCAATCCACTGCTGGATGAAGGTCTCATTAAGTTTCTTCCCTTCCACAACTGTCTGTCTTGAGTTAGCCTTCTCAATGTCACTCCCGCATGCTTTAGAGTTTCATCCACCCATTTCTCACGTGGTCTTCTTCTGGTTCTGGTCTTTCCTGTCCCTTCGAATCCAGTCTAAAATTTCGGTGATCCATCGGTGGTCCATTCTTCTGGCAAGGTGTCCAGCCCATTGTCATTTCAGGTATTTTACTCTGACCATAATGTGTTACACTCTTCTCATTTTTCTGATCCCCGAGTTACTGTTCTTATGTTTTTTGGTTGCACCAAGCATGCATCTCTCCATGCCTCTTTCAGCTGTCAACAATCTTTGTATGTTTTTTTTAGTTAAGGCCCACGTCTCTGCTTCGTACGTAAGCACTGGAACGATGGATGCATTGATTAAACACTTTCCTTTTAAGTCATAATGGCACGTTGCTCTTAAAAAATGTAATGTTTTCTTCCAAAACTCTCCAGCCAAGTTTTATACGCGGATTAATTTCCTCATCAATGTGACCTTCGCTTGATATCTCTTGCACAAGGTAAATGTAGACATCGGTTATCTCCTGCGTTTCCCCATCAATTGATAAATCTTCAGTTCTTGTAAAAGGGTTGTACATCAGTTTTGTCTTCCGAAAGTTCATTTTTTATCCCACTTCTTTACTCTTGTCAGCAAGTTCCTGGATCATACTCTACAGTTCTGAAGGAGTAGTTACAAAAATGACTACGTCATCAGCAAAACGAAGGTGAGTTTAATAGTCTCCATTCATTTTTATCCTCTTGTTTTCTCACTTCAATGACTGAAAGACACTTTGCCCTGTGGCATTGAAGAGTTTGGGAGATAGAGTGTCACTTGTCTCAGTCCCTTTCCAATTTTTATTGGTGCTGTATCGTCAAACAGCCGAACCTTTGCACTTGCATTTTCATAACCTGATACATCGATGTTGTGTTTGACATCATTCATGACAGCGTTGGAGACCAATCGGAAGCCTTAGCTTTCGAGTGACGTCACCAAAAGAGAGAACTCGTCTCTCTGATGTCACACCCACCATCAACCAGCAAAGGAAGTGGTTAACGATGCATTTTATGTGAAGTTTATCTTTGAATTAATAGAAGAGAAGCTGTAATGAGTCGAATGTTTTTAAAGGAGCAAATTGGGAATGTATTTATGAAGGGAAATTGTCGAATAATAACAGAACGGACTTTTACGGGTGTGCAAAGAAGCAGCATTTAGATCCTTTCGAGAAGTTAGATAAAGTCGCCTGATGTACGGAGCGGAAAAAATGATTTTGAAATATATTTATTTAAGAACAGACTGCAAATCATCTGTAGAGTTATCCTACTCTGTGCGAAGTTACCAATGTGCGCAGTTCTTTTTACGTAGGAGTATGCAGCCTGAAGCAGCCGATCGGAACGAATGGATCATGGGGAGAGTTTAACTGGATAGTAAGTATGAGTCATTTTCTTGTAAGACTTCCGTCCACGGTGAGTAGATTTTAGGTCCCAGCCACCTACAGCGAGTTCGCCTTTTGGGCAGGACACGGAAATGGAAGGAATGAGAACGAGTCTAGGGACTTTGACAGAACAGTTTGTAGTGAGATTAGAATACAGTAGATGGCGCCACCGTACAAGTACGATGCTGCACATAAAGGGGTGAGAGAATTTCAGGGGTGGGGCATACGAAAGGATACCCATTTAACCAGTGGGTCCAGCCTGGGGGCCGTCACTTAACGTGATCGTCTGATGCACGGCGAATATTCAGTGATTGTTAGCAAATCACACCACCTCCGCAAGATCAGCCCAGGATCGAACCTGCGGACCTTGCATTGGTAGTCTGACCATTCAGCCATTCGCGGCTTGTTGAACTAGATAAAACGCACATTTTATTAATCTTTTATATTTATTTAGTAAAATACTAGCTTTTATGTTTTATTAATATTCTGAATTTATTACTGATTTGAAATTATTTTTATTTTCATTTGTAAAATTATTGTCTGCATGCAATTTATGCGAAGCTACTTCCTTTGCTCGCTGATGGTGAGTGTGGGCAGGGCCGACGACTTCACCAAATTATTGGGGAAGGGGTGGCAGGCGTGAAGAGATCACACGTGGGAGGGGCACGTCTCTTCCGTTATCAGGAGAAAAATAAAAAAGAAGGCAAAAAGATAAACTATATTTTAAAACGCAATTGTAATTGCTCATCAAAAAATGAACAAGGAAACAGAAATATTCTTTTGCTCAATATTAATTTTTTTTTTAATTTTTAGCTTGCGATTTTATAAAAATATCCCGAGAGATTTTATTTCCAAATGTTCATAAAAAATATGAGAAATTAGCTGGGTTACTCAGAAAAAGTACAAGAAGCGTGAACAATAAATAGATAAATAAAGACGCTAGAAATTACACGTTTCTGTATTTTTATTTTAGTTTTGATAACTGTTTTAAACGTTTAACATAGATATGGCGAACACAATTATTATAGGGCTTTTTTCTTATTTTTTTTGCTATGGCTTTTATCAAATGAGCAATGCTGAATATGGCAAAAACGTTTTTACTTATTTTGTTATTAACTTTTTTTAAATTAATCGCTTTGGCCTTGTAAGGTTCACCTTATGAGGCCAAAGGGATTATTTAATTCAACAGGACGAAAAATATTGGGTGGGTACTTAACCCCACAGTAA
The DNA here is from genome assembly GCA_039090855.1 of Macrothele yani. Lineage (NCBI taxonomy): Eukaryota > Metazoa > Arthropoda > Arachnida > Araneae > Macrothelidae > Macrothele > Macrothele yani. The sequence goes on from CM077003.1 coordinate 31,450,702, forward strand.
AATTAATGGAGGGTCAATATTCGCCATGCGCTTACAACCCCTCCTCTCCCCTCGTACAAAAAAAAAAAAAAAAAACAAAAACACCATACACCTTTATTATTTTTTCACACTGGAAATTCGTCAGGAAACGCTAGTTTACCAAGTTTTGCTGTTTGTTAAAAAAAAAACTTCCGTCAGTTAGATCAGATCAGATGTAGATGATATTAGGAAGGGAGTGTCTGACCCCAGGTCTTGAACAACCCTTAGAAAGAGGAAGCTAGGAGATTTTGGGCTAGAGTGCCCGATAGGACAGTGACACAGAAGCGAGGTAAAAAGTGGGGGGAAGACGGCCTTATTTATTACCGGGGGCCAGTACCCGGGGCCCGACGGACTTAACCTGCCCATCCGACGCACGGCGGGTATTTAGTGGTTTGAACCTGCCCAGAATCGAACCAGAGGTCATCTCCATGGCCGTCACGAACGCTGACCACTTAGCCACCCACGGCCCTAAGTGATAGTGGCTTTAAATTTTACTTCAATCGTTTAAGATTACAATTTAGAACAAGTTAGTGGTCGTTGAAAATTTGGTAATGAATCTTATATTTCAGAAGGAATACCAATTATTTTTCCTGTTCATTTTTTTATTTATTTATTCATTGCAGATACCATGTCCTTCCGAAGCTGGTATTATTGTAGTCACAGACAAAACGGGGAAAGTCATCGATACTGTGGATAATAGCAAAGGGATATACTCCATGCATCAGCCGTTACCACCGCTTCCACCTTTAGCAAGAAGAGAAACTGTCTATGAACAAATTGGAAAGAGGGTTATTCTCGCTTGCCCAGGGTAAGAAACAACTCTAGTGAAACAACATTGCTTTTTCAACAATGTGTAATTTCATTACAATTTTTTTATTGGAGGTTTAACGACCACCAAGAGCAACTCGATGCGCTATAAGCAGTCGTCCGTCCCTAATTTAGGGTCACTGGTTCTAGGGAAGGGAGAGAGCCAGCGCCGTAAGAAAAATACAACATCCATGCCTCACGGGATTCGAACCCGGACCCCTTCCGGACGAATGATCAGAGGCCATCGCTTAGTCCACTGAGCCACCGCATTACATTCTGTAGCTCGCACAAGAACAGTTCTGCTGTGCGCCATACTGGTATAAAACAGCAAAAACATTAACACCACATACCTAATACATTGTTGTGCAAAAATTAAGGACGAAGAAGAGAAATTAGCCTAACAGCGGAACGAGCAGGCAAAACGGACCGAAAGACCACCCAGGAGATAGACTAGGGTCCGGTGCGGTAGAGTATGCGTATATATGCAGCATGACGTGGGGGGGGGGTCGGAAGGGTATAAAGCACACGGGCGGTGTACGCTCAGCAATTCGGTGAAAGCTATTGCACCGTGTACATCGGTTTGAACGACGTCGAGTTGCTGCCACCGTGATATGGCCAACAGGCAATCCAGTAGACGACATCTGGATGACTTTACCTGAGGTCGCATCATTGGGAAGTTGGAAGAAGGTCGAAGTGTGACTAGTGAGGCCGAGGAGTTCGGGATCGCTCACAGCATCGTTTCACGAGCTTGGAGAGCATTTCAAACGACACGAACAGCTGTCCGAGAGTTTAGCAGTGGTCGTCCACGAGCAACCACGGCGGCGGACGACCGGTATATTGTCCTACAGGTGAGAAGAGACAGACGGAAGACAGCGGGAGAAATCGCAAGGCACATGCAACAGACAACTGGACGTCCGTTATCGCGTTTTACCGTGGCCAGGAGGCTGCACAAAGGTGGTCTATTTGCACGACGACCAGTAAGATGTGTGCTGTTAACGCCTGCTCATTGGAGACGGCGGTTTCTGTGGTGCCAGGAACACAAGAACTGGACACATCAGCAATGGGGTCGAGTTCTCTTTACGGATGAGAGCCGATTCAGTCTGACGAGCGATTCTGGACGTATACACATCTGGAGAGAGCAGGGAACACGCAATCACACCTCCAACATCATCGAAAGAGACCAGTTTGGAGGTGGCGGAGTTCTCATTTGGGGCGGCATCATGCTTGGTAGCCGTACTGACCTACACATCTTCCAAGGAGGTTCAGTCACTGGTGTCCGCTATTGTACCGAAGGTTCTCCTGCCTCACGTGCTTCTGTATAGAGGTGCTGTGGGTCCTGAGTTCCTCTTCGTGGACGACAACGCAACACCTCATCGTACAGTGGCTGTCGCAGAGCTGTTGGAGAGTGAAGATATTCAACGCATGGATTGGCTCGCACGGTCCCCGGACTTAAATGCAATCGAACACGTGACGGACCTTCTCGGGAGACGCTTGGCAGCAAGTCACCAGCCACCAGAAACGATTCCGCAGCTGCGATTGGCGCTACAAAAGGAATGGGCCGCGATGCCTCAACAGCTCCTTGACAACCTCGTCCTCAGCATGGACAGACGTTGTAAATCCTGCAACGCAGTCAGGGGTGATCATATCCTTTACTTAAGACTGGATTTTTCTTGGCAGCCGCCTGTCACATGGATGTTTCCTGTCTTCTGTCCAGTTGTGCTCGAAGCTACCTTTTCAATAAAGTGCCTTTGTATCCTTTGGATTCCTGTTCGGACGGTTCTGCTCACTTGTCCCATATTCTTAAATCTTGGGGATCTTATGGTATGATTTGAGCCGATGTGGAGCACTTCTGCATGACGTTACATTCGAAAAACCGTCTCGTCCTTAATTTTTGCACGCCAGTGTATGATGTTAGTCCTCCACGTGCCACCGAAACAGCTCTTACCCGGCGAGTCATAGACGCTACAAAATATCAAATTTGTCTTGTCCATGGCCGTGGTTACTGGAAAGGCAGAGATCGCGGTTGCCTTCCCGGAATGGTCATTCCAGGGGCGGAAATTAATTTTCTGGGGGATGTAACAAATAGAAATGTTAACTAAAAAAGGAAGTTACACCCTTCAGTATTTTCTTTTTAGACTTTAGTTAGTCGCATACAGTACTCCATGCAGTTAACCATGGTACAGAATAACATACACCATGAGGTGTAAACATGTCATATATCTATGAAGGGAATTTTCCAAAACAGTGAATAAAGGTATGGTAAACAATATTCTGATATGCCTAACCTCCATGACGTTTTCAAACACGTGTTTGCGATGAAGTGCTAATTAATCATTTGTGTTCTGTAGCAGAATACACTATATTGGCAAAGGTCACCGGAAACCTAGAAGAGAAACACAACATAGCATTTATTGACATACATTAGTATGGTATCGGCCCACCTTTGGCCTCAATGCATGCACTGACCCTTCGAGACATGCTTTCGACAAAGTTTTGGAACACAGCGAAAGGTATGCGCTCCCATTCGGTACATAATGCTGCCGCTAACTTTTGCTTAGTAGTAGGCCTTGGTTCCAAACTTCTTATGCGGCGCTCTAATTCACCCCAATAGGTGCTCTATGGGATTAAGATCAGGGCTCTGTGCTGGCCAGTCCACACATGATACGGAATTATCGTCAAACCACGCCGTAACAGTCTTTGCTTTATGGCTCGGTGCATTATCCTGCTGGTACCAACAAGGCTGGGTTTCATAGTATTGCCACAGAGTTGGTAGGTCATAATTGTCCAGAATTTCGAGGTAGACGTGCTGGTTAACAGGTTTGTCCACGATAACCAATGGGCCGAGACTATACCACGAAAAACAACATCCTTGCCTCACCGGGATTCAAACCCGGACCCCTTTCGGACGAATGATCAGAGGCTATCGATTAAACCACTGCGCTACCGGGGCGGCAGACTTGGTTTCATGGCGTCCTAGATGTGCTCAATCGGTAATAGATCCGGCAATGGGAATGGTTTGCAGACACTGTAAAGCAAAGCGTTCCGTATGCGCTCGGGAATTTGGCGTTTGGCAGCATCAAAACCACAGGGAAAGGAATGGTATCCACATATTGCTAGGTAGTTATCTCTCGATGTCTATGAGAAATAAACATCTTTCGTAAGAGCTGGTGCCCCACACGAGGATCCCAGAAGTATGCGCTGTATGGTGTTCAACGGTGCACGACGTGGAAGGCTTTTCTTCTGTACGTCGCCATATGCGAACTAGTCTATCGTTCTGTTCCAAACATAATCCCCGCAGTCGCTCTTCTATTCAATATGTTGCCTGTATGCATATGACTGCACGCACGTAGCAATCATGGGCGTGTGGTTCAACGCCAGCTGTGAAGTAATGTGCTGTCAAAATGCGAAGCTTTGGAAAATTTTCTGTTTTTTATACAACGTAAAACAATTTCTGAAATTCAAGAGCAATTTTCCGTGATTTCTTTCGTGAATTAACGGAACATATTTCTGATACAACCTTTTCCGTGAAATATCTTGGAAAAACCCTGAATTTCACGGAGTTTTCGTACGCCAGGAAAATTCTGAATTTTCAGAAACATATCAGCAATTCGTTTTGAATATTGACGGAAAAATTCTGCTCTCACTTTTTTCGTACATACGTATATGACGGAAAATTTCTGGTAACAGAAGTGATTAGCGGGAATACTTGAGGTTTGATTAACTATTAAATTTCAATCGTCTGTCGGAAGATCTGATTTCAAAGTTCTGTAGCCAAAAAGAATATTGTAGATAGAAATTTTGATTATTGTGGCACCGGATATACCTTCCCCTCTCCCCCATTTTGTACACCAGTTATTGTATAGTGTTATCATAGGGTACTTAAATTATTGTGCAGGGGATTCTATGTCTATGTATCAGTCTATGGACCCTTTAAGACAGCTATGAAGAGTAAATTTTATATTTAGGAGTTTTATTAAATAATACTATAAAGCAATATACATTGCACGTTTTTTTTAAAGATAATTGAAAGTCACTGTCAGTTTAAAAAGATCTCAAAGTCCGAAGTATTCTGTTGCTTCGGCAAATTACGATGAAAAAAGAAATACATATGTAATTTGTACATTCATGAATGGGATACGGGATTACACTATACAATACAAATTCTGAAGATTTGAATCCGTTTTTTGGTGTAAATATGTCATAGATGGTAAGTCAGATAACATCCGAAAACTTGAAAATTTCGTCGTCCTGGAGCGGAAATCGAACCCGCGTCTCTCGGATAGCGTCCGAGTATGCTAACCACTACATCATCCAGAACTACCAGGTCCCAAGTTTCCGCAGGTTCGATTCCCTCTTCAGGAAGACGAAATTTTCAAGTTTTCGGCGGTTATCTGACTTACCATCCATGTCATATTTACACCAAAAAACCGATTCACATATTCAGAATTTGTACACTGTTAAAAATTTTGCAGTAGGTTGCTCCAAAAAGTGGTGCTACGCCACTTTCTGAGAAATACGCGCCACCGTGTTTTGCAAACAAACTCCAACAACATGGTTCAAGTTTGCACTATGTTATTGGGTTTTGTCTACAACACACAATGGTGTTTCTTTCCTCAGAAAGTGGTGCAGCTAGTGCAGCACCATTTTTTGGTGCAACCTACCGCAAAATTTTTAACAGTGTATTAATAAGCCGTCCTACAGAAAAAATTAAATTGTTGCGAACCTATTCAGGAAAATAATGAGCTCCAACAGGAAATAAAAGTACTAAATCATCCGCATTAATAGAAAAAAAAATCATCATTGCGTTATTAGAGTTCTATCTGATACGTGATGGCGTTTTACGTGGCTTTCTAGCTCAAGCAGTAGCACGCTCGCCTTCAATCGACCGAAACTGGTTTGATCCCTCACTGAGATTATAGGGAAAATGTCGAAATTGGAGAATTTGCGAAATTTCTGTATACAGAAGAAACCCGAAACTGCCTTTTCTGAAATAAACGGAATTAATGGCATGGGAAAATCTGTCAAAATACGGAAATTAGAAGGAACAGGAACTTTTTTTAAAGGACGGGCAGACCGGCAATTTTGCTGCACGTTATTTTCAGGAATGTTCCGTGAACTCATACCACTTAGTTTTTGTAGTGTAGATCCGCGATTTTCTCTCGGTTCCGCACCTCCCACCTCACCCTCATTTTTTGGTTTTCGAGTTTAACGACCACTATGAGCAACCCGTAGGGCTATAAGCAGTCACCCGTCACTAATTTTGAGTACTAGTTCCAGGAACGGGAGAGAGAGCCAGAACCGCAAGATGAGCACGCAACTTATACCCCATTGGGGACCAGCTAAGATGATTTGCCAGCAGCCAGAGCTTCTGACCACTCGATCATTCGGGACGGCCGATACTACTTTGTACAAACGTAGCTCCTACGAGGAATGGGCGATTTCTTGATGAATTATGAAGATCTGAGCAAGACTCGTGGTTCAGATGACGGAATCTTCCCTGATATATCCAGTTTCCTTAATTCTTTTTCTGTATCGTAATCCCTTTTATTGTTTTCGCTTTTAACCATTTGTTTAACTAGTCCCATACGATGGTGGCAATTCTTTTAGCACTATGATACGCTTTCTTTCTTTTAACCCTTTTTATAATAGCCACTTCTGGCTATAGGTAAGTATTTTCCAATTCTTCTCATCTATTTCTATCCTGAGCTTGTTAGTGCCAAAAAGTCCAATTGTTTTCCTTATGTCATCTGACTATCTTATCTTCTTTCAGGTCTTCTAGCTGATCTTTTACCTTGATAGGGTCGCCACTCCAGTATAATTTTTGTCCATCCTTCATTCAGCCTTGCAATGTGTGCAGCCCATTTCCATTTCTTTCGAAGTATGTTTTCCCCAATATCTAAACATTTTTTTTAGCTATATCTAAACATTTTTTTCTTATTTCTTCATTTTTGATTTTACCTTTGAATCTTATGCTTAGCAGACATCTTTCCATTCTTCTTTCTGTTTTTTGCATTTTGTCTATTATTTCTTTTTTAATTGCTCAGGTTTCTGGTCCATATATCATAACACTCAATACACATTGGTTGAAGAGTCTTGCTCTATTCTCAGGCTTTATTTTACTATTTAAAAATCTCTTCAATTTTCCTAAAGCAGACCATCCTATTCCTATTCTCCTTTTTACTTCTTCCATGACTCCCTGTTTCCTCATTGTTATCAATTTTCTTAAGTATACATATTTATCTACTATTTCAGTTTCTTTATTGTTTACCTTAATAATAATATCGTCTCTTTCATCGTATCATTTTCGGTTTGTCATTATTTTGGTTTTCTCAAAGTTTATGTTTAATCCAATTTCTGTTGATTTAGTTATTAAACCTTCTTTGCTGCATTTGGGAGGTTAATGGTCTAATTTCCCATGTTGACCATAAATGCATTGGAAAATGCATTTTTCTGCTTCTGCCTGAATAAGGGGGAAATAAAATAAAATAGGAAAGATTCAGCCCTAGCCCTAGATTACTCTAATACTTTGATGCTGCTTCATGATTTCTATAAATTTCCTAGTTCACTGTATAACCTTTGGGATAATTTTTTTATCGCGCCGCATGCCAGTCAGTATCTGCCAAAAGTTAGAGCCCGACAACCAAAAGATATGATCGAAAACATTTTTGTTCAATGCTACCTATCATTGCAGACTTTTTTTTTTTTTTTTTGTAGGCCTTGATGGGGCTGTATTATAGTAATCTATACAGTATATTTAAAACACAAGGCCGTTTCTTTCTACAATCCGCCAGTGCCACCCACAGAAGCGAGTTTAATGATTTTTTTAAATGAAAGCTACTTTTTATTTTAATAAATAATTTTTTTTGTCATCGCTAATTTTTATTGTCATAAATAATTTTTTTTATGTTACCATGGCATTTTCTTTGTACAATCCGCCGTTCGCTATTCTGGCGTTTGTTCTCGCTTCAGTACTTGCAGCGCCATCTGCCTTTCTGCGGTGGTCCGACTTGGAACTAAGCCCCTCCACTATCAACTACGTAGTTGTAATCGAAGTTCAAAGTCAAACGGAACAGCGGTGCCTTGGACTTTGCTTTCTGTGAATGCGTTTGAGCTTACTCTTAGTAAAGAGTTGTTTTGGTTTATCATGGAACGCCATGTTATCCCTATTCTCGATGATGGCCCCCTTTTTTTTTCATGCTGTTTCTCAGTATTTATATAATAATGAGGAACGTAATCGTGAAATTCGTATAGTAGTTGAAAAAACTAAAAATTAATGGGAATATTACAAAATTTTTGTTGCTGTGGTGACCCATCTTATGCACTGCCCATTAACAATTCAACCGTTTGTTATAGTTATGCATAGAGCTCTGCACGAGCCCGGACCGGGTCGAGCCGTTGCTCATTTCTAAGTTGGAAAAACGGGCCAGGCCTTCAATATTTAATGTAAAACAGACACGGGCCGAGCAGGGGTTGTTTTTTTTTTTTTTTTTTTTTTTTTTTTTATGAGCAAAACAATTGCTGTACGGTGCCTTTCTCGTTTGGAAAACTCGCAACATACAGCAGCAGGGTAGGATTGAATAATTTCCGCTGATGGAAAAAATAGAAGTTTTACGACATCCTCCCCTCCTACCAAACAATTGGAGTGGGTCAGCTCCCTTAGTTTTTCAATGTGAATGTGGTCCCTTCTCTCTCTCTCTCTAACTTTCACCCTCCTCTCATGCTTCAGGGCAGGCTATTAACTGCAGGATTTCTAAACCGAGCCACCCGCTCGCAGACGACCTTTTTTATTGTTCTGGTCGGGGGCACTTTGTTCTTTAGATGTGTTAAAAGCTTTTAAGTTGTCTTAAATGGCACGGGAGAAATGGGCTGGGAGAAACTTACTTCTGTTTATAAATCTGTGCCGTATTTCCCCCATTTGTCCTCTCAAGTAGCCGTTTTCAGAACTTGTGTGACACTGATTAGCTGGGCAGTCTGTCGTTGTTTTCCCTTAGCATATGCTCAGTTCAGTGTTGCTGATAAATACTCTTCAATACTTATTATGGAGTTTAAGAAAGCGAAAGAGTTTCGCGAAAAAATCGCTTCCGGAGAATATGTGCCTATAGACAATGTAAAGAGGAAAAGCGACATTTGGAAATATTTTAAATTACTGTCCCGTTCTGAAGCTAGTCGACCGGAAAACGTTATGCAGTGCACTAAATGCAGAAACTTTTTGAGTTACGATAGTACATAATCTGGAACATAGCATCTTAAGCGGCACAAATGTGTCCCCCCCCCCCACACACACACACGAGAGATATATTGGGTTACAGCGATATGATATGCCAGTAGAAATAGGTGCAGTTTATGAAGCCATAAATTCTTCTCCCAGTATAAAACGTCGGACTCATAATTCTGGATATTTCGTACTTTTTGAATCCCCCCATCCCCAAGGATATTTCCAGGTCCGGCGTAGGGAATGATAATTTGAAAATTTGAAAACCCAGAAAAATTGAAAGGCATGGAAATTGTCCCTTTCATGCAATATGTTTGAGTATACAGCCCCCCCTCCTCGGACGTTACGTGACTTACACAGAGTCTCAGAAATAGCCTGAATTAACGTTTATTGTAATAGAATACGTGTAGCAATTAAGAAAACGAAAACTCTTCAACAGTCGGATGAACAAGTGCACCAGGTTTCAAATTCGTGTTTTGGTAATTGTTGAAATTTTACGGGCCGGCCCGGGCCTTGGAAACAGGAGAAATATACGGCTGGGATTTTAATTAAAAAATTTGAAACGGGCCGGGCCTTGGATGTGCGGGCTGGGCTTTCCAAATTAAAGCACGTATAGACCAGATCGAAATCTAGATATCAACATACGAGTTGACATGTTCAACAGCTGCATCCTCCGATCTCTAACAATGCATTTTATTACGATTCGTGTCATATGACAAAAAAAATTTTCAGTCAGCTTTTTTAACCGTGCATGACACGGGTTACGGACTAATCTATGTATTTAAAACACAAGGCCGTTTCTTTCTACAATCCGGCAGTGCCACCCACTGGAGTGATTTTCGTGATTTTTTTTTAATGAAAGCTACAGACCCGCAGATTTGCCCCTTGTTATTTTTTATTGTCATAAGTTTTTTTTTTTTTTACCATGGCATTTTCTTTGTATAATCCGCCGTTCGTAATTTTGGCGTTTGCTATCGCTTCAGTACTTGCAGCTCCATCTGCGATGGTCGGACTTGCAACTAAACTCTCTGCTATCAACTACGTAGTTGTAACTACCCGAATTGGTTCAGTAGTTTTCGAGGTCAGTAAAAAAAATTCTGTATATTGTCGTGAACTACTTTATTTCACATTGGGTGTGATCAGGTTGCATGTAAACAAAGCGGAACGATACACGGCAAATCGGGAACTACTTGAAAACGATCTGATTCGTTAGTACAGCCAAAATAATAAAAAAATAATAATTATTATTAAAAGTAAACGAAATAGCCTATGTTCACCGAAAAGAAATAAGCTCCCCAACGGCGAAAGAATTATCCAAATCGATTCAGTAGTTTTCGAGATTACCACAAACACGCAAAGTTTCTATCTTTATATATTACTAGCTTTCCTACCCGGCTTTGCCCAGGATTTAGGCTTATTGATTTCATATTCCCTTATATGTATGTCACTGAAAAAATCGGGAAAAAATTTATGCTTGCAAGAAACAAAAAAGCTGGTTTCACAAATTCGGGGCCGCCCGGTGGCGCAGTGGTCTAAGCGATGGCCTCTGATCATTCGTCCGAACGGGGTCCGGGTTCAAATCCCGTGAGGCATGGATGTTGTGTTTGTCTTATGGCACTGGCTATCTCCCTTCCCTGGAACCAGTGACCCTAAATTAGGGACGGGCGACTGCTTATAGCCCATTGAGTTGCTCACGGTGGTCGTTAAACCTCCAAACAGACAGACAGACAGACAGACAGACACAAATTCGGTCATTACAAATTATTTATTCATACTGTTATTATTTCAGCACTTGGCCGTACACAACACTTTTGGTTTCTCCTTCATCGGCGACAATAGTTTAATTTTGTTGGATCCTTTGCTCTTGACAGTCCAACATACAGCTGTCCATGTGAGAAGCATCAATGGCATCACGTGCTTTCGGTTTCAGACGTCTTTGAGGGGCGAATCTCTGGGCTGAAAAAGTTAAAAACGTATCTTTGCGAATATTTTATGAAACTCGCTGAAATTTTAACGAATGCCGTAAATCGTTAATAGAAACATGATCTCCATATTTCGCCTGAATCGGTAAATAACTTTTTAAATTAGCCGTCAAAATTTTATTATCCGTTTCTGCGTATATATTTCTGTTTACCGATGAATTAAAAATTCCATGCCTATTTTAAAAAGTTTTGACCGGATTCCGGTGAAATTTTGAGGGACTCCTCTTATTACCAATTCATGGTGTTGATAAAAATTTCAGCCCGTTTCGTTAAGATTTCGCAAAGTTCGTTTTTGCATTTTTTATGCACAGTTCTCAAAGAATAGAAACACCTGTGGATGTGCGGCGGCAATCAATGCAGTCACGCGCTTTCAGATAACGATGATGTAGCAAACAACGCTGACTTTATTGATTAGCTTTTTAATTAATTCATAACTCGCGAACGGAAAAACGTAGATATCTTAAAATAGCTGCGTTGACCTAGAAATTCCAGTATTAATACGCAATGCAAATTTCATGATGCCACAGATCGGCGTTCGAGAGTTTTTGCTGCTTCAGACAAACAGACGCTTTGTGTTTTATATATAAGATTAGTATTAGTATAGATAAACGAAATAGCCTATGTCCACCGGAAGGAAGTAAGCTTACCAATGGTGAAAGAATTATCCGAATCGGTTCAGTAGTTTTCGAGATTACCTCAGCTGCACCTGTGGTGCAATGATCTACGCGCTGGCCTCACCGGGATTCGTACTCGGACCCTTCTCGGACGACTGGTCAAAAAATAGTCGTCTGAGAAGAGTTCGGGTACGAATCCCGGTGAGGCATGGAAGTTGTGTTTGTCTTACGGCACTGGCTTTCTCTCCCTTTCCTGTAGTCAGTGGCCCTAAATTAAGTAAGGGCGACTACTTATAACCCATTGAGTTGCTCACGGTGATCGTTAAGCCTTCAATAAAAAAAAATTACCTCAAACACACAAAGTTTCTCTCTTTATATATTAGTATAGATTATATAATGATATCATAAAAAAAATATTGTTAAAACCAAACTGGCAAAATAAAACACATTTTTAATCCCATTGTGTAATTATCTAGACGCGATATCATTTCGGGGTCACTAAAAGAATGCCTCAATACTCCAATGTAATTCCGTCAACGACGGGTAAGCACATGTTTATACAACAATGAGGAACGTCATCGTTAAATTCGTATACGAGTAGTTGGAAAAATTAATGGGAATATTACGAAATTTTTGTTGTTGGTGACCCATCTTGTACACTTCGCATTAATAATTCAACCGTTTATTATAGTTATGCATTTTATTACGATTCGTGTGATATGACAAGAAAAAATTTCAGTCACAGCTTTTTCAACCGTGCATCGAGACTAATAAACATTTAAAGTTGGTTTAGCGTAAGTTCAAAAACACTGTTACAAGTCAAATTCAATACTTGATGATTTCTGTGCGTCATTGTTACAGGAATGCCGATGGAAAATTCCTAATATGGAGAAATGATTCCTACGTTATCAACCCCAGCCGGGTCCACATTCGTACAAATGGAAGAGTTAAAATTGACTTGGTCAATAATCTACACATACGACAGCTGAGATTTTCCGATGCCGCAGTGTACAGGTAAGTGTTGCAAACCATATTACCCTTTGCTCATTTTTGTTAAATCTAGTTTGAGCCAGAGTCGCAGATATCTGTACAGTTGACCGATTTAGGCCAGGGCTTGACCCAGGATCAGGTTGTGTGTTTTTACAGTAGTACTGGTTTTTCCTCTTTCCTGGCAGCAGTGGCTCCAAATTAGGCATATGTGACAGTCTTATAAGCCTAGCTGCTCAGGGTTGTCGTTAAACACAGAACAAGTTAGTAAAATCATGCAATGCATTGATTATGATACGCTCTCCAGCATAACAGAAATCATTACTCAAGTTAGAAGGATAATGGCTGTGTAAGAAATCTCGCTCCTGTGCCCTGACTTCTGATCCCATTTTGATTATATGAAACAGAATTCCTTCAGTATACCTCCGGAAGAACATACTCAAGTTTTGTCGCAATCGAAGCATTGTTCCGCAATCAATGAAGGTTGAAGACTCGTGCAAGAATGAATCACTGATAAGAAAAATTAGTCTTTGGCACGATTTAATGATAAAAGATAGCCCCTATGAATTGCACAATGCATGGATATCACTAATTAAATCTGTTAACTTTAAATTGTAATTTTTGTTTAGAATGCTATGCTCACCCCACCCTACCTCATTCTTCAGTCATTGCAATATGTTTTTCCTCATTTACCATTAAACATGCTGTGTACGCAACTATTTGACGCATGCGAAATATTATTGGCTCTTACGCCTCTCAATGCTTCCCACAATGCCATAATCTATGCTATTTATAGATTGAATGTGTTTTTGTTTAATATATCTGAGGATGAGGTAGCCGCTGCCTCGAAAGTGCTCATGTACATATGGTTTTAATTGTATATATTTTTCATCTTTTATCATTAAATCGTGCCAAAGACGGTAATTTTTTACGCTTTCCAACCGTAGGTAGAAGAAGCGTATATGCTCCAGCTTTGTCCGTCTGTCGGCACGATAACTCGCGTAAAAATGGTTCGATTTCGATGAAATTTTAGTATGTGGTAGGGGACGAACCCTATTGAAAATGGACGAAATGGGGTCAAATGTCACGGCACAGAAGCGGGATCCATTGCATTGTCCTTATGCGTCATAACCTGCGTAAATATGGTTCTATGTCGATGGAATTTTAGCATATTGTAGGAAACCACCTGGGGATGAAACCTATTGAAAATGGGCGAAGTGGGGTCAAAGGTCACGACATAGCAGCGGGATCCATTCCATTGCCCTTATGCGTCATAACTTGCGTAAATATAGTTCGATGTCGATGAAATTTTATTATATTGCAGGGAATGAACCCTATTGAAAATGGGTGAAGTGGGGTCAAAGGTCAGGACATAAGAGCGGAATGCATTCCATTGCCTTTATGCGTCATAACGTGCGCAAAAATGGTTCGATTTCGATGAAATTGTATTATGTGGTAGGGGACCACCTGGGGACGATCTTATGACGTCACAATCTCGCGCTTGAGATGTTGGCGCGTGGTCACGCCATCTGTCTCATTACGTCACGCATTGTGTGTGGATCCTATTAAAGTTTTATGACGTCACACTCTTGCGAGCAGATGGTCGCGATTCCCATCTGCCTCATTACGTCACGCGTTGTGTGCGTATGTCCGTCCGCACGATAACTCACGTAAAAATCGTTCTATTTCGATGAACTTTTAGTATGTGGAAGGGGATCACCTGGGAAGGAACCCTATTGAAAGTGAACGAAATGGAGTAAAAGGTTAGGACATAGGAGCGGGATCCATTCCACGCTCTTATGCTTCATAACTAACGTAAAAAAGGTTCGATTTCGATGAAATTTTATTATGTGGTAGGGGACCACCTGGGGACGAACCCTATTGAAAATGGACGAAATGGGGTCAAAGGTCACGGCACAGGAGCGGGATCCATTCCATTGCCCTTATGCGTCATAACTTGCGTAAATATGGTTCGATGTCGATGAAATTTTAGCATATTGTAGACCACCTTAGGATGAAACCTATTAAAAATGGGCGAAGTGGGGTCAAAAGTCACGGCATAGGAGCGGGATCCATTCCATTGCCCTTATGCGTCATAACTTGCGTAAACATGGTTCGATGTCGATGAAATTTTAGTATATTGCAGGGGACCACATGGGAATGAACACTATTGAAAATGGGTGAAGTGGGGTCAAAGGTCAGGACATAAGAGCGGAATGCATTCCATTGCCTTTATGCGTCATAACGTGCGTAAAAATGATTCGAGTTCGATGAAATTGTTTTATGTGGTAGGAGAACACCTGGGGACGATCTTATGACGTCACAATCTCGCGCTTGAGATGTTGGCGCGCGGTCACGCCATCTGTCTCATTACTTCACGCATTGTGTGTGGATCCCATTAAAGTTTTATGACGTCACACTCTTGCGAGCAGATGGTCGCGATTCCCATCTGCCTCATTACGTCACGCGTTGTGTGCGTATGTCCGTCCGCACGATAACTCGCGTAAAAATCGTTGTATTTTGATGAACTTTTAGTATGTGGAAGGGGATCACCTGGGAAGGAACCCTATTGAAAGTGAACGAAATGGGGTCAAAGGTTAGGACATATGAGCGGGATCCATTCCACTGCTCTTATGCGTTATAACTAGCGTAAAAAAGGTTCGATTTTGATGAAATTTTAGTATGTGGTAGGGGACCACCTGGTGACAAACCTTATTGAAAATGGGGTCAAAGGTCAGGACATAGGAGCGGAATCACTTCCATCGCCATTATGCGTCATAACTTACGTAAAAATTCTTCGATTTGGATGAAATGTTAGTATGTTGTAGGGGCCTGCCTGGGGATGAATCCTATTGAAAATGGGCGAAATGGGGTGAAAGGTTAAGCCACAGGAGCGGGATCTATTCCATAGCCCTTATGCATCATAACTTACGTAAAAATGCTTCCATTGCGACAAAACTTAATCATGTTATTTCGGAGGTATACTGAACCGGTTCTGTTAAATATATTCAAAATGGGATCAAGGTCAGGGCACAGGACCGAGATTTATTCCACAGCCATTATCCTCATAACTTGAGTAATGATCTCTGGTATGTTGGAAAGCGGTATTATAAATCAATGCATTGCATGATTTTACCAACCGTTTCGTATCAGTGATTGTTCCGTAAGTTATGACGCATAAAAGCTGTGGAATGGATCCCGCTCCTATGTCCTGACCTTTGATCCCATTTCGGCCATTTTTAATAGGGTTCGTCCCCAGGTGGTCCCCTACCACATACTAAAATTTCATCGAAATCGAACCATTTTTACGTGAGTTATCGTGCAGACAGACGGACAAAGCATATACGCTTCTTCAACCTATGGTTGGAAAGCGTAAAAGACGCACGTACACATAAAATGGTTTACAAGCAGAGTTGAGTTTAAACACTACAGCGCCCTTGGCCAAGAAAAATCAGACGCCCCCAAGTAAATAATGTATTTTAATGTGAAAAAGCTTACATCCAATTTGACTATCACATTTAAATTGTACTTAGATTTCTTTTACCACGAAAAGAATCTCAGCATAGGCGACGGAACCCAATAATTTCACGGGGTGACCAACTTCTCCTAGAGTTAAAACAATAAAAAGAGAGAGACCTATGTATAGGATATATATGTAAGCACTCGTGCAAATCATCGTGAACTATCCTCAATCCACTGCTGGGTGAAGGTCTCTTCTATAACTTTCTGTCTTGAGCATATCTCTTCCAAGTCACTCCAGCATACTTTCGAATTTCATCCACCCATCTCCCAGATGGTCTGTTTCTGGGTCCATATCGAGAACGTCGATTCTTGCGACGCTTAATGCATAAATTGAAATCGAAGCCCTACCGTCCATGACTCTTACATGGCCTTATGCAGGACGATTCAGACTGTCGGTTGAAATTCTGTGAGATGATGCGCAAACAAATATCTCGCGAACCAGACTTTCTTGATAAGATCATGTGGTCAGATGAAACCTGTTTCAAGTTGTTAGGCCACGTGAATAGGCATAATTGTGTGTTCTGGCCAGATGAAAATCCTCATGTGACTATAACAACAGAAATGTACCAGCCAGGCGTCACTATGTGGGATGGACAGTCCAGCGATGCTGTACTGCGGACAGGTTTTTTTTTCGATACAACTGTGGATGGTAACAATTACCTAAACACGTTGCGCAACGTGGTGGAGCCACAACTCGCAACAAGGGCTGGCTTGGCCAAATGGTACGGAGCTACCTTGACACCTTTCCACAGCGTTGGATCAAGTGGAAGAAAGAGGAAATGAGTAAACATAAATTGGTAAAATAACTTACAACTAAAAATTTGATTTTTTTTCTCGATTTCTTCGTGACAAAATCTACTGATCTACTACAGTATATCATCAGATGTCAATGTTTCTATAATGCTTGAATTAAATGATAAAGTCGACAATACACTCGTTCTTTTCTGAGAACTATCAAATAGCCGCCCCGGTGGCGCAGTGGTCTAAGGCGCTGGCCTCTGATCATTCGTCCGTAAGGGGTCCGGGTTCGAATCCCGTCAGGCATAGATGTTGTGTTTGTCTTACGGCACTGGCTCTCTCCCTTCCCTGGAACCAGTGACCCTAAATTAGGGACGGGCGACTGCTTATAGCCCATTGAGTTGCTCACGGTGGTCGTTAAACCTCCAATAAAAAAAAAACTATCAAATAATTATGGATGGTTTTCAAAGAGAAAAACTAACATTCCCTGAAATGTTGCGCAACTAATATCTGAACATTTTGAGGCCGCCCCGGTGGCGCAGTGGTCTAAGCGATGGCCTCTGATCATTCGTCCGAACGGGATCCGGGTTCGAATCCCGGTGAGGCATGGATGTTGTGTTTGTCTTACGGCACTGGCTCTCTCTCTTCCCTGGAACCAGTGACCCTAAATTAGGGACGGGCGACTGCTTATAGCCCATTGAGTTGCTCACGGTGGTCGTTAAACCTCCAATAAATAAAAAAAAAAAAAAAACATTTTGAGGAGAAAATGTGAATGTGGCAAGGTTATCAAAACTAGCGAAACATATTAAGAAAACTCTGTAAATGGATGGACAAACAGCAAAATATGACGGCCGCCCCGGTGGCGCAGTGGTCTAAGATCATTCGTCCGTAAAGGGTCCGGGTTCGAATCCCGTGAGGCATGGATGTTGTGTTTGTCTTACGGCACTGGCTCTCTCCCTTCCCTGGAACCAGTGACTATAAATTAGGGACGTTAACTACTTATAGCCCACGGTGGTCGTTTAACCTCCAATCAAAACAATATATATATGAGGTGAAAAAACTCTACAAGATAGTGGTGCAAAAGTTTGAATTCCATTTTTAATCAGACGGTACGAAGAGATTTTTGCACCCTCTCTTCAGCTGTGCCCAGGGCAACTGTCCAGCCTAAGTTACACATCTGACTATGAGCTGATCGTTAGGCTATAAGCAGTGGCTCGTCACTAATTTAGTATCTCTGGTTCCAGAGAAGGTAGAGAGCAAGAGCTGTAAGACAAATATGTGCCTCATGCCTTATATGGAACTCAAACCCTGGCCTAAATTGGATGAATGATCCGAAACCAACACCTCAGACCTCTCAACTACTGGAGTGGCAGTTTGTCTATATTCGTAATGTTCCAAAATAAGCACATGTATGTCCCAAAACAAGGTTTGCAAGAATTTTTTGACAGAGGAGACACTTTTGAACTTTTTTGCTGCAGATGAAGCATGTTTCCGCTCCATACTTTTCTCTTGTTTTCCGGGTCGAAATGGTACGCAAATGTCTCTTCAACAGTGGCAATCTTCTCCAGTAAATCTTCCTGGATCTTCATAATACTGAAAAAAATGGTGGGAAATCCCCATACATTGTATTTGTGGCGATCGATCACCTGTTTAGGGACACACTTGGCACACACTTTCCGGTATCTTAAGTCGTCATGCACCATTGTATAGGCAGAACCACAACTTTTATCATCCACAGCAGAAATGGTTAATCCGTTTCTTAAATGAGTCAACACGGTCGATATGGTCTTGAGTTCACGACCAGGAAAGGCATCCTAATCAAGCTTCGTCAGTCAAACTTGTTCTGCAATATTTAAACCTTTCTATTCATTCGTAAATTCTTCTCTATTCATGCATGTGTTGCTATACTGAGCTACCATTTTTCTGTAAATTTTAGCGGGCTTATCCACTTTTGTCCAAAGAAACCAAGCTTATTATTACATTATAATTTTTTTATTGGGAGTTTAGCGACCACTGTAAGCAACTTTTTTTTTTTTTTTGATTGGAGGTTTAACGACCACCGTGAGCAACTCAATGGGCTATAAGCAGTCGCCCGTCCCTAATTTAGGGTCACTGGTTCCAGGGAAGGGAGAGAGCCAGTGCCGTAAGACAAACACATCCATGCCTGACCGGGATTCGAACCCGGAACCCTTTCGGACGAATGATCAGAGGCCAGCGCCTTAGACCACTGCGCCACCGGGGCGGCTGTAAGCAACTTGAAGGGCTATAAGCAGTCGCCTGTTTCTAATGTAGGGCCACTGGTTCTAGGGAGGGAGAGAGCTAGTGCTGTAGACAAATACAACATCCATGCCTCGCCGGGATTTGAACCCGAACCCATCTCGGACGAATGATCAGAAGCCAGCGCTTAGACCACTGTACCACCGGGCTGCCAACACTGTTCGACAGCGATGACAGCGGAAAGTTTGGTAAAAGGTAAAGATCTCGTTAGGCAGTTAGATGTGGCTGATATGAGAATGGAAAAAGGAATGCCACAAAAGATATACGTATTCAGTAGTGTGACAAGATTAGTAATGCAGATATCAGATCTGAGTTTATTTCTTCTGAAGAAGACTAAGTTAATGAAAACATATATTGTTTGAGAACACGTATGGGAAGAGGAAAGATTTTCGCGACATGTGTTGCATTATAAAGCATCTGGTCGCAGATCAAGCGGAAGACCCAGAACAAGATGGATTGATGATGGTATGAAACTGATCATTAGGGATAGAAGTAAGGATTTGTTAAATGCAGAATATCTGCTAATGGTATGAAAAATGGATAAAGTTTGTAGGCAATCATCATTATTAATACTTTTCTAACAGTCACTACTTACTTTTTCATCCTCACCAACCAGAAGACCCACTTTTGGATAAAAAGGTTTAATCCAATAATGAAAGAAAAATGAACGCAGTAATTGTGGTCAATGAAGGAAGAAATATCCCTCATAATACATGGGAAAATCAATGAATATTCAAAGCAAACAGGATATTAATTCTAAATTTGCTTGTAACACTAATTAGTCATCCATGTAACATCTCTTAGAAAACTTCATCACCCTGGAGCGGGAATCAAACCCACAGCTCCGGAGTCTGAGAAGGGTCCGGGTTCGGCTTCTCAGACGAATGGACATAGGCCAGCGCTTAGACCACTGCGTCACCGGGAGGGCTGAGTGTCTCTACAGGGATTAGTAGTGCTGTAGGATTTATATAAATTCGGGTGTGCGGGTTCGATTCCCGCTCCAGGGCGATGAAATTTTCAAGTTTTCTGAGTGGTGTTACACGGATGACCACTAAGTAGTGTTACGAGCAAATTCAGAATTTATATCCTGTTTGCTTGGAATATTCTACAGTAATTGTGATTTTGCATTGTTAAAAAAAACCCAAATAAAAATATCTACTAGCTTTTCCATTTCTTTCAGTTGCTGGGATGACAAACGCCTGGTTGGAACTATAAGACTGCAAGTGACACCTTATACTGCAGGGAAAAGTTTTCGTCGCCACATACTGAACCTTGGTGTTCTGTTTACATTTTTGACAATTTTCATGATTGCTCTGACTGTTTGCAAAAATGTTAGGTTGAAAACTAAAGAGTAGTCATTTCATAATTGAAAGAAAAACATTCAAAATGATCATATAAATAAAATGAAAATTCATTCACTTAATTTATCAATTTGAAATGTCCACCTGACATGATGGATGATTTGAAGAAATATGTTTATCCTCAATCAAGAAATGTTTATCTTCAATCAGCAATTGTTACTTTCATCTTAAACTGCATTTGGAGAACACCTAGTTTAGATTTCTGTTACATAAAGAATGGAATAAAATTTATGAACTTCAGAATGTTGGGAAAATTAATGTATGGTGTTCAAAGATTCTGGAAACACTTTTGACCACCTAGGGTAGTTCCTGCTCCGCCAAGTGAGTGTGCTTTGACCTGCTTCGCCAAGTGAGTGCGACTTTGACCTGTTCCGCCAAGTAAGTGTCTTTTTTTTATTGAAGATTTAACGACCACCATGAGCAATTCAATGAGATATAAGCAGTCGCCATTCCCTAATTTAGGGACGCTGGGTCCAGGGAAGGGAGAGAGCCAGTGCCAAAAGACAAACACAAGATCCATGCCACACTGGGATTTGAACCTGGACCCTTCTCAGACGAATGGATATAAGCCAGCGCTTAGACCACTGCACCACCAGGACGGCTGAGTATCTCTGGAGAGATTAAGTGCTCTATTAGGATTTAAATTCGAAAGGCACTGCAAGGGTAATGTTGCCAGGGAGGAACAGGTTCTAACCCTGGGCCAGATCAACCAAGCAACCAGCCAGCTACTCCTACCCGAAGCCTGTCCTATGATATGCTGAGAGCAAGTGTTATACACAGTATGAGTACCATATGTGGATTTTTAAAGTCTAGATAACATTTTTAAAAATGAATTGGTAAATGATGCCTAAGAACAAACTATTAAGTATGCCAAAAATGTATAGAGTAAAAAGAAGGTTACTGAAATCGATCACATGCCTGTACATAAAAAGCCTTGCAAGAATCTGGATGAAAAGAAATGCTGGGTAAATGGTGTGAAGTTAACTCTGACATCAGGACTGTAGCAAGCTTTGCTTATCTGGGAGGGCAAGACTTGAAACTGCACCACTTCGAATTCAAAATTACGCCCTTTCGAGTTCCACTCAAATAGTACATGGTTTTTACTTTCTTACACACTGCCATTATAGGAAAGCATTATGATTTTTCAAAAACCGCACTTTAGTATTTTAACATAATTTTATTAAAAAATGTAAAAAGGAGGTAAATACCCAAGAACAGCAAGTTGTGAATACCAAGTAAATAGTAAACGTTATGTGAACACTGACAAAACAACATTCCACAAAATGCAGAAAAAAAAAAAAAAAAAAAAAAACGCAGAACGAATGAGTTTCGGATAATGAACGTAACAATAGGAAGAATCTTTAACGGTAAGTCTTGGAAAAATTACGTTCAAAATTAAACGCTCAGAGAACTTTCTGCGACAGAACACAAATGATTAATTAGCTATTCATCCCAACGGCATGTTCAGAAAGGTCACGGGAGGTTTGAACTACCAGCTTGTTTTCTATGCCTCCATTCACTGTTTTGGAAAATTCTCTTCATGGATATGAGATGTTCATAGCTCATAGTGTATGTTACTCTGTGCCCTTGTTAACTGCATGGAATACTGTATGAGAGAAACTAAAGTCTTCAAAAAAAAAAAAAAAAAAAAATACTAAAGAGTGTAGCTTACTTAAAAAAAAAAAAAAAAGAATTTTCCATTTTGTACATCCCCAGAGCATGAATTTACGCCCCTGGAATGACCACTCTGGGAGGGCAACAGCCCTCCTGGTACAGCCCTGTCGGGCATAAGACAAGAATGTAAACTGGTTTTTTTTTTTATTATTATTTATTGAGGGTTTAATGACCACTGCAAGCAACTCAGCGGGCTATAAGCAGTTGCCTGTTTCTAATTTAGAGCCACTGGTTCCAGGGAAAGGAGAGAGCCCATGCTGTAAGACAAACACAACATCCATGCCTTACCGGGATTCGAACCCGGACCCATCTCGGACGAGTGATCAGAAGCCATCGCTTAGACCACTGCGCCACCTGGGCGGCATTAAACTGTTTCCATTGTTGGTTATAATCTACACGAATAGTTTCAGGTGTTGAAGTAGATGGTTTTGACAGCAGTTTGCTATATGTCATTGACTTGGTGCTCATTCCTAACAGTGTAAACAAATCAGTTGAGCATGACATGTGAAGAATACAGTAATTAAAATCCATGTTAACAAATCTAAATCAATGGTTCTTAGCCAAACTTCAGAAATTGCTATTTTTAAAGTACAGGGAAAGTATCTAGAACAGGTAACAGATTTTAATGACCATGACGTGGGTGTGATTATTGATGAAAGTGGAAAGCTTGACAAGTGTACCTACACCATAAAACAGACAGAGCTTATATGCTAAATTGGTTACAGCCAGTTCGTATTGACAGCAACATGAATGATGATCGTGAGAGTTGAAGAGTTTAAGTCATGTTTGTTGATTTAAATAAAAAGTTTCACTGCTACATATGGTGCATTATGTGCTGAATGTTGACAACAACAGGGAAATGCAATCAGGTGATGTACTGCTCATTGAAAACAGCTAGCAGTTGTCTACAACAGATAAATACATGAGACCGACAAAAAGAAAAAAAGGCTGAACTGGGTGAAAAATCAAAACATACGGAAAGAATGCGGACTACTTTCTTCAATGCGGTTTTTGTTGACTCTGCAGCTGCACATCATCCATCGCTTAATTTTTCTTTCTGCTGATCTCTCTATCTCTCTCTCTCTATTTCTTCATTGTCGCTTTTCTTTCTTTTCATGCCTCTCTGATAACAATAATTTCATCCGTCATGCTGAAAGAACTTTCAGCGTAAGGACCATGAGTGCATGATATCAAAGCTTCAACTATTTTAGAAAAATTGTGTAACCTTGAGAATATTAATACTTTTGAACACCATGCATCAATTCTAACAAATTTTCCAACTTTGTCACTTCCGTTTTCGCAAATCGCCCCACTCTTATCAAGCTTAAACGCAAATACTGGGTGGAGGGGGTAACATTAAATAAATTTTTGCTCCATCCGACTTCCTGTTTTGGAAATCCCCCCACCCCCCATTTTCAAGCTGAAATACAAATACATATTTATGGAATAAAATATTTAACAACACTGGGCATAAGTAACATCACGAGAAAAAAAAATTAGGATTACAGAAAAAATCTTAACTTCGTCGACCTTCCGTTTCGTAAAGATAGAGTTCTGTCCTCCTCCAATCCTCGGGTCACACCAACCTCTAAAAAAATTCTGTTTGGTTGGGCATCGATCTCGCACGTGAGCAAAATGATAATGAAAAAGGCGGAATTCGCGGAAGAATCTCGTGCATGAAGATTACGGGGAACTTTTCGCACCTTCCAACTTCCGTTTTCGCAAATTATTGTCAACAGTTTTAAGCTGAAATACAAACATTTATGCAATAAAATTATATTTGACAATACCGGAAAGGGGCAACATTGCCAGAAAAAATTATGATTACTGCTAAATTTTTCACTCTGTTTAACTTCCATTTTCGAAAGTTTTGAAACACAAAATACCATCCCCATACAGGAAACCCCCAAAAAGTTCTCTTCAGTTTGCATCAATCTCAAGGATGATCTAAATGATGACAAGAAAGGCGAAATCCTGCAAATGAATCTTATGTACGTAAAGATTTCAAACCCAAAGCATTTTTAGCTGGTGGAGGGTCAGATCAACACCTTTCCTGACTTTTCCCGATGGACAAATATCCTTGACTTTTGCTGGTCGCTCTGATTAACCCAAGAAAGAAGTCAGCTAGAGAACTACACATTGAAGTATTTAGACTACCCTCTTTTACGACAGAATGAGTTGGGTACAAGGTACGAGACACTGTGGAAAATTAGAAACTGCAGTTTCTAATCTTTACAAAGAACAGGACTCTGTAAAGATTAGAAACTGCAAATAGGTGAATTCAGTGGTAAACAGAATTAGCAATGCAGACATCAGAAAGCAGTGGTGGCTCGTGCCACTGAAAATGTGTGTGCTACGACTTAACCAGGGGCCAAAAAATTCAGTCGCCTGGTCGCCCAGGGAGACCAAAGATTTGTCCGGGCCACAACGGAAAACATCACTGCAAAACATGTACCGTAATTTTCGTCGTATAATTCGCGGATAAACGCCGATTAAGAAAAAATGAAAACGTTTGATTTAAAAGAAAACAAAACTCTGCAGGGTAATTGTGCAGGAAAGGGCTTATAATTGCGAAAGGAACTCCCTCGGAAAAATTCTCCTCAGTTAAGGAGTTTGTATGGAGCGGAGGTAAAGATAAGCTGAGAGTAGAACATTTATTTGGACAGAAGTGTACATGACTTTGATATTATATATACCCCCCCCCCCGGTTCAGTGTCTGGCCACTAAAAAATTTAGCTGGCCCACCAGATTTCAGAATATTTTTCTACCTCTGGACTTAACCCCTTTCCCCCACCTCCCTTTTCCTGGATTTAGGATTCAATGGGCTTAGCCTCACCACCGTGATAAAAAAAAAAAATAATAATAATAAAAGAAAATTAAAAGCAACTCAAGATGTTTTCAGTAATTATATACAAATTTATTACAATTGTTAATCATTTTCAAAATTTTAGCAACAGTAATTACATTAATTGTTTTTTTTAGTGTAAGTGGTTAAATTTACAACCATATGTTAGATAAAAAATTAAGCCTAATATTTTGCAGTATATACAGATTTATTAATCTGCGACGACATCAGTAGCTGAGAATCTAAAAAAAGTACTTATTATTTACCCAAGTTTTTTGAAAAATACGTTATTTATTTATTTCCGCATTTGTAATGAGAAATATTTTCGTGGTGTCTTTGTTCAATGTACGTAACAGGGTTCGCTCTACTGTTATCGGGCACATGTACCTGGGTGCCCCATCATTCATTTGCGTAGTCAATTGCTGCACTGTTGCGCGTCGATTGCCCTTTATGAGTTGATGTTCTCTTCTGGGGCCGATGGCCCTTGGAGCTCCACAGTTATGACGTTGGAAAGTGCTCGATGTGCCAGCGGTCCATTTGGTACCCCCTTCGTACAGCACCTCACAAATAGCCCACGAAGCCTGCTGTTTTTGAGATGCTTCCACACTTAGTGCGGTAGCCAATGATCATTTCTTTTTGAACATTCATTAAATCACTACCTCTGCCCATTTTGCTCATGTGACGCACTATGGCTCATCTGTCATGGCCGGTCGCTCATATCTCCATGTGGTCGACCTTGTCACGTGCACTCTGTGATGCACCTGGGCTGGTACACTGTGATTACGGGGGTGGTCATATTATTCTGATACAACCGTGTATGCTGACCTTTGCCAACATACCTATGCTACATACCATGCAATAATGATTAATTTTATAATTAAATAATAATGATTAAAGCCCAGATGTTCAAGCAAATGCTTATTTTTGCCTATTTAGCCACTCTGAGGAATAAAAGCATATTTTCACATTTAGAGTATATTTTTGTATATATCCTGAAATTTTTTTTATAAAGGCACCTTTGAAAAACGAAATTATTTTTTAATCTCTTAATAGCATCATGGTACAACAATGGAGTTACTTACTACTACCCCCCCTTCCATTACAAAATGGCAATACTCAAAGGAATCCATTCCCAATCAAAAGAAAAACATTTAGTCTATTCTCCACTAAAAAAAGGAGAAGGCATGCTCTGACACTGTTTTTCATGGTTTGGGTTGGGACTCCTAGTTCCAGTGTTCAAGAACCTCAACGCTGCAGCCTATAATTATATTCTCAACAAGTCTGTGCTCCCAAAGTTATGACACCAGTTCAGTGAAGACCGGCCGGTAACCAGGGAAGGTCCGTGTTGGGCAGCGGCCAATCTACGTTTCTTTTTTGCCCGTCCCAGCATTTCCCACTAGTCCAGTGCCTGACCTTGTTTTTATATTTTACCCAACCTTTACCATCAGTCGCCCCACCCAATTTCTTTGTCGGGCTACCAGCCCTTCCATTTACCCACCTTCAAAATGAGGTCCATATGTAGGAATAGTTTGATGAGATGGGTGTGGAAGAACTTGACTGTCTTGCACAAAGCCCCAATCTCAACCCCATGGAAAACAATTGGGATGAATTGGAACTCCAACTGCACGCCAGGCTGAACCGCACAACAACGGTGACTGGCCTGACTAAATGCTCCTATGACAAAATATAAGGAAATTCTCGCAGCAACTACCAAAATGTAGTGGAAAGCCTTCCCAGCAGACTGTGGTAACAGCAAAGGGCAGATCAACTTGATATTTATTCTTTTCCTATTCTTGCAGCAACTACCAAAATGTAGTGGAAAGCTTTCCCAGCAGACTATGGTAACAGCAAAGGGCAGACCAACTTGATATTAATTCTTTTCCTATTCTCGCAGCAACTACCAAAATGTAGTGGAAAGCTTTCCCAGCAGACTGTGGTAACAGCAAAGGGCAGATCAACTTGATATTAATTCTTTTCCTATTCTTGCAGCAACTACCAAAATGTAGTGGAAAGCCTTCCCAGCAGACTGTGTTAACATCAAAGGGTGGACCAACTTGATATTAATTCTTTTCCTATTGTAGATAATTTTGTAGATTGACAAGTGTCACTTTTGATCAGATAGTGTATACAAATCCTACAGTAAAACTTTCAGGAATTTTCAATGCATAGTTGTTCTATATATTTTAGTACATATCCATAAAAACTAAGAGTCATATCACACAAAATAAAGAAATATAGGTACAGCAAAATATATGTTATTCTTTCTCAAAGTATCTTCCTTCGGATGATATGCAACGACCCCATCATTCAGTCCACTTCTCAAAGCATGTGGCGAAGGCATTTTGTGGGAGCTATTTTAGCGACCCCTGTACGGCTTGAATAACATCAGCATCTGTGTTGAATGTTGCACCACGGAACTTCTCCTTCATATCAAATAGAAGTCATCGCTCTTTCCACGTTTATAAGGGAGTCACAGGAAAAATTCTCATCTGCTGCCACCGGGAATGGAACCCAGGGTCTTCCAGTTACGCGCCAGATATGCTTCCACTGTGCCACAGTGGCCTCGAAATTTTCCAGACTCACTAATGACAAACTACCAAACACATGGCAGGTTGCTTCTTTGCAGCCCCGCACAATGTTGGGGATTCACCAAAGATGAACAGCAGCAACTGAACAAATAACTAGAAGGCGAATGAATGATAAATACACAGTTGGCGCCGACCAGGAACATCAAATAGAAGTCATTGCTCTTTCCACGTTTATAAGTGAGTCACAGGAAAATGTTTGGTAGTTTGTCGTTAGTGAATCTGGAGAATTTCGAGGCCACTGTGGTACAGGGGAAGCATATCTGCCGCTTAACTGGAAAACCCTGGATTCAATTCTCGGTGGCGGCTGATGAGAATTTTTGCGTGACTCACTTAGAAACGTGGAAAGAGCGATGACTTCTATTTGATGTTCCTGGTCCACGTCAACTGTGTATTTATAATTTCTCCTTCATTGTTGGAAACAACCAAAAATCTCACTGGGCAAGGTCAGGACTATAGGCATGATTTTAATACTGCATTTTGTAAGAAACTGTTGAACACAAGCGGCCACGTGTGTTATCATAGTGTAGGGTCCACTTGCCCATCAGTTCCGGTCGCTTAATCGATATGTGGCATCGCAGATGCTTCAAGACTGAAATGTAATACTCAGCATTGTCAGTAATTTGTGGAGGAACGGCATGCTTGTAGACTATACCTTTATGATCAAAGAAAATTATCATCACCTTTCCAGCTGATTTGGTTTGGCGGACTTTTTCGGAGGAGCCGAACTCATGTGTTTCTAGACACTTGTTGCGCACTTTGTGAGGTGGGTCAAAATAGTGGACCCATGTTTCATCGGCAGTTATTACTGTGTTTAGAAAGTTTGGATCCTTTGCAATCATTTGTTTCCACTCGTGACACACCTAAACTCTGGCGTTCTCTCATCAGGTGATGAGGTACCCATCTGGAACACACACGATGCAGCAATAATTTGTGGCATAGAATGCAAAGTTTTTGAAATATTAGTTGACGCTATGTCTTCACACATCATTCGTCAATTTCCTTGCAGGATTGCCCAAACAGTGTTAATAATAAGCTCTGTAACAACACTTTCAGGTCGACCAGCCTTAGGAGCGAGTTCTGCCGACAAATGCCCTTTCTTGAAATCATGGTGCCATCTAAAAATCGTTGACACACCCGAATGTTTATCTTTGTAAGCTTTTTTCATTAAATCAACTATTTCTGGAGCCGTTTTACCCAAACAATAGCAAAATTTTATTGCACAACACATTTCACTTCTTAACTCTGAATCACTCACCTCCATAGCTGTATGACAAAATGCAGACGTACCTTAAACTGCACAATAACAAGACCCGAATCATCTGCCACAGATACTGCCTTAATTCAGTTAGTCATCTGCGTGGTTATTTTTTTCCTTTGCACTGTTGCCACCTAAAAAAATCCCTCTCAATTTTTATGGAACGACCTTTGTATCTTGATCTTTTAGAGCCTAAATGCTTGCTTACTTTGGAGGTTTTTGGTGCTTGAACATTCAGGCTTTAGTTACATAGCATCTACATGATTTTTCTGGTGATATCAATATGATTATCAAGGTCAGTGCTCATCGTTACAATTGCAGTTGATGTATTGAAAATAGTGTACATCAAGAAAAGTGTACAAAAAAAAAAAAAAGAAAGCTAAAAAGAACAGCAATGCAGGCACTAAAAATTTACCTGCTAGATGGCGATTAATCTCATTTCACCGATGATTATAAATGGCTGTGATGTATACACACCCAAACCTCACCTCGTTCAAGAATTCTGGATAATTCACAGCTCGAAAATGCCAGTGAAATGCGCTGTGAAGTGGTGACTTTCAATGAGATACTATGCAGAATGAGTTGTGAAAATTTGTTTTGAAGTTAGAGATTGGCTTTTAATTTTTTCAATGAAATTTTATCCTTTCATCATCTGCAATTTTTAAATGTTGTTTATAATGTCACATGAATTTTTAAAAACATGTCTTCATTGTTAACTATTTGAATAATTCTTTCTGTTCATATCCACTATTTTCATCAGTGTATTTCTTGTTTCCATTGTTCTCAACATTTCTCTAATAGCTTTTTATATATACACTGCCAATGAGAAAAATATTTTTTCACCTAAGTCTTGTAAATTCTTGATGTTGATTTATGCCTAATGCTGTGCGAACACTGATTTAGCACATTCTTTTAACATCTAGGCGTAACAAACCCACATTTTTTTTATTTTTCTTCTGAATCTTCTAATCAATTCTCCATGAATATCATGGAGAATTGATTAGAAGATTCAGAACAACAAAAAAAAAAATATGTGGGGTTGTTACGCCTAGATGTTCATGTTATACACGGTCGAGTCACATTATTCTGACCACCAGCTAACATCCAGAGTAACCACCATGTGCAGCACAGACAGAAGAAGCTAGACGGGATGGGAGTGACTCAATAAGATGCTGGAAGGTGTTCACAGGTATGTGGAGCCATGCTCACTGCAGCACAGCAGACAGCTGCTGGAGGATGCGTGGTGGAGGATCCATAGAGCGAACAACACGATCGAGGTGGTCCCACAGATTCTCAATTGGGTTTAAGTCTGAGGAATTAGGGGGCCAGGGAAGTACTATGAAGTCTTCAGACATTTCTAGCTGTGTGACAAGTGCATTGTTGTGCTGGAGGATCCCGTCCGCCCCAGGGAAGTCAATCAGCATGTATGGGTGCCCATGGTCTGCAAGGATGGATTCATAATGAATTCGGCCCATAGTGCATTCCACAGGTATGAGTGGACCCAGAGAATGTCACGAAAACATTCCTCAGACCATAATGCTGTCCCCACCAGATTGTGTTCCACCAGCAATGGTTGAAGAGTGTTTGTTCTCCGATGTTTCTTACCTTATACGCCAACGTCCATTCGTTCGATGAATCAGAAAACGTGACTCATTGGAGAAGGCAATCCTTTGCCAATCAGCGGAGATCAGTGGCGGCTCGTGGTAGGAAAAATAGGTGAAGAGCTACAAGAGCAATATGAAAAGAGATCTACTGTCTTCAATGAAAATCAGTTAATGAGAACTTACCTATTTTTTTATATATTAGATCAATTCTTCTTCCCTTTAAAGATGGAAATTTGTCGATTATGTTGTCAGAAAATGGCTGTCTTCGTGACATCAAGAAAATGTCTTTCTGAATAGAAATATTTGCCAAAGAAGCAAGTTTATCTGGAGAAATAGTGTTTCTTGAGTAAGTTTGTATTCTTTTAAGGCAAGAAAAACTTCTTTCCACTGAAACACTTGCAGATGCAATTGCCAAAATCAAGGAAACCAATTTATAAGCTTCTGTAAAAATGCCTTTATCTCCATGAAGCACTCGAAGAAGTTCATGAGTCAATATATTCCTTAATTTTTTATCAGCATATACAAGACTCAGTTTATCTTTAAGGCGCTGGTGTTTAGTAAAAAAATTTCCGTAAAAATGTTGTAGATTTTCAAACGCGTGAGAGGGAAAGCATTAATTAAATTGGTCGAATTTGTTTGTGTCAGCAAGCCAGGCAATTGAAGTTTATCCAAAATTTTGTCTAGCATTTTGTATAAAGCTTCTGATGTTCTATCTTCACTCACACCACGGAAACCCAAAAATCGCTCAACCGATACACTTTCCGAATCAACAGATCTTATTATTAAAGAGCACTCGGAAGTCTGGTTATGTCATCCCATCTACTTGAATAGAAAAGCATTGAACTTCATTTATTTCATTTTTGACGTGATCGTTTATAATTCAGAAATGCATTCAATTAATTCGTTTTGAATAGTTTTTGAGTCACCTGTGAAGACATTTTTTATCATTTCGTATTGATTTTGAATTTTTAAAGGAGTTCTTGATATCAACAGTGAAAGCAATTCCTTGAATTTCTACGATTTATCGAGTCAATGCCTTCGTCATGGTCACGGAATGCTAGTTCTTGTTTACTCAAATACAGTACTGCATCAATCATTGTCTTTAGGAAAAGTCTATTTAAAAGAACGCTTTCGCTGAAATGCATTTTCAAAAGCCTAGCATTCTCCCACAGGGCATCGGCAATGGTATTCTGATTCTTTTCAAAATTATTTAGCATTAATTCGCATTTCAGGTGTTCGCTAGAATCACCACATTTGTGAAGTGACCATTTTATATTTAAGAAATCTGAAAATTGTCTTTATTCTATGCCAAATTTTATTACAAAAAAATAAGCAGGGCCAACAAAATAATTTTTGTACCACAGAAGGGCTACAAAGCCATTTATATTCAGTAAACCAACAATTTTTAAAATTATTATTGTCAGATTTGCCGCTCTTCTTGATTTCTTTCTTGGCGACAATTGTCAGTGAATCCGTCGGTCGTCCTTGAAGTAAAATGTCTTTTATTTTCATCTTTCCACTGATTGAACGGAGTTTGCAATAAATTACAGACAATGTCGTTCACAGGATACATACTGAAAACTAAAACTATTGCTATCAGTTAAACTGTACACGAAACTAAAGTAACTAAATGAAGTTTTTAACAAACAATCACAAAACACAAAACTCTTTCGGAAAGTATGTCCCGAAACACCGCAAAGAAAAAGCCCTATAGTGGATTGTCAAGGGTTCCCGTTCCACTGCGATCCCTTCGGAAGGTCACGACTTCAGGTGCAGAGGCTTGGCGTCTCAAGCTAAAACACTTCACTTGCCCGGCAGATAGGGGAGGGTGACGTCACTGTTACCATGGCAACTCCAACGAAAACTGCAGACTACCAAGCATTCTCATTTCAGCTCTTCACTTGAACTGTTTTGCGTATAAGGACTTGTTTTCCGTATTGGACGCGCATTGTGAATTGATATCTAATCAAAATTTTGGGTATTTCAGCACGCAATAAAGGCAAAAAAAAAAGAATATATTATACGAAATTATTAAATAAAACCTTATTTCAAATAAAATAGGTGAAGAGTCCCCTACTTCACCTGAAAAGCCGCCACTGGCGAAGATCCAATTCTGATACTGCCATACAAATGTAAGCCTTTTCTGCTGATGCGTCTTCGTTAACATAAATGCAGTGACCGTCTGTCTGCTTCGGAACCCCATACGCAGCAGGGTTCGCTGAACTGTCATATTAGACACACTTCCGGTAGCCACCTGGTTCATTCGGCCAGTGAGTTGCTCCACTGTAACGTGTCGATCGGCCCTCACGCATCTTCGAAGCTGAAGTTCACCTTTGACATCAATGGCACGTGGTGCTCCGCAGTTTCCATATATGGCTTATTCGCAATGGTGACATTTCTCCAATCACGATACACTTTAATCATAGCAGCAGGCAAACAGTTTACAAACTGCCCTGTTTCAGAAATACTGCCACTCTTGGCCAGAAAGCCGATCATCATCCCTTTTGGCAAATCTGATAAATTGCTCCTTTTATCCATGACAGCAATGAGTGAGATATCTTCAGAATGCTTACAGCACACCTTATATAGCCTCCAAGCTAGCTCACGTCAAAAGTAGGTGGTTACAAATGCGACTGTGTATATGATGTGCTCAATTTTTTTTTCTTTCTAATGTCAGTGACATTGAGGATGATAGAGCCCAAAGACTAGAACACGCAAAAAGTTTTTTTAAAGTCGATAGACTGGTGGAGCTTATTCGACTACATGTCAAATCATCATGTTATTTTGATGGAGCGATTTTTAATTATTGTTTTTTGTTTTTGTGTATTCAATATATTTTGATACTTTGTTGTTCATCAGTATTAATAATACTTTGATAACTCCAACTTAGCACTTAACTATCAGCACATATGGAACAGAATTTCATATGGTGTACATTATCATTGATCTTTGCCAATATAACTCAAAAAAAAAAAAAAATCTACTAAATTTACATTTTGCAAAACTAAAGAAAATTTTGGATCAAAAGTTGCTCTTCACTGTATCCTAGATGAAAAAAGAAATGAAAGTTCAATTGTTCTGGCTTTAAGTTCCAAAGCATACAGGAACAGATGAACTTTCTATGCTGTGTATATTCATTACTCCATTACGTAGTGCGATCAAAAAGTTCCGAGACTAGGTATGTAGCACATCAACAGATGGCAGTACATGGATGCACGAGCAGCGGTCGAAGGCAGTGTCCTTCATGAATCATTGTGCCGAGGAGTTGTTCTGTGAGCATCGGGAGCTGTGCTACACAATATTTGGTGACCACGTGCAGAACACAGCTGCCATTTTGGTATGGACTGCAAACTAGAGCAGTGAGTGAACATCAAATTCTGCATCAAACTAGGCAAATTGGGAATGGAGACGCATGAAATGTTATGGCAATGAGTCCTGCGAGGTGTTTTGAGTGGCAGAACGGCACTGGAAGACGACGAGAGGTCAGGGCGACCGTCGATGAGCAAAACCCCCGAAAATGTGGACAAAATTAGGGAACTGGTGCACGAGAATCGTTGGAGAACCATTCAAGACATTGCTACCATCGTCAATGTGTCATACAGAACAGTGCAAGAAATTTCAACGTCGGTTTTGTACATGCACTGTATTGCTGCAAAGTTTGTGCCAAAGATTCTGAACCCCGAACAGAAGGCGCTCCGTGTCGAATCTGTCGAGTTCTTCGTCAGCAGTTGGTGAATGAACCAACGTTCCTGTTGCGGGTCATCACTGGGGACGAGACTTGGGTATACGGTTACGACCCGGAGACCAAACAACAGTGGTCACAGTGGAAGAGCCCGGCATGTCCATAACAGTTGCAGAGCGCAACCAAAAGCAGGCTCATCGTGTTTTTCGACATGCATGGGGTTGTGCACCGTGAATTCGCCCCCCAGGGCCAGACCGTCCCCACCCTTTTTTACTGCAATGTTCTGTGGCGTCTTAGGGAGGACATTTGCTGCAAACGACCTGAAATGTGGCTCAGGGGCGATTTCCTACTCCATCACGACAATGCAGAAGCTCGCAGAGCGTTAGCAACATGCCAGTTTTTGCAGCCGCAACAGCATGACTACCCTTCCTCACCCGCTTTGCTCGCCAGATTTGGCTCCCTGCGACTTTTTTCAGTTCTCGAAGCTGAAGCTCAAGGGTTGCCGTTTTGAAACCGTGGACGCGATCCAGCGGGAATTGCAGACGGTTTCACGAACAGGACTTCCAGGGAGCGTTCCAACAGTGGCAAAAACGCTGGCAGCAGTGTATCGCTGCCCAAGGAGACTACTTTGATGGAGATCATAGCCGGACTTAAGTAACGTAAGTACTTTGTTGTATATCGGACTAGTCTTGGAACTTTTTTATCAGACCTCGTATCAATAAATATAAAATGTTTGTGATCATTTTATGTTTGGCATACTACATTCTAATAAACATTTCAGGATGCAAAAATGAAAAATAATTGTTGAGAAATCTTTTGTTTTACTTTCATACTTCATGAATAATTAGTGGACTAAGGGTCACTTGTTCAGTTCTTATAAACGCTACAACACTGAGTTGAATGGTGCTTAAAAATCACTTGAGTGGACATACATTTGCATGCAATTTATTACTTAATGCAGAACAACAGGAACAGTACTTTCCCCATTAACATTTTATTACAAGAAATATTTTTGTACACTTTGGCTGAATTTCTTTAAAAAAAAAAAAAAACAGCAGTAATCCACAAAAGAACTGGTTTGTTGCATCAATATACAGTTTTGCACACACACACAAAAAAAATAGTATCTTACATTTTCATGTTCCATACAAAATATAAAACATTTAAGATAAAACACTTTCACATGTAGAATGAAAAGATTTCCCAGCATGAACGTGAGAAAAAGAAATTTTCCAAGAAAATTATTAGAGCTACAAGAAAAGTAATAGAAACTATCTTGAAAGTAGTTTATCAAACAAATGGCTAAGGTACTTGATTTAGCTACAGTAACTTTAAATAATCTTTAAAAATAAATTAATTCCCAACAGTATGCATCAAAATATTGCATAAAAATGATATGCATGAAAATTTAAATTAAAAAATATCAGAATAGAAAGTGAGTTATTGTTTTTAATTACTGTGACAAGCCTTATGAAATAATAATTCCTATGGGAAATTCCAGCTCTTTGCATTGGAAAGAACAAATTGTGTCACCAATGCAAAAATACCACTGATCAGCAGTTCTCATATTAATGTACATGGGTGTTTTCCAGGTAGTATGCAAGAGCATAAATGAATAAATAAAAAAAAAGGACTTAAAAAAAACTAGTTTAAGTTGGGATAGAAAAATAATGTTTGTCATGTTTATTGCTGACTTGGTGTATTTACGAAGCATGTTTGACAGAGAGAACAAATTAAATGGTGAAATTAGTAGGTGAGTGAATTCTTCATTAAAAGTCAAAGCTGCTTTAGAAGAATTTCACAGGAATGATGGGTCCTCAAGAGAATTCCGAATGGCTGTGTATGAAAGTGTAATTTTAACTATTCTGATGTATGGCGGTGAGACCTGGGTAACAGCTGCTTAAGTTTTCATTTTAATATAATTTGATCATATCAAATTTGTGTGACTAATTTGCAAACGTAATTAATTATTGATATCTAATAAATGTTTATTTTTATGGACTATAATGATAAAAAGAGGGGGGGTTGTGAACTGCTACCATGCATGTATCGAGACTGAATTCATCTCTACAGAATATAAAACTGTACTCATGTGTAACTTTTATAAATATATACTGATATGTCACTAATTTTTCTAAGCAAATTTACTGCTCATTTCCATTGCTTCACTCATTTTAATTCAGATTAAAAGATATTGGGGCACACATTGAACTTAACCATGTCTAAAGATGGACCAAAAGTGTTTTGAGGAAAAGGCCGAAATTCAACTTGACAAGTTCAATTGATGCAAACAGATCTGGAAGTAAAACACTATAACATCTGTAAACAAATATTTCAATTTTCTATGGCATTAAAAAAGAGTTCACAGCCTACAGGAGACAATCAGCACTTTAGATATTCTATCAACCAGTAGCAATGATAAATCGATACTTCAAGAGTGTTCTTTTGTGCAAAAGTACAATTTATGAAATAACAGAAGATGTATTGACGGTGACGCTGCAATTTGCTACAGAACATTGATATCAGTCTTTAGGTTACCTACTTGAAGCTTTAACATTAGCTGTAAAAACCCCTTATCGCAAATGTAAAAGGTTATCGTGCTGGAAACAAACAAACAGAAATATCTGTCTAGTAAAATATAATTTCGATATTAAGGTGTGTAAATTTAGCAACTAAATATAATGTTGCTGCTAGGTAAATTATACACAAAATCCTAACACCACTTCAGTTTTAAGTATTGTTAAAAATCTCATCAATTAATGCATTAGAATATTGCTACTGGCTTATAACCCAACACATAAACTTGATTATGAAAGAGTTCTTGATGCGCAGTAATAAAAATTTGGTATTGAAGAGAAGAGATACAGGAGTAATTTGTGTGCGGAAGAGATGCAATACTTACTGAAGGTTTGCGGCAGAACTCATTATGATCATGTGCAGGACGAAGGTGTGTTGCGGGTGTCTAATGTGAAGTAAAATGTTGTTGGTAAGGTGAAGACAAATATTTTGAGATGGTTTGGTCACTTTGAAAGAATTAGTGGTGAGATACTGCAAGAATTTACTCCGCCTAAGTGGCAAGAAAGGAAGAAAGAAAGGTAAAGGAAATGAAGGACATCATAAGAAGACCAAACTTGGGAATGCCTGAAAGAGGAAATTATGAGTATACAGCACAAGAGCGAGGCATGGGATGAATGTCAGTAAAACTCGAGTTGTGTGCCATGATGGCTGTCAATAGACATGTTTATTACATCAGTAGTAAGTAAAATCTAATCTCATACAAGACCTTTTGTGCTGTGTACTCATCTTTTCCTCTTTCAGGCATTCCCAGGTTTGGCAGTTGGTCTTTCCTTAAGGAGCTAACCTCTGAATCTCAGAGAACAGCTTAGTGATATGTATGCACATAAACTTTGGATTTCCTATGCAATTGCTCAAAACTTAAGGCTTTTAAAAAAAGAAAAAAAGAAAGGGCCAGATCCTTTTGTTTTTTATGTATATATATACAAATAAATTTACAGCTAGTATTTTTCTAACACAAATCTTTTTCAAATAAGAACTTTTTAAATTCAAATAAAAGCTTTACAGCTAAACGTGCTCGGTGGAAAGAATTTATTTTTTTTCATAAAAAAAGATCATTTTCTATTTTAAACAATTTTGATTTTCAATTTTACAACTTCAGTGTTCATCAACAGAAGTAATGGAGTGGAACCTTGATCATACTTTTTATATTAAAATTAACATTTCTAGGAGATGACCTTAAAAAACATATAAAAGAAATTTCAAAATGTTAAACACTACTGTAAATTTTATGATTCAAAGAGGTATAAAACATTCCTTACAAATCATTTATTTAAAGTTGGCTTCATAGCAAAAGAAAAAAAAGCATTGCAAATTATACGTTTTATCATATAGCAAAAATCATAAAGCCTACAAAAATCAAACTTCTCTTTGGATAACTCTGTCTATAAAAATCTTGATTCCAGATTAAGCAAACTCCTCAGAACTAAGACCAGTGCTTCAACACATGAATTAACAGCTCTTTTTCTGTGGATCAAGAGTGCATCAATTTGAAACTAGAATGTTTAATGTTGATAATACATTGAGGTAA
Organism: Macrothele yani; assembly: GCA_039090855.1. Lineage (NCBI taxonomy): Eukaryota > Metazoa > Arthropoda > Arachnida > Araneae > Macrothelidae > Macrothele > Macrothele yani. Next base: position 31,488,973 of record CM077003.1, read on the forward strand.
CATGCCACAAGGTTACGTTCAAGAGATTTGTCAATTTTTAAATATCAGGTTATATATAAAATAATCAAAGAACTATGTATTTTTGATAACCTGAAATTCAAATTTTAACATATAATCGCAAAAAGCATATAAATGAATAAAGCAAAAGATTTCAAAAGCAAAAGATTTGATGATCAGAAACAATGATATAGCAGCTATTATTATGTACAAACATAAATGCTAGAATCAGCATTTTGTACAAGTGAAAGCTTACTTTTTGAAGGGTAACATAACTCAGTTTAGCAGGTTCACTATCAATTACAATAGCTTTGATCATTCCATAAAATCATGCAACAAATGTGTGAGGAACAGAAAACAAATACAAAAGTGGTATTGGCAACTGTGACACCATTACATATATCATCTCAATGTTATGCAACAAATATGTTGTTAAAGATAATACAGCATTTTACAGCTCAACATCCAAGTGTAAGTTAAAAGCCCCGAACTACTGATAGTGTCAGGAACAAGATTTGTGGTTTCGAACTACTGATAGTGTCAGGAACAAGATTTGTGGTTTCGTTAACGAACAGTATCACAACGATATGATCCACAAAAACATACTACATATGTAGACAAATCACTATGTTGATTGTTGCACTTTGAACCATCACTAAAAACAAAACAAACGAAAAAACACATATATTCACAAAAATTGTCACAAAAAAAATGATAGATAAAATAAGTGCCAGTTAATACAATATATAAAATGGACAGGGATGAAGAACAGAAAAAACAGGAAATGTTTTTGCTGCACTCTCACAAAAAGTTTGTGACAAACCGAACTACATAGTCTCTCATATCTATCATTAACAACTTTTATCCTATCAGTAGCAAGAAAGAAAAATTAACGTGCTCCTGCCTGCAACAAAGTTTAATGTAAAAACACCTATATGTTCAATGTTAAAAGCCAATGGCACATTAAAAGCACCAACATTTGTCTGATTCAGAATGATGTGAGAATGTTATTATCAAGTATTGAAACCCTGTGATGAACACCAATGAATTTACATAAATTTTACATCTGAAAAGGCAACTATTGTAACAATTTACAACCTCTACTGTAACAAATTTACAACCTTTTGCAGTAGAGGCACATTACATACATTATATGTTTCAGTTAAACATTAGTCAGCAATCTACTCAGTAACCATATTAAAAATCATATCAAATAGTAAATTTAAACAGATATAAACAACCTTAATTTCTCCTCATAATGAAAAAAAAATTTTTTTTTAGTAAAACCCCTCAGAATAAAAAAATAAGGCATCTTGGTGAAATACAAAATCAGTAGCTATTACTGTACTACCATTGTTGTTATTTCTTTAAAATTTACTAAATCAGAATGTCTAACAGTAAAAACAAAAAGGACATGTCCTAAGAAAGTCCAGTCCATCAGAATGTAAGATTATTAAGGCACTTTACAATTTTGTAAAAAAAAAAAAAACCTCCAGTATGTACAGTTAAAAGCAGTTGTGAGATTATTTTTAAAGGCTTGCATGAAAGCCAAGAGGAAACTGGACCACTACCAACACAAATGACTAAGAAAGGAAATATCAGTATTTGCATACTGGGAAATCAGACAAAAAACACTTGCATCTTTTCCTCAAAAAGGAACTATCACAGGTATGCATGACTTTAAACTAATATTAACATTTTAAAATAAAATCGTTCATATGAAATGATGCTTGTACTAATATGCACAAAATAAATTAACAAAAGCAATTTTGTTCTTAATCTCTCACTCGCAATCCCCAGATGCTTGTTCGCCTGACACCAACAGTAGGTCTAGAAACAGTAGAAAAAAGTTCTTTATTGACTTCAACATTAGGCATTTTCTGTTTAATAGCTTCAACAAGGTTCTCATTCATCATCCCATGTGCCGTCAAACACCGTAAAGATGAAACATATGACAACTCACTAGGAAAGAATTTCAGGTCAGTCAAACACAAATGAAAATGAAAACTGCAACATCTAATGTCATACCAGTAACAAAAATTAAAACACAAAGGAATTTGTACACTAAAAGAGTAAGGGAGTATTAATCTACATAAATACATAACAGACATACAAGCTTATTATTTTAGGCACAGGAATACTGTAAAAAACTTTGATCACCACACGGCTCCTACAAAAAACTTGAAAATTTTATAGTACTAGAGCAGGAATAGAACCTTATGTCCCCTGATTTCCATCCAGGTATGTTACACAACTACACCATCCAGAACAAGTAACTGAACCAACTGGAGCAATTTTTTAAGTTTTCTGGAGATTACAGACAGCTATTATTGGCATTTCTAAGTCAATAATAACTTTTTATTTCAAAGAAAATTAATTGTCTGGTACAACACCCTATATTGAGGTAGATAGTGTGGAAGAAATATTCTTCACATAATACATGAAAATACATCTCAATTATTAACACAGCAATCAGACATCTCTGAATTGCGTGTATTTTACTATTTCTCAAGCAACATTAATCACGTCAAAAAATGTAATTTTCTTATGTGATTAATGTCAGAAAATTATATTTTCTGTAATTTTCTGACAATCACGTCACATTAGTCACATCTGAAAACTTTAAATGTAATTTTCAAGTTTCCTGATGTTATTAATGTTATACGAGAAACAGTGAAATAATGCAATTTAGATATGTCTGATTGCTATGTTAATAATTCAGATGTATTTCCAGGTATTATGTGAAGAATATTTCTTCACATAATACCGAAAATCAGAGATTATTCTGGTTATTATCACTCGGACACACGGAACTTCATCGTCCTGTGTGGTGTAATGGTTAGCAGAGGTTGCAATGCCGATCGCATTATTCACAACTTGCGAAAAAAAAAAAATCGCTTAGGCGATGGAAAAAAAAAAAGTTTTGCCAATTACCTTTTTGTGCTATTATAACACTTTGGCAAAAAATTTTTATAAAGCCAGAGCAACCACTGGGTCAGCATGCTCGAATAGAAATCAGGAGATATGGGTTCAATTCCCACTCTAGGGTGATACAATTTTCACGTTTTCTGACATGATTAATGCTACGTGAGAAACAGAAAATACACACAATTCAGAGATGTCCGATTGCTGTTCAGCATCAGGCAGGTCAAGGGAGGGTTGTCACATCATGCAAATAATCCATGGAGATGTTCACCATGTGCAGATGGACATTATCTCGCAGAAAGATGGCCCCCGACAGACTCAACAGCATTGGCAATACCACAGGTCGCAGGATCTCGTCAACGTATCGGCGGCCCGTTACGTTCTACGAAGGATCACTAGTGGTGATCAGGTATCATAAGTGATGGCTTCCCAAACGGTAATGCCAGGTGTTATGGAAGTATGCCACTCCACAATGGCATTGGGTGAGCAACGTTGGCCGGGGGCTCCTCCACACATGAAGTCTCTGGTCATTCGAGCCCAGTGAAAGCCAGGATTCATTGCTGAATGCGATACGGCTCCAATCTGATGCATTCCAACCTTCATGGTCGCAACACCACACGAAGCATTGCTGGCAATGTCCATGTGTTAGTGGTATCCAGCACAGCAGAAGTCGACAATGCAGTCCAGCCTCTGCGAGCCTTCTTCCAACAGTGCTGTGTGACACTACACGTCCAGGAGATGTGGGTAGGTGCTTCTGAATGGCAGATAGTGAAGCTGTCAGTGTGTGTCTGGCAGCTTGCACTATCGCACAATCCTGGCGAGAATTCGTCATTCGAGGCCTGCCGTTGCCCCTTGATGGTTTTGGACACCCTGTTGGAACCACTGGCAACAACATCGCCTGACTGTGTCATTGCTCTGACCCTGTGGTGGGCGATACGTCGGTACCACCAGCCTGCTTCCCATAGTGCTGTGATGCGCCCTCTCTTAAACTCACTCAACTGGTTGTAACGTCATTGGGTGGGTCTTCAAGGCATTCTCATCTGCTACTGCTAACAACTGTACCACAGTAACTGTCTGAATTAACAGAGCAGCCGAGCAATGGACTTTATGTGTGTGCTGGAGTGCACATTACGCACGTTCTGTACGTTCATTGGCTGTGCATTTTGTATCATTTGCACATCTGGCTCAGAGGTGTCAGATGATTATTTGCTGTGCAGATTTTTTTCCTACAGAGTGTATACAATTACTGACATTTAACAAACACAGGATAGAGGAAACAACGGGGGGGGGGGGCGGCAATTAAGGACAAAATCTTTGCTTCATCCGACCTTTGTTTTTGGAAATTTTCTTTCTTCTACTTTCAAGCTAAAACACAAATATTTAACAACAATGGTGGGCAGAAGGACATCGTGATTAAAAGACTAAAAAAGTAAAAAAAAAAAAAAAAGATATGGGAGAACTTGTTACTTTGTCTAACTGCCACTTCCGAAAGTTTTGCAAGTTGGAATTTTGTCCTCAGATGGAAAATATCCCCCCCCCCCCCCCGTCTGTTCAGTTACACATTGATCTCAAGACCCACGCAAATGAAAGAATCCCATGCCTGAAAATTACAGGGAAATTTTTGCGGTCTAACTTCCGTTTTCTGAAAAATTTCTCCCATTTTCAAGCTGAAATACAAATATTTATGGAATAAAATGATATTTAATAACAATACTGGGCAGAAGAAACATTGTGAGAAAAAGAAATTACAATTACAAGAAAAAATCTTCATTCCATTTAACTTCTGCTTATGAAAGTTTTGAAAGATGAAATACCATCCCCATATGGAAAACGACCCCACTCCCAAAAAATTTTTTTCGGTTTTGCATCGATCTCGAGAATGACCCAAATGGTGAAGGAAAAAAAAAAAAAAAACACAGTTTTCAGCAAGTCTGTGGAAGAATCTCGTGTATGTATAATGAGATATTTGGCGCTATCGCATGCTTATTACAACTACTGAAAAAATGCAATCTACGCTTAATTATCATCTCATTGGGATGTTGTACGAAAGAGTAGGCACAAAACAAAAATTTCATTTGCAACTGCAAAATTATTGCGATTGCTGTAACTTTTCACTTTAACCAAGTTATGCTTTGACTGTTAAATTTGTGTGCCAAAATGTCTTATCTAAGACTTAATCTACATTTTGAGGTTATTCACCTTTATCCCAAATATAATTTAGCAGGTTTTCATCTCCTGCGCACATTTCCAACACATAATTTTCATTAGTCACATCGTGGTTCAAGGCTCACCCCCACCCCCACTCCCAATAAACTAAATGCCGATTTAAAATAATCAACTACAATTGCACTAATTCAACTCCCTAAAACTCCAATATCTAATTAAAACATTCAATAAAAAAACCTATATTACACATTTCCTAAAACTTCAAAGTTAAAACTGTAACCCATAATTATTTACAACTGCACACCGGTAATTAATTGACACAAACCAAACCTGACACAACAAATGCCATTATCCACAATAATCTCTGACCTTCCCCACACAGCAACATCCGTAATATCCTAGCACTTTCAGCCTCTGTCCAGGCCATTATCAAGAAGTGGACGTAACAGATGATCCTCTCTCCCCACCCTCCAACACAGCGAATATTCTAGTTCTCGCGCGGCATCGTCTCATCACCGCTCAGGTGCAGTGGCGCCATCTATTAGATGACCCAACAGTCTTCTTTTTCTTTTCGTACTTGCAAATATCTGTTCGATAGCTGGTTGTAGTTGATTTTTGAAATTAATCTTATAATCTATCAAAAATTTTTCTATATTGCGTTACATCATTTTTTATCCCCCTCCCCCTCTGTTCTTCTCTGTGGCTCTCCATTTTGATCAAATCCTTCCAATACGTGTTTAAGCTATTAGGATCATTAACATTACATAACCTGTGTCTGCTTTTTTCAATCAATACTGTCTGCCAGTTTCAAATGCGTTTCCGTACAACAGTTCTTAATAATTTTTATTTCATCAAACTTTGGGTATTGTTTTTGTTCGATACGATACTCGACCAATGCAGTTTTTGCTTCTTTTTTCTGCCAATTCCTTAGATGCTGTTGTAAATGATGTTTTAATTTATTTTTAGTGCTTCCTATATATGATTCTGCGGGACTGTTACTTATTAGAATTTCGTAAACTTTAGCTCTATCTAAGCACTTCTTATTTTCTTTCATATTGAGTACAATATTTTTAATGGTGTGCACTTTATTGCCCAATTGTAAATTATATTTATTACACAATTTATTAATTTCAGCCGAAATTCCTTTTATGTACGAAAATGGTCCAATATATTTAATCTGCTTATTATTATTTCTTATGTTTGAAGAATTAATACAATTCTTCTGCACTTCTTTAATACATTTTTTTTTATTTTTTTTACTGGGATATCCATAATTTTTTGCTACATCTGTAATTATTTCAGTTCTTCATTTTTGTATTGCATATTTGACGTGTGCATAAAAGCTCTTTTTATTAAAGTCTTAATACTGTTACATTTATGAGCATATGGATGATAAGAATCATATGGTATGATCACAGATGCGTATGTCGATTTTCTATAAACATAATCTAATGTGTTGGGTCGTTTTATAATCTGAACATCAAGATAAGCCAAGGTATCCTGCTGTTCAACTTCAATTGTTACTTCAATGGATGAATACTCTTCTTTAATTTTTTTAGCTATGTCTTCTAGTTCTGTGGAATTCAATTTTGATATGATGAAAATATCATCAACATATATACAGTATATTAATGGTGGTTCATTCGGGTTATTTATCACTTAGGCTTCAATATCTGTCATAATAACGTTTGCAAATAATGTAGACCCATAGGTCCACATTATTATGATCCCATAGGTCCTCCTGTATTTTACTTATAAATAATGTCTTCAAATGCAAGGACATTATTTTCATATATACACTATCTACCAACAAGTAATTGGACACCTGTGATAGCAAAGGAAAACAAAGTTTATTCACCTTCAATAGTTGGTGGAGCCTCCACGAGCGGCGATTACAGCTGCGACCCTCCGGGGCATACTCTCAACCAGGCATTGTACGACGGCTAGCAGTATTTTCTTCCACTCGGCTTGGAGAAGACAGGTCAGTTCCTTCACCGATTTCGGATGGTGGGGGCACCCATTAAGTCGACGCTCCAACTCGTCCCAGAGGTGTTCGATAGGGTTAAGGTCCGGACTCTGCGCAGGCCAGTCCATTCGATTAACCCCATTGTCACCATACCAAGCCATGGTGGACCTCGCAACATGACAGGTGGCATTGTCATCCTGAAAGTAACATGGGCCCACCCCGTAAAACTGCCACAACGTAGGAAGCGCATGGTCATCCAAAATGGTGCAGTAGGTCTCGGTGTTGAGTCTACCAGGAATTGCGACCAAGGGTCCCGTGCCTTACCAGGAGAAACACCCCCATAGCATAATTCCACCGCCGCCGAACTTCACAGTTGGCACAATACATTCCGGCAGGAGGCGTTCTCTAGGCAGACGCCAAACCCAAACCCTGCCATCCGAACAGTAGAGGGTGAACCTTGATTTGTCGCTCCAGAGAACCTGTTTCCACTGTTCAATGGTCCACTGTCAATGTTCTTTGCATCATGTTAGCCGAGCAGCGCTATTGGACTTGGTGATCAAAGGCTTGTGGGCGGCAGCAAGTCCATGATAACCGAGCAGATGGGCTTCCTGACAGATGGTATTCATCGAAAGAACACTTCCTGATGCAGCCCATCGATTTGGTGCGGTTCTTCCGAATTTCTCTAACCAGCACCCGTCGGTCTCTAACTCCCAGTTTTGTGGGTCTGCCGGGTCGGGGCACATTCCGACAGTCACCTCTTATCTTCCACTTGCCAATCACGTAGGCCACTGTCGATTTTGGGTACTTCAACTCCCTGGATATGTCACGTGTGGATCGGCCATTTCTGTGATACCCAACGAATACACCTTTCTCGAAATCAGAGAGCTTCGAACTGCATGGCATCTTACATGCGACTGGTTGCATTGTTGGTTCCCACACGATATTTAACGGTGGCGGCCGTGATGTGTATCAGGACCACAGATATCGTCGATTGCAGGGGTGTCCAATTACTTGTGGTAGATAGTGTATATATATAACATTACATTTTTTTAACTCTTGTACTTGTATTCCTGTTAGAATTTTTTTGTCATATTAGTTCTTGAGTAATAATGTCTATTGCTTGAGGTACTAGAAGACATAGCTAAAAAATTTAAAGAAGAGTATTCACCCATTGAAGTAACAATTGCAGTTGAACAGCAGGATACCTTGGCATATCTTGATGTACAGATTATAAAACGACTCAACACATTAGATTATACTGTTTATAGAAAATCTTCATACGTACCTGTAATCATACCATATGATTCTTATCATCCATATGCTCATAAATGTAACAGTATTAAGACTTTAATAAAAAGAGCTTTTATGCACATGTCAAATATGTAATACAAAAATGATGAACTGAAATATATTACAGATGTAGCAAAAAATTATGGATATCCCAGTAAAAAAATTAAAAAAAAATGAATTAAAGAAGTACAGAACAATTGTATTAATTCTTCAAACATAAGAAGAAATAATAATAAGCTGATTAAACATATCGGATCGCTTCCGTATATAAAAGAAATTTCGGCTGAAATTAATAAATTGTGTAATAAATATAATTTACAATTGGGCAATAAAGTGCACACCATGAAAAATATTGTACTCAATACAAAAGAAAATAACAAATGCTTAGACAGAGTTGGAGTTTACGAAATTCTAATAAGTAACAGTCCCGCAGTATCATACATAGGAATCACTAAAAATAAACTAAAACATCATTTACAACAGCATCTAAGGAATTGGCAGAAAAAAGAAGCAAAAACTGTGATGGTCCAGTACTGTATCAAACAAAAACAATACCCAAAGTTTGATGAAATAAAAATTATTAAGAACTGTTGTACTGAAAGGCATTTGAGACTAGCAGAGACAGTATTGATTGAAAAAAAACAGACACAGGTTATGTAACATTAACGATCCTAATAACTTAAACACGTATTGGAAGGATTTGATCAAAATGGAGAGCCACAGAGAAGAACAGAGGGGGATGGGGATAAAAAAATGATGTAACGCAATATAGAAAAAATTTTGATAGATTATAAGATTAATTTCAAAAATCAACTACAACCAGCTATCGAACAGATATTTGCAAGTACGAAAAGAAAAAGAAGACTGTTGGGTCATCTAAGGGATGGCGCCACTGCACCTGAGTGGTGAAGAACGGTGATGAGATGATGCAGCGCGATAACTAGAATATTCGCTGCTTTGGAGGGCGGGGAGAGAGGATCATCTGTTACGTCCACTCCTTGATAATGGCCTGGGCAGAGGATAAAAGTGCTAAGATAGTACGGATGTTGCTGTGTGGGGAGAGGTCTGAGATTATTGTGGATAATGATATTTGTTGTGTCAGGTTTGGTTAGTTTCAATTAATTACCGGTGTGCAGTTGTAAATAATTATGGGTTTATAAGATATCGAAAAACATTCGTGCTGAGCAAGACAATGAATTGAAGTTCTCGAAACTGTTTTTGCACGATAAAAAATGTAGTTAAAAGCTGATGATAAATTAAAAGACTTTACTAAGCACAATTAAAACATCACAGTTAAAAAACATAAGACCTTTCGGAACTGCATCGGTCCCATCCTCAGATGTAACACAATCACACAATACATGAAGGAACAAGGATATAAATACATCAGGAAATTAGTCACGTGATGAGGTGGCGTAGTTTATATGCGCAGATGAACCGAAAAGAAAAAGGCTTAATTGATGTTATTTACAAATGTTAAAGTTCAGAATGGAGTTGTTTCTGGCTGTCAATGCGAGTTTCCATGCATTAGGAATAATAGTAGGGTAATCATCATTACAGCACGCAGACCCAAATTTGTAAATAATTAAGCTTTCAGCAAACAGAGTATTAGGCTTCGAAGTTAGGGTGGTTAGAATGCGTGTTTCATCCCAGTAAGGCTGGTGAGACCCTTTCAAAGTAAGTCGAGATAGTGCAGTATTTTGGGAACCCATTTTGACTGTGTATTTGTGTTCTTTCAATCTGGTCTGTAATGAGCGCATGGTAGATCCCACATAGACAGTGTTAGCAGGAGGTGAGCTCGTTGAAACTAGTGGAACACAGTAAACACCGTACCTTTGGTCCTTATCTTTAGGTGGTCTTTCGTTTCTGACCAATGAAAAAATGCTTTTAGTCCGAATGCCGAAATCAATATTAAGAGGTCGGCAACAGTTTTTCAAAACATTAACCAAATTAGGTGCATAATCCAAGGCTCCAACATATCTAGTATTATTATGTTCCCTCCTAAGAGAGGACATAAATTGTCTCTTAACTTTGTTTAAAACACAGGTAATAATGGTACCGGGGAATCCGTGGGCTGAGGCAATATCAAGAATCCTAGAAATTTCAAGGTTTCTGAATTTTAATGTAGAAGAGTGCGTAAATGCTCGTCGAAAAAGGAAATAAAACGCTGCAAGCTTGTAGTTGAGGGGTGGGTTGCGCACAATCTGCCTTTTTGTAGCATGATGGCGCAGAATTCCCATCCCTGTGCGAGGCACAGCACAAACACCATGGATGTGATGTCATAAACCAGTACTTCAACTTTCCAAGCCACTGTCTTGCTACTACCACAGGGCTCATGACCTTGCAGCTTGAAGTGTCGTGGATAAACAAAAAAAAAAAACATTTGTCTCCATTCGTTATCGACTTCCATAGCCAGCATTGACGCTGGAGAAAAATTATCGCTGATATCATCATTAATGAGGGGAAAAAATTACCATGAATAATAAATAAATAAAAGGAAAAAAAAAATAAGACCACAAAACCAGTTTTTTTGTAGAAAAATTGAATTTCCGGAAAATATTTTCGAAATCGGATGGGATCCAGGTAAACCGGGACACTTGGCAGCTCTGTCAGGGTAATCAGTTTTAGATACCCTGTATAAAACAAATGGGTGAGTTTTACGGGTAAAATGGCATCACACTGTTTACATTTCATTGGTAACTGTTGCCAAAAACTTAAAAGATCAGTAACACGAAATTCACAGCAACATTTAAACATAATACTTTTGGGAATGTTACCCCTACAGACATTTTTTTTTTCCAAGGCTTAGTTCTCTTTAATTATTCATCAACTTCACAGTTAATTATTCTGTATTATAACTAGCTTACATTTCTACTTATAAAGAAAATGTAATGTTCGATACTGTAATTTCAGATAAAGTAAGAAAGGAGAATTTCAATTTTCAACTTACAGGTAAGAATCAGGAGAAATACCATAACAGCGACTAGCATGCAATACTTCCAGCTCAGGCAGTGAATGAATGATAACTTCTATCGATATAGGTGTCAGCTGGTTTGAATCACTAAGGTCCAATTCAACTAAATTAGGACATCTTTCGATAAGTTTGGCCACATCTAAAGGAAAAACAAGCAGAATCATAATTTACCTAAGAGACATGCAAAGTAAAGTAATATTAGAACACATGGCATTACATTTATTTACATCCAATTAAATTTAATAAACAGATTGTTCCTTACAGAAAAATAAGTTCCATGAGTAGATACTAAACATTAATTATTTTTGAAATGACACAGTCCTGTTGGCAGAAAGCAATAGTGAGTTGCAGAGTATGTTGTCCCGGATGTACGAAATTTGTATGAAATTCAAACCCGAATATAAGTCAGGGGAAAACCAAAGTTATGGTTTCTGCACGAGCAACTGTTAGAACTGAATGCAAGATAAGTCTTAATGGCACAGAGATTGAACAGATAAATGAGTTTCCTTATTTAGGAAGTATGTTTGATAGGGAGAACAAATTAGATGGCGAAATTATTGGGTTGTCGGAAAAGTCATGACCTATTTTGGCACCCGATGGCAGTTGAGCGCTTTTCGAAGTACTAGAGGCATGTGCAGCTCTGTTATCGCTATGGCATTTGACAGGTGCCAGTTCTAGCTGCAGTCTAAAAGGAATAGTGAGTGATTTGGTTGATTTGTGGAGATTTGACATCAAGTTGAAGATGGAAGACCAAACTGTGCATTTTCGCCATATTTTACTTCCGTAAAGGGAAGAACGCATGTCAAGCTTGTGAAAAGTAGTGTAAAGTGTACGGTGATAATGCTCTACAAGAACATCAGTGCCAGCGGTGGTTCGCAAAATTCCGTGCTGGTGATTTTGACCTCAATGATGCTCCTCGGTCTGGAATGCCCACCGAGGTTGATGACGACCAAATCAAGGCATTGATCAAGTCAAACCCACGTTACACGACACGAGAGATTGCAGACACATTGTAAATCCATCATTCAAGCGCTCGCGAAAACCTGAAGAAGCTGGGATACGTAAGCAAGCTCGACGTGTGGGTTCCTCATGAACTCGAAGAAGCTCAATCGATGGCACGTATAAACATCTGCGATATGCTCATTAAACGTGAGGAAAACGATCCTTTTTTGAAGCGACTGATAACTGGTGACGAAAAGTGGATTGTGTACAACAATGTGCTGCGCAAACGGTCTTGGTCCCGACGTGCTGCTTCGCCTCAAACGACATCCAAAGCAGACATTCATCAGCGGAAGGTTCTGGTCTCAGTGTGGTGGGATTTCAAAGGTGTCATGTTTTCGAGCTCCTGCCACGGAACCAAACAATCAATTCGAATGTGTACTGTCGGCAATTGGACAGTTTGAATGAATCCATCATCCAGAAACGTCCAGAGCTCGTTCATCGTAAAGGTGTTGTGTTTCATCATGACAACGCGAGACCATACACAAGTTTGATCACCTGCCAAAAATTATTGGAGCTTGGGTGAGATGTGTTGTCACACCCAGCATACTTGCCTGACCTTGCGCCGTCAGACTTCCACTTGTTTCGCTCTCTTCAACAGTCCTTGCGTGGTATAACGTTCAATTCAGATGAGGTTGTAAATCAGCACCTTGTACAGTTTTTCGCCACAAAAGATAGGTTCTTTTATGAACGAGGCATTCTGCAGCTAACTGAAAGATGGCAAAAGGTTATCGAACAAAACGGGCATTATATCGTTAATTGATCTTGGTTCTTTCTATCAATAAATGACCTTTGCAAAACATGGTTAAAATACATCATGACCTTTGCAAAGCATGGCTAAAATACATCATGACTTTTCCGACAACCCAATAGAAGGTGAATTAATTCTTCTTTGAAAATCATAGATGCTTCAGGAGGATTTCACCGGAACGATGGGTTCCAAAGAAAGTCCCGAATGGCTGTATATGAAAGTGTAATTGTTTCTACTCTGATGTATGGCAGTGAAACCTGGACACTACAGAAAAGACAGAGTCGTTTGTGTGCTGAGGAGATGCGTTACTCACGGAAGGGGGGGGAGAGACAGGCTCTGATCATGTGAGGAATGAAGGTGTTGCAGATGTGTAATGTGAGACAAAATCTTGTTAGTACATAGAGGGATAATCAATATATACACATGTACATTGCATTATACGTTTACGTGGTTTATAAGCTAAATGTCTTGGTGTCTGCTCAAAAGGGAAGTACGGTGGCCAACCACCTAAGAATATTAGTACGGTGGAGACTAATATTCTTAGGTGGTTGGGCCATGTTGAAAGAATGAGTGATGAGGTGCTGGCTAAGAGCATTTTTTCAGCCCAAGTGGCAGGAAAGAAAGGTAGAGGAAGGCCAAGGACATCATGGGAGGACCCAAAAGGTGTTGTGTGTGACGTGTGATGGATGTCTATGAAGCTCGAGCTGTATGTCAAGATCGTTGTACATGGAGAAATTTGATACACCAACTAGGTAAATTCTAGTTCCGTCAGTGAAACATTAACTTGCCAGATGGTCTTGCTTTGAGAAGCTAACCTCTGAATATCAGAAGTGTGTGCGCGAGAGTGAGCGTGCACATTTTGGGGCCGATCTCTTTGCAAGATGCAACAGGTTGTGAGCAAATACAGTAAAACCTCGAAAATCCGGCACTTTTCTAATTTCGCTTTCGTCAGAACCTCCGATGTTTCACCAATGACCATGGAAATCTGCCGATGTACCATCTCAACAACACATCACGAGATCATCCGATCTCAGTGTGCGAATTGCCAATAACCGCCTACGTGTAACATCAGCAAGGTTCTCAAATTTGTTATCTCATTGAGCCGCGCCAAAGTGACGCGGACCACTGAGGCGACAAATTGGCGTGCATATTTGAAATGTGTGTCGAACGCGTGATGATGATCTGTGCTTGGTGGTGGCAGTATGTGGTTTCGATCGTGTAACAACATCTGCATCGGCCTTCGTAATGCGACGCGGTAATCGCCTTTGCGATGTATCATAGTGTCGCCAGTCGAAAAACCGTAACATCGGTGTAAAATTCACATTGGGTTTTCATGATGTATTGATATACACCACCCAGCTTTAGTGGTTGCTTTTTTTTTTTTTTTTTTTTTTTCAGGTTTTTGCCTAACCATTCACCAAATAAAAAAAATTTCGACAGAGTTTTATAATAAATAGTATAAAAAGGTAATCGCCTATATTTTCGCAAAAAAAATTTGCCATTGCCAAAGTGATTTTTTTTTCGCAAATTGCGAAGAATACGATCGGCAGCTCAACCCCTGCATATTTATAAGGTGTAGATGCGTAAATTTTCGTTAAAGTAACCTGTTACGAGTAAGTACGTGCTTTACTTCACGTAACAGGCGTTACGTAATATTTGGGTAGCTTCATAAATCCGGCACTCGTGCAGTCCCGTCGATGCCAGATTTTCAAGGTTTTACTGTGTATGAAAAGCAGAATGTGTGCATAACAAGTAACAAGTTTCACTGCAATAACTATCATTAACCATTATCAATCTGCTGCTGTATAAAGGTTTCTTCCAAAATCTCTGTGTCTTGAGCCATTCTCTTCCATGCCACTACAACATATTTTCAAATTTTATCAACGCATCTCCCGCATGGTCTTCTGGGTTTCTTCCTCTGTCCCTTGGTATCCAGTTTAAAATTTCAGTTGTCCAACAGAGCTGTTACATGGCTGGCAAATATTGTAACATGGAAGCAAAACAGTATAAGCACCAGGGCTTGATTTTGACCGGTAGTTAGTAGCAAATGGTTAGCAAGCAAATGCATTTTGCTATTGATAAAAAGTGGTTCTAGCAAAAGTTGCTAGTGGAAAAATTTTGAATGTTTTAGTGTGAAATGTAAAGCACCAACTGCATTGCAAGTGTGGAATAAAGGTTTGCATCGTCGAAAAAATTCGGCAGCGTTCTGGGGAAAAAAATCAACGGCTGCACATTCCTTCCCCAAAACTTGTTGAATGACTAACTGTAACTCACTCCTGGGTGAAAGCTGGTAGGCATTGCCAAGACTGAAATATTTTTCACTCTAGAAGCCCCCCTCCCCCCACGGTAAACCGTAACAAATGAGGCACTGTGCTCACATTTGCCTCCTTTATCTAAAAGGCGGCAAATGTTTCACTTCCTTTTTCTGGAAGTAAAACATTTCAACTCTCTCTCTTTTTTTATAAAAGCATAAATTCTCCCCGATTTCCAACCCTATCTACCCGACCTGCCAGAATCACATCTGCTGTTCACTGTTTCAGTAGGAATAAAAATGTGAAAATTAAGAAAATTATGTGGATTTTTTTAAGACACTATGATTTGCTAGGAAAAACAGATTCCACAAATTTCGCCAAAATCCACGGATAACTTTTAAAGTTACACCCCCCTTTTTTTTTTATTAAGAAATTTATGTCCTCCCACCTGAATAAAAGAAATCAGACTTAATTTTAAAAGTTACCAACACATTTTGACGAAATTTGGGGTATCTTCTTTTGTCAGCAAATTACAATGTCTGCAAAAAAAAAAAAAATTGCAGAAGTTGCTTAACTTTTCGGGAAAATAAGTATTCTTATTTTAATTCTCAATAGAAGAAGTCCACAAGCTTCCGTTACTAGGAGTTAACCATCGCCCGGAATGCGCCAGTGCAAGGCTTTGATGGGTTTAAAGGGGGGGGGGGGGGGACATGTTTGCTAGTAAAAAAATAAGACCACTAGCAATTGTTGCTACTGCTAAAAAAAAAAAAAATCAAGGACTGCTAAGCACCCTATAAACCTTAATTTTGAAAGAAACACTAAAACACCAGATAGTGTAAACTGAGGGGGGGACTGACAGGCTACATCTAAAGGAAAAACAAACATAATAATTATTTATAATATTATTACGTCTAAAGGAAAACTAGCAGAATATATGAATTAAAAGAGTACTTACGGTTGTCATTTAACATTTCTCTGTGACCACTGATGTTGATTTTTTTCACTGAAGATGGTACGCTTTGACTAAGCACATTCATAGCTTCCACAGACAAGTTAGTCCAGGCCAAATTCCAGGACTGTAACCTATAAATAATCAGTCTATCAAACACAGGATAAGTCAACCAATAAAACTTATACGATAAATTACATTAACTGTTGAAAATGACAAAAATGCCCACTAATAATGAGCATTTTCCTCATTTTAACAGTATTTTTAATCATTTATCTAGTATGACTTCACTAAAATATACATAACATTTTCTGAAGTTATTCTAAGCATAATGTAGGAAGCTGCAATTCTGAGTAAGTCACAATAGTAAATGAAACTTACTGGGAAGTTAATTTGCTTGTAACTATAAATGAGTTAAGTTAGAAAGGATATTCATTAATTCTGTGTGAATGAATTTAACACAAGTTATAGAAAACACTTTCCAACATAAATGTGGATAAGTTTTACCATTTTAATTGTTAGCCAGTTAAGATTAGTTATACAAGAACAAAAATTAAAATTTCTGACAATTTGTTTTTACTCTAAAAATATTGCTTTGTTGTAAGGATTTCTTTAAAATATACAAATGGAAGTTGTACAATCTTCATTTTCAATGTGTTTTTACAGTTTTTTCCAGGGAAGTGGCAACACTGCATTTGATGTTTCAGCATTCGGAACAAGGTACACTTCCAGTCAATATCTATATAAAATGGATAACGAAATGAGCAATAATTTGCAGCCCCAGAATGTCCTACCCCATGACATTCATTAGCAGATGGGCATTGAAAATGATTTCTCTTACAAAACACTTGGCTATTTTGCAGGTGCAGATACAGAGACCAGAAAGCCATGCATTCTGGAATACCACAGCAGAAAGTGTGACGTTTCCACTGGTATGTTTTCAAATGTTCATAACAGCACAATATGGAAAATAATAATTATAAATCAAAAATAAGTTGTGGAAGAAACTTGGAGAGACCTTCATCCAGCAGAGGATTGATAATGGTTGACAATGATGGAAACATACAATTTGGATTTAACAAGGACTTAAATTCATCCCTGACATATGCAGCAAAGCACATGAGAGATTAGCAAATATATTAACAAATAGAAGAGCAGTGACTAACTTTTCAAAATACAAATTTAGATATCATATCAGTTCTTGTCAGGTTGGTCCACAGTTGTTTACCAAGATGACTTGCAAGACTTACTATTTTATGGCATAGACTAGAATTAACTTTCACCCAAACCTTTTAGAAAACTTAGAATGCATATTATTCCAGAGCAGACGTTTGATTATCTCCCAATTTTCATTTCAGAAGCATTTATCACTACTACACCACACAAGACAGTGAAGTTCCGAGCAACTGAAATACATTCCTGGAGAAATAATCAATGCATCCGCTAAAGCAGGTATCTAGGTCAGATATCAGAAGTTCCAAATACAAACATCACAGAAAACCATGAAGTAATCTCCAATTTACACAAGCAATAAAGAAAGCCATTTTGTGGCAAAAAAAAAAAAAAAAAAAAAAAAAAAAAAATTGCACGAATTACCATTTACCCAAATGGCCAACTGCCAGAATAAAATTTTATCCACATAACTAACTGCCAGAATTAATTTTCATCTACACAGCCAACTTAGACTTAAAAAATTCTTTCAGAAATCAGAATGTTACATGATTTTTGTTTTTCAGCATAATCAAAGACCAAAATTAAGTTCAAACAGGGTAAGTTTATGTTGCATACAGCACCGTTATAAAACTCTTCTTATATTATAAAGTCCCTCGTTCTGCACATTTGTATCTTCAATAAAGGAAAATGTACTTATTGCTTCAGTAAATTCGGTAAACAACATTTGAAACTTTTCAATAGTTCGTTGAGCTACTGCTTTGTACACCGATGCCATGCCTAAAGATATATAAACGAAGCTGACTATATGAAGTGAAAGTGAAAGAAAAATTACCATTGCAGAGACACGCTGTTGGGGACATGAAATTTTGGAGAAGAGCTGGGTTTTAAGGAAAGGCCTTTGCTTAAAACTAACTACTTGCTATTGTTATACGAAAAATAATCGTCAATTATGGAATGGTCCATCCCTTTTTAGTTGCATATTAAAAATACATGGTTCATTCCAGGGGTAGTCAAATCCAAGGAACCCAGTCACCATGGTGCCTGAACAGAAAGTGTTCATCAAAGTTTTCCAATTCTAAGTGTTCATCAAAGTTTTCCCTTGCATCAAAGTTTTCCAATTCTATTCTAAAAATTTTATTTCCAAAACTAGGGTTTCTATTATGGAGCTTCCATTTCTTAAATAAAGCAACAAACAGTATATGGATTTTTTCTGTTTGTCTTTTTTATAGACTACTTACCTTGAAATCAGAATAATGAAGATGCCAGTACCTCAATTCTTGGCACTATTGTCAGGAGAGTCATGCATTCTGCAGCAGTATTGGAGGTAATTATTCAGGCTGAAGTTCCGTGCAGTGCGATTCAAGAGATGACATTCATTAGCAGATGGGCATTGAAAATGATTTCTCTTACAAAACACTTGGCTATTTTGCAGGTGCAGATACAGAGACCAGAAAGCCATGTATTCTGGAATACCACAGCAGAAAGTGTGACGTTTCCACTGGTATGTTTTCAAATGTTCATAACAGCACAATATAGAAAATAATAATTATAAATCAAAAATAAGTTGTGGAAGAAACTTGGAGAGACCTTCATCCAGCAGAGGATTGATAATGGTTGACAATGATGGAAACATACAAT
This sequence comes from Macrothele yani, assembly GCA_039090855.1. Lineage (NCBI taxonomy): Eukaryota > Metazoa > Arthropoda > Arachnida > Araneae > Macrothelidae > Macrothele > Macrothele yani. The sequence goes on from CM077003.1 coordinate 31,508,053, forward strand.
TTGGATTTAACAAGGACTTAAATTCACCCCTGACATATGCAGCAAAGCACATGAGAGATTAGCAAATATATTAACAAATAGAAGAGCAGTGACTAACTTTTCAAAATACAAATTTAGATATCATATCAGTTCTTGTCAGGTTGGTCCACAGTTGTTTACCAAGATGACTTGCAAGACTTACTATTTTATGGCATAGACTAGAATTAACTTTCACCCAAACCTTTTAGAAAACTTAGAATGCATATTATTCCAGAGCAGACGTTTGATTATCTCCCAATTTTCATTTCAGAAGCATTTATCACTACTACACCACACAAGACAGTGAAGTTCCGAGCAACTGAAATACATTCCTGGAGAAATAATCAATGCATCCGCTAAAGCAGGTATCTAGGTCAGATATCAGAAGTTCCAAATACAAACATCACAGAAAACCATGAAGTAATCTCCAATTTACACAAGCAATAAAGAAAGCCATTTTGTGGCAAAAAAAAAAAAAAAAAAAAATTGCACGAATTACCATTTACCCAAATGGCCAACTGCCAGAATAAAATTTTATCCACATAACTAACTGCCAGAATTAATTTTCATCTACACAGCCAACTTAGACTTAAAAAATTCTTTCAGAAATCAGAATGTTACATGATTTTTGTTTTTCAGCATAATCAAAGACCAAAATTAAGTTCAAACAGGGTAAGTTTATGTTGCATACAGCACCGTTATAAAACTCTTCTTATATTATAAAGTCCCTCGTTCTGCACATTTGTATCTTCAATAAAGGAAAATGTACTTATTGCTTCAGTAAATTCGGTAAACAACATTTGAAACTTTTCAATAGTTCGTTGAGCTACTGCTTTGTACACTGATGCCATGCCTAAAGATATATAAACGAAGCTGACTATATGAAGTGAAAGTGAAAGAAAAATTACCATTGCAGAGACACGCTGTTGGGGACATGAAATTTTGGAGAAGAGCTGGGTTTTAAGGAAAGGCCTTTGCTTAAAACTAACTACTTGCTATTGTTATACGAAAAATAATCGTCAATTATGGAATGGTCCATCCCTTTTTAGTTGCATATTAAAAATGCATGGTTCATTCCAGGGGTAGTCAAATCCAAGGAACCCAATCACCATGGTGCCTGAACAGAAAGTGTTCATCAAAGTTTTCCAATTCTAAGTGTTCATCAAAGTTTTCCCTTGCATCAAAGTTTTCCAATTCTATTCTAAAAATTTTATTTCCAAAACTAGGGTTTCTATTATGGAGCTTCCATTTCTTAAATAAAGCAACAAACAGTATATGGATTTTTTCTGTTTGTCTTTTTTATAGACTACTTACCTTGAAATCAGAATAATGAAGATGCCAGTACCTCAATTCTTGGCACTATTGTCAGGAGAGTCATGCATTCTGCAGCAGTATTGGAGGAAATTATTCAGGCTAAAGTTCCGTGCAGTGCGATTCAAGAGACACATGCACGCATGCAGAGTAAGCATCAGAGACGTTCGTAGCTATGGCACTGATTTCACATGTGGTGCTTTTAAGTGCATTTATTGAATGTTATACTCCAGAGCACAAAGCTCAACTTTCTCTGAAATGAAAACCTATATTGAAATGCAACTATTAATAGAAATGTATAATATATTCTTTAGTTTTAGAGTAAATTGTACTAAATTACTGAAAAACATTTAAAAAATAATACACTCATTTTGATTGCTGAAGATTACAATTCTGTAACAGTAGCTTTGTTTTGATTGATTCACATTTTCTCCTCAAATCTCTTATAGAAATGTGCTGGCTTGTGAAAAAAAAAAAAAGAGCCAGTGCCTGAATTTTTTTCTTTTATAATCAGGGTTACCCAAACCTTGATTATAAAAGAAAAATCACATTACATCTTAAATTGTACTTTTACATACCTTAAACAGTTGCTAGCAACAGAATATATTCCTTCAGGGTTCAGTCCACTGCACATGCACATATTTATAACTTCAAGATTAGGATTTGCACCCAAGTGCCTGAAATAGAGAATCAAAAATAGCATAAAAATAAAGATACCATATTTTAAAAACAAAAGATTTTTAGAATCCTGAAAGATATGTTTTAGATCACAACTTATCATAAACCATTCTTAATCCACTCACACAGACAATGGCCTCTCCCAAACTTATTCTACAACTGCATTTTCTGCCCTTCTTTCTCATGTAATTCTGGAAAGTAAGGTTCATATACACTGGTATGCAAAAATTAAGGACGAAGAGGAGAAATTAGCATAACAGCGGAACGAGCAGGCAGAACGGACCGAAAGACCACTCAGGAGATAGACTAGGGTCCGGTACGGTAGGGCATGCGCATATATGCAGCAGCAGAATGACGTGGGGGGGGGGGGTCGGAAGGTTATAAAGCACACGGGCGATGTACACTCAGCAATTCGGTAAAAGCTATTGCACGGTGTACATCGGTTTGAACGACGTCGAGTTGCTGCCACCGTGATATGGCCAACAGGCAATCCAGTAGACGACATCTGGATGACTTTACCTGAGGTCGCATCATTGGGAAGTTGGAAGGTCGAAGTGTGACTAGTGAAGCCGAGGAGTTCGGGATCGCTCACAGCATCTTTTCACGAGCTTGGAAAGCATTTCAAACGACAGGAACAGATGTCCGAGAGTTTAGCAGTGGTCGTCCACGAGCAACCACGGCGGCGGACGACCGGTATATTGTCCTACAGGTGAGAAGAGACAGACGGAAGACAGCGGGAGAAATCGCAAGGCACATGCAACAGACAACTGGACATCCGTTATCGCGTTTTACCGTGGCCAGGAGGCTGCACAAAGGTGGTCTATTTGCACGACGACCAATACGATGTGTGCTATTAACGCCTGCTCATTGGAGACTGCGGTTTCTGTGGTGCCAGGAACACAAGAACTGGACACATCAGCAATGGGGTCGAGTTCTCTTTACGGATGAGAGCCGATTCAGTCTGACGAGCGATTCTGGACGTATACACATCTGGAGAGAGCAGGGAACACGCAATCACACCTCCAACATCATCGAAAGAGACCAGTTTGGAGGTGGCGGAGTTCTCGTTTGGGGCGGTATCATGCTTGGTAGCCGTACTGACCTACACATCTTTCAAGGAGGTTCAGTCACTGGTGTCCACTATTGTACTGAGGTTCTCCTGCCTCACGTGCGTCTGTTTAGAGGCGCTGTGGGTTCTGAGTTCCACTTCATGGACAACAACGCCACACCTCATCGTACAGTGACTGTCGCAGAGCTGTTGGAGAGTGAAGATATTCAATGCATGGATTGGCCCGCAAGGTCCCCGGACCTAAATCCAATCGAACACGTGTGGGACCTTCTCGGGAGATGCTTGGCAGCACGCCGCCAGCAACGATTCCGCAGCTGCGATTGGCGCTACAAGAGGAACGGGCCGTGATGCCTCAACAGCTCCTTGACAACCTCGTCCTCAGCATGGACACACGTTGTAAATCCTGCAACACAGTCAGGGGTGATCATATCCCCTTACTAAAGACTGGATTTTTCTTGGCAGCCACCTGTCACATGGATATTTCCTGTCTTCTGTCCAGTTGTGCTAGAAGCTACCTTTTCAATAAAGTGCCTTTGTATCCTTTGGATTCCTTGTTTGAACGGTTTTGCTCACTTGTCCCATATTTTTACATCTTGGGGATCTTATAGTATGATCTGAGTCGATGTGGAGCACTTCTGCACATTGTTACATTCGAAACACCGTCTCGTCCTTAATTTTTGAAAGCCAGTGTACATTTACAGGAAATAAATTCCAGGACTTTTGCATGGGTTTTCCAGGAGTTCATCAAATATCTCTAGGAGATCAATTTTTTTGCTAGAATCACAGTGCTTTGTTTTGTATTTTGCAAATTGGGATGAAGTTTACTATTCATTTAGAATTTTTGTGAAGTCCTATGGGTCCCAAAGTTCTGTTGTTACAGTGTTTTCAGTGTGTGTTACATCTTTGGTGAAGTGGAAAAATTTCCCCATATAATAATTACTCCGTATAAAACTTACATGAAGGAATTTGGAAAACACAATGATAATAATACAGAACAATTTTGCCATGGCACTGAAGACATAATAAATGAACATAGATATACAATAACAGTTGAACTCTGGGATGACTTTGGAAGAGCTCCACAATACGTTTCATTTATGCAAGTAAATTCTTATCAGTTTTTTCCCCCTTCCCAGAGAACTTGGTAGACACACCGAAAATTTAAAGCAAAAAAAAAAAAAAATTTGGTTTAAAAAAGATCATAATTTTTTTTTTTTTTTTTTTTTTTGAAATCTACAAACAAAGAGAACTTTCTGTAAAATCTGCTAATAATTTAAAAACTAGGAAACTAAAACACTGCCGATCAGATTCACTGAAAATACAGTAGAGCGTCGAAAATCTGAACTAAATGAAACCACTGGTAGTTCGGATTTTTGATGTGTTTGGACTATTGAACATGTAAAAAAATACAAATGCGCTAACATTTTTATATTATATTATAATATAGAAATGTATATAATATAGAAATGTTATATTATAACATAGAAATGTTAGTGTGTTGTATTTTTTACATCAAGTATCATCAAGTGCCAAGTTAAAATGAATGGACTATACTTAAGCTTTTCACCACCACAAAAAAAAAAAAAAAAAAAAAAAAAATCAGAAGGGAGCTTGTTTGGATTTTCAACGTTCTACTGTAATACCATTGATTGTTCATACGAGCATCAATGGTATTACAGTAGAACGTTGAAAATCCAAACAAGGTTGCAGGTCATTTTCTGCAATAGATCTGCTCAACTGTGTACAAGCAATGTGTGAGCACCTGACCAAATTTACCCACACGACTGGTGTCAACTATTCCCATGCATATTGGCTGCAGGATGTCTGTCCCTTCAATGAGGGAAGCGCATGTAGAAGGACAGACATCTTGGACTCTCAGGAAGGTTTCTATAAGCTGTTGTGACTCCAACTACACACAGCTGGTTACCTCAAACCAAAGTTACCCAAACACAAATAAATGTGCTTACCTCAAATCAAGATAGCTGGAAACGTGGGGCTCAAACCTTTGAAAATGCAGCATCACATGCAATGACATAATGCCTCCACACTCCATGGAAGTGATGTCATCACAAGCAGATGCCACATTTGCCTAGAACAAAGTAATGCAATCAATCCCAACTCTTCAACCATTTTTTTTTTTTCATTGCAAGAAAAAATTACAGGACTATTCCAGAAACTTTCAACAAAGATATGAAAAATCAAGAACCTTCTGGGTACCATGTGAACCCTGGGACAGATTTTAATTTTAAGTGTTCATCTCTCCACGAGGGTGTTTACTGGTATCCAAGATGGATCACTTCTTTTAGCCATATGCCATTGCTATTGACATCTTTTCTTTTTTATGCCTTCCAACCGTAGGTTGAAGAAGCGTATATGCTCCAGCTTATACTTACACGATAACTCGCATAAAAATGGTTCGATTTCGGTGAAATTTTTGTATGTGGTACGGGACGACCTGGGGATGAACCCTGTTGAAAATGGACAAAATGGGACCAACGGTCAGGACATAGGAGCGGGATCCATTCCATTGCCCTTATGAGTCATAACTTATGTAAAAATGCTTCAATTGCGACAAAACTTTATCATGTTGTTCAGGAGGTATACTGAACCGATTCATTTGAATATAATGGAAATGGGGGGGGGGGGGTCAAAGATCAGGGCACAGGAGCGAGATTTATTCTACAGCCATTATCCTCATAACCTGACTAAAAATGCTCCTATTGAGACAAAACTTTAGTGTGTTGTTCCGGAGGTATACTGAACAAATCAATAGTCAGGGTAGGGAGGAGGGTTTGTCTGCACGTGATTTCTGGTATGTTGGAAAGCATATCATAATCAATGCATTGCATGATTTTACTAACTTGTTTACTTTTAAGCCGATGATGATATCTGCCACTTGGCATTTTTTATTATTTGTGTATGTCCTTTCTAATCATTTCTACTGCTTTCTTGTCAGAACTGTCTTCCTGTAGTAGGTATATATTGTAATACTCAGAGTCTCTAACATATAAATAGGATTTATAAGACTTTCCCTATAAACATTTCACATGATTTATAAGGCTTCATTCATTAAACACTTTCCTTTTGCAATTTGCTTTTGAAAAGCGTATTGTTTCTTCAAAATAAAATAGATTCAAGTTTACACACTTAATGATTTCTTCCTTGACACGCTTTCACATAGTGAGACTGAAAAACAAAGATGATGAAACTGAGAAACAACAATATTCATTTGTGAGCATTTCTAAATAACTTTTTTTAAAGTCCTGATGTTTGTTGATCAGGTGCTTCTCAAGAACTATTACCAAAAATGTTAATTTTCACTTTAAGAACTACTCAGAGATACTGCCAGATTCACATAACTTGATATGAGTTGTGAAGGCATTTTACATGCATAAAAATTGGAAAGAGAGTGAGACAAGGTGACAGCACATCTTCCAAGCTTTTCAACATCACACTGCAGTTGCCCCTTTAATAATTGAACACGGAAGACAAGGTAATAAAGATCAATGGAAATATAGCTTACCACACCTTTGTTTCACTAACAAAATTTTTGCAAGTACACCCTTGGAGCTACCAAATATGTTCATCTGTAATCCGACATCTTTATTCTTGGAGCCGCCAAGAATAAAGATGTCAGATTAAAGATGAACTCACAAAGAATAAAAATAATAATAATGTACAATGCCTTCACAAGAATTGAAGAATTATAAGTTGATGGGAACAATTTAGAAGTAACTGATTACTACATCTTTTAGACAACAAAAAGTGAGGGCCACATCGAAGAAGAAACAGTTAAATAGGTGCATAGAACTTATCTGGGTGGTGGTGGTGGGGGGGGGGGGGATTGGAGAAGCAACTTGTTTAAAAAGTGTTTAATGGAAGCATCCTTCCAAGTTCATACTTATAGATCAGAGGCATGGACCTAACCTAAAAAGGACATACAGAAGTTGTGTTCTCCTCAATGAAGCATGGACAGGATGCATGCTTGGTGTAACCGAGGAAGCTAGAAAAAGTAATTCATGGATCAGGAAAATGACAACGGTGGATGGCATTCGTGATAAAAATGAAGGCCCTCAAGTGACAATGGGCTGGACCTGTTGCTAAAGAAATGGACCACTACTAGACAACTGAATTACTAGGACTGGATGCCAAGAGACAGGAAAAGACCATACAAGATGTGTGTGGGTGAAATTCGAAAGCATGCCACAATGACATGGAAGAGAATTGCTAAAGACAAGAGTTTTAGGAGGCCTTCATCCAACAGTGGACTGAGAACTGACGATGATATGTCATTATCTCATAGCTTTATCTTTGTTCCTCAGCTTTAGTTTCCGAGTCAAGTTATTTATTCACATAATGGGGAGTTGACACACCTCTTAACTGATAGCTTTTGACATGGATGGATAAACATCAATGCTTTCTACAGTAGTTTCAACAACTATCATATATTTCTTCTTGTTAGAGTGCTGATTCTAAGTTTTCTGGTCTCTATAATCATCTTGAAAGCCAATCTTTTATGTCTCCTTAAAAATTCTCAGGTTATAATTTGCTATTGATAATGAAGAAAGAAGCAACAATGTGATTAATTTATTAACTTCTGATGAACATTCTGCTGTCCAAAAAAACCTTGAGGATCATGTTTGATCACCCTACCTCTTCATACCTTTCACAACCTTTATATGTTTTTTTTTTATTTCAGACAAAAGAAGTATGGTATTTGTTTTTTGTACAAGTGTTTCACTACATAACACTGCAAGATTTCAGAACTAACAATGGGAAAATTTTCTGTTTTATTAGAAGTACCTTAATAACACAATTAAAATACAGCACACCAAGAGTTGAGACTCATCTTTTCAATTATCTTCCTCTTTCTTTCTTTATTTAATACTTTCGTACTTCTGCTAGGCCCACTTTTCTCTAAATCACCAGCCCTCGACAGGGGTCATAAGGCCACCATAACCTAACAGCCAGGAATATGATAAATTTTTCATAATCCTCACATCATCTCATTCTCTATACTAATTTCAGTAGCATAAATATTGAAAATTACTGTAGTTTACATTACAGTGTTTTTCTCATAAAAAAAAAAAAAAACCCCCGTCTGTAATAAATAAAATTTTAAATGCATGAAAAAGCAACCATAATCTGCAAATGGCAAAACCTTGTAGCTCTTACACATTCAAGTGACATAAGGTTAGTCGCTATCCTGCTTTTACATGTATGTTGCAGCACTTCATGCACATTTAGATAAACAAAAATATATGGCAAAGTGTTTGCTGAAAAGTAAAGAGTGCACAATATTTTATTATTAGATGAAGCTGTAATTTGGCTGCAATCTATATTCTTTGTTTTACTTCCACATTTTCATAATTTCTATTACCACTTATCATGGATGTTAATGTATTATGAAAGTTTTGAACACATAACTAATTTTATTCTTCATTTGCATACATACATACATATCACTAAGCTGTTCTCTGAGATTCAGAGGTTAGCTCCAAAAAGAAATACAAACTTCCAGGTATTTTTACTTATTGTTGTTGTATCAAACTTCTCCATTTACAGCGATCTTGACATACAACTCGTGCTTCACTAATATCCATTACACGCCGTACACAAGATCTTTTATACTTCACACTCATAATCTTTTTCTCATGCAGACACTCCTGAATCTGATCCACCCATGTCTTCCTTGACCTTCCTCTGCCCTTCCTTCCTGCCACTTGGGCTGAAAAGATTTTCTTAGTAAGCATTTCATCACTCATTCTTTCAACATGGCCAAACCACCGAAGCATATTGGTCTCCACCTTGCTAACAACATTTTGCTTCACATCACACAACTACAATACATCTTCATTTCTCACACAATCATATCGTGTCTTGCCACCAACCCCACGTAAGTAACGCATTTCTCCAGCACACAACCGACTCCTATGTTTCTTCTGCAGTACCCAGGTTTCACTGCCATACATCAGAGTAGGAACAATTACAGTTTCATACACAGCCATGCGGGACTCTCTAGAGAACCCATCATTCCTGTGAAAACCTCCCAGAGCAGCTATGACTTTCAAAGAAGAATTCACTCGCCTACTGATTTCACCATCCAACTTGTTCTCTCTGTCAAACATGCTTCCTAAATACACAAACTCACTCACCTGGTCAATCACAGTGCGATTTATACTTACATTACATTCAGTGCTACCTGTTCCTCTCTCAAACACCATAACTTTGGTTTTTCCCTTATTTATACTCAGTTTGAATTTCATGCAAACTTCGTGCATCGGAGTCAACATACTCTGCAACTCACTTTTGCTCTCTGCCAACAGGACAGTGTCATCAGCATACAGCAATCTGCACACACGGATATCACCAAAACATAAACCACTATTATCTATTTTGGCATCACACATGCATGCATCCATAAATATATTAAACAGCCATGGTGACATTACACAACCTTGTCTAACTCCTGCACCAACGGAAAACCATTTTGATAAAACACCATTCACTCGTACACAAGCTCTACTACCAGCATACATGGCTTTTACACTATTAAGTAGATTTCCAGTAACACCATATTCATTCAATACCTTCCACAAAAGTGCCCTATTCACTCGGTCGTAAGCTTTCTCTAAATCTATGAAGGCAGTAAAAACTTTCTTCCCAACAGCCAGATACTTTTCAATCATCGTGCATAATGCAAAAATCTGGTTAGTGCAGCCTTTACCAGGCGCAAAACCACTCTGAACATCCCACACTTTCAATGATGTAAGACCCCATACTTTTTCAATAACAACCTTACCAAACACTTTCCCTGGCACACTCAGTAGGCTAATACCACGATAGTTCTTGCATTCAGTCTGATCACCTTTTCCCTTATACAAGTGAACAATGATAGCATCCTTCCAATCCCGAGGGACCATTCCTAACTCCCAGCACAACTGGCAAATTTCAGTTAACCAGTCAATTGTAGAGTCACCACCATATTTCAACATCTCTGCAGTTATGCCGTCAACTCCCGGAGCCTTGCCATTCTGAAGAGATTTTAGAGCTTTACACACTTCTTCTCTTGAGATCCCTCCTGTGCTTTCATTCCTCATTGTGACATCATCTGCATCTGTCTCAGAATCATCTTTGCTTTCCTGATCTAATAACTCACAGAAGTATTCACCCCATCTGTCACTTAACTCATTGGGCTCCCATATCATTTCCCCAATCTCATTCTTCACACAACTTACAACTTTGTTTCCCCTATTTTTCCTGAGTCTCATGTACTTCCAGAAGGACTTCCTACCTTTCCAAAAAGCCAGTTCATGCCTTTCCACTTCTCCTTCCTATCTTTTGCCTTACTATGGCAAACCAGCTTAGCAGCTTCACGCTTCTTACAGCGATATTCATCCACAGAGACTCTACCTTGCAACATCCCCAAATAGGCTTCCTTCTTTCTCTTTACTGCCTCTTCAATCTCACTATTCCACCAAACAACACCTCTATTGTTACCCACTATTGTGATGCCACAGACCTCTTTAGCAGCAGTGACAACACAGTTCTTAAAACATTCCCACTTCTTTTCTACATCCCTCTCACCAGACTTCAGATCCTTCAGTCGTTCTCTGAGTAAGTCAGAATACTGCTGATGATCTTCAAGGAGCCTATCAACCTTTATTCTTTTTATCCTGGGTCTCTTCCTATTTCTTTTCCTCCAACCAACATTAAGTTTCACTCGTGACACTACCAAGTAATGATCAGAACCAACATCCGCACCTCTCATCACACGGGTGTCAACAACTAAGTGTTTCAAACGCTGATCGTAGACAACAAAATCTATCACACTCTTTTGACCAAGAGTACGATTTTCCCAAGTATACGTGTGGATATACTTGTGGTTGAAAAATGTATTAGATACACACAGACCATTCTCAATGCAGAGTTCAATTAATCTTTCACCATTATCATTCACACAAGGATCATTAAACTTACCCAGAACATTGTCAGAAATTGCATTCTGCACACCTACTCTAGCATTGAAATCCCCTGCTATTATAACTTTTTCTTTAGCACCAAACTGGCTCAAAACAGCTTTTAGCTCATTCCAGAAATCTTCCTTCTTATCAGAAGGTTCCGAGTCACAAGGAGCATACACTACAACAATTACAATTCTCTGAAGTTTTACTTTCAAACAAATCCAGAGAATTCTCTCACTTACGCAACTATAGTGAATCAACTTGTTCTTCATCTTTTCACTTAAAATCATACCTACACCAGCCTGTCCTCTCATATTATCCAATACTCCAGACCACACACTCACCGTGCCATTCACTTCTTCTACCCCAATTTCCTTCTTTTTGGTTTCACTTACGCACAGCACATCCAGTCTATACTTATTCATCTCCTCAATCACCTCACTCATCTTGCCATTTTTGCCTCTAGTATTCCATACACCAATCTTACATTCACTCAGCCGAGATCTCTTTCTCATACACTGTTTAGAAAGTCCAGGTCGATTCCGTGGTGGACCGTCCTCAAGTCCACCATATCCCACACTTGCTGTATCAAAATAAAATTAATGATACATCATTTGCTGTATCATTAATTTTATTTATGTGGCTCACTAATCTTATTTTTCAGACCAAGTATGCTTTACACCTTTTTATCAAGTATGTCATAATTTTTAAGTACACTTAACAATAAAGCTGTTACTGAAAAATATTTATGACATTTTTGAGAGAAAAAGGATATAAAAAAAGCCTGTTATTCTTAAAAATACATGAAACAGACATGTCAGAGACCTGTGCTGCTAAATGGGGATGATTTATTTTATGAGCAAATTTGGAAGTTCTCGTTATATATTAGTATTGAATATCTTTATGAAGAAAAGCAAGCTCTTTTCAAGTTTTATATCTGTTTTTAGCTGGAAGTTTCATTTTGGAGTTGTGATTTCAGCAGGTTCTCATCTCCAACAAACACCCAAAGCTTGGAGCAGTGTCCTTGCCATAGGCCTCTTCAGGCTTATCCATTAAGTAGATTTCAGGATTGGACTTTGATCTATTTTGTGCTTCAAATGATCATAAAAAGCACTTGTATCTGCATTAAAAACTGTGTTTTCTACTTATGTGAAGTTATTAATTTGTAGAGAGCAATTTCATTTCCTTTTGAAGTGGTTTCCATAACTTTATCTGTGTGCAGTGCCTTGTGAACCCTGTCTGTGACTGCTGTTGCAAATCATGGAGGCAATGTTAAAGAAAGAATGATGGATAATTACATATGCTCATACCATGTTTACCAACCTGTGTATCATGTGGTGTAACCCTGTACTTTGGTTATTTTCAGTGGGATTTTATTGCCTCACCACATTTGTGTGTATTATTTCTTTGGTCTTTTTAAGGTGAACAGATATGCTGCATTCGTCAGGAATAACATTAATCTATTTGTTATTGTATCAGTTGTGGGCAAGATGAAGGAGGAAGACACTTCCTCGTAGTTTTCCATTCTTCCTTCTCTTGAAGGCTACGCCAAATTGGCTTATGAGGTTTGCATAGTATGCATCAGTGAGGGTAGTTCCCTTTTTCAGGTAGGCAATCATTATGATGCCTCCTGCATCCCAAAATAACCTATGCCATCACCTTGTCAGCTGATGCAGCAGCTTCTTGAGAGACCATGAACATGCACTCTATGGGTCAAAGTGATGAACCCATGTTTCATCCATTGTATTAATACAGGATCAGAAATTTATTGGATCCGCATGAAACATGTTCAAGTTGGTGAGGCCCATTTGTTTGCGTCATGCCTTTTGCTCATCTGTCAACACCTTTTTTATCTTCAAAGAATTCTTCTGGATTGGGTAAGCACTGCCAATCAAAGTGCCTTAATAAAAATACGGAAAACTTCCGCAAAATCCGAAAGAGTTGGCAGGTATGATTTAACTGAAACATTAACAAATATTTTTCAAGGAAGATTTTTTTTTAAATATATGGAAATGTGTAAAAAAAAAGCGATCTATGCGTAAAATCATAAAGAACAGTTAAAATGCATAAATTTTATGCGTAATGCGTAAAAGTTGGCAGGTATGCCATTGGTTTATAAAAATCATATTTGTTGTCTTAATGTACAGCAATCACAACTTTGTACCATGCAGTGACCCTGGAAGAAGAAATATTCTTTTCAAAGGAACTTCATAAAAAGAAATAAAACTTTACAAAAGAAAGGGGGAAGTATATAAAATGCAAATGAATTAACACAAAGCAAACATCTGAAAGAAAACAATTTGAAAGTTACTTGCTGTTTGGTTTAGAATACAGCAACTCAAAAAGTCCTTTTGCCAGTTTGAGGTTGCACAGTAGTCACTATTGATAATTAACACAACAATCAGACATCTCTGAATTGACCATATTTACTATTTCTCACATAATATCAATCACATCAGAAAACTTGAAAATTTCATCACCCTGGAGCGTGAATCAAACCTGCGTCTCCCGATTGCTGTGTTAATTATCATGACATATTTTCCACGTATTATGAGAATATTTCTTCCACACTATGTAGTCACTATTGTCTGCTGAAAGAGGTACTCAATCATGCTTGTGTATGTGAAAAAACAACTCTATGACCAGAGTCGCAGAATATAAACGTACACGTGTACGCGGATAATTTCAAAATTATTAACAGATAGTTTTTGCTTGTAGGTTAAAAAATAAAAATGTTATTTACAGCAATTAAAACACTTACTCAAGGCTTTACTCAGATTAATATATTTAATTATATCTTAACGTGAGAATGTTGAACTACACTGCCGGAAAGTGAAAAAAGAACACCAAGAAGGAATTGGCGGATGATCATGAAATTTACATATGTTAATGGGGTCGAGTTTACGTAGGTGTGATGTTAATTTCGGGACCAACCGATGAGCGCTTAGGCCACAGCATGGCATAATATGCAAATCATCGTCGGTGGTATTTAAGGAGTACGGCGAAGTGAATGTAATCAGTCGTCGACATACGGACACATGCAAAGACCCTGAAGAAGCTGCAATGCCTGGACATGGAAGATGTGTACGATTTCAGCAGTTATCGGACTTTGAGCGAGGTCGTCTAGTCGGACTCCGCGAGGCCGGGTGGTCGTATTGCGGAGCGAATTGGACAGGAAGTATCGGTGGTGGTACGATGGTGGCGTAGATGGTTCGAGGAACATTCCCACATGAGAAGACGTGGAACTGGGAGTCATAGACGGACTGATGAGCGGACCGATCGACGCATAAGAAGAGCGGCGTTGTCAAGCAGAACATCCACTGCGACGCAAATCCGAGCTGCCGCTGCACCTGAGGTGACTGTGCGAACAATCCGCAACCGTCTACGGGATGCAGGACTAAGTGCACGTGTGCCTCTGGCATGTGTACCTCTGACTCCAGCCCACCGTCAGGAACGGCTGCAGTGGTGTCGCCAACGTCTGCACTGGAGAACGCAATGGCGATCTGTCGTGTTCAGCGATGAAAGCAGATTCTGCTTGGGAGCCTCCGATGGCCGTGTGCGTGTTCGCAGACGCACAGGGGAGCATCTCCACCCTTCTTGCATCCGCCAGCGACACACAGGGCCTACACCTGGTCTCCTGGTGTGGGGAGCGATCAGCTATCACTCCCGTACACAACTAGTGTTTGTACCGGGTACGTTAAACAGCACCTCCAACATCAACAACATCATTCAGCCCGTTGCTGTGCCATTTGTAAGGTCGGTCCATCGTGGTGTTTTCCAGCAAGATAACTCACGCCCACACATGGCACGTGCAACGCAACATGCACTTTAGGGTGTGAGACAACTTCCATGGCCTGCACGTTCACCGGATTTGTCCCCCATTGAGCACGTGTGGGATTTTATGGGACAACGACTTATCCGGTCTCCACGGCCAGCCACGACCATTCCCGATTTACGCGTCCAGGTTGAGGATGCTTGGAACTCAATACCCCAAACTTACATCCAACATCTGTACGACAGACTCCATGCCAGAATTGCACAGTGTGACGCAGTTCATGGCGGTTCAACCTCATACTAACCATGTTACATGGAAATGTTATTTTTCAGTTTACCAGCAAATACAGCTGTATTTTGCCATAATGTTTTGATCACGGTATCCTCTGTGTTCCGTTATTTTGCTGTATAAATTTCGTTGGTATCAGACGTCTCCTTCTTGGTGTTCTTTTTTCACATTCCGCCAGTGTATTTTCCACATTTTCCGACAGTGAGTTTTTTTGTTTTTACAGATGTTTGTGGCCTTTTGATTTTATCAAGGCCTGTTCTCAATATATAGGAACTGTAACAAAAGTTTCATTTACACAGAAATAATTTAAATTTTATTGCCAGGTTGCTCTTGCAGTTGCCAGTTATTAGATTAAAATCTTTTCCTTATGTATTTTATAAGTCTACTATTTTTAAATTAAGTTGTTGAAAATGCCATTTACAATTTTTGAAGGTTCATTAATGAAACTGCTTTTCTAGATATAAAAACTTTAATTAGTCTCTTGTTTTTATGAGGTTCATAGTCCAATATTTTAAAGTTTTGACCTAAAAGTCCATTTTACATACATTTCTGCACATTCAGTCATAATGTACTTTTGTCCTCTCTGGAATCTGTAATGTTCTAATAATTGTTTATTGTTATATTAATTTTTCTTTAAAGGATCTTATTCTATTGTTATTGTGACTCGCGGGTTTGCAGCAAGTTTTCTGTTTCAATGGCTGTGTATGCAGATACATTTTATTTTTATAAAACTCTGTGTATGACTGAAACAACGTGGACACTAGAAAACTGAGATTTTGATGAAGACAGTTAAAAGAGAAGAAGTTGAAAAATAGTTCATAAAAATTGAAAATGAAGTCAGACAAAATGAATGAACAATAAAAATTGCAAATCTGCTTTTATATCACAAAAAACATGACTCATTGTTGCATCCAACAAGTCCTATTTAACAGGATTTTCAAGGCAGCAAACAGAATAGCCATTGTCTTGCTTACTGTTCCACATGTAACTCAACATCAGAAAACTTGAAAATTACATCACCTTGGAGCGGGAATCGAACTCACATCTCCCAATTTCTCAAACTACTACTTCCAGAATCGCAACATGCTACAAAGTTAAATAGTGATCTCTATCTATTAATATGACAAATATAATTTTTATATAAAGTGACTTTTAGACCTCATGTATTCAAGAGTACTATATATTTTAGTCATTTGTTTGTCTTGCATCATGAAGTCATGTATACAGTTGTTTTCAACTCAGAGCTGGATGTAGGGGTTGTCCAGTAGAATGTGCAGCATTGCTTGCAAAAACAAAATTATCTGTGCCACTTGACAACTGTTGGATATGCAGAAGCCCCCCCCCCCTCCAATCAATATTCATTATAAACATCCTGACAAGTTTGTTTTTTTATTACCACTCATAATCCTTTTTTTTTTCTACATGTTGCAGTCTCTAAGGTTTAGTTTACAAAATCACCTGCGGAGGGAAGGGGAAATGGATCTATAGCATTGAAAATTGGTAAAATGGCATACAAGAATAGGTACTACAATCAGAAAAATACTGCATATTCCATAGTTCGTAATCTTTCAAGCACTTTTTAAACCTGAATTATCATACTGTATATGTGTGTACTGTTAGTGTCGGTCAGTCAGTAAGTAGGTATTTTAGTAAGTTCAGACCATTAAACTTAGCTGGAATGGGTACACCTTCAATGGCCTGCCTGTTACCCCATTGCCCCTAGTTGGTTTATTTTATTAACTTTGAATTGCCCCTCTGTTTTGGTGTTTTTCGAAATTTTATTTTATGGAATATTTTGAAAAGGCACATTATTTTCGTATTCATCCTGCTGGTATGACACTTATTGTTTGCTTTAACTTTTTATTTTTGATGCGTGACTTTAATGTTTTGATGCAGCCAGGAGACGAAGGGTTCATGCATGAAGCATAAACAATTCCTGGAAGTTCCATCCTCCGGTAAGAACACGTCCCTAACCCCAGTAAATAGAAGCCCATCATAATTTGCAAATACATCATTCCACTTATTTTACCCACATGGCTGATTCTTTATTCTGTAGTGATATCATAGCCAAGGCACCAGCTGTCCACACACTCCCCTAGGTTGAACACAAGTTCTGTGCTATTTGATCAGCTTGGTGTTTTTATCAGATACACAGTAATCTCCTATACAATTTTTTTACCACAAGTAATTATTTATCACATGCTCTTTCATATCATTACTTAAAAATCAAAACAAAAAAATTTCAAGTACTGTTTACTGAGCCTTAAGCTGTTTCAAGTACTTTCAAGGACTTGAAAATACACTTTTTTTATTCAAGGACTTTTCACGGTTTTCAAGGAGCGTACGAACCATGTATTCATTTTAAGCAGGCTAGAACATGAACTTTTTAATGCCACTTATATGTTACGTTTTAGAGTAAAATTAGCTCAGTGAGGAAATGTATAAAATTTTACCTGAAAGCTTATTGACTAGAGATTAGATTATATGCGCTTAAAAAAACCAACAGCCAAATGTGCGCTTAGATACACGAAATATGCATTTACGACATTTTATATTATGCTTAATATGGTCCTTAATTTTCTTCATTTTTCTCGCAGTGTGAAGGTTTTTTTTTTTTTTTTTTATTGCTGGTTGATTTGGTACTTTTTTTGCATGCATCTTCTTTTCACAAATCACACAACAGACAATTTTTCTATCAATAGCTAAATATTTATGGTAGTTGAAAATCCATGTTCTGATTAAACTTTACTTGATTTAATTTTAGGCATTTTGGTCATTAACTCGTACTATCAAAACTGCATTTTGCAAAACGCTCAATTATTCACAAATCAAACGTAACACATATTCCCAGAGATCTGTTACATTGATTCGACATAGCTAACATTTAATATGAGATCATTAGGTTTGAAAACCAGTTCACAAAACTATACGTTGCATGCTATGTTTGTGCACAGCTCAGTGTGAATTTCACCTTAGCTTTTGTGAGAATCAGAAGTTAGTTTCAGTCAGGAGGGTGATACATCAAAACAAGCTTAAGGCAGGGAACATTTCTGATGCTGTATTTCTTACTGCCACATGTGGAGAAAGAAAGTTTGTTATCACTTATTTTTTAATTCACTTGGTTTCAGTTGATTGCCGATCCTTTGATCTACTGCTGAGCTTAGAAGTTCTTTGGGTTTGAGCTATTGCTTGCTTTTTCATGTCTTAGGGTTTTGAGTTTTTTTAAACTCATCAGGTAAGTAAAAAAAAACCCCTAAAAAAAACCACATTAGCTTACCTAATGAGTTATTTTAAGCTCATTAGGTAAGTGTACATTAAGAGATTAAATAAACTGTAATTGTTTTGCTTCAAATATGCATTTTTACCAGTAATTTGTGTGTTTTTTGCATTTACATGCACTAATGTCAAAAATGGCTAAAATACGCAGTTGCATGTAATCCAGATTCTACTTATGACAGACACCAAAAGCACAAACAATTTTTCAAGTTGAGACTTATTCATACATGAGACCGACCAAGGAACAAAAAAGCTGAACTCTTTAACTGGGTGAAAAATCAGAACATGCGATCAGAAAAATATGAATATAGCACGGCATGAGCACGATGAAATAGTTTACTGTAATTTATTTATGTATTCACAATAGAAAATTACTGAATTCAAAACAAAATTGTTTTAACAACATTGCTTCAAACACAGTTCTTATAACTTTCACAGCCTGAGAACCATGAATGCGTGATATCAAAGCTTTCACTATTTTAGAAAAATGGTGTAACTTTGAGAATATGAATACTTTCGAACACCATGCATCAATTCTAACAAATTCTCAAAATTTGGTACTTCTGTTGTTTTTGGAAAAATTTCCCTCCCTTATCAAGCTTAAGTACAAACATTTATAGGGGAAAGTAACATTTAACAACTACAGAGGACAGCGAGAACATCATGGGAAGAAAAAAATATGATTACGAGAGAAATCTTCGCTTCAACTGACTTCCGTTTTCGGAAACTTTTTCTCCCATTTTTTAAGCTGAATGCAGTATTTGTGAAATAAAAGGATATTTAAGAACAATACTGGGCAGAACAAATATCGTGAGAAAACAAAATACGATTACAGGGGAAATCTTCACTTTGTCTTACTTTCATTTTAGAAAGTTTCGAAGGACGGCATTCCATGCTCAAACGGAAAACAATTCCACCATTCCCCCCAAAATTTCTGTTCAGTTGTGCAATGATCTCAAGTATGCCCAAAATGATAACAAAAATGGCAGAATTCTTCGAATCCAGGGAACAATCTGATGACTGAATACTACAAAGAAATCATTGCACCTTTTTCTTCTTCTTAACTTCCGTTTTCGGAAATCGTTGCCCACAGTTTCACGCTAAAATACAGACATTTCTACAGTAAAATGATATTTAACAATACTGGACACAGGCAACATCGTGAGAAGAGACAAATTATGATTACGAGGGAAATCCTCACTCCGTTTAACTTTCGTTTTCGAAGTTTTGAATGACAAAATACCGTCCCCAGACAGAAAACCAATCCCTACACCCCAAAATTTATCTTCAGTTCTGCATCCATCTCAAAAATGACACCCCCCCCCCCCCTCCAAGGAATTCCTCGAATCCGCGGAAGAATCTCATGTATGCTTATTTCAGGAAAAAGAATATCCCACTTGAAAATATAAAGGTTGTGCAACTGATGATGATTCTATGGCATGTATTATATAGAGAGCAGGCATTGCTCATTTAAGAAGTGCAGTGCTTGAA
The DNA here is from genome assembly GCA_039090855.1 of Macrothele yani. NCBI lineage: Eukaryota > Metazoa > Arthropoda > Arachnida > Araneae > Macrothelidae > Macrothele > Macrothele yani. The sequence goes on from CM077003.1 coordinate 31,527,923, forward strand.
GTTTTTATATCCTGTACACTGCATGGTCCAACATACGGTTGAAAAAAAAAAAAAAAAAGGTCTGTGTAATCAAGGTTGCAATCAAGGTTGTCAACCTTACCAAACATACTTCAAGATTGCCTTTTCTGACAACTTTGTGAGGAAAATGAAGAGTTTGAATGCCGAGGTACAATGACTGTTGAAAGGTAATTGCATTCATTGCTTGTTGCACATTGGAATGGGTTCTCTTATTTCAGGGAAGGTAAGCTGCTTGGAGAACAGATCAAAGCTGCCAAGTTCCACACATAACCTACTGAAACTTTTATTTTACATAAAATGGAATTACAACAAGAAACTTATTACACAAACTATGAAATGCATTAAGAACAAGTGCAATCTAAACAAAACATCCTTCAAAAAATGTTTTTTTTTTTGTTTTAATTTTTTTTTACTATAATACTTACCCACAAATATCATCATTCAATTGACAATGCTCCAAACTAATTTTTTTTAGTTGTGAACACACAGAGACCAAATCACACAAAGTTCCAGCTGAGATGCAAGCCATACTTAAATCTAGGAACTGTAGTTTACTAAACCTGAGGGGAGAAAAAAACAAAACAAAAACTTACATGTAATTTAAAAATGCAAAACAGAACACACTACAAAATCTGAAAGCAGCTCTTTTTTAACGTGGAAAACAACAGAACAAAAGTAAAATTAGCTTTTCTTGAATCTCAGCATTGCAAAGGAAAAGTTTTCAGCTGAATATAAGACAAAGTTTTTACACACTTGAAAGAATTTCAAAGCATAACTAACAGCAAGACTGTGGATGTTCATGACCACTGTGTACAATTAAGAAGAAAAAGAAGAGGACACTACTGAATCATTACTAGAGCCCCAACGAACGACAAAGTAACAAATCTGTAACAAACATTTGTGCAGTCGACAGCATGTTTTTGCATTAAGGCATTAAACCTTTTTTCAGTGGGGTGGCAAGTTTTTGCAGTGCACCATGCACTGGCTGAAGCCAAAAGCTGGAGTAATGCTAATGACCTTTATGTATTGGCAGAAAGGGCATTTCACATAATATAACAAATACAACAATGAAGAAAACATTTTCATGCATGATTTATTATGTATTTAACTTAAAAGATTAGTAATATCTTTCAGCTGAGATATCAGCTTTGTTCACACTAGTATCAAGCACTCGTGTGGTGGACATCGTTTCTGTAACTGCTGCCAGTAGAGATTTCCAAATAATCGGAATAGTGAAGAGTGTGTCCGAATTACAATATTTAGTTTTTACTGAATATAATTTCAATGCTTTCCCTGTAGTTTAAGGAAAACTTGTTTGACAAGGGTGCGGGCCCAGTTTGGAAGGGCAGGGGTATTGTCAGAAGAGAAAGAGCAGAAATAGGAAATCTTTTTCTGACATCCTTTTTATGTTCCATAATTCTACAGTTGATTGAAAAAAAAGTGCTGAGGAAGTAAATGCAAGGATAAGGCATACACATCAGGACAGTCTAAAGGATCTCTGTCATTAGATATCGACTGAATGGTAGTAGGAGGATTGATGAGAAGCAATGTCCACCATGTGAATACTTGCTTCTAGTGTGAACAAGGCAAGGCTGGTGTTTCAGCTGAAAGATCTTACTAATCTTTAATGTTAAATACACAATAAATCATGCATGACAATTTTTTTCTATATATACTGGCAATGGGCTGGACATACTGCCAGAAGGACAGATCATCGATGGACAGCTGAAATTTTAGATTGGATTCTAAGGGACAGGAAAAGACCCAGAAGAAGACCACATGGGAGATGGGTGGATGAAATTCGAAAGTATGCAGGGGTGACATGGAGGAGACTGGCACAAGACAGACCGTTGTGGAGGAAACTTGGGGAGACCTTCGTCCAGCAGTGGATTGATAATGGTTGACAATGATGATGATGATATATATAATGCTGTATGAATGAGTCAAAATGCCTTTCTAGCTGCAGATGGATACATGGTGACTTGCCAAGTTTTCAGAATCCTACTTGTAAATTCCACTTATGTGCAAACACTCGCAACTCAGCTGGTCCATACTCTAAAATTCCTGTTCATAAATGGGGACGACTTGTAATGCACAACTTGCATTTCTACTACTTGAGTGTCGATATCAATTTGGGTAAGCATAAGATACTCATAAACCAGTAATTGTCAAAACCCCCTCCTTTCCCGCAAAAAAAGGAATTGGTCTGATATTGTTTGTTCCCATCCCAAATATGACCAAAACCTTGGGGTTAATGACCCTATGACCAGGACCAGGAGGAGTCATTCACAGGCTTTCCGTAAGGGATTTTTTTTTTTTTCATTTATTAACCCCACAGCTAGGAGAAGCCCCTCCACATATGACTCAAAAACAGACTCTCCAGAAGAGATTTTGTTGTAGTCATTGTTGTTTAATGACCCCCTCAGTTAGGAAACCCAAGCTCTACAGAAGAGAATTTTGTTGTTGTTGTTTAATGACTCCAGTTAGGAGGAGCCAGTCCCATACCTGCCAACCTGGGAAAATGTGCATCAGTAAAATTATATGTGCACATCACATCAGTAAAATTAAAAATGACGTAAATAGCAATTAATATTCAATTAAAAATGACGTAAATAGCAATTCAGCACGTAGCACATCTGACTGACTGTCGCTCGCCTTGAAATAAGAGTCCACTTTCACATTTTTTCCGACACATTGTGCATTGCTTATGTGCTTGGGCCCTTTTCATGTGCCGAGAAATATCGTTTTTCCCAGCATGGGAAATGTTGAAGTCAGATCGGCACACTAAACAAAACGCAAACTTTGCACCTTTTTACAATCGTTTTAAGCAGCGGAATTCTTTAGCATAACTGTCCTTAAACGCTTGAAAATATTTATTTGCCTTACTCAAGGCCATTGCACAGTTAAGAGACAAGTACTGATAATACGAAAAACAGCAAGCAAGCAAGCATGTGCATAACTTTCCATGAATTCTCTTCCCCTGCTACGCAGAAAAGTATCAAAGCTGAAGCGCTCAATTCGCTGCAATGTGCGCGCGCAGCCTTGATGGTTATCATGTGACCTAAAGCAGGAGTACGGTAGAGAGAGATCGAATCTGACTCCCTCCTCAGTGCATTGAGCGAGGAGGCAAAGGCAAAATTATGCAGAAGTAAATAAAAATCTCAGGATATTAAAATCGCCAAAAATCCGTAAAATCGTTCGAGTCTTCCGTACATCCATAAAACAGTATCAAAATCCATAGATTTTACGGATGATCCATAAAAGTTGGCAGGTATGCATTCCCCACAGGACTCAAACCAAGGCTCTCCAGAAGGGAATTTTTTGTTGTTGTTGTTTAATGACCCCACAGTTAGGAGGAGCCATTCCACAAAGGACTCAAACCCAGGCTCTCCAGAAGAAAGCCTGGGTTGTAAAACCCCACAGTTAGGAGGAGCCATCCACATTGGACTCAAAGCCAGGCTTACCAAATGAGATTTGTTTTGTTTAATGACCCCATGGTTGGAGGTGTCATTCCAAATAGGATTTGAACCCAGTCTCTCCAGATGAGATTTTCGTTTTGTTGTCAATGAGTAAGTGTGTGTGTGTGTGTGTGTGTGTGTGTGTGTGTGTGTGTGTGAGAGAGAGAGAGAGAGAGAGAGAGAGAGAGAGAGAGAGAGAGAGAGAGAGAGAGAGAGAGAGAGAGAGAGAGAGAGAGAGAGAGAGAGAGAGAGAGAGAGAGAGAGAGAGAGAGAGAGAGGGTGTGTGTGTGTGTGCACATTTTTTTTTAATGAATCCATAGGACAGGTTTCATACCTAGGCTCAGCTCAATCATCTGCTCATACAGATGATGGAGACTCTAGTCATCTCAGAAACAAAATAATTCACTGAAGTAGGTTAAATACTGTAGTAGAGAATGGAAATGAATGGTTGTGTGCAAGTGTAACAAAATAAACAATATTGCATCTGACAGTTATTTATACTGGCATGGATGACAAAATGTTCCTAAGGGGTATTTAGCGGATCTGCTGGTAATACCATCTTAAACACATATTTTTTAACTCTTACTGGACAGATGTATAGGACAAAATCATACGTATAGTCTCTAGTCACCCACAAACTCGAGTGCATACGAAATGTTTTTATTGCCCCCCCCCCAAAACTAGCACAGCCAGAAAAAACAACTTGAGGTCGATGGCACTATAACTTTCAAACACCAGACTGACTCTTGCTGCTAGATTAAATATTGGTGCATTAAAATTTATTATGCTCTGCAACATAAAACACTATGTTTTCTAATCTTTTCATTATGAAAATTCAAATGAAAACCATCTTTTACTCCATTCTTGGTAAAATAACAGGTGCATGTAATATATTACAATATAATATGAAGATCTGTTAAAAATCTTTAACTTAACAAATGAAATCTAATTAGTTTTTTTCTTTAGCATTTTTACACCTAGAAATAGGTGTAAATAATTTGAAAATCAATTTTTATGAGTACAAGTGCACATTTAGTTGTGTCTTCATGGCTCAAATTATTGAATATTTAGAAACACCCAAGAAACTACCTATATGGTTCCAAATTGCATTACATTTCTTTATAATCTGATGTTTTTACTGTATTACATGTGAAACCACATCTGAGGATTGCACAATAGGTTCAGTTGTAAGTTCAATTCTTCACATACCTTATTTTTCTCATAAGACCTTAAATTTTCCAATCTTGGGGGTTCTTCAGGAACCAAACCCTCATAGTTGGAAAAGTCCAGTGTACATATGGAAAGGATGGTCAGATCATTAACAAAGCATAAAATATTTTTTAACCTAAATAAGTTTGCTATGCCTTGATGAAACAAGTCTGAATGAGCATGATGCAAGCAAATTATTCCATTTGACTAACTATTTTATCTGTTTCATCAAACCTATAGCAATGCCTAGCACATTTGGCTTTAACTCCATTTCTATGAAAACTGTCATTAGAAATCAAAAAAGAAGGATGACACATTTTCAGATGTAATAATGGGTATATCATTTAGTGAGACTCAAACCTAGTATATGCTGAAAGTATCCCAAGACACATAAGCACTGTTCCAACTTACAGAGTAATAAGCATACCTTCAGGGCTTTAATCCATCCAAGGCAAACAGGAAAATTCAGGGAACAACAATTTGGTTTACTTTATTACCACATCTATACAAAATGGAACAACACTGATAAAAAAAAAAAAAAGAAGAAGAAGAAGAAGCTAAGGGATGCAAAATTTCCAATGTGTAGTTTATGCCCTTAATGTATAAGATGGGCATGCCATTATTATTCATTGGCAAATTTTGCTGTAAAGGTGAGGGCCTTTCGATGAAAACGTTGGATTGTGTTTGAAAATTTGCCTACAAATGATGCCATTGCAACCTAAAAACCCACAGAAATGTAAGTATTCTTGTTTTAAAATAACACTAGAGATGATCGTGAGATTGTTTATAGTTAAAACTGATTTTTAATTTGAAGTGAACTTCACTTCAGCAGTACTTTTCCCAAAGCACTTCTACATACTCATATCACCACACTTTTACTCTCACATACATTGACACAGTTATTTTGCATAGACCTTTTAACCAAATACACCTAAAACTTTGGTTTAACGATAAAACATTCAAATATCATTCAAAATTATTTTAAACACATAAAACGTTTTCAAAAATGATAAATTACAGCAAATTTGCTTAACATGCTACTGATTGAGGGGGAAAATACTGACCTATGATTACCTTCTATTTCCTTGTGTACATTAACAGTACCAAAGAACATAGGACTTTGGACCTAAACAGGAGTAAGAAAATTAAGATCAACTTACAAATTACATTTTAATCAGTGTAAGAAAAATAATATCAGGGGACAGTTAACAACTAGACATATGGTATAATAATTTCACAGGAAAATTAAAATTTTGTGAAGCAAAGAAACAAAAGTAGAGGCTGGGAGGGAGTTTCAAATTTGGCAAAATCTATTTTAGAACAACACAGATATGCCTTTTGTTGCATCTGTAACAACACAAATACAACAAGGAACTGAAATTTACAACTGAATCGAAACCTGAAGGTTCAGAATTTATTTTGTTGTTGATGTTCATTACTAGTGAGGGCTTGAAAAATATTTGAAAAATTACATGCCTATGGGCATGTGCAGAAATTATTTACCTGCCCATGTGGTAAAAGCTCGATGCCCAGGAAAATTTAACTTTTAAAATAACAAAACAGAATCTTCACTCTTTTTTAAACAAAAAAATATGAACTTTTTTACATGTTTCACATCTTTGTTTTAAGGGTCTGTATTCAAAATGTCCCATGCACAAAAGCATGTATCTCAAGTTTTAAGATGATGCTGAAATTGCTATTTAAGAAATTTAGTGATTCTGCCATGTTCCTTTCATTAAAGTTTTTGCCTTTTGTCACTAAATACCAGAGGCTAGTTCCATCAGAAGTATGCATTTCATAACTCACTATAAACAAAATTTGGAGTAAAACTACATATGGTTCCAATTTTTGGACCTGGAGCATACATAATACAATTAAAAAAAGCGATATTATTCTGTCCTTGGCACTCCGTAACAAGAATATGACTTCCACTGATCAGCAGGGAAATTAAATACAACATGCGACGACTATCTTTTTTCTTGTAGTAGAAAATTATATTCCAAACTTTATTTTTAAATTTAGTTGTCTGGACCAGGCAACTAGATTTTTTTTTACCTGCCCAGGTCAATAATTTACATGCCCTGGGCATGATATTTTTCAAGCCCTGGTAGTAGTGAATTTTTCTTAGCACAGGCCAACAAGCATAAAACAGAAAAATTAATTCGAGTGATGTATGTCAAGTATATAAAAAGAGCCCAGTTATTTTGCTACTTACTCCACTTTTTTTTTATTCTTAAAAAAGTTATTAGGCATCAAATTCACATGCTAAATGACAACTAGAATGATCTCTAAAAGCCTTAAGTTACTCATGAGGTTTGCTAGGAATTCTTTCATTTGGCAGATGAGCTAACCACTGAATCTCAAAGAACAGCTTAGAGACATATGTTATACAGACATACCCATCTTCAGAACTCAGTAGGTATCACAATTCCTGTGACAAAATCCAACCTTTTAAATCATTTGATGTGGTTCCTCTTCTCTTTATTTCTATTTCTTTTAATGTAGTTTCTCTTCTCTTTAGTTCTATTTCTAGACCTTTTGTTATTTTAATTTCAAAAAAGTGTTGTTGACATGCCATTATTTCCAGAGTTCCAATCCACTTTATATCCTGTGTTTTGTACATGCTGTTTTGCTTGAAATCTTCAGAATTGTAGCTTTATGTCCTGCTACTCTGGTTCTAAGTTGTCTTCCTGTTTCTTACACATGTCTAATGCTCAAAAATTTGACAAGTGAAAAAGTTGAAATAACTTCTAGCAAATTTCAAAAGCAAACTTAAAGCTTTTACGGTAATAACTTCTGAGAATAGCCATGATAGCATTTATCACAAAATGACCTATTTACATTTTGTTGCCAGAGAGATACTCTCTATTTCAATTCACAGATTCTCATATTTGGAGATTTTCTCAGCAGCGGTGCTTTAGATGTTCTCTATAAGAAAAACAAACCATCATATCAGTCACATCAGCTCATCGTCTTCCTCAGTTTTATGTCCAGAATTGTGTCAGGTCAAGAGCTGTTAACACTAGACTTATCTGTGATAATATATGTTTTTCCAATAGAAGATGAAATTCCAGTTTGGGGAAAGAGGTCCTATTTGGTGATACAGTGTATGATAGTCTAGGATTAGGACATATTTAACACTAAGACAGATGGAAGATCTTTTCACATACACTTTTAATGCAAGAGAATGACAAGCTAAAATGTACTACACTATCTACCAACAAGTAATTGGACACCCCTGCAATCGACGATATCTGTGGTCCTGATACACATCACGGCCGCCGCCGTTAAATAGCGACAACACAAACAGTCTCATGCAAGATGCTACGCAGTTCGGAGCTCTCTGATTTCGAGAAAGGTGTAATCGTCGGGTATCACAGAAATGGTCGATCCAGGCGTGACATATCCAGCGAGTTGAAGTACCTAAAATCGACAGTGGCCTACGTGATTGGCAAGTGGAAGATGAGAGGTGACTGTCAGAATGTGCCCCGACCCGGCAGACCCACAAAACTGGGAGTTAGAGACCGACGGGTGCTGGTTAGAGAAATTCGGAAGAACCGCACCAAATTGATGGGCCACATCCGCGAGGAGTTTCAACAGGCATCCGGGAGTGTTCCTTCGATTAATATCATCCGTAAGGAAGCCCATCTGTTCGGTTATCATGGACGTGCTGCCGCCCACAAGCCTTTGATCACCAAGTCCAATAGCGCTGCTCGGCTAACGTGGTGCAAAGAACGTTGACAGTGGACCGTTGAACAGTGGAAACAGGTTCTCTGGAGCGACAAATCAAGGTTCACCCTCTAACGTTCGGATGGCAGGGTCTGGGTTTGGCGTCTGCCTGGAGAACGCCTACTGCCGGAATGTATTGTGCCAACTGTGAAGTTCGGCGGCGATGGAATTATGCTATGGGGGTGTTTCTCCTGGTATGGCACGGGACCCTTGGTTGCAATTCCTGGTAGACTCAACGCCAAGACCTACTGCACCATTTTGGATGACCATGCGCTTCCTACGTTGTGGCAGTTTTACGGAGTGGACCCATGTTACTTTCAGGATGACAATGCCACCTGTCATGTTGCGAGGTCCACTATGGCTTGGTATGGTGACAATGGGGTTAATCGAATGGACTGGCCTGTGCAGAGCCCGGACCTTAACCCTATCAAGCACCTCTGGGACGAGTTGGAGCGTCGACTTAATGGGTGCCCCCACCGTCCGAAATCGGCGAAGGAACTGACCTGTCTTCTCCAAGCCGAGTGGAAGAAAATACCGCTAGCCGTCGTACAACGCCTGGTTGAGAGTGTGCCCCGGAAAGTCGCAGCTGTAATCACCGCTCGTGGAGGCTCCACCAACTATTGAAGGTGAAAAAACTTTGTTTTCCTTTGCTATCACAGGTGTCCAATTACTTGTTGGTAGACAGTGTATATACTTTGTTATTTTATCTCATTTTCTGCAGGTGTCATACTTGGCAACATTCATGATATATTTTTTGCAGTTCTGGAATTTTGTAGCATAATCCTGAAATACAAATAATTCCTCTGTTTTTCTGAATAGAGCTGACTTTTCATTTCCTGCAGTGACAAATTTCAGAATTTTGTATGTTTCCTGGGAGTATGAATATTCTTCACAAAAAAACTGTTTTGTGAAAAATAAAAACCAGCACTCCAGTGGTTCTGAATTATTTTTTCCAAGTGAGAAATTAACTGAGTGTTACTGAGATGGATGGTATGTGTTGCCTTCATTACTACAACCATTAGAATACTCAGGGAGTATTTTCCCTCTGAGAAACAATGTTTAAGTTACCTTTCTTGTTTCATTTATTATTTATTTATTGCAGGTACAAAGTATGAATCAGTCAGCCTACATTTTTCATTTTTTTTTCTTTTTAAGTACAGCCTTAAAAAAAGGAAGAGTTATTATTTATCACTGATTTTCTTAAAAAAGGGTTGAGAAATTCATCTCAAACATAGGAATATATATACTTATATACTAGTGGCTTGATGGGTCAAAAGCCCCAATCTAGTAAGAAGTATTTTTCAGTTTTCAAAAAAGTGGTAATAAAATTGCACCATTTTTTCATGCTTTATGTATTCTGTTGAGGGAATATAGAGTATGTGTAAATGCATTATCAGCAAAATGCAGGTCCAGGTTGTATTCTGCTACTTCACGTTCAATTACCTCAGCTGCAGTCTTGTTTTCTTGGGCGTAAGGATTATTAACCAGAATATCTGCCAGGGCTGTCAATATCGATGGTTTTAATTCTTTATTTTCATTACGATCAACACTATATTAGCAGCTGCTAGGGAATCTATAAAGTACAATTTTCACCAGTAAGTGGTAACAAATCCGAGATGTAACGGTGAATCTGTCCCTGAATTTTAAAGCAGTACAGTCCCCATTGCCTGGATCATTTTTGTAGCCGAGAGGGAAGCGAATGACAATGCACTATCGCATTTCCGGATGTGTTGGACAAAATTAGGACTGCTCACAAGTAAGTTTTTCAGCCCCATATTTATATGTAATTCTGGAAGGGAAATAAGACCGCTATGACAACAGGAATTAAAAATGACCATTAGTTTCCTCATTAGCAAAATACAAAGCGTGGCAGTGCACACACAGAATATTCATTGCACCCAAGCTTTGCTCATGTACGGCAGTTTCGTCCAATAAAGCTTTTCGGAAAGATAAGTTGCAGTGTGTATTACTGTGATAACACTCGTTACGTGTGCTATCCAAATTGCTTCGCTCACGTACATCATGAAAAACATGCCCTCGTTTGGGTGGTCCCCCTCGAACGCTACCCATAATAGAACCCTGTTTCCATGCTAACTGTAACACGGTTTCTCATATTTGGAGGTGGTTGTTTGGATGTGTATGAGAAGCCAACATACTCAATTACGTGTGTCTTTTCATTTGTGTGTATGTGTATACTGTTATTATTCTGGGGATTAAAAGTCTCAACAGATTTCATATCCACATTTCTGTAGATATTTCAATTTGGGTGGGACTGGAGAAACTTGCCAGCAAATACAAGATTAGTGATATTATTTTAAGCTTTCTCTTTTCTAGACCCCCCCCCCCCCAACTCTCTTTTCACACATCTCTTTATATGAAGGGGAAAACCTTTCCCAAACATTTAATGATACATAGTTCAACTGAAAATTTGATAAATCAGATAACTACAGTTAAAATATTTAGAGCATGAACATGCTGCTTTACATAACAAAACAAAGTAAATGAATATTGAATATTGTTACTTGGATTATCTCCTTAAAACAAAAATCCACAAAAATAAAATTCTATGGTTCGAAATGGCACAAAGCATGCCCACTAATTTTACTTTGTTTATTTATCTGACTAGTCCAGAACAAAATACCTGATAAATCTATCTGAAATATGAACGATCAACTTAATTCAGCAAAATGACTGATCTTAAAGTATTGAAATTGAATCCATAAAAAATAAAAATATTTTACTTACAGGGAGAAGAAATAAATCTTGTTTGATGTAGATTTCTGCAGCATTATAAACCATTGCACCAGTGACTATATTTATAGGATTTCCTACCACACTAATAAATTTTTGGAATTATGAACAGATGCTCTGTTGCATTTTTCTCACTTGTTTATATATCAAATCTAACAAGTGTTTTATAACAATAAAGAAACTAAACAAGTATAAAGCAGACTTGCCAATCTTAAGAGAAAAATCCTGCAATTTTCTATGAAAATTCTGCAAGCATACTTCGTATGTTTGAAATATTAACGGACATAATTTGAAGCACTAATATTACGTTAACACATATAAAAAATGTTGATTGGATTATATTTACCTATGTTTATTTCATTGCTCCATCACAATCAGCGCATAGGTTTCTTTTATTGCTCCATCACAATCAGCGCATCCTCTTTCAAGACCATCATTATTAAAAGTCTATGCTTTCAGAACAATCACTAAATATACAATATTATATACAAGCTATTTACATTATACCAATACGATTCTAATTGTTATGCAATGCATTTGCTGTGCAAGACTTGCACCTCCTCAAAAAATCAGTATCAAATTTCTGTTCAAAGCATGGTCTTTGTTGATTAGATTTTATGATCAACAGATTTTCTAACGTTTCCTTTGACATTGCTGATTTGAACTGAGTACTGGTCTTCGTCACATAACTTAAAATCCTTTCACACTCGACATTGCTGTGAGGGATTGTTAGTATGAGAAGCATTAAACTTGACATACTCTTGAATTTAAATTCACCATTAGTACTTTTAAGTTTACCTATTAATTGCCACTGAATATCAATCAGCTTGCTCTTCTTTAAGAATTTCGCCTGGAACATCTTCATGCTGAAGACAGCAAAACTCAGACTGGAGGATATCAAATGCTTCATTTTCAATTGAAACTTCTATTGCTCTTAGAGCAATAGAAGAGTATTTTTCCAAGAAAAAAACATACTTTAGAGAATGAAGATTTCTCTATTAAGCGAATGTCAGCTACTTCTGCATTAATAAATACTTCATCATCAATAGGGAATTTATGAACCATGTAATCACATGTAGCAACATAAAAGTTTCTCACACAAGAACAAAACATAAATGTTTTTAAAGCTTTTAAATCTGAAACAATTTTTTTAGTGGCCCTATTAATAACTAAATCTGCATCAGATTTTTGGTTTTCAACTGAATGATAGTTAATCGCTTTAACTGAAGTCGCACTTTTCACAACAGATGGCAAAACAAATTTTGACAGTGTATCTTTAAAGAGATTCAATAGGACTCATCTGGCCATGTGGATGATGGACTTATTTGTCTGAAACTGCAAATTTGTTTTGTCAAAATTTGGCAAAATAAATATCAAAAATGAACAAATTGCTTTATACAAATCGTCAGACAAAAACATAAAAATTATTTCTTCACGTGTTAGCACCGGTGATACTTTAGGTTGGTTTTGTCGCTCTACGGCTACTTTGGGTTTAGTTCCTTTGACAGAAAAATTCTTTTGGTGGGCAGGTTTCTTACTTTTTAGAGCAATTTACCACATTTCCAGTAATCTTAGGGATGGTAAAATGTTTAAGGCTATCAGTCACAGATTTACCCTGTTTCACTTCTTCCTTGAAAAAAGTTAGTAATAGATCCCACTGCTCCAACAATCTGGCTTAACATTTATTTAGAGAGAGCCATCTCGATACATGTTTTAGTATTTTTCTTATTTCAGCATCACACATATTTTGAAACTTTTCTTTTCTTTTAGAGTTTCTCTGAAAATAATAAAATATTCAATCAAATATTCTTTAATATTACCTGGAAGGCAAGCTGCTCCCTTTTCTGCAGCTAAATATATTAGATGCCATGGGCACTCAATAACAGCCAAATTGGCTGACGTTCTTTTTAAAAAAGCTGCAACACCATTATATTTACCCAGCATAACAGGGTCCACACTCAAGGCAATGAAATTTCCTAATGGAATATTCTCCTCTTCCAAAAAATTGACTACCAATTTGGAAATATTCTCCCCCGTGCTATTCCCAACTAAAACAGGCACTTGAAATAATGAACTTTCAATCTTGGCATAAAATAGTGTTACAACAAGTGGGTAGTATTTTTTATTGCTTTGGCCTTAAATAGTGTTACAACAAGTGGGTAGTATTTTTCAGACTTATTGCTGCCGTCTGTCGCAATGTAAAATGGGCCATTCTGCATAGAATGAATAAATCCATTTTTGAAGATTTCCTCATGTCTGCAATGACGCACGATGTTTTTGTCCTGGCAAATGAATATTTTTTTGCAATGTTACTATCTGGGAAATTTTCTTAAAAAGCATACTTGCATGGTCAGCACATCTTAAAGGTAAGTTATGTTCCATGAGGAATGAAGTAAACAAGCACTCAGCAAGGATAACGGCATCGGAAGAGGAACTATCTTGAGCAAAATTTAATGTTTTGTTATTTTCTATACACTTAGAATTGTCCAAGTGTTTTTGTGTACGAATGTGATTAATGATATCTCCTTTGCCCTTGTGTACAACTGAAAAATCGCACCTACAAATAGAGCAAAAGGCAAATTGTTGGTCCTCCCTTGACTCGATTATACAGGGATAATCTGTCATATAACATTTCTTAAAAACAGACTGATATTTTCTACCAGACATCGTGTGATTAAACACATGCACAAAAAGTTCTCAGAAATTCCTGTGAAGAGAGACGAAGTACATCAAACAAAGCAAAACATTACCACGCGCTTCTGATATCGCCGACAGACAAGGAATCTGCATCAGTATGTATGGCCCGCCAACAGCAAGCCTGCTCCTGCTCTGTGCCTGCAGCGCTAGAGATCATTAGCGGACAGAAGAGTAAACATCGCCGCCAACGGCGGAGCAGAACTGCTGACTCAGGAGGGGAAAGGTCGCTTCTCCAATAATGAACCGATGCCTCGGAGAACTTCGAACTTTTCTCCTCGTTGCTTTTTAATTTATGCTACGAAATACATGATGGAATCTGGCAATATTAATTTATAATCTGGAATTCCGGTAAATGTAATGAAATCCAACATTGCCTGCCTAAACCTGGGGGTTGGCAGGCGAGGCCTGATAAAGGTTTTTTCCCCATTACACTGTGGAATTTTATGTTTGCCTAATAATTTTTGAACTAGCTGGGTGGAGCAAGAAGATGCAAGAATCTCAGTCATGACTAAATTTAACACATATTAAAAAGTTGGAATGCAGTTTAGTTTATGGGAGGTATACATACATTTTCAATTACTATATGATAAATTCTTATTAAAGGTAAGTTATGTTCCATGTATTGGGCACAAAGAGTATTAGCTTTTGATTTATAAATAATTAGCAGCAAATAGCATTAGAAAGACTAAAATTAACTGCATCTTAAGAAGTAATTGGAGTTCTTTACCCATATTCACAAAAGCATATTGCAATTCAAATTAACCAGAAAAATATAAATCTTTGTACCACATTTTATGTCATATCACTTTAGTAACAGTGATGTCTGAATAAATCAACCTTCTTATATAATTTAGACCATAACTTGAATATAATTTAAAATCAAGAATTGTATCAATAAGGTAGAATAAGTTAATGCACAAATATGACTTACATTTGACATGGCTAGTCGTAGGACAACAACTCCTCTTTCAACAACTCTTCCTAAAACACCAGGTTCTATATACTTTTTGCTCAGATCCACTCGCTTCCATAATGTCTCATCATAACTAAAATTAGAAAAAAGGAAACTGTCACTCCAGTAATTGTACAGACATTGAAATTATTAGTGTAATAAATACCGGATGAAATTAAACTTGGAAATAAAAAAATTAAGGATGTAAAAGAAAAATGTGAAAATATGAACTTTTAGTGACTTTTAACAAACATACTTCAGGTTTTATGAACTGTTTCAGCATATGCAGGGGTAATTCATACAACTCTTTGTGCAGCACCCAGGGTTATTTAAAGGTATTCCCATTTAGATTTAAATAATGTATAAATTTGTTCAAAACAGTCATGAATTTATGCCAGACATATCTGTTTTGACAGTTTGTTGCTAGTAAAACTTCTGTTTTTCCATAAAGCTCAACAATTTTAACCTGTAATAGCATCAAAAAATGTGGGTATCATTCAATCATTCTAAATTAAGCTGCAGAACCGAGGAAGTGCATTGTTAAGTAAAAACAGAATGTTTTCCGAAGCAGAGAACCAGGGTATATATTCTGCTCTTATTTAACTGCACATGCAAAAAAAGCTTAAATCAGTGTAAAAACATTGCATTGTTATTCGTAAAACAATAATTATTAACTATTTTGTTTACCAAAAGGAATTGAACACGATAATTTTAGAACAAACAGATGATCTACTTGATAATTTATATCATCGTCATCATCATCATCATCATAACAGTCATGAATATATATACAGTATATTACGGTATAACTATACCATCGGGATTAGAGGAAATGCTATCCCACACTCACCAACCCGCTTGGCAAGCGTGGTGAGTTATGGCCAAACCCCTCCAAAATGACTCCACAACTTAAATCTTGGCCCTCAGTCTCCGGCAGCTGGAATGTACCTGGCCAAGGCAGCGGCCAGTGCGACATGAAGGCAGAGGGTGCTAAAAATTCCCGGAGGACCGGACTAGGCTGCCATCTGATGCTGACCTTGGCTACGTATAATGGACGCTCCCTATCTTCTGATTCAAGGCATCTTGAATTGGAAGAGGAACTACAAAGGATTAAGTGGGACATCGTTAGGCTAAGTGAGGTAAGGAGAAAAGGAGAAGATCTCATTGAACTGAAAAGTGGACATCTCTTCTACTATCGTGGGACAGATACTGGCAGAACTAGTGGTGTTGGATTTATAATAAACAAGAAACTGAAGGATAAAGTTGTAGAAGTTGAAAGTTCCTCTGACAGAGCTGCACGACTCATTATCCAACTCTCGAGTAGATACCAGGCTCAGATTATTCAAACTTATGCACCCACCACAAGTCATCTTGAAGAAGAAATTGAAGAATTTTATGAGGAAATTCGTCATCTAAATAATAAAGGTAAGCAGCACTTGAAGATAATTATGGGAGATTTCAATGCAAAAATAGGGCAACAGCAACAGAATGAAACTTCAGTAGGTAAATTCGGTCACGGCAACAGAAACCAGCGTGGAAATACTCTCGTAGAGTTGGCAGAGGCAGAAGGGTTTTTCATCATGAACTCCTTTTTCAAGAAAAAGCCACACAGGAAATGGACATGGAGACATCCAAATGGGACGACAAGTGAAATTGATTTTATTATGTATAACAAAAAATTCGTCATAGAAGACTGCAGTGTGCTAAACAAGTTCAACACAGGTAGTGACCATAGATTGGTGAGATGTAAGATGCACCTCAACACTAAACTCGAACGTGGCAAGCTCATAAGACAAACCAAATGTATTGACATAACCAACCTTAAAAAACATCATAATACTTTCAAGTTGGAACTGAAGAACAGATTCTCTACTTTAGAAGGCCTAACATCGGAAGAAGTGGATATTTCTGAAGTTAACAGAAAAGTAACCAAAGCTCTTATGGAAACAGCAACAAAATTAGCTGGGTCTAAGAACAAGTTGCATGTGAACAAATTATCAAGAAAAACCAAAATGTTGATGCAAAAAGAAAAGAGATGAGGACAACTAAAGAAGATGGGACTTCCAAAGTGGAATACATAGAGCTATGCAAGACAGTACGAAAAAGTATCACTGAAGACGTAAGGAAATTCAACTGTGAACTAGTAAGGAAAGCAATTGAAAACAACCAAAGCCTAAAGACAGCAAAGGGACATCTCAGTAAGGGAAGAAAACAGATTATGGTTGGTTGGTTGGTTGGTTGGTTAATTTTTATGGCGCAAGGGCCATGTTTGGCCAAAGAGCGCCAGACACAAGACAAACAAACAGTATTAAAAACGTGGTAAAAAGCTTAAAATCTGGCTGATCAAGTAAAACTGAAAAAAATGAGAACGATGGAAGGGCTAAAAAAGATAATGAAACAAACAGTATTAAAAACATGATACAATGATTAAAATCTAGCTGATTCAGTAAAACTGAGAAATGAGGATGATGATAAGGCTAAAATCTAGATACGTTTAAAATAGTCAATTTCTTTAAAAAATGAAAACACGACAACAGTATCACAGTAGTCATTGAGGAGCCGCTGCAGTGAAGCGGCGTACAGATTATGGCACTGAGAAAAGAAGATGGTTCTGTAACAAGAAATAGAGGCGAAATTTTGACAAGAGTGAAAGATTTCTACTCCAAATTATATGAAAGGGATGATACATGTATTCCAGACATCATGAAAGGTACCAGTACCAGAGTTCTTCCAGTCCTCCCAGCAGAAGTTGCACATGTAATCAAGAACATGAAGCGGAGAAAACTCCAGGAAAAGATGGAATTACTGTAGACATCATACAAGAAGCAAGTGGAGAAATCGAAACAGTACTCGCCCAAATTTTCACTCGATGCCTTAATGAAGGGAAGATTCCTGAGGATTGGAACAACACTATAATGATCCTGCTACATAAAAAAGGTGACATTGAGGATCTCAGGAACAACAGACCTATCAGCCTCTTATCAGTGGTTTATAAAATCTTCACTAAAGTTCTTTCACACCGTTTGAAGGTAACCCTGGACATGTCTCAACCGAGAGAACAAGCTGGATTCAGGAGTGGTTACAGCACAATAGATCATATCCACGTACTGAGAGAACTAATTGAAAGAGCGAGGGAATATGAACTTCCATTGTGCATGGCTTTTATCGATTATGAAAAAGCCTTTGATTTGGTGAAACCATCAGCAGTTAGAATGGCTCTGAAATCGTGCGGTATTGAAGATGCATACATTAATATTATTAATAACATCTATGAAAATGCAAGTGCAGAGATTCGGCTGTTTGAAAATACAACACACATAAAAATTGGAAAGGGAGTGAGACAAGGTGACACCATATCTCCGAAGCTCTTTAACGCCACATTGGAAAATGTCTTTCAATCACTGAACTGGGAAAACAAAGGGATAAAGATTAATGGAGATTATCTAACCCACCTTCGTTTTGCTGATGACATAGTCATTTTTGCAACTACCCCATCAGAGCTGCAGAGTATGATCCAAGAACTTGCTGACAAGAGTAAAGAAGTGGGATTAAAAATGAACTTTCAGAAGACAAAAGTGATGTTCAATGCTTTTACACGAAATGAAGATTTATCGATTGACGGAGAAAAGCTGGAGATAACAGACACGTACGATTATCTTGGACAGCCGATATCAAGTGAGGGTCACATTGATGAAGAAATTAATCGGCATACAAAACTTGCCTGGAGAGCTTTTGGAAGAAACAGCATAATTTTCAAGAGCAATATGCCATTATGTCTTAAAAGAAAAGTGTTTGATCAATGCATCCTACCAGTGCTTACGTATGGTGCAGAAACGTGGACCTTAACTAAAAGAGACATACAAAGGCTGCAGACAACTCAAAAAAGCATGGAGAGGTGCATGCTTGGTGTAACCAGGAGAGATAAGAAGAGGAACTTGTGGATCCGAAAAATGACAAGAGTGGAAGACATCATGATCAGAGTTAAATCCCTGAAATGGCAATGGGCTGGACATACTGCCAGAAGGACAGCCGACATTTTAGATTGGAATCCAAGGGACAGGAAAAGACCCAGAAGAAGACCACATGGGAGATGGGTGGATGAAATTCGAAAGTATGCGGGAGTGACATGGAGGAGACTGGCACAAGACGGACCGTTGTGGAGGAAACTCGGGGAGACCTTCGTCCAGCAGTGGATAGATAATGGTTGACAATTATGATGATGATGATATTACATATGTATTAACCAGCTACACAACAAGCAGACACTTGTGCCCGTGAAGTTTAACTTTGCATCTTTTCGTGTACCAAATTTTCTTTCAGTGTTCTAGAAATCCTTCAGACATTGCATTTTTGAAGTCAAATTTTATACTCATTTTTGAAGTCAAATTTCATACTTCATATTATACAGGGTGTCCGAGAATTATTGGACACATTACAAAATTATATAAAACAAAACATTAAACAGATAGAAAGAAGCTGACTGTACTAACTTACAATGTAACTACACAAATTAATAAACTTTGATGTGAGATCCCTTGGTTGCTCGTAGTACGTCCAAGCGATACTCGATTTCATGCCATGTATTGGCAAGCATCTGAGGAGTTATGGAATTGATAGCAGCTGCGATACGCTGCTTCAGTTCGTGCAAATCAGTACAAGGCGTCTGATAGATACAATCTTTCACATAACCCTACATGAAATAATCCAATGGAGTTAGATCTGGAGAACGAGGATGCCACAGAATGGGACCACCACGCCCAATCCATCTGTTGGGGAAATGCTCATTTAGGCCCTTAGGTACACACGTTGACCAAAGCGGAGGCATTGTTCACAGATCTCTGCTTGCTTTATGAACGGATTTCCTGGGGCTTCATCGGAAACTTTCATTAACTTGGTCAACCGTCTCACCGCTGACGCTAGGCCTACCGGCTCCTCCACGATGTTACACATTGCCAGCTTCTTTAAACTGTTTTATTCACCGCTTAATTGAATTCGTTGACGCAGGATTACAACCATACTCTAAACGGTACAGTTTTTTTAACTTTAATGACAGATTTTAATTCCGCAAACCATAACACACACATCGCCTTCTGCTGTACGGATGACATGACTATTGATTGCGCATTTCTCATACATTCCTCATCAGGCCACACCTAGCACCATCTATCGGATTCTGGGAATAACAATTCTGCAAAACAAAAATTTAGAAACAGAAAAACAGACAATGCTCATAGTTTGGGGTTTTTTTTACATAATTTTGTAATGTGTCCAATAGTTCTCGGACACCCTGTATATTATTTGGGTAGTCTATGGAGGCCATTTTAGTTCTAGAAGTCTACAATGATTTCCATTCAATTTCAAAATGTAACTCATTGGATTAACTGAATCTACTATAACTAACTTATGTGACACAGATGCAATTTCCAAAATGATAAAAAAAAAAAAAGCCTTCCTTTCAGCATGCTGTTATCTTCAGAGTTTGTTTGATAGCAAAACAAACTCTCAAGGCGTCACAAATCATCTACATTCACCAAAACACTGTAATTCCCAAAAGAACTAGAACTTGAAAGGAACTTTTAGTAACCATTTCACAGCATTTTCAGAAACGAAATGACTGAGGAATCCCAAATTCTTCTAAAATTTAAAAATCTGGATTTCTGGGTTTAGAATGTAACAAAAACCCAGATTTCCAGACTACACCTGCATTACAAACAGGACTAATGGAGTGATTATTTTCTTTTTCTGATTTGATGTTTAAAGACCATCATAAGCAACCCTTAGGGGTTATCAGCAGTTGCCAGTCCCTAAATTAGTGCCACTGGTTTCAGGAAAAGGACAAAACCAGCACATGAGATAAACATACTGCCCATGTTTTAATCAGGACTCGAACCCAGGCCCAGCTTGGGTTGAATATTCCCATAGCATGTTATAAAAATGCCCTACAGCCCCGTTGAAGGTTTTCACGCCATTTTAATTATTTTTCACAGATGCAACAGCTGCTTTTAAAACTTTACGAGTGTAAATTTTACAGAATGTGTACATAATCGAAAACTGATGCTCACCTTAAAGATTTCCACCTTTTAGAAACCAATGCACATTTGGAGAGGGTGCTTTTAGGTAGGAATTTCAATATGTGAAGTATAATTTCGTCAGACAGTTTAACAAAAGGATCTAAAGAAAAAAGGAAGCAAAACAAAGGTTTAAATCAAAACAATGAACACAAACTGATAATTTTTTTTATGATGGAATATATACTTTATCTTTTTATAAAAGTTGACAAATTCTTACAGAAGCAAGTTACAAATGTTATTTAATAACCACTTTTTTTCTTTGCTGAAACATGATGCATATATATCATATAGTTTTGCAAACAGATTACTATTGTAATGGGTCTCTCACTCTGGAGGCCCCAGTGGGAATCTGTGCCCCACTACTAAATGCCAAACTTGCAGTGTGCTTGGGCCCTTTGGGTCCCCAACAACCAGATGTCTATTTCCAAGGCATGAATTTGAACACTGAACCAGCAGGTAAATGAAAAGCAATTAGCATGGTTCATATGCTTTTTCAATCACAAAATTCCAGAACTTTTGAATTTTTTTCCAGGACATACAATCTAAACGTTCTTACTTAAAATATATTGAAACCATAGGTCTGTTCAACCTGTAACCTAAAACAAACAACTTCCTACATGCTTGGGCAAACTTAATACAGAATGCTAAAAATGATGTCTGTTGCCACTAATCAGAAACTTGGGTTTTTAGTCTTGCAGATACTGTTGTAGACGGAAAATTGAACTTACGCCCTCTAGTGGTGCACTTATGCATTAAGAAATATTTGAAATTATATGAGAAACATTTTGCACAGAAAAAGTTCTCCAACAAAGAAATAATTTTTCAAATTGGACTCCTATAAACAGAGATATGGACAAAAATAAGATACATGTGTATGTCTCCTGGTGGAAAAATTATGCACTATTTTAAGCAGAAGGTATTCTCAAAAAGTTTTCCGAGGTGAGCGGTATCAGTTCACGAAGGAATTTTTTCAATTGAGTTTCCAGCTCAGATTTTGTTGCAAATACATCAGAAGCAAAAATAAACACTTACGCCCCTGCGGGCTACACCATTCTTTACCAAAAATGAGAAATTATATGCAAAACATTTCCTTCCAAGAGCTGTATGCGATGCAGGAAGAATTTTTAAATCAGACCTTTAGAAGCGGAGATTTTGGGAATATTGCAATTTACACCGTTACGCCCCCTAGCGGAAAATTTATGCATTATTTCAAAAAGAGACTGTAACTAAAATAGTCTTCGATATAAATGTCATCGAAAGGAAAAATATTTTTTTCAATTGGATATTTAAAAGCAAATAATAAGAAATAAAATGCATTTTAAATTCGATACGATCTCCATTTGCGCCCTCTAGCGGCGAAGTTGTGCATCGGAAAAAAAGAACTCATGGATTCATCATTCTCACATTTTAAGCTTTCCAATACAAAAAGAATTTTACAAATTGAACCAATAATTGCAGAGATATGGTCCCTCCGGTCGGACAGACAAAGTGATAACATAAGCACGGCATAAAAGATGATAATAACGCAGCTTCAGTCCTAACAGACAGGAAAACCAACAAACACACACACATGCGCGCGCATTTTGCAGGGGGTGGGGAAGAAAATTTGTCAGACATAAGTTATGTCAGTAGAAAAATCCGCAACTACAAAACATAGAGCAGGGACAAGGCAGGAATGGATAAAATTCCAGGACATGTAACGGAATTTTAGGACTTTTCCAGGACAGAATGGAATTCCAGGACTTTTCCAGGATTTCCAGGACACGTACGAACCACGAATTAGAGCATGTAGAACACCAGGGCAAAAACTCAGGTGTGCAGTATATAGCAGAAAAAATATTTAACTGATAACATTTAATGTATACACAAGAGGTTAATTTCCTTTTAACTCTGGCAGAACACAAACAACAGTTTTTGCCCTTTCAAAATATATGTTTAGGATGCAGAATGTCACAGCACCAGATTAATTAGAGCATAGAGAGGCAGGTGTTCTTCTTAGGACCCATGCATTGAATAAGAACAGAGTACATACGAGTAACAAAGATGCCATATGATATCGTTTAATACACTGCTGGCCACCCAAAATACAACACCAAGAAGGACACGAGATAGCAAGGCCAGATTTACTGGACACATAACAACAGATACAAAGATGAAACGATTGAGCTTACAAGCCTGTGCGACTTGCAGAACACACAGACATCAATAGTCCGTGTGGCCCCCATGGCTGGTAAAAACGGCCGCTACACAAAGCGGCATCGAACGAAAGAGGCTTTGGATGTGGGATTGGGGTACGTCGGTCCAGGCTGCTTCCACATGTTGCCACAGTTCATCAGGCGTAGCCGCGGGTGATGCTTGCCGGGCCACTCGGTTGCCGATCAGCGACCAGACGTGTTCGATGGGCGACATATTGGGAGAACAGGTGGGCCACGGGAGCAGTTACACCTGGTGGGCCGTGAAGAATTGTTGCACGATGCGTGCCACGTGCGGGCGCGCATTATGCTGTTGAAACCATGGCCGCTGGCAGGTAAGGGAGGACTACAGGTTCCAAAACGTCGGAGATGTAGTGGTGGCTGTTGAGTGTACCAGCGATGCATACCAGAGGGGTGTGGGTGTCATATCCAATTGCGCCCCAAACCATAACGCCAGGCGACCGACCAGTATGGCGATGCATAATGCAGGCGTCATACAGTCTCTCGCCGCGGATCTGACCATCGTGGTGTTGCAGGCAGAAGCGAGATTCGTCAGAGAAGACAATGTCGTGCCATTCCGTAGTCCAGGTACGGCGTTCAACAGCCCACTGCCGCAGCACTTGCCGGTGGTGTGACGTCAATGGTAATAGGAGCAACGGGCGCCGTGCAACAGGTCCCCACTCCTGCAGACGACGTCGAACAGTACGTGCTGACACAGGTTGTTGCTCAACACACCCTAATTCCTGCGCTAACGTACGTGATGTGGCAGTGCGAGCCGTCAACGCCCGCCACACAACGTGGCAGTGCGAGCCGTCAACGCCCGCCGCACAACATGCCAGTCCTCTCGTTAGGTGGTGTGCCGCGGCTGCGGCAATTGCTAACGTCGGTCCGTTTGTCCCTCCTGCACCCACCGAATCCATACTCGCCTCACTGTGGCTGGATGTCGTCTCACACGGGCGCCGATGTCTCTGTACGATAAACTGCTGTCGCGATAAGCTACTATTCGTCCTCTGTCGAACTTCGAAACGTGCTGGAATGACTGCCGTATTCTGCGACGATGCATCAGGAAGCTTCCCACGCATAGGTCTGGCAGCACAACACACTTCCACTACTTACACCCCGCCTTCTATGCACCCTTCTTATAGTGCTTTTCAGTGGCGTGCTGGGCGCACATGATTTGCATATGCCTTGCAATGCCAATCGTTTGCATGTGATCTTGCGGGCAACGTACGCTGCGAATTTCAGGCCAATCGGATGCTTCCTTCTTGGTGCTGCATTTTGAGTGGCCAGCAGTGCATATCGTGAATAACCTTTAGCGAAGGGAAATCAAAGCACTCACAAACACTTTTAAACAAAATGCGTATCAGTTGCGGTTACTTAAACTCCTCTGTCCGACAACAAAGTGAAGACAAGGGGGAGAGAAGACAGATTCGTGTGATAAGTTTCAATGTACACGTAAATGCCTGAAAACATCCATTTTTCTAAAGTGATACTTTCAAGCGTCTCCTGCCACACGTCATTGAAGCTATGATTATGACTGGCCAGGCAGCGAGGCAAGATGTGTTCACTCCCCAAATACCTAACATTCCGACTGATGTGCCCTTCAAATTTAAATGAATTCAGCTCCCAGTGTGTCTATGCTTCGCTATGAGCATTAATAAGGCTCAAGGACAGTCTTAAAGTTGTTGGCTTAAATTTGCAAAGCTCTTGAGAGTTCGCAGCAAGCAAAATCTCTACATTTTAGTGCCACATGGGAGAATTCAGAACATTGTTTACCCAGAAGCATTGGCTTAATATGCATTTTTTCTCCACTAATTTTTCTAAAATTAAAAAAAATACAATTAGGCATACTTAACTTCAAGCTTATTAACAATAATTTTTCACCTTATCTTTATGATTCACAGTCAAATATTTCACTCATCCAAGAGAAAACTACTTGCAGTTAATTAGTAAACACAAAATTAAATATGTTTCAGTAGAAGTTGATTTTTTTGCTCGGATTTATCTGCTCAGAAACCATGATGAGTCACCGACGAAGCTTAACATTGAATTCCGTTCTCTGTCTCAACAAAGCCTACACCAGCAAACAGCATCAGCAAAGCGACAGGCTAAAAGCTAGTTGTACAATGATTCCAAGTTATAATGGAAGCCTAGCACAAAATTCCACAGTAATTTTTGAACATGCAATTGTTATAAATAGATGTTAAATCATGTTTTAAATTTTTACTCACACAATAATCATGCATGAAATGAGCTAAAATGTTATGATAAATAACCATCATCAGTTCTTCTGCCCTCCACATGCATCTTTTGAAATCCAGTGTCAGCTAAATTCAGGTTTCCATTAGCAATGGAAACTTTTCTAATAAAGCCTAAACTTTTGGAATTAAGAGAAACACTTGAATTTAAAGATGATACAATAAAATGCATATGCCAAAAGCAAAGCATCCTTGTTCTAAGAAATCACTGAAATGTGTCTAATTCTTAAAATTACATCTAAATTACAGCAAATCACTTATTCCTGGTTTATTAAGACAAACTCATTAAGCAAAAACACATTAGATAAAAATTGTGGGTGGTACGCCACTTACAATAATACGATATAACACACTAATGTGTTTTTATTCCGTTAATAGGCGTAAAATTACAAAGCCTGAAGAAGCTGTCCGTTGGCAGTGAAAGCTTGCGAAACTTTTGTAATTTTACGCCTATTAACGAAATAAAAACACATTAGTGTGTTATATCGTATTATTAAAAACACATTAATTTAAAAATTCAACAAAGCTTATTATTTAACAAGCTTACCTTCCCCAACACTTTCATCAAATTTGTGCTTTCTGATCATGGTAAATTTTCCCGAAAACGAGGGACTGTCAGGAGAAGATCTATCTGTAATGGCAGGAACAGGACCACACTTTGGAATCTAACATAAAATAAAAATAATTACTGAGAATCAAAGCACATGTAAAAGCTGAATTAAAACAATTAAAATTTTAATTTTTAATGAACTGGCCTGGAAAATTTCTGTGGAAAAACAGTGACTGAAATTGCTTTTGTAGAAAATTTTCCATACTGCCGGTAAAAGCACTGACAATACCACAAACCAAATATGCACACACATTTGAAGACACACCTTTTTCTTAGGGATTTCCCAGCACAAAACAAGTAGGAAACGGACAGAATGATGTCAAAAATGTACAGACAGCTGCTATTCTAACTATCAATTTTTTATTTCATTTTTAATGGAAAATCAAAAGAAAGTGCTTGTGAACATCAGGTGTGTATTTCTAGCAGTCAAAACCTTTCCTTGGTTTTTGTTAAAATCTCATAACATGCATGCCTTACAAATACTAACTTTCAATCATATTTGAACAGGGTGAAAAGTTGTTAGAAATTACTAGTTACTTTTTTTTTTTTTTTTTTTCTGAAGTACACAGTAATCTTCACAGAATAATCAGGGCTTGAAAAATACTATGCCTGAGATGCACGGGGCATGTAAACTATTGGCTTGGGCAGAAAAAAAAAAAAAAATCTGGTTGCCTGACCAGGCAGCTGGATTTTAGAAAGTAAAACTTAGGAATAGGGAATTTCCTCCTATAAGAAAAACGACTGTCGTCGCATATCATTTTATTGCAAATCACTGGAAGTTGTATTACTGTTACGGAGTGCCAAGGATAGGAGAATATCACTTCTGTAATTATATTACGCTCTAGGTCCAGAAATTTAAGCCATATGTAGTTTTGTTCCAAATGTTCACAGTTAGCGATGGGATGGGAGGGGGGATGACAACGGGATATCGCACAGCCACTAGTGAGGTTGGGCCTCTCTGGCATATACCTGGAGCAAGTGAGAAAATTTTCCTGGGCATCCAGCTCTTACTACATAGGCAAGTAAATAATTACTGCATATTTCCAGCCAAGCATGTAACTTATCAGAAATTTTTCAAACCCTGATAATATTAAACACAGCAAAACTTAAAAGAAGCATTTGTTGTGCCAAAAATTCCTGAGAAAACTTGTAAATGATATCACTCTTTCAATTGAAATTGAAACTGTACATCCCATCTTCCATCTAATAACATTAGCCACTGTGTCACTTAGAACAATGCATTTTTTTCTTTTTATAAAAAACTAATCATGAAAGGCAAAACTTATAGCAGTGCAGCACCATCATTTTTTCATTTTAAAATATGGAGCTGTTAAATGTGGTTTACTTGCCCCTGATTTAAATAGTTGAAAGTTTAGCAAATCTCAAAGAAAGGTGAAATGTTTTCATAGCCCTATAAATACTGGTTAATTGGGGGGGGGGGGGGGAAGCACCTTTCCACATTTATTTACTGAACATCCATCATTCATGTGAATACAATGCATGTACTACTTCAGAACTGTAGATATGATTATAAATCACATACACACTGAAAAACAGTGGTCTTAAATTGCCTGTTTATTAGGTGTAAAATAAACTCAAAAACTGCAGAGCTTTCCCTCTCCTTAAAGAGCTTTTTCTAGGCTATACACATTGGAGGATTCAATATAGAACACTCACATAAAATTGAAATCTCACTGGTTAGGGTGAACACATGCTAATAACATAAGACAAATGAAGGCATGTTATTCCAAATGACTTCATTTATCTTTTGTTATCGTAACAGGTGTAAGTAATTCTACTTTATATTAACTCAATTCTTCAGTCAGAAGATGGCACTATGCGCTACAAAGTTCCAAAGACAGGTGCTCATAGCATGGGTAGCAATGAATGAGAATTTCTACACTTCCACGTGCCACAGCGCTGCCTGAAAAAATCAAGGTTAACATCAAGTAGCATTACACCTGTTACAATGATTTAGTATTCCATATGCCTTCATTTATCTCTTATTATTACAATGAAGTGCCAAAAGTCACATACCTAGTATCGTGAAAGATCTCCTTTAGCTCGGCGAAGTGCAGCAACTCGATGTGGTATCGATTCCACAAGTGGCCGGAAGACTTTGGGAGAGAAGTTGAGCCATTCCATCTGAAAGTCACCCACAGTTCCCTGGTATTTGTAGGTGCAGGACCTCGGGCGTGAATGGACCTTTCCACCACATCCCATAAGTGCCCTATTAGGTTCATGTCGGGCAAACGTGGTGGCCACACCATCCGTCGGAACTGTCCAGAATGCTCCTCAAACCAATTTTGGACAACTTGGGGCCGATGACATGGTACATTGTCCGCCTGGAAAATCGCATCGTTGTTGGGGTACATGAAGTCAATGAAAGGCTGCAAATGGTCACCCAGCAGAACAACAAAGCGAAATCGGTTAATGATGTGTTTGCGAGGACCAGAGCACCCAAAACGTGTCACTTAAAGACACTGCAGCACACATGTATGGAACCACCACCAGCTTGCATTGTTGACAGCTTTAGTCCATGGCCTCATGGGGTCTGTGCCACACACCGAGCCCTACTATCAGTTTGTAACAACTGGTAGCGTGACTCATCAGACCATGCCACATTTTGCTAGTTTTCCAGGGTACAATTACAATGTTCACAAGCCCAGGTGAGGCACTGTGTTCAATGTCATGGTGTTAACAAAGGCACTCTGGTGGGTATTCTGCTCCCATACATCATGGACACTAAATTACACTGCACTGACCTAATAGATATGTCTCTGGTACTTCCTGCATTGAACATGGATGTTATTTGAGCCAGGGTCACTTGTCTGTTAGCATGGACAATCCTGGTCAGACACCACTGATCACGGTCATTCAGCACCAGTGGTCGGCCACTGCGCTGTCCACGGTGGGTGGTAATGCCTTCCATGAGGTATTCTCGGTACACGTGTGACACCGCAGATCGAGGAATGTTGAATGTTCGCATAACTTTGGAAATTGAATGTCCCATCCGTCTGGCTCCCACTACCAATCCTCATTCAAACTCCGATAATTCACATCAGTTTGCCATAATCCTACAGGCGATTGTTCAACCTGACTCACGAGATTACACCTCACAACTGATAAAAATTGTGGCGTACATCGAAGTTTTTATACGACAGCAGCACCAGTTAAAAATTTGCATACTGCTATCTTATGACTTTTGGTACTTCAGTGTAAAACATGCTCATCCTAACATATAATATTTCAATTTTATGTACTTCCTCTACCTTGAATTTTGCTCCAACATAAACAAGGTGTGATAAAAAAAGTATCGAGACTGGATTTATTAAAAAATAAGTACAAGATTTACAGCTCTGAAACTTAACCGCCTTCAAAGTAGTCCCCTTTTGAAGCCACACACTTAGCTCAGCCTGTTTATACTGCTCCAAGTACTTTTTGAAGCCATTTTCTGAAATAGCGAACAGGTGCTTCATCACATTCTGCTGTATTTCCTCAATATCTCGAAATATTTTTCCTTTCAAGTGCATTCGATTTGGGGGAAGAGAAAAACATTGCAGGAAGCGAGATCTGGCAAATAGGGTGGCTGCCGGACCTGTGCAATGTGGTGCTTAACAAGAACCTGATGCACAAGTTGTGGTGCATGAGCAGACACATTGTCATGATGGAATTGCCACTCACCACTCTCATGCAATGCCAGCCTTTTGGGACAACCTGCATCCCTTAAACACCACAAAACTTCACAGTAGTACTCCTTGTAGATTGTCTGGCCTGATGGAGCATCTTCATGATGCACAATTCCCTCAAGATTGAAGAAAACAGTCAGTATTGTTTTGACATTGCTGCAACTCTGTTGGGTGTGTGTGTGTGTGTGTGTGTGTGTGTGTGTGTGTGTGTGTTTTGGTGGGGAGGGGGAGAGTTTGGAGTCCTCCACTGTGAAGACTGGGCCTTAGTTTAAGTCATACCCATAAACTCACGATTCATCACCAGTTACGTTAGTTTTAAAAAAGTTTTCAATATTTTCGACACACTCAAGCAGGCCCACCAAGAGCTGAAACATGGGCCAGTTTTTGCTCAGCTGAGAGCAATTTTGGCACAAATTTGGCTGAGAACATCTCATACCCAAATCGTCTGTAAGAATTGACTGAACTGAACCAAAACTAATGTTGAAGTCTTCGGATAACTCATTAATAGTGATTCGGCAATTTTCCCACAGAGTTGTGTGCGCAAGCTCAACATTGGTGTCACTTCTGGTTGTGAGCCTCCCAGACCGTTCACTCTCAACACTTTCATGGCCATTTTTAAAATATTAATACCACTCATAAACTGAGGCATGATTCTTACAATCCTCCCCATTGACTTTCTGTAACTTTAAGTATGTGTCTTTGCAAATTTCACCAAGTTTTTGACAAAATCTGATGCAAATTCGTTGATCAACTTTTTCCGACATGATAAATGCAACAAACAAGCTTCACACATGTAAGAACAACAAAGCACTACTGTAAAAAAAAAAAACGGATCAGCAGGGGAAGATGTGACTCACGGCACATGCATAGTAGGTTCCAAGGTCAACACCTGGGCCAAACCGCTTCCTGCTGTGTCACACAATTCTGAACTTATGCAACCAGTCTGGATATTTTTTATCACACCTTGTAGCCCAGAAAAAGCCTCCCTGAAGAGAGTGAAAGCTCAACAATTTTTATTTCATTCTAAGCCTAATAAATGGATTAAGACCACTGTTTATCATTGTGTATGTGATTACTATTAATGTATTTGTTTCCAGTTATAAAACTTATCAATACTTAAAAACCACAGTCCCATCAATTATCAGTGATGGGGAAAATTCAATATATGTGTAGTTCATAATAACAGCTTCTTTTTCACTGGTACCAAGTAATGTGAAATTCATTCTTTGTAAATCTTACTTTTAGTCATTACTTCCACCAATTTTCCCTATATAACAAAGCAGTTTAAAATTTTAACAGTTCAACTGCAAATATTTTGTGAATACCCTACGATAATATTTTTAAAAATGAATATTTTTCAAATGGTACTGCAAATAAAAGTGGTGAATGCTCATTTTATACAATATTCATACCTGCCAACATTGGGTAGAGCGTTGTCAGTAGTAATTAGTATTGTTGCGCGGCATACACAAGACTTTTTTATGAAACGATTCATCTCTTTGCGAAAAAGAAATATGCACCACAGCAAAACGTTACAACACACAAGGACTCTAATGAAACAAACTTAACTCATGTGAAACGCAAAGTTGATTCCCCTGCTGGCAAGGGCATGATAGGTAACATTGCGAGATTTAAGTTTGAAACTTCCACCAATAAAAATCAGTCAGATGCGTTAAGAATTCCACAACACTCAACAGATGGGAAATCCAAGCAAGTGAATGTGCAGCGTGCGAACCTTCACTCACCATATGATCATACTGTCTCTAAAATTGCAGTTTATGGCAAGATAAACCAAAGAAGGAAAAAACAAAGCTGGATGCTTTAACTGGGTGAAAAATCAAAACACACAGCAAGACTTCACCACTGTTTGTTTTTTGTTGACCATGCAGCTGCGCAGCATCCACTGCTTATTTATTTTTTTCTGCCGATATCTTTCTCTCCCTATTTCTTTATTGTTGATTTTGTTTTTTTTCATTCCTTCTGATAACAATAATTTCTTCTAGCATGCTGAAAAAACTTTCAGCCTGAGAACCATGAGTGCATGATATCAAAGCTTCAACTATTTTAGATAAATGGTGTAACTTTGAGGATAACACTTTTGAACACTATGCATCAATTTTTAAACATTTTCCAACTTTGTCACTTCCGTTTTCGGGAATTTACCACTTCCTTAACAAGCTTAAATGCAAAAACTTATGGGACGGGGGATATTTAACAACGCAGAAAAGTGGAAATATCACGCGGAAGGGGGTAGCGATTACGGCGAAAATCTCTGCTCAGTACGACTTCCAGTTTTGGAAATTTTCCATATAATTTCAAGCTGAAATACAAATATTTATGCAGTAAAATGATATTTAGCAATAATACTGGACAGAGGAGCAGCATTGCGAGAAAAAAGAAATTACGATTACAGAAAAAATCTGAATTCCGTCGACCTTCTGTTTTCAAAGAAAGTTTCGTAAAGATGGAATTCGCACCTCCAATGTGACCCCCCCCAATTCTCTTCCTTTGTGTATCGATCTCGTAAATGACCAAAATAATAACGAAAGGGCGGAATTCCTCGAATTCGCGAATGAATCTTATGCCTGAAGATTACGGGAAAATTTTCGCGGCTTTGTAAGTTCTGTTTTCACAAATTGTTGCCTGCAGTTTTAAGCTGAAATACAGACATTTATGCAATTAAATGATGTTTAACAAGAAAAGTGGACACAAAGGCAGCATCGAGATAGAAAAAAAAAATGCGATTACGGCAAAAAATTTCACTCCGTTTAACTACCGTTTCAGAAAATTGTAAAACACTTTTCTTTTTTTTTTATGTCATCAGTGACGATCTACATGACATTAAAAAAGCGGAATTCTGCGAATCCACTTACGAATCACATATGTATATATCATGAAATACTAGAAAAATGAAAAAAAATATAAATGAAATGAAAATTCGCAGAATCCGTAGTTTCGACAGCGATGTCCGTAGTTCCGTAGTCAGACAACTAAATCCATAGAAACTACGGACATTCTGTAGTAGTTAGCAGGTATGAATATTATATGAATTTCATAAATTCATTACTTTTTGTCAGTTAGGGCTTACTGTCAGTAAAGAAGTCTATACACCTACCACCTATACAGAACTATGATCTACATAAAATGAGAATGCATGTCCTGGATCCAAATATTAATAAATAAGTTATCTCAAAAACATGTCTAGTTTTCAGGTTATATCTAGAGCTTAATATGAAACGATATCTCAATGGGTGAAAAACTGAAACACGGTGCCAGCTTCACTAAGATGGACACTTATCTTTTCTTTACCAATGGTTTATAGAGGCATTCGAGATTAATCCAGAAAATATTTTGTTTTATTTTAGCATATGCAATGCCATCACATGAACCATGAAGAATCAAAAACGTAATGATGATTAAAACTCTAAAGACATGCTTAAGTTATGCAAAAAATGTAAGGTCAAGGAGCTTTTAACTGAAAACTTTAGTCTTTTTCAACCTGGTAACGAATGGATGATGACAAGTGGTTGCCGTATTGGAAAAGTTGTATCCATTACAGTGTCAGAATCAGAAATAAACCTACAGGCCCAGCGGACCACTCGAGTTTTCAAATCACTGGTATGCCAAAATGCCCACTGGTCTGTGCAAAAAAACAAAAAAACTTACACATCAACAGTGTATGTAGAAAATAACGTATCATTTCACTGGAGCTGTATATCGCAAATTTAGAACAGAATGTGCACACGCACTCATGTAAATAGTACTACAGGGTGGCTACAAAATCATGAACAAAAAATTCGCTGACTTTTACCAATTTTCCATATTTTCCAGGTCTGTCGCCACCCTGTACTAATAAATAAAACGCGAAACATGCTGTGCAGTGGTAGAAAAGAAAAAAAACTTCACTGATCTGTAGAAATAAAAAAAAAACTTTGCTGTGTACCAAAAGTTGCTAGTTCACTCATTTTTACTGGTCCAGAAATGGCACAAGTAACAATATATGTTGAATGCACATGGTGCTAGTATATAGGATGGTCCAGTGCACTGATTATGAAGCACTTTGCAGCATACCAAAGGCCACCTTCATGGAATACCTTGCTTCAAGTGCAAAAGGCAGGATGTTTCCCCACGTGGACAGAAAGAATGATGGGCAAAGCCAGAGCATAAATGGTTCTTCAACCTCCAGTTGGAAAACATTATAAAAGACCCATACTTTGGGGTTCACTACTTGTGTAAAAAAGTGACACTGTCTTCGTCTAAATATTTTTGCAAGGACACCTCTATTTCTTACGGTCCAAAATTTTAATCGAATTTAAATATGGTTTGCAATTTCAATATTCAGTTTTTTAGTAATAAATATCTAAATTTCTAAAAATTCATAGTGAAATCTGTGTTATTTTAAAAAACTGCCATAGCAAAACCTGGATATTTTGAAAACTGGTTCAATTCTTTATGAACTTACAAATTCCAAAATAAACTAAAAAAAAAAAAAAACTTACTGGTCACCCGGCCCAGTAACATAAATTTTTCAGTGGTCCAATGGGTAATTCGAACACTGCATTATTTCTTTCTTTTAAATTAATAATGGAATGATAAAAACAAGAAAGATGACACCGAATTTTCTGGTGTAATAAGCACGTCTTTTGAATCCGTTCTGACGCAAATTAAATTTATCAAAGCTATTCAAAGTCAATGGAACCGGTATGGAAAACAATAGATCTGACGAAAGAAAAAGATTTTCAATCGGGTTTTTAATCCCTTAGATATTGCTGTAAACGGAATCGTGAGCTTACGAACTCTTAGAAACAGAGATATCGACAAAAATAAGATGTGACTTTATACATTATTTTAGGAAGAAAGTATTCTCAAAAGGTTTTTCCATATAAGCGGTATCGGTCGAAGAAAAAAATTAGTCAAGTTTTCAGGAGCCCAGATTTTGCAACAAATACTTCAGAAGCAGAAATTAACACTTATGACCCCTGGTGGCCAAACCATTCTTTACCAAACATTAGAAATTATGTGAAAAATATTTTCCATCAGGTCTTGTATGCGATACAGGAAGAATTTTTCAAATCAGATCTTTAGGAGCAGAAAAAACGCAATTTACCTTTGTGTCCCCTAGCGGAAAGTCTATGATTTACTTGAAAATTTTGAATTTATAGGAAAAACATTTCGCATCGGAAACAGTATCCAACAAAGAAGGAATTTTTCAAATCAGGCTACTAGAAGTAGAGATATTGAAAAAAATAAGATATACATCTACACCCCTTGGCGTAGAAAGAATGCAATTTTTCAAGAAGAAAATTTTCCTATGAGGTTTGTCGACATGAGGAGTAGTATCGGTCAACAAACTACTTTTTTTCAATCGAGAATTTAGAAGCTCATATTTTGCTGCAAATACAACAGAAGCGGAAATTAAGACTTACGCCACCTGGTGGCCAAACAATTTCTTACAAAAATTAGAAAATATGTGCAAACGATTTCCCATCAGGAGCTGTATGCGGTGCAGAAAGAATTTTTCAAATCGGAGATTTAGAAGCAGAGATATATTGTGAAACGCAATTTACATTTACGCACCCTAGCGGAAAGTCTATGAATTATTTGAAAATTTTGAATTATATGAACCACATGTCACACTAGAAACACTATCCAACAAAGAAGGAATTTTTCAAATCGGACTCCTAGAAGTTGAGATATTGACAAAAATAAGATATACATCTACGCCCCTTGGCGTAGAAACCATTAACTATTTTAAGAAGAAAATGTTTCTAAAAGGTTTGTGGACATGCATAGTATCGGTCAAAAAATGACGTTTTTTTCAATCGAAAATTTAGAACATCATATTTTGCTGCAAATACAACAGAAGCGGAAATTAAGATTTATGCCCCCTGGTGGCCAAACTGTTTTTTTACAAAAATTAGAAATTATGTGCAAACGATTTTCCATCAGGAGCTGTATCCGGTGCAGAAAGAATTTTTCAAATTGGAGATTTAGAAGCAGAGATATAGGGGTAAACACAATTTACTGCTACGCCCCCTAGCGGGAAGTCTATGAATTACTTGAAAATTTTGAAATTACATGAAAAACATGTCACACGGAAAACACTATCCAACGAAGAAGGAAATTTTCAAATCGGACTCCTAGAAGTAGAGATATTGACAAAAATAAGATGTACATCATAGAATAATAGCTATATACTATATTCACTACTGTTTCACACGTTATATACGTTCTGTGCGTTGTGTGCACATTTGCAGCAAAATCATCCTGGCATTTATATATCATATGAATAGGAATAATATTATAAGTTTTAATTATTATATTATCAAGGACTCACCTTGTATCGGTATTCCAGCTTAGTAAGCTTCCTCTTGTATCATGAACAATATGTTTATCTAGCATGTCATTAGCCACGTAGAATCATCGTATTAAAAATAGGCCTAGTTGAAATTTGCGACCAGGGTCTAAATTCAAATACAACACGACTATGGATATTATACAAAGAGATTGTTTAAGGACTATATACAATGTAATTAAGAAACAAGATTGTCCAGCGTGTCATTAGCCACGCAGAAACACCATATTGCCATTAGGTTCAATTGAAATTTGCTACCTGGGTTTAAATTCAAATAAAACACGACTATGGATATCATACAAAGAGAGTGTGAAAGTAATGTTTTATTATATAACACCATATTGCCATTAGGTTCAATTGAAATTTGCTACCTGGGTTTAAATTCAAATAAAACACGACTATGGATATCATACAAAGAGAGTGTGAAAGTCGTGTTTTATTTGAATTTAAACCCAGGTAGCAAATTTCAATTGAACCTAATGGCAATATGGTGCTTCTGCGTGGCTAATGACACGCTGGACACACTTGTTTCTTAATTACATTGTATATAGTCCTTTCACAATCTCTTTGTATAATATCCATAGTCGTGTTGTATTTGAATTTAGACCCTGGTCGCGAATTTCAATTAGGCCTATTTTTAATACGATGATTCTACGTGGCTAATGACACGCTAGATAAACATATTGTTCATGATACAAGAGGAAGCTTACTAAGCTGGAATACCGATACAAGGTGAGTCCTTGATAATATAATAAT
The DNA here is from genome assembly GCA_039090855.1 of Macrothele yani. Taxonomy (NCBI): domain Eukaryota; kingdom Metazoa; phylum Arthropoda; class Arachnida; order Araneae; family Macrothelidae; genus Macrothele; species Macrothele yani. Next base: position 31,564,668 of record CM077003.1, read on the forward strand.
TAAAACTTATAATATTATTCCTATTCATATGATATATAAATGCCAGGATGATTTTGCTGCAAATGTGCACACAACGCACAGAACGTATATAACGTGTGAAACAGTAGTGAATATAGTATATAGCTATTATTCTATTATATAATACCACGTATTCTATTTTTGGTTATTTTATTAACCAAAATCAATTAAGATGTACATCTACGTCCCTGGCGGAGAAACTGTGTAATATTTTAAGAGGAAAATATTCCGAAAAGGTTCATTGATGTAAGTGGCATCAGTCCACGCAAGAATTTTTTTAATCGATATTTTAGAAGCTCCGATTTTATGGCAAAAATTAACACTTACGCCCCTTGGTGGCTAAAGTATTCTTTACCAAAAATTTGAAATTATATGCAAAAGATTTTTCATCAGGAGACGTATCCGCTGAAGAAAAAAATTTCAAATCGGAGTTTTAGAAGAACAGTTATCGAGGAAAAAGTAATTTACTTTTATGCCCCCTAGTGGCAAATCTATGCGCAATTTGAAAAAGTAACTATATGTAAAATACTCTTTGAAATAAATGGAATCAAAAGATAAAAAAAAAATTTCAATCGGATGTTTAGAAGCAAATATGTGGAATAAAACATATTTTTGAATTCGACATCATCTGCATTTACGCCCTCTACCGGCGAAATTGTACATCGTAAAAAAATTAAACGAAGGATCATCATTTGCATATTTCAAGCTTCCCAATGCAAAAAGAATTTTTCAAATCGGACTAATAGTTGCAGAGATATCGTGGGTACAGACAGACGGACAGACAAACCGATAACAGAAGCACGATCTTTTTTTTTACAAAAGACGTGCTAATGATAAAAGGAGAATCAAAATTACAGTTTTTGGGGCTGATAAAAATTTCTGAACTTCCCCAATAACATAATGAAAAGTGATTAATGAATGTGGCAATTCATTTGTTATCAACCCAAAAAGGTTCAGCAGAACTATAATAACAATAATGAGTTTAATACTTGATCAGACGTGCCAACCCTCAAAATCTGAAAATCGGGATATTTTTACAGCTCGTAAAATCACACAAACGCTATCTTTTATCGACATTTTCCAGACTTAGGAACAATTTTCCAGTAGTAGTATTATTGGTCCACTAAAAGTTCTGGAGAAAAAAAAAGGAGCTCAAAAATCAACACCCCCTCCCCCTACTGAAATTTGTTTTCAGGTACATCGATTTCGAAAAGTAATGAAAACGCAAAACGGCCCGCATGTTGTTTTTTACAAATAAAATAGCAGCCGACTGCTTTTCGTTTCTTCTTTAGGTTGTACGTGAAGACGAAGACAACAAAAAGCATCATACTAACATTGCCTTTCGTTACAAGGCAAGGCTAATTGTAACTGTTCCCTTTTGTCGTTAAGTAAATTCGCTGCAACTCAACTGTTTATTATCACTTAGAATGTGCGTGGTTGAAAGACAACTGCAGGGAGAAGGCAGGGCAGCTCCCATCTGTCAATCAGTTACTGACCATCCCCGGCATTCTAGTGCCAGTGCGGGTGAGCTCTTTGCTGAAGGCGTCGTATGACAATCGGACTTCAAGAAAAAATTTTAAGCAGATTTTGTCCGACTCATTTTGGATGATTGGTCAGAAGCCAGTGCTTAGACCACTGCGTCACCAGGGCGGCATTCTTTTTGCAGATAGGAGGGGAAAGTATGAAACTGGTGACTGTACTGCTGCCTTGCATTTACGCAGAAAGAAAAATATTTCACAGGCGGTTTTGAAATCATGACGGTTGATGGAATTTTGACCATCCTAACAGCTAATTCTCGGTGAAAATCAAAATTAGAATTTGACATTCATCCCGAGGGCAGGAGGAAGGGCTGAAAATCTGGAGTCTCATGCCTAAATCCAGAGAGTTGACACGTCTGCTTGGTATTCTCATTATTTAAAAATGCACATTCAATAAGATTAATATTTTCAAGGTTAGTCATATGTAAGTCCTGATCTGATAATGATAGTTTTATCTATGAATCCACACCACTTTGAGCATTGTGTACTTTTGGGGGGTTTCTTTAACATTTTTTGGCAAAATTGAAATTTAACAAAATTAGGCAAATTTCACAGAAATAGGTATAATCTTCAAAAACCTGGATCATCCCCTGAATAAGCATGGAAATTTTGTACTAGTACTGAAAATAAAGTATGGTGGAAATAAAAAGAAAGAAAAACATAAAAGAAAAAAAGTATTCATTTATCACTACTTTGTTTTAAAAACTGGTTCAAACTCAAGCTACACGTGACAATAACACATAAACATAGAAAACAAGCAAAACACACAGTCACGTAATGGTAAAAGGTTCATTTAATGGTAGCTTTCGGTCGTCCTACGACCTGGATCACCCATGATAGGCTGGATGGGCTAGTTGCCAGAACTACAATTTGAAGTTGGGATGTTGGAAATGTTGCTAGATTTTAGAAGAGAGATCCAAATAAATGGGATTTGGTGAGGGTCTCTGAATTGCAGATTTTGGTGAACAAAATTTCAATGCTTTCTTGGAAACGCAGAGATGCTTTGTTGATAAATGGGGCAACTTTTTTAGTTTCTTTCCAAATGGGAACTGCAGAGGAGTCTTCAAGGGTTAGTGCAGATAAAGCTGTCTTAGACCATTGGAAACATCTTTTTTGTGTTCACAAAGTCTTGTAATCAAGGTCGTAGGTCGTCCTACAACCGGTGATCAAGGTCAAGGTCGTAGGATGACCGAAAGCTACCACTAAACAAACTTTTTACCATAAGTGACTCAGTGTGTTTTGCTCGTTTTCTATGTTTATGTTTAAAAACTGGAAAAGTTTTTATTCATTTTGCTTTTCCAAAATGTGGCACTTCATATATTTGTGTGCATAATAATAGAAAAAAGCCAGATTGATTATGAAATACCTCAAAGTGTCCTTTTAAGGTTCATTGTAGAACGAAATACTTTACCTGTAACTCCAATTGTCATGTTTACTACATTTGGTCGGAAAGATTCCTTCACGATTTTCTTGAAATTAAAAAAATCATGAAAGGTAAAGGCATTTAAACACGTTTTACACGATCAAAAAAAAAAAAAATCAGCATAGTTTTCTCCCGCTATAAGCTTATTCTAGATACAGCAAGAATATATATTTTCAAAGGTCTCATATGACCTTTTTAAGAAAATAGGGGAATCAACAACAGCAAAGTTTGAGATTTTATGAAAAAAGAGAAATACATACACCTCAGTCCCAAATTTCTCAGTTGCAAAAGAATCATTATGATTTTATTAGTGTTCTACAAATATTTCTAGAAAAAAATACAAAATTAAATCAATAAATATGGTTGAATTGGTTATACATGAAATAAGTTTTAAAAACTAACATTTCCTTGTCAGACCTGAAATTCATAATATATTACTTGCAAGCATGTTACACATTTAATAGGGATTTTATGGTGTTTACCTAAAATATACAGGATTTTTTTTAACATCTTACAATTTTATTTCATTTTACATTTAACTCAAAGGCAAGGTTTTGCGATCAATCACTAATGGTAAAACACAAAATGTATGACTGATGAAAAAATTGTTTAATATTTTCAAGAATCACATATACAACAATTTACACAAGACACAATACCTTAGGTGCTGATAAACAGGCAGGTGCCCTAGATTTAGGTGTAGGTTCATCCTTATAAATATTATCACATGACACGTCATCCAAAGTTGCAACACCCATGTCTTCCAAAATTTCAGCAGTGACATCCCATTTTACACCATTGTACAAAGAAGTACAACTATTTCCAACCATTTTCCTTTTGGTTGGCTTCTGTTTCCTTCTATTGGAATTTGTTACTTGTAAAGGAGCACGTTCCTTTGATATCCTACAGGGAAAAAAAAAGTTTTGTGCACCAAAAATATTAACAACTGTGCTAACACTGAGCTATGAAAAAATTGCATTAATACCTGTACACATGGAAATATAAGAAGTAATTACACATGCATCAATGTAAGTATCATGTCATCATCATCATCATTGTCAACCATTATCAATCCACTGCTGGACGAAGGTCTCTCCAAGCCTCTTCCACAACGGTCTGTCTTGTGCCAGTCTCCACCATGTTACTCCGCATACTTTTGAATTTCATCCACCCATCTTCCATGTGGTCTTCTTCTGGGTCTTTTCCTGTCCCTTGGAATCCAATCTAAAATTTTGACTGTCCGTCGATGGTCTGTCCTTCTGGCAGTATGTCCAGCCCATTGCCATTTCAGGGATTTTACTCTGATCATGATGTCTTCCACTCTTGTCATTTTTCTGATCCACGAGTTCCTCTTCTTATCTCTCCTGGTTACGCCAAGCATGCACCTCTCCATGCTGCTTTGAGTTGTCTGCAGCCTTTGTATGTCTCTTTTAGTTAAGGTCCACGTCTCGGCACCATATGTAAGCACTGGAAGGATACATTGATCAAACACTTTTCTTTTAAGACATAATGGCATATTGCTCTTGAAAATTATACTGTTTCTTCCAAAAGCTCTCCAGGCAAGTTTTAGATGCTGATTGATTTCTTCATCAATGTGACCCTCACTTGATATCTGCTGTCCAAGATAAATGTAGGTATTGGTTATCTCCAGCTTTTACCCATCAATCGATAAATCTTCATTTCTTGTAAAAGCATTGTACATCACTTTTCTCTTCTGAAAGTTCATTTTTAATCCCACTTCTTTATTCTTGTCAGCAAGTTCCTGGATCATACTCTGCAGCTCTGATGGGGTAGTTGCAAAAAATGGCTATGTCATCAACAAAACGAAGGTGAGTTCGATCATTTACATTAATCTTTATCCCTTTGTTTTCCCAGTTAAGTGATTGAAAGACATTTTCCAATGTGGCATTAAAGAGCTTGGGAGATATGGTGTCACCTTGTCTCACTCCCTTTCTAATTTTTATGTGTGCTGTATTCTCAAACAGTCAAATCTTTGCACTTGCATTTTCATAGATGTTATCTTCAACACCGCAGGATTTCAAAGCCATTGTAACTGCTGATAGTTTCACTGAATTAAAGGCCTTTACATAATCAATAAAAGCCAGGCACAATGGAAGTTCATATTCCCTCGCTCTTTCAATTAGTTCTCTCAGTACGTGGATATGATCTATAGTGCTGTAGCCACTCGTTGTTCTCTCGGTTGAGCCATGTCCAGTGTTATCTTCAAACGGTGTGAAAGAACTTTAGTGAAGATTTTATAAACCACTGATAGGAGGCTGATAAGTCTGTAGTTCCTGAGATCCTCAATGTCACCTTTTTTATGTAGCAGGATCATTGTAGCGTTGTTTCAATCCTCAGGAATCTTCCCTTCATTAAGGCATCGAGTAAAAACTTGGGCAAGTACTGTTTCGATTTCTCCACTTGTTTCTTGTATGATGTCTATTGTAATTCCATCTTCTCCTGGAGCTTTTCCCCGCTTCATGTTCTTGATTGCATATGCAACTTCTGCTGGGAGGACTGGAAGAACTCTGGTACCTTTCATGATGTCTGGAGTACATGTATCATCCCTTTCATATAATTTGGAGTAGAAATCTTTCACTCTTGTCAAAATTTTGCCTCTATTTCTTGTTACAGAACCATCTTCTTTTCTCAGTGCCATAATCTGTTTTCTTCCCTAACTGAGATGTCCCTTTGCTATCTTTAGGCTTTGGTTGTTTTCAATTGCTTTCCTCACTAGTTCACAGTTGAATTTCCTTACGTCTTCAGTGATACTTTTTGTACTGTCTTGCATAGCTCTATATATTCCACTTTGGAAGGCAAGTCTTCTTTAGTTGTCCTCATCTCTCTTCTTTTTTGCATCAACATTTTGGTTTTTCCTGATAATTTGTTCACATGCAACTTGTTCGTAGACCCAGCTAATCCTGTTGCTGTTTCCATAAGAGATTTGGTTACTTTTCTGTTAACTTCAGAGATGTCCACTTCTTCTGATGTTAGACCTTCTAGAGCAGAGAATCTGTTCCTCAGGTTCAATTTGAAGGTATTATGATGCTTTTTAAGGTTGGTTACGTCAATACGAGCTTGCCACGCTTGAGTTTAGCATTGAGGTGCATCTTACATCTCACCAATCTATGTTCACTACCTGTGTTGAACTTGTTTAGCACACTGCAGTCTTCCATGACAAATTTCTTGTTACACATAATAAAATCAATTTCACTTGTCCATCCATTGGGATGCCTCCATGTCCATTTCCTTTGCTGCTTTTTTTTGAAAAAGGAAAGTATCATGTAAATGACATAAAATCAGTGTTAGAATTAGAAACAAATATTTTACTGGCCCAGTGGACCACTAGAATTTGCAAGCCACTGGTCCACCAAAATGCCCACTGGTCCGTAAAAAAATTAAAAAAAAAATTAAGACACACACATGTATATATATTTTGATTGGAAGTTTAACAATCACCGTGAGCAACTCAATGGCTAGCAGTCACCCATCCCTAATTTAGAGCCACTGACGGAAAGGAGAGATCCAGTGCCGTAAGACAAACACAACATCCATGCCTCACTGGGATTTGAAACCAGACTCACCTTGGACGAATGATCAGAAGCCATTTACTTAGACAACTGCGCCACTGGGGTGGCACTTCGACATTTACAATATATGTAAAAAATAACATATTTCAATGGAATTACCTCTTTTTTTTTTTAACGTCTGATTTAGAAGTACAACTCACAGAACAAAGATTTCCAGAATAAGATTCCGATAGATTGGTGATATAGTAGAATAAGAGTGCATTCCCAATCTGTTTTTAAGAAGGGAATGAAGAGGTACAAAAATTCACATACATTAGCAGACATTTTTTGTTTTTATTGATTAGGGTTTTGCTTCCTTTTCCTTATTTTAGTCTTATTGCTCAACCCTCCTACTTTCCCATGAAGTTAGTTTTAGTCCCCTATTGAAAACTATTTCATGAGATTCATTGCTCTTTTGCAAAAATTACCTTCACACATCCGGTTGACCTCCTCCAGTAGTGTTTTCTCGGGGCAGAAACAAAAGTCGGGTTGTGTCTGGTGTCAATATCTGCTGCGTTTACTAAGGTGGGTGAATCCAAGGAAGCTCCAGACAATTATTTTGCTTACTTTTGTTCATTACAAATGATGTGGACGGAAGTAACAAAAAAACGGCTGTTGCCGTTACAAGACAAAGACTGGGAAACTTTTATCTGTATTTGTTGTTTCTTCTGCTCTTTACAAATCATGAGGGATAAAAAAAAACTGTTATTCAATAGCATTTCATGAACCTATCACTAGTTTGTAGCCTAAAAAGAAAACTGTACAGCAAGGTAAAAGAAACAGAAATTCATTTTTTAACTTGTGACAAATTAGAATAAAAAAATTTTACTGGCCATCCAGGTCAGTAAAATCAATAGTTCATTGGTCCAGCAGAAGTTTTACTGGCCAATGGCCAGCAGATTACTGTATAATTCGAACGCTGTAAAATTTTGAACTGCACTTTAAAAGATAACTTTTTTACTGAAAAACATCTTTTACGAAAAGTTTACACTTAATTTCAGATGCTGTTTGTACAAAACCAAAAAAATTCAAAATAAAATAAGAATGCATCAAAAACCTAAATAGAATGTTAGCTACATATTATGATTGTCCAACATTCATTTTCAGACGAAACACAGGTGTATTAAGAGCAATTATATTCGGGCAGCATATATATTCAGTTAAATCAGAATTATGCACTGAAATTGCCTGTGGTTACTGGTCTTCCATGTAACAACTCAAAAAACTTTTAAATTATATCGCCCTGGAATGGGAATCAAGCCTGCATCTCCCGATTCCCATTTGAGAATGCTAACCGTTACACCACCCAGAACAATGAAGTTCCAAAGAGCTACGGTCCTGGGAATCTGAAAACCTCAGATTTTTTGCTAATTGAAGTGATTAGACTCATCATAGAATCATTTAACCATTTCCATCCAGGTGTGGATGTAGGTAGTAATTCACCAGTATTTCAGATATAGAATTTTTGATGAAATATTTCCTCAGACAGCATACTCAGACTTTTCTTTAGCATACTTGAACAGAAATCGGGAGATACGGGCTCGATTCCCGCTCCAGGGAGATGTAATTTTCAAGTTTCTGAGGAATTGTAACATGAAAGACAGTAACTACAGGTGATTTCAGTGCATAATTCTGATTTAATTGAATATATGTGCTGCGGACTGCTGCCTAAATATAATTGTTTTGAATATGTTTCTCTGTATGTCGGAGGAAATATTTCTTTCTCAAAAATTCTATAACTGGTATATTCGTTCTTCAAATGTAGTTCACACCCCTTCAACATGTAGTAGTAGAAACTGCAAGTGAGTATTGCAATTTTATGATATCCTCTTTAATTATACTATCATTATACTGGGTTCTATAACACTTAGGTGGAGGAAACAGATTAAATAGTAAAATTAGTAGGTGGGTGAATTCATCTTTGAAAGTCATAGTTGCCTTAAGATGATCTCGCAGGACTGACGAGTTCTTGAAAAAGTCTCAAATGGCTGTATATGAAAATGTAGTAGTTTTTACTCTACGTATGACAGTGAGACCTGGATACTGCCGAAGAGACACATAAGAATTACGTATTTATATGCTGGAGAGATGTGCTACTTACGAGGGTTTAGTGGCAAAACATATTCTAATCATGTGAGCAATGAAGATGAGCTGCAGATGTGTAATGTGAAGCAAAATTTTGTTACTGAGATGATTAATATTCTGAGGAAGTTTGGCCATGTTCAAAGAATGAGTGGTGAGATGCTTACAAAGAGAATTAATTCAGCACAAGTGGAAGAAAAAAATGTTAAAGGAAGGCCAAGGAAATCATGGGAGGACCAGATTCAGGAATGTCTGCATGAAAATAAGATAATAAATATTAAGTACAAAAAGGCCCTGAGTGAGACGTGTGATGGAGGTCAGTGAAGCTCAAGTTGTGTGCAGAGATCGTTGATACATTAACACAGGGCTTGAAAAAATATTTGGAAAGTTACATGCCCAACTCGGCATGTGCAGAAATTATTTACCTGCCAAGTAGTAAAAGCTGGATGCCCAGGAAAATTTATCTTTTAAGTTAACAAATTAGAAGCCCAATTTTTTAAAAGTTAAAGAATATCATAAACTTTTTTACATGTTTTGCATTTCCATTTTAAGGGATTGTATTCAAAATATTCAATGTCTCACTTGCTGAAGTTATACCGAGACCCAGCCTCTCTCCACAGGGAGTGTATGATATCCTGTTGTTGTTCACACACCCCACTCCATCACTAACCGTAAACTAGGAACAAAACTACATATGGTCTCAGTTTCTGGACCTAAAGTATAATATAAATAAAGAAATTATATTCTCTTGCCCTTGGCACTGCATAACAAAAATACAACTTCCAGCGATTTGCAGTGAAATGAAAAATTATATACAACACCATCTTTTTTCTGAAAAAGGAAATTCTTCATTCCAAACTTTTTTTTCTAAAATTTAGTTACTAGGTTTGTTTTCTTACCTGCCCAAGCCAATAATTTGCATGCCCTGGGCATCTCGGGCATGGTATTTTTCAAGACCTGTTAAGAGTAAGTAAAATCTAGTTTCATCAGTTTTAAATTTCAGTCTAGCAGATGGGCTTTTTCTGAGGAACTAACTTCTTAATTTTGAAGAACAGTCTAATAATATGTATGTATGTATGTATGTAATAATATACCAGTCCCAACACTTGAAAATTTCTGAACCGAACAGTAACGCACCAATTTTTAAAACTGAGATGTTCTTTTCAGATTTCTATGAATACATGCTTTTTGATTTGAAAACAGTTTTGAATCACTAAATAATTCAAAAACACATAAAAACTGTTTAGGTATAGGTAACGTGCTAAATGAGATATAATATTATAATTATACAATAAAAAAAATGCTTACTGATTTTTTTTTGTTTTTAAAGCCCACCTTTTTTTTTTTTTTTTTTTTTTTTTTTTTTTTGTGGTTTAACACATCCACCACTCATGAGCATCTAAGGAGTCACCCATCCCTAACTTACGGACACTGGTTCCTGGGATGACTAGTGCTGGAAGGACAAACACAATACCTGTCTCATTCAGAACCTGAATCTCATCCATGCTAAGAATATGAATTTGCTCAAGATCACAGAAATGGAAAAGATGTAGCAAAATTACATTCCCTATTATGGTCACAGTGATTCTATGTTCTTAGTATAACTTTCCTCCTTTTTAGTTCAGATGGTCCTGTTAAAAGTTGTCTCATGTCAGATTGGCCAAAAATGAATTAACTTTCCACCACTCCACTGATTCTTACAATTCTTTTTCATCCGCAGATACTCCCAATATGTGGAAATTTACAAAGTTTAAATTATCTTTATCTGATAGATCAGTAGAAAGGATTTTTTTTTAATTTCAGTGATTCAGGTGCATAACAGGAGCTTCCCTCCCAAAAGAAATAAACATGTACCTTCTTTTAAGCATAATATTCATCTCAGCAATATACAGGGTGTCCCTAAAGTCTATCCCACATCACAAAAATTAATATAAAAAAATCTATTACTAATCAAAACTTCTATTATGAGAACTCTTACTGGGAACTTTTTTTAATTTAAATTGCAAAATTTCGGAGAAAACTTCTTCTTCGGGCTGTCTTTTGTTGTCACTTATTTCCGTTACTATCGCGGTTACGGTTAACTTAGACGGTTACGGTTATTTTTCATCAAATTCTGCCAAATGTTAGGCAGGAAAAATCCTCTGCAGTCATTGATGATGGAATTTTGATTTTTCTCAATCTCTATTCCTTCTTTTAGCTTTCTTTTTTGAAAATTGATTTGGAAACTGATGACTTAAGGGAATTCCAATCCATGATGACTTAAAGGGAATTTCAATTTAAATAAAAAAATTTCCTGGTAAGAATTCCCATAATAGAAGTTTTTATTAGTAACGGGATTAAGAAACTAGGAAGCCAAGTCTAAACATGAGCTTTATTCAAAAAATCTATGTAAGTTAAAATAAAATGGTTGGCAATATTTTTTTTTTTTCTGTTCTTTAGGTGAGCACTACTGCTGAATAAAAGGAGCATTTCATCGAAAATGGATTCCATGCAAGACAAAGCAGCTTGCGGGTTGTGGTGCTACGAGACCAAATTTGTGGTTACTGTCCAGCGTCATTTCAGAAAAGAGTACACACAACCACCACCGGACCAAAAAAGCGTAACAGCTTGGTACGAAAAATCTAAAGAGACGGGTAGTGTTGGCAATCTCCCCCGAGCGGGCCAACCAATGGTTACCCAAGAGATAGCTGCAGTTGTTTAGGAGACATTTCTGCAAAGCCCCAGGAAATCCATTCTTCGTGCTTCACTGGAAACTGGAATTTCCCATACCACGGTTCACAAAATTTTACACAAATGTCTTCATCTGTATGCTCATAAGGTACAGATTGTTCAAGCTCTTCAGCCTGATGACTGGCATCGCCATGCTGTATTTATGATGGAGATGTTGCAGCGCTTAGCTCATGATAGTGATTATATGCACCACGTCTGATTTTCAGACAAAGCCACATTCCACATCTCTGGTACAGTAAATAAGCACAATGTGCGAATCTGGAGATCGGAAAATCCCCATTAGGTCATTGAACAACAGAGGGCTAGCCCGAAAGTGAACGTATGGTGCGGCCTGATAAATGACAGTAGGCCTTGATTTCGTTTATGTTTTAGCAGTTGCACAATTGCCAGTGGCCTTATTTTTTACTAGCAAATTGCATTACCTACCAGGGAAAGTTTATTAACATTATACAAAAGAAACTAACATTTCCTCCTCCATTAGTCAATCAGGACAAATTTTGATTTCACCCCTGTGACTATCACATTGTAATGCTGAAAAGATTACAAATATTTAGATATAGCTCACCTTTTCATAACCTGATAGATTAATTCTAACAATTTAATTCGAGTGCAAATATTTAAAAAACATTTTTTGTATTTAACTGTATTCACAAAATTCAAGAACACTCTTCAAAACCTTAAGTTATTTTCCATATGGTTTACGATCTGGGTTTCAGGTTTTTTAATCATACCACTTTAAAACAGCAGGCCGGGAGTCAAACTTGTCTTCGGACGGACCTTCAACAGCAATTCTCATGACAGCATTCAATGTTTGTAAGTTTAAACTGCCTCTCCAATCACCCTGGATTCTCTTTATGAAACTGAACCCAACCTCACATGCAGAAGTACATTAGGGAAATATACTGGATATTTCTACTAGTGCCAAAATGTTTTTATGTTTATACTTTTCAAGAAACATTTGTTTCTAAAAAGCAGTTGCCCCTTTTTGCATGTGTCTAAAACATTCCACATGCTCAAAGTGCAGTGGCACTTTACAGTTCACAAATTAAAACATTCAAAATTTTTCCACTAGCAATGTTTGCTAGCCACTTTTTATCACTAGCAAAATGTATTTGCTTGCTAGCAATTTGCTAACTACCGGTCGAAATCGAGCCCTGAACATGCTGGAACTTTTTGTAGCACCTTAGTTGCATGAACTCCAAAGTTTGGTTATTTTCCAACAAGACTATGCCCCACCACATTGTTCAATAATGGATCGTAAGTTCCTGAATGCCACATTTCCAGACAGATGGATTGGCCGCAACGGTCCCATGACATGGCCACCTTGATCGCCTGACATAACCCCTCTAGGCTTTTTCCTGTGGGGTTATGTGAATAACCAAGTTTACTCTAGCAGTGTTCCGGACGTCAAGACGTTGAAAAGCAGAATAATGGACATCATTGGTTCCGTCTCTGGTGAAATGTTAAACAAAACACGGAGTGAAATTGAATATAGCTTAGATGTCCTCCGGGCCACAAATGCCGCCCATGTGGAGGTGTACTGACAGTGGGAAAAAAAAAAAACTACTTGTGCACCATCATAGTCTGCAATCCTTTTCTTGTACCTGTAATAATTTTTTTTTTATATTAATTCTTGTAAGGGGGCAAAGACTTTATGGACACCCTGTATATTTAGCTTTCTTCCAAACATCTTGTTCTTTAGCCAAGTGTCAGAACTGCAAAGCATTGCTGGTCTTACTACAGAACACATTATGGTAATATGGGAACTTCCACATGTTCAATAGAAACAAAGAACCAATTTGGTTTGTACTAAATCCATTCTTTGTCTCACAATAACTTTCCTAAATTTGACTAAAATGGAAAGATAATATAATCATCGTCTATAGCTTGGCTAAACACTGGGCTCGTTTTTTTAATTTTATCAGTATCAGGGAACAGATCTGTATCCTGGAGGAATTAGTCTTTAAAAGCTTCTAGCACATTCTTGAATTTATTAAATAACTGGTGTCTCATCTTTGCATTTTACATAGGTTATGTCAAGTTCAGCTTATCTTTAGTGCATTCTCTTTTTGTGAAAATGTACCTAAAAAAGTGGAAACTTAAGAGAATATATACATAAATATGTATACACATATGTATGCTGGCAGTAGAGCATGTTTACGAGCAAATGGTGTTTTATCGAAATAGTTTTCTATTGGTGCAGGAATTAGACAAGGTTCTGTAATGTCATCATGGCTGCTTAATATATTTATGGATGCATTAATGCGTGATGCCAAAATGGATAATCCTGCTTTATGTCTTAGTGATATCCGTGTGTGCATATTGCTGTATGCTGATGACACTGTCCTGTTGGCAGAGAGCAAAAGTGAGTTGCAGCGTATGTTGTCCCGGATGTACGAAGTTGGCATGAAATTCAAACCGAGTATAAATAAGGGAAAGACCAAAGTTATGGTTTTTGAGAGAGGAACTGGTAGCACTGAATGTAATGTAAGTCTAAATGGCACAGTGATTGACCAGGTGAATGAGTTTGTGTATTTAGGAAGCATGTTCAACAGAGAGAACAAATTGGATGGTGAAATTAGTATGAGAGTAAATTCTTCATTGAGTCATAGCTGTTTTACGAGGATTTCACAGGAATGATGGGTTTTCAAAAAGTCTCAAATGGCTGCATACAAAAGTGTTTTTTTTTTTTTATTGGAGGTTTAACGACCACCGTGAGCAACGCAATGGGCTATAAGCAGTCGCCCGTCCCTAATTTAGGGTCACTGGTTCCAGGGAAGGGAGAGAGCCAGTGCCGAAAAACAAACACAACACCCATGCCTCACCGGGATTCGAACCCGGACCCCTTCGGACGAATGATCAGAAGCCATCGCTTAGACCACTGTGCCACTGGGGCAGCATATATAAAAGTGTGATTGTTCCTACTTTGATGTACAGCAGTGAAACCTGGATACTACAGAAGAGACAGTTGTTTGTGTGCTGGAGAGATGTGTTACTTAAGAGGAGTTTGTGGCAAGATATGCTCTGATCATGTGAGAGATGAAGATGTGTTGCAAGTGTGTAATATGAGGCAAAATGTTGTTAGTAAGATGAAGACTAATATTCTTAGGTGGTTTGGCCAGGTTAGAAGAATGAATGATGAGAAGCTTACTAAGAGAATTTTTGCAGCCCAAGTGACAGAAAAGAAAAGTAGAGGAAGGCCAAGGAAATCATGGGAAAATGAGATCCAAGAATGTCTGCAGGAGAAAAAAATTATGAGTACAAAAGGTCTTTTATGCAACACATGATGGATATCAGTGAAGCTCGAGCTGTGTGCCAACATTGCTGTAAATGGAGGCGTCTGATACACCAGCAGTAAGTAAAACCTAGTTTCATTGGTTAAATGTTTATCTGGCAAATTTTCTTTCTTTGAGGAGCTAACCTCAATCTTAATGATATGTATGTATTTAAATACACATATATAAGTGAAAATCCAGACAGAAAAGTCCTTGGTGCATTGGAACTCACATTCTTTAGTTACACTACTGTCCACTTCCTGATTATCAGCTTTTTCATACAGTATTTCTAATAGCACTGAGAAAATTCCTAAAATACAAATTCAGTTCCCTCCTTAAAAAAATCATCTGCACTAATAATAAAAAAAAACTATATTTTTCTAATTAGATAATTTTAGACTAACATTTGTTATGTACAAAGTTATGGCCAGAATCTTTTCAGTATGATTTCCATAATGTAGGTACATGCAAAAGAACAATAAAAGCTCACCAAATTATACATAGGATATCTACTTAAAGCAAATCAAATATTTGTAAATTGAACTGATTTTGGAAGAAGTGCTGCATAAATTCTCATTTCTGCAACAGTTGACATAAATTTTTTTTCTGCAACAGTTGACATAAATTCTCATTTCTGCAACTCAGCCCTGAAATAATTTTGTCTCTTAGTTTATAAAAAATTCGTCATAGAAGACTGCAGTGTGCTGAACAAGTTCAACACAGGTAGTGACCATAGATTGGTGAGATGTAAGATGCACCTCAACACTAAACTTGAACGTGGCAAGCTCATAAGACAAACAAAATCTATTGACATAACCAACCTTAAAAAACACCATAATACCTTCAAGTTAGAACTGAAGAACAGGTTCTCTGCTTTAGAAGGCCTAACATCGGAAGAAGTGGACATCTCTGAAGTTAACAGAAAAGTAACCAAAGCTCTTATGGAAACAGCAACAAAATTAGCTGGGTCTAAGAACAAGTTGCATGTGAACAAATTATCAGGAAAAACCAAAATGTTGATGCAAAAAAGAAGAGAGATGAGGACAACTAAAGAAGATGTGACTTCCAAAGTGGAATATATAGAGCTATGCAAGACAGTAAGAAAAAGTATCACTGAAGACGTAAGAAAATTCAACTGTGAACTAGTGAGGAAAGCAATTGAAAACAACCAAAGCCTAAAGATAGCAAAGGGACATCTCAGTAAGGGAAGAAAACAGATTATGGCACTGAGAAAAGAAGATGGTTCTGTAACAAGAAATAGAGGCGAAATTTTGACAAGAGTGAAAGATTTCTACTCCAAATTATATGAAAGGGATGATATATGCACTCCAGACATCATGAAAGATACCAGTACCAGAGTTCCTCCAGTCCTTCCAGCAGAAGTTGCACATGCAATCAAGAACATGAAGCGAGGAAAAGCTCCAGGAGAAGATGGAATTACTGTAGACATCATACAAGAAGCAAGTGGAGAAATCGAAACAGTACTCGCCCAAATTTTCACTCGATGCCTTAATGAAGGAAAGATTCCTGAGGATTGGAACACCGCTACAATGATCCTGCTACATAAGAAAGGTGACATTGAGGATCTCGGAAACTACAAACCTATCAGCCTCCTATCAGTAGTTTATAAAATCTTCACTAAAGTTCTTTCACACCGCTTGAAGGTAACACTGGACATGGCTCAACCGAGAGAACAAGCTGGATTCAGGAGTGGCTACAGCACAATAGATCATATCCACGTGCTGAGAGAACTAATTGAAAGAGCGAGGGAATATGAACTTCCATTGTGCATGGCTTTTATCGATTATGAAAAAGCCTTTGATTCAGTGAAACCATCAGCAGTTACAATGGCTCTGAAAACCTGCGGTATTGTAGATGCATACATTAATATTATTAATAACATCTATGAAAATGCAAGTGCAAAGATTAGGCTGTTTGAAAATACAACACACGTAAAAATTGGAAAGGGAGTGAGACAAGGTGACACCATATCTCCGAAGCTCTTTAATGCCACATTGGAGGGTGTTTTTCAGTCGCTGAGCTGGGAAAACAAGGGGATAAAGATTAATGGAGATTATCTAACCCACCTTCGTTTTGCTGATGACGTAGTCATTTTTGCAACTAACCCATCAGAGCTGCAGAGTATGATCCAGGAACTTGCTGACAAGAGTAAAGAAGTGGGATTAAAAATGAACTTTCAGAAGACAAAAGTGATGTTCAATGCTTTTTCAAGAAATGAAGATTTATCGATTGATGGAGAAAAGCTGGAGATAACAGACACGTATGTTTATCTTGGACAGCAGATATCAAGTGAGGGTCACATTGATGAAGAAATTAATCGGCGTACAAAACTTGCCTGGAGAGCTTTTGGAAGAAACAGCATAATTTTCAAGAGCAATATGCCATTATGTCTTAAAAGAAAAGTGTTTGATCAATGCATCCTTCCAGTGCTTACGTATGGTGCAGAGACGTGGACCTTAGCTAAAAGAGACATACAAAGGCTGCAGACAACTCAAAGCAGCATGGAGAGGTGCATGCTTGGTGTAACCAGGAGAGATAAGAAGAGGAACTCGTGGATCAGAAAAATGACAAGAGTGGAAGACATCATGATCAGAGTTAAATCCCTGAAATGGCAATGGGCTGGACATACTGCCAGAAGGACAGATCATCGATGGACAGCCGAAATTTTAGATTGGATTCCAAGGGACAGGAAAAGACCCAGAAGAAGACCACATGGGAGATGGGTGGATGAAATTCGAAAGTATGCAGGGGTGACATGGAGGAGACTGGCACAAGACAGACCGTTGTGGAGGAAACTTGGGGAGACCTTCGTCCAGCAGTGGATTGATAATGGTTGACAATGATGATGATGATGATGATATAAGTGAAAATCCAGACAGAAAAGTCCTTGGTGCATTGGAACTCACATTCTTTAGTTACACTACTGTCCACTTCCTGATTATCAGCTTTTTCATACAGTATTTCTAATAGCACTGAGAAAATTCCTAAAATACAAATTCAGTTCCCTCCTTAAAAAAATCATCTGCACTAATAATAAAAAAAAACTATATTTTTCTAATTAGATAATTTTAGACTAACATTTGTTATGTACAAAGTTATGGCCAGAATCTTTTCAGTATGATTTCCATAATGTAGGTACATGCAAAAGAACAATAAAAGCTCACCAAATTATACATAGGATATCTACTTAAAGCAAATCAAATATTTGTAAATTGAACTGATTTTGGAAGAAGTGCTGCATAAATTCTCATTTCTGCAACAGTTGACATAAATTTTTTTCTGCAACAGTTGACATAAATTCTCATTTCTGCAACTCAGCCCTGAAATAATTTTGTCTCTTAGTTTTTGCTTGTCTTCCAATCCCATGCATGACAAAGCTGATACTAAAAAAAACATGTACAAATGACAGATAACAAGGTAGTCTTCCAATCTCAAGGAATTGACATGAGCTTACCAAGAAATTAATTGAAATAAATTTCTAATAAATAGGTATCATATTACACATATTGTTATTGCAAACCTAAAATAAATTAGAACACAGTGAGACACAACAAAACTAATTCTTAGATGAGAAACACCTTTAAGCTGATGAATTCCTAACTTTTTATAGAATCATCAGATCCAAGTGGGCAAGTTTACTGCTTGAAATCAATTTACCCTCCTCTCCTTTTTGATTGTTTAGCAGCAATCAAGCTCCCAAGAACATTGCAATTTAAGAGTAGTTGCCTAACTCTAATTTAGGTTATATAAGATCTACATCATCTTGAAGATAACAGAATCCCACAGCTTTTGACTTAAATTTTCTTTCTCCCAGACACACAATCTAGGTAGACAAGAATAAAATTTAAATAGAACATGCAAGCCTCACCCAGAAATGAGTAAAACTGAGAAGTCAGTACCTGACTACTCCAGCATCATTAGATAAATGATTTACCAAATTGGCATAATGAAGTCTGCATTCCAAAAACAACTTCCAATTCTGGCCAGAACAAATGTTTGAAGTCATTAAAAAATTTAAATAGATTAATGATTTCTGGTGATGAAAGAAAATGGAAAGGATTTTTGAGCAAAAATTAATTTTCATCATATTTTCAACACTGCTTTTCAAAATAAGAAATTTTGAGAAGCCCAGTTAAAATTGTGCTAACTTCAATAGAAATGTATGCTTTGCTTTAGATATTGGCTATCCAATTCCTGCAGATGACCCGTATAAATCAAATAATGTCAATTTTACAGTAATGAACAACACGGATCGATCATCAAAACTTCTCAGTTGTGCATAAATTACCATACAAAAGTAATTAAAAGTAATTCTGAATTACTGTATCTACACTTAGCACTGAAAATTATCTGACAGTTTGTGATTATATGTTGATATTCTTAGGTTTAACACGATCATAAGAAATCAGATGTCTATACGAAAATGGTGATGGTGAAAAAACTTACGCCTATATCATATGACATATACGAACATAAAAACATGTATAAGTTTAACTAACAGTATTATAACAGGCATATTCACTTAAATCAATAGATAATCTCTTTAAGTTTATCTTGAAATATAAAGAAATAGTAAAGTGACTTACTTTGGCATAATTATTTCAATTCAAGTTCAGCCAAAAATTTCTTTTCCCGCTCACGTACAGTTCACAGCTAAATTCCCCCTTCATCCTTCGCGCCCAGGCGCGTATTTTCAGGAAAGTAGTATTGTTGCCATTCCACAACAGCTGATCTTTTAATTTCTTACCTTCAAGATAAACTGGGCCGGCATCACCGGTACTGCGTACTTACTTCCAGCAAATACATTGTGATAAACTAAAATGAAAATTTATTATTGCTGAAAACTTTTCACTTAGGTTCCGACCGTATGTGAAAAAAAGAATTCGGGTGTGCTAACGGCAGTTGGAGGTTCTAAAATAAACACCGTTTTTTATTAACCGTAACTGTTTATTTGAAACAAATTTATCTCATGTTTTCCGATCCCTTCCGAAGGGTGATTGCATTTGTATATGTATGTATAATCATCTTTCTTTTTTGTGTGTGTTTATTTCTAGTTGTACGCATTTTGTGTAGATGTATTTCATAGTTGCAATTTATTTCTCATATGAATTGATTACTAATCATGGTTTCTGTGTTTTTTCAAGTTAACGGTAAAGGCAGATTTTTTTGTAGTTTCGTATATTATTTGGTTGGACTTGCAAAAAATTTGGATATCTGTCCAATTCAGGACGCGCAGGCACATTATAATCGTGATCTAAGCAGAAGCGATGTTTCATTAACGTGTAGTTACGGTATAAGATCGAGATGCTGGAATCGGCCGGGTTAAGGAGAGGCCTAGGGGCCCACCATTACCAAGGGCCCAGGTGGGCATAGGCGTAACCACTGAGGGGGGAATTCAGGACCTCCCAGATCTGTCAAGAAAATAATGCCCACTTTTTTTATGATGTGAAACAACTAAATCTAATAATATAACGTAATTTTTCGTAGAATGCAAACACGTGTATAATGTGTACTTAATAAAACAGCGATATCGATTCCTAATTAACAAAGTCAGTTCTACAACCTTGTAATTTACATTTCTGCCCTATCTGTCACAGCTTTACAGTTGTGTTCACTAAGTTCCTCAAATATGCATAATATCTAAGGTATTGTCAAAGTATTTTGCACGTTGTTGCTCTTTGAGGCACGTGCTCCCGGCCCGAGAGGTCTTTTATGTTACGGGTTTTTGGTTAGTTAAAATTTTTTTAGTAATAAAACAATTAAGATATATATTTTCAGTTCAACATAAGTTTATAACGTAATTGTTTTATTTCTAAAAAAAATGTTTTAACTAACCAAAAGCTCTTAACATAAAAGACCTCTCGGGCCTCGGGAGCACGTGCCCCACAGAGCAACAACGTGCGAAATACTTTGACAATATCTGGTAAACAATACCTTGGATATTATGTATATTTAATGTAATGCACGTTTATAACATAAGACAACCCTTAAGGTTGCCTCATGAATTGTATATTTCGTAAGTTCCTCAATTCACCAACAGAGGTGCCTATGTGTGGGGGGGGGGGGTGTCCCTAAAACTATCTTATACAGTATGTATATAATGTATAATATGTATACATATAATGTGTGATTGGAACTCCCCCCCCCCCCAAGATTTTGAAACATTGTTATGCCACTGCAGGTGGGCATGCTTCTACATTGCAAACAATACACAGTTTATGTATTTATATAGAGAGAGAAGTAAAATAATTTTAGCTTTGTCTGGTATGACTTCCACTCGATCACAAACAGTGTCTAGAAGACAAACAGATTAAGGCAAAAACTCACTAAGGGTAAACGTTCCATGTAGCTGTGATGAGACTGTTTCAGCTTTTTCACTACCATTGTCCCATAACCACCCCACCCCCACTACCCTTTTTACACCTGGAACAGTGAAATGGCAAAATCCACTGTGACTTGACATTGCATAACAAAATACTGTAGATGCACCAAAAAAAGTATACAATGCTGAAGTATTGAAAATTCTAAGACAAAATCTTGGAATCTTTTAAATCATGTTCTTGTGTGAACAGTGGAAAATACAGAGACTTTTTATGAAAACTCTGCAGGTAATTTATTAGCTTGAAGAATGCACTACATATTAATTATCACAAGCATATATTGCTACTGTTTCGTGTTTTAACGGACTTCGATAATTCTCCGTCATAATTTCTTTGGGGGCCCATTTGAATATCTTAGCCTTGATAGCCCACTCAGAGGTGGGTCATTCCACATCAATTCATCCAATTTTTTTGGGAAATGTAACCATCTCAGATTTTGAGAAAATTTGGCATGGAGGTATACTTCACCAAGATATAGAAAATGACCAGATTTTAACTTCCTACACCTCATAGGTTCCGAGATACAGTGCTCCAAAGTTTCACTGAACACCGATCGCACATGTAGAGTGACGAAGTACCACTTTTTACAAAATGCTGCATAACTGTAGTGCTATTTAGTTTAGAAGAAAGAAATTTTGTACCCTTATGCAAAAGAGCTTCCAGAATAAGAAACCATTTCAAATTTTGTTGAAAACACTGAATAAATAAATGAAATATAGTGGTAAAGTGAAAATTTAAGAAAAAACTTGCTATTCTATATTAGGCTCTACAGCAAATAGCAGAGGTATGAGGGAGCTCTTTTTTAATGTATATTGGTCTTTGATATATACTGTCACATAACAAGAAAAAAATAGCGGCTTTCCGCTTGCTTTTGGAGATATGTGCAAATATCTGAAATGCGTGCGGGGTCCCACTTCATCAATTCAACCACTTTTTTTTTTTTTTTTTGTTAATTATAATTCATCTATGACATTCAAGAAATTTCACAAGGAGATAAAACCAACAAGGATGCAAAAATATAAAAAAATATGTTTTCTTACACCATATAGTTTTCAGAGATACCAAATTAACAAGTTTGATGATATGGCTAGTTTAGCTGCACCCCACAACAAGTGCTGTGAGGTTTTAAAGTTTTTTTAGTCATTTCAAAATATCTGTTATTTTCTTATTGCAGGTTGCAAAAATTCCTGAAAAAAAAAAGTCACTCTGGCAAATCTCCCCCCCCCCCCTAAAAATTTACATTTCCACGAAATATATAAACAATGTTTATATGTGCATGACTGGATATTACACTAAAGTAAGCTTGGAAATAATTGCAGCTTGTCAGAGAGCACTTTTTAAAAGAAAATGTCGATAGGGCAAAGGATACAGCATGATTCCTGAGGTCATGAGAATTTGTTTTGACTTCATCCCAGATCCTGTGCTCAACTGACCACCAGTTCAAATGGGGTAAGTTTTATGACATCGTAAAACTCCCCAAGTGCTGAGATGAGGGTTAAATGAAAAAGATTTCCCTTTTCTCACTTCACTCTTCTAGGGATGCCCTCCAGCTAAAGAGAAATAAGGTTTCAGTCCCTCATTCCCAGTTAAGAAAACAATGGTTCAGATGCTCATGCTGATTTCACTGTGGGCAGGCTATCCAGAAGTCTTACATTTTGCTGTGAGTGAAATATATTGCTTCCAATATTTTCTTTTTTTTTTTTTTTTTTGTATTGGCTGCTCTGTGTTAATCTGACTTTGGGACAAGTTTGTCAACCTCAATCATGGAAAAAGATAATGGACCAGTGTAGTGTTTGATCACTTACTAATACAGAATGCAGTAAATCAAGTTATGTGAAGACAAAAGGGTTTCTCAGTAGTGAAGAATTTTCTGTTGCTGACAAGGAACTTATTTCTTTAAGACCTAATATTCCACATAAAGGTAATATCTCAGTATGTTTACATCACAAATGTTATTATCTGAAGAAATATGAAACCTACCAAATAACTTATTGCAACCCTTTTGGTGACCATGATGTGAAAAAACCTGTTGAAGAGGTTCCTGCATCAAGTCAGTATACAAATAGCCCAACAGCTGCAATCTAAAAAATTAGTGTATGCCCAGGTCAAAAATTATGTCCTCAGTGTCATGGGAAAGCATCTAAATTAGGACAACCATAGAAGATGAAGTTTTAAGTGAGACTGATGATACTGAAATGGTCCCTGATTATTTTATTATTAAATAATGTGCTGCTAAAGAAGTAAATGAAAGTTCATTTGATTTAGAATTGTCACTGTTAAAATTACATTCCTTGCCATCCCATAGTAAACCAGCATATGGAAAAAGAAAACTTCTTCAAGCAAAGTTAGCTATGCAGAGTAAAATATCTTGTGTTCTGGAGTATGTCTTCTACTAGGGACAGTGATGATGAACACTCCATAGATGAATTAAAACTAAAAGCTCATGATTTGGATGAACTTGTTGCTTTAATGAAAGAAAAGATGTACCTACTGTTAGTCGTAAAAAAAAATTAAAAAAATCAGATATTAACAATGGCTCCCCTATCATGGTTCAGAAAAAAAGTAGCACAACAGCTTGAAGTTTCAAAATACGCAGTGAAGTTTCAGGCAAGAAAATTAGAAAAAGATAAAGGCATTATATCAGTTCCCAAACCCAACCATGGTAAGAAACTTTCACAAGGTACCATAAAACAGATTATAGAATTTTATGAAGATAACTATTCTAGGCAAATGCCAGGAATAAAGGACAAAGTAAGTGGTGCTAGAAACGTCCATGCTCAGAAAAAACTTATTCTGTGCAATTTGAAAGAATTATATCAACAATTTAAGCAAAGACATACTAATGAAAAAGTAGGATTTTTTAAACTTTGTGTTCTTCATCCAAAATGCTGCATTCTTGCGGGCTCCTGTGGAACCCATTCTGTGTATGTGTGTGCACTATACATCAAAATGTCTAACTTTTGATTAGTGCAGCACACTTTGAAGAATCACATCAGGACTTTATCAATAGTCTTGTCTGCAGCAGTAAGGATTCAAAGTGCATGCTTTGGTGTTGTTCAGTGTCCAAAAAGTACAAATCTGAATCAGTTATTGTTGCAGAAATTTAAAAATTGTGATCCCACTGATAAAATCGAATATCACCAGTGGGTGTCTACAGACAGAATGGAGCTTCAAAAGTTTTCTTCTTGAGTTGAGGAATTTATTGAATTATTTGTGCCAAATATTGAGAAGCTCATTCCGCATTCATACATTACCAAAGCACAGTCTTCATTTTTCAGTAAGTTAAAAGGAACAATTGGTCCAGAATCTACCATTTTACTGATGGACTTCAGTGAAAATTATGCATTTGTAGTTCAGGAAGAAGCACAATGGTATCATTGTACTCGCCATGCATGCACAGTTCACCCTGTTGTTATTTATTGTAAAAAAAAATTTGGACTCTTTGACCTCTGCATTAAGTCACTGTTTCATTTCTGATGATCGTGATGTTGCAACGGTGTACAAGATTCAGAGTGAAATAATAACTTTCTTTAAAAAGAACTACCAACAAGTAAAAGAAGTACATTATTTTACTGATGGTTGTGTTGCTCAGTACAAAAACTATAAATCTATGTCATCACATTAATGATTTTGCAGTGACAGCTTCATGGTCTGTCTTTGCCACCAGCAACAGGAAGTCTCCTTGTAATGGCATAAGTGGAACTGTCAAACGAATCACTGCAAAAGCAAGTCTCCAACGTCTACTGAAAGAGCAAATAACCACTCCACAGGAGATGTTTGACTTAACTGTCGTAAAAATATCATGAAAACAGAGTTTCATTTTGAAAAGTGATATGAATGCCGTGCGCAATGAGTGTCAAGTAAGATTTTCTCATGTTCAAACAATACCTGATACACGGAGTTTCCACAGCTTTATTCCATTATCAATATCTAAAATAGCAACCAAGTGAGCAAGCTTGGATGAAAATTACTTTTTGATTTTGGCTTTAAAAATCTAGGAATACAAAGGCAGTTATATACACATTGTTATGTAGCATGTGTATATGATTCTAACTGGTTTCTAGGAATAATAGAGAAAATCAATTATGAAGAAAGTGATGCATCTGTAAAATTTATGCACCCAAGCGGCCCTGCAGTTTCTTTTTACTGGCCTTCATTTAAAGATTAGTGCAATATTCCATTTGGACACATTTTATGTTTAATTGACGCTCCCATGACAACAAGTTCTGGTAGAACATATGTGTTTTCCAAGTTGGACATGAAAACCTGTCTAACTAAGTGGCTGAATTATAAGGACTCCATCCTCAAGAGTTGATCATGGCACATTAAAAACATCAATGTAAATATTTGTGAACAGTGCAAAACTACTTGCTTGTATTTCTTTTTTTCAAGTCAAAACTAATTATGAAAAAATAGATCTATGTACCATAGGTGAGTATGACTAAGCAGTTTGTTTCATCATCATCATTGTCAACCATTATCAATCCACTGCTGGGCGAAGGTCTCCCCAAGTTTCCTCCACAACGGTCTGCCTTGTGCCAGTCTCCTCCATGTCACTCCCGCATACTTTCGAATTTCATCCACCCATCTTCCATGTGGTCTTCTTCTGGGTCTTTTCCTGTCCCTTGGAATCCAATCTAAAATTTCGGCTGTCCATCGATGATCTGTTTTTCTGGCAGTATGCCCAGCCCATTGCCATTTCAGGGATTTAACTCTGATCATGATGTCTTCCACTCTTGTCATTTTTCGGATCCACGTGTTCCTCTTCTTATCTCTCCTGGTTACACCAAGCATGCACCTGTCCATGCTGCTTTGAGTTGTCTGCAGCCTTTGTATGTCTCTTTTAGCTAAGGTCCACGTCTCTGCTCCATACGTAAGCACTGGAAGGATGCATTGATCAAACACTTTTCTTTTAAGACATAATGGCATATTGCTCTTGAAAATTATGCTGTTTCTTCCAAAAGCTCTCCAGGCAAGTTTTGTACGCCGATTAATTTCTTCACCAATGTGACCCTCTCTTGATATCTGCTGTCCAAGATAAACGTACGTGTCTGTTATCTCCAGCTTTTCTCCATCAATCGATAAATCTTCATTTCTTGTAAAAGCATTGTACATCACTTTTGTCTTCTGAAAGTTCATTTTTAATCCCACTTCTTTACTCTTGTCAGCAAGTTCCTGGATCATACTCTGTAGCTCTGATGGGGTAGTTGCAAAAATGACTATGTCATCAGCAAAACGAAGGTGGGTTAGATAATCTCCATTAATCTTTATCCCTTTGTTTTCCCAGTTCAGTGATTGAAAGACATTTTCCAATGTGGCATTAAAGAGCTTCGGAGATATGGTGTCACCTTGTCTCACTCCTTTTCCAATTTTTATGTGTGTTGTATTTTCAAACAGCCGAATCTTTGCACTTGCATTTTCATAGATGTTATTAATAATATTAATGTATGCATCTTCAATACCGCAGGATTTCAGAGCCATTGCAACTGCTGATGGTTTCACCGAATCAAAGGCTTTTTCATAATCGATAAAAGCCATGCACAATGGAAGCTCATATTCCCTCGCTCTTTCAATTAGTTCTCTCAGTACGTGGATATGATCTATTGTGCTGTAGCCACTCCTGAATCCAGCTTGTTCTCTCGGTTGAGCCATGTCCAGTGTCACCTTCAAGCGGTGTGAAAGAACTTTAGTGAAGATTTTATAAACCACTGATAGGAGGCTGATAGGTCTGTAGTTCCTGAGATCCTCAATGTCACCTTTTTTATGTAGCAAGATCATTGTAGCGTTGTTCCAATCCTCAGGAATTTTCCCTTCATTAAGGCATCGAGTGAAAATTTGGGCGAGTACTGTTTCAATTTCTCCACTTGCTTCTTGTATGATGTCTACAGTAATTCCATCTTCTCCTGGAGCTTTTCCCCGCTTCATGTTCTTGATTGCATGTGCAACTTCTGCTGGAAGGACTGGAAGAACTCTGGTACCTTTCATGATGTCTGGAGTACATGTATCATCCCTTTCATATAATTTGGAGTAGAAATCTTTCACTCTTGTCAAAATTTCGCCTCTATTTCTTGTTACAGAACCATCTTCTTTTCTCAGTGCCATAATCTGTTTTTTCCCCTTACTGAGATGTCCCTTTGCTATCTTTAGGCTTTGGTTGTTTTCAATTGCTTTCCTTACTAGTTCACAGTTGAATTTCCTTACGTCTTCAGGGATACTTTTTCGTACTGTCTTGCATAGCTCTATATATTCCACTTTGGAAGTCACATCTTCTTTAGTTGTCCTCACCACTCTTCTTTTTTGCATCAACATTTTGGTTTTTCCTGATAATTTGTTCACATGCAATTTGTTCTTAGACCCAGCTAATTTTGTTGCTGTTTCCATAAGAGCTTTGGTTACTTTTCTGTTAACTTCAGAAATATCCACTTCTTCCGATGTTAGGCCTTCTAAAGCAGAGAATCTGTTCTTCAGTTCCAATTTGAAGGTATTATGGTGTTTTTTAAGGTTGGTTATGTCAATACATTTTGTTTGTCTTATGAGCTTGCTACGTTCGAGTTTAGTGTTGAGGTGCATCTTACATCTTACCAATCTATGGTCACTGCCTGTGTTGAACTTGTTTAGCACACTGCAGTCTTATATGACGAATTTTTTGTTACACATAATAAAATCAATTTCACTTGTCGTCCCATTTGGATGTCTCCATGTCCATTTCCTGTGTGGCTTTTTCTTGAAAAAGGAGTTCAAGATGAAAAACCCTTCTGCCTCTGCAAACTCGACGAGAGTATTTCCACGCTGGTTTCTGTTGCCGTGACCGAATTTACCTACTGAAGTTTCATTCTGTTGCCGTTGCCCTATTTTTGCATTGAAATCTCCCATAATTATCTTCAAGTGCTGCTTACCTTTATTATTTAGATCACGAATTTCCTCATAAAATTCTTCAATTTCTTCTTTCAGTATGACTTGTGGTGGGTGCATAAGTTTGAATAATCTGAGCCTGGTATCTTCTCGAGAGTTGGATAACGAGTCGTGCAGCTCTGTCAGAGGAACTTTCAACTTCTACAACTTTATCCTTCAGTTTCTTGTTTATTATAAATCCAACACCACTAGTTCTGCCAGTATCTGTCCCACGATAGTAGAAGAGATGTCCACTTTTCAGTTCAATGAGATTTTCTCCTTACCTCACTTAGCCCGACGATGTCCCACTTGATCCTTTGTAGTTCCTCTTCCAATTCAAGAAGCCTTGAATCAGAAGATAGGGAGCGTCCATTGTACGTAGCCAAGGTCAGCATCAGATGGCAGCCTAGTCCGGTCCTCCGGGGATTCTTAGCACCCTCTGCCTTCATGTCGCACTGGCCGCTGCCTTGGCCAGGTACATTCCAGCTGCCGGAGACTGAGGGCCAAGATTTAAGTTGTGGAGTCATTTTGGAGGGGTTTGGCCATAACTCACCACGCTGGCCAAGCGGGTTGATGAGTGTGGGATAGCATTTCCTCTAATCCCGATGGTATAGTTATACCGCTACTGGCGGTCGTCAGAGCCCCTTTAGTGGGAACAGGATGTACCACGAGAAGGCGGGGTTGACATTTGTCAAGGAGAGGCTGTGATGTTACGCATCACCTGACCTTACATCCCTTGTTGCATATGCTCACCTAACTTGTTGTGGGGTACAGCTGAACTAGCTATTTCGTCAAATTTGTTAATATGGTATTTCTGAAACTATATGGTGTAAGAAAACATGATTTTTTATATTTTTGTGTCCTTGTTAGTTATGTCTCCTTGTGACCTTGTGAAATTTCTTGAATGTCAGAGATGAGTTATAATTAATAAAAAAAAAAGTGGTTGAATTGACGAAGTGGAACCCCACGCGCATTTCAGATATTTACACATATCTCCAAAAGCAAGCTGAAAGCCACTATTTTTTTTTCTTGTTATGTGACAATATATGTCAAAGACCAATATACATTAAAAAAGAGCTCCCTCATACCTCTGCTATTTGCTGTAGAACCTAATATAGAATAGCAAGTTTTTTTCTTAAATTTTCACTTTACCACTATATTTCATTTATTTATTCAGTGTTTTCAACGAAATTCGAAATGGTTTCTTATTCTGGAAGCTCTTTTGCATAAGGGTACAAAATTTCTTTCTTCTAAACTAAATAGCACTACAGTTATGCAGCATTATGTGAAAAGTGGTACTCCGTCGCTCTACATGCGAGGTTGATGTTCAGAGAAACTTTAGAGCATTGTATCTCAGAAACTATGAGGTGTAGGAAGTTAAAATTTGGTCATTTTCTATATCTTGGTGAAGTATGCCCCCATGCCAAATTTCATCAAAATCTGAGATGGTGGGTTACATGGCCTGGATGAAGTGACGTGGAATGACCCAGGTATCAGGAGCCTAGGTGGCCCACTAAGGCCTTAATCGATTTCAGGTTGAGGCAGTGGGGTAACTAAAAATGCCACATTGGGGCTTAAAGAAAAAAATCTCATCAAAAGTTGCTCACAGTTTGTGCTCTTATTTTCAAGAAATAAATAAAAATCAAGCACCTTATCTTTTACTGTAATAAAATATATCATTATTATACACTGATTAACTTAAAGAAAATAAAAAATGTATCAAAACAGTAGCTAAAGAAAATGCTACATGCGCAAAAGAATAATTAAGCACTTTTAATGATAAAAAACGAAAATCTAGCATTATTAAACACCCTAAAAAATTAAAATGGAGTACTTTTAAATGTTACTTATACTTGTTGCTGCTTCAAAGTACCATGTGGCAACTGCAGCCACCTCTCTGGTTTTGAAGCAAATGTATCCAAAACACAGTCTAAACAAATTTTCCTACATTCATCACTTTGAATTGAGAGAAATGCTGAAAGCTGCTCTTGTCCCATTGTTGAACGAAGACAACTTTACCTGCATGAGCAGCTGAATGACCTCTCGCAAAAAGTTGAAGTTAAAAGAATTGCAACTGCTATTTTCTTCAATTTGTGTAAAGTTGGAAACAGATCACAAGGCAGTAATGCCGGCATCTTTAGCAATGTCTCTGGGTTTTTTTCTTCGTTAGAAAAAATTCTTTGGCTACTGTAACTTCTGCTTCAGGAAGGTCCATATTATAAAATTTGCAAAACTTTTCCATATTACTGAGGTTGAGAAAATGCTCACTTCCTATTGTACCAGGTGACAGACAGTGAATTTCATTCAAAATATATTCAGAGTCAATGCTGAACCTCCTTGAAAGTTCAGAGATAATTTTATCAATTACAGGAAAGAAAATATTTTTCCTTAACTCTTCAATCATGTTGCAGTCTTCTTCTGCACCAGAAATTTCCCCTATTGGTTCTGTCACATGAGAGTTGTCCATTGATTTAGGCAGTTTCCTCTTCTGTAGGCAGTTTCCCCATTAAGAGGTAAAATAAGTGAAAAATTCAATTGCTTCATTATAAATTTCAGTGAAACTTTCTGTGTTTCTCTTGTTTTGCAGGCTTTATGTAATAGCTTTTACACCTCCTAATGCTTCCAAAATGTCTAAATTTGGATTCTGAAGATAATTATTTAATATTTCAATCAAAGAAAATATTTTATGTAGAACAAGTATGTAGGACAACTATAGTCCTGAAAGAATTTAGAAAGCAATAAAGTCTTGTAGCTTTTATATCATCACCACCACTGGGATTTTTAAAAAACTAAAAGAGCTTCATAGACTTTTTTCACAGATTTTAATGCTCTACGTTGACAAGTCCATCTTGTAGAACTTAATGCCTGCAACTCAGTTTTGCTCAAACCTAAATCAGCCTGAATTTCTTAAAGCTGATTAGCTCTACCAGATTGAGAAAAATATGAATGCAATGACTGCAAAACTTTAAATATTTTTTTACATCAGGAATGTCAGAGCAAGTAGGCCTATACACCAATACCAAATTTAATCGATGTACTTAACAGTGAATATATACTGCTTGCGGGTGTTTTTTTTGAAACAGTGTTTTCAAACCCTTCATATTACCATTCATCACAGATGAACTATCATACCCCTGCCCAACAGAAGAAACTTCGTTTAATCTGAATTCATTGATTATTTCACATAACACATCTCTTAGTCCCATTGCACACAAGTCAGTAACACAAAACAAAGAAATTTTTCAAATAGATTTCCACCATAAACATACCTTATGCAAATACTCATTTGTTCATTATTACTGATTTCTCTTGTATCATCAACCAAAACTGAGTAAAAACCAGAACTTTTGACCTCCGATTGATATATATACACTGGGGAAAAGTGAAAAAAGAACACCAAGAAGGAATTGGCGGACGATCATGAAATTTACATATGTTAATGGGGTCGTTTACGTAGGTGTGATGTTAATTTCGGGACCAACCGGTGAGCGTTTACGCCACAGCACGTCATAATATGCAAATTATCATCGGTGGTATTTAAGGAGCACGGCGAAGTGAATGTAATCAGTTGTCGGCGTACGGACACGTGCGAAGACCCTGAAGAAGCTGCAATGCCTGGGCATGGAAGACTTGTACGATTTCAGCAGTTATCGGACTTTGAGCGAGGTCGTCTAGTCGGACTCCGCGAGGCTGGGTGGTCGTATTGCATAGCGAATTGGACGGGAAGTATCGGTGGTGGTACAATGGTGGCATAGATGGTCCGAGGAACATTCCCACACGAGAAGACGTGGAACCGGGAGTCACAGACGGACTGATGAGCGGACCAATCGACGCATAAGAAGAGCGGCGTTGTCAAGCAGAACATCCGCAACCGTCTACTGGATGCAGGACTAAGTGCACGTGAGCCTCTGGCATGTGTACCTCTGACTCCAGCCCACCATCAGGAACGGCTGCAGTGGTGTCGCCTGCGTCTGCACTGAAGAACGTAATGGCGATCTGTCGTGTTCAGCGATGAAAGCAGATTATGCTTGGGAGCCTCCGATGGCCATATGCGTGTTCACAGACGCACATGGGAGCGTCTCCACCCTTCTTGCATCCGCCAGCGACACACAGGGCCTACACCTGGTCTTCTGGTGTGGGGAGCGAACAGCTATCACTCCCGTACACAACTAGTGTTTGTACCGAGTACGTTAAACAGCACCTCCTACATCAACAACATGCAGCCCGTTGTTGGGGCATTTGTAAGGTCGGTCCATCGTGGTGTTTTCCAGCAAGATAACGCACGCCCACACAGGCACGTGCAACGCAACATGCACTTCAGGGTGTGAGACAACTTCCATGGCCTGCACGTTCATCGGATTTGTCTCTCATTGAGCACGTGTGGGATTTTATGCGACAACGACTTATCCGGTCTCCACGGCCAGCCACGACCATCCCTGATTTACGCGTCCAGGTTGAGGATGCTTGGAACTCAATACCCCAAACTTACATCCAACATCTGTATGACAGACTCCATGCCAGAATTGCACAGTGTGACGCAGTTCATGGCGGTTCAACCTCGTACTAACGATGTTACATGGAAATGTTATTTTTCAGTTTACCAGCAAATACAGCTGTATTTTGCCATAATAATATTTTGATCACGTTATCCTCTGTATTCCGTTATTATGCTGTATAAATTTCGTTGGTATCAGACGTCTCTTTCTTGGTGTTCTTTTTTCACTTTCTGCCAGTGTATATACAATACAAACTGACAGTAGGTTTGTAACAACTCATTTTGATACTTCGGGGAGGTATAACGAGCATTTTTTGGCACTGTTTTGATATCCCTGTCAGTATCATATTTTCCTGTTCCAAAATTTCCTTTGTTCTTGCTTTCATGAAACTCATCATGTCCTGTGTAGGCCAAACCTTGCCTTACTGTCAATAAAAAAACTTCAATAACTCTTCAAAAAATTCTGCCTCCTTTTTATTTCTTCTACTGAAGCACATTCAAGTTGTTGTTCCGCATTTTTTACCCCTGAACTGGTAAATGTAATATAGTTCATCCAGAGTGTCATGCCTTTAAAATGGCAATTAGGTTTTTCATGAGTTTTAGTTTTTCTAAACATTTTTCCCAATCGCAAACTCCATTTTTCGTAAAAGCAGTTTCCACCTTTCACGCTGTTTCAGTTAAGAAAATGCAGAACGAAAAACAAAAAGCACTGTTTAATGAAACACTGTACTCAAGCCATGGAAATTGTTTGTACCAACAAGCATTGAATTGCCTTTTCTGTACACCAAATTGTGTCAATGAAAGAATAATTCATGGTTGATGTGGTCCCTCTTCCTTCGAACCAAGATCACTTGCCTGATTTTGCACTGACACTGAAAAAAGTGTTAGTACTAGGCCAGAGTAGCATAATGTACACATATGCGCATATGCTATACGCAGATAGTTTAAAAATTATTAGCAGATTTTGCAGATAGTTTTTGCTTGTAGATTAAAAAAAATTTACTAATTAAAACACTCACTTAAGGCTTTACTCAGATTAATATCCTTAATTCTATTTTGACTTGAACGTTCAATTATTTTTTCACATCTTCTAAGTTCTTTTGCTTTTACAAACGTTTCTGGCCTCTAGATTTTATCAAGGCCTGATCTCAATGAATAGGAACTGTATCAAAAGTTTTGGTTTACACAGAAACATCATTTTCTTTACAAATTGCTGAATCAGAAATTTCAGAATTCGGGAGAAAAAAATTAATTTCCTAAAAAAAAAAAAAAGAAAGATTATTCTACTGACATAATGCACGATTGTATACCAAATTTTGTTGTGTCTTGCTAACACACCTGAACGTCACAAACTTTTGTACCAATAAATGCTTCTCACCACACACTATTTAATCTCAATCATAATGTAAGCTTAATTTAATTTAATTAATTATGCACGAGTTCACTTTACGATTGTAATGTTCATAATTACTATATCATTATCATCATCGTCAACCATTATCAATCCACTGCTGGACGAAGGTCTCCCCAAGCTACCTCCACAACAGTCTGTCTTGTGCCAGTCTCCTCCATGTCACTCCCGCATACTTTCGAATTTCATCCACCCATCTCCCATGTGGTCTTCTTCTGGGTCTTTTCCTGTCCCTTGGAATCCAATCTAAAATTTCGGCTGTCCATCGATGGTCTGTCCTTCTGGCAGTATGTCCAGCCCATTGCCATTTCAGGGATTTAACTCTGATCATGATGTCTTCCACTCTTGTCATTTTTCGGATCCACAAGTTCCTCTTCTTATCTCTCCTGGTTACACCAAGCATGCACCTCTCCATGCTGCTTTGAGTTGTCTGCAGCCTCTGTGTGTCTCTTTTAGTTAAGGTCCACGTCTCTGCACCATACGTAAGCACTGGAAGGATGCATTGATCAAACACTTTTCTTTTAAGACATAATGGCATATTGCTCTTGAAAATCATGCTGTTTCTTCCAAAAGCTCTCCAGGCAAGTTTTGTACGCTGATTAATTTCTTCATCAATGTGACCCTCACTTGATATCTGGTGTCCAAGATAAACGTACGTGTCTGTTATCTCCAGCTTTTCTCCATCAATCGATAAATCTTCATTTCTTGTAAAAGCATTGAACATCACTTTTGTCTTCTGAAAGTTCATTTTTAATCCCACTTCTTTACTCTTGTCAGCAAGTTCCTGGATCATACTCTGCAGCTCTGATGGGGTAGTTGCAAAAATGACTACGTCATCAGCAAAACGAAGGTGGGTTAGATAATCTCCATTAATCTTTATCCCTTTGTTATCCCAGTTCAGTGATTGAAAGGCATTTTCCAATGTGGCATTAAAGAGCTTCGGAGATATGGTGTCACCTTGTCTCACTCTCCTTCCAATTTTTATGTGTGTTGTATTTTCAAACAGCCGAATCTTTGCACTTGCATTTTCATAGATGTTATTATTAACATTAATGTATGCATCTTCAATACCGCAGGATTTCAGAGCCATTGTAACTGCTGATGGTTTCACCGAATCAAAGGCTTTTTCATAATCAATAAAAGCCATGCACAATGAAAGTTCATATTCCCTCGCTCTTTCAATTAGTTCTCTCCGTATGTGGATATGATCTATTGTGCTGTAGCCACTCCTGAATCCAGCTTGTTCTCTCACTTGAGTCATGTTCAGTGTTACCCTCAAGTGGTGTGAAAGAACTTTAGTGAAGATTTTATAAACCACTGATAGGAGGCTGAGAGGTCTGTAGTTCCTTAGATCCTCAATGTCACCTTTTTTATGTAGCAAGATCATTGTAGCGTTGTTCCAATCCTCAGGAATCTTCCCTTCATTAAGGCATCGAGTGAAAATTTGGGCGAGTACTGTTTCAATTTCTCCACTTGCTTCTTGTATGATGTCTGCAGTAATTCCATCTTCTCCTGGAGCTTTTCCCCGCTTCATGTTCTTGATTGCATGTGCAACTTCTGCTGGGAGGACTGAAACAACTCTGGTACTGGTACCTTTCATTGATGTCTGGAGTACATGTATCATCCCTTTCATATAATTTAGAGTAGAAATCTTTCACTCTTGTCAAAATTTTGCCTCTATTTCTTGTTACAGAACCATCTTCTTTTCTCAGTGCCATAATCTGTTTTCTTCCCTTACTGAGATGTCCCTTTGCTATCTTTAGGCTTTGATTGTTTTTGATTGCTCTCCTCACTAGTTCACAGTTGAATTTCCTTACGTCTTCAGTGATACTTTTTCGTACTGTCTTGCATAGCTCTATATATTCCACTTTGGAAGTTACATCTTCTTTAGTTGTCCTCATCTCTTCTTTTTGCATCAACATTTTGGTTTTTCCTGATAGTTTGTTCAAATGCAACTTGTTCTTAGATCCAGCTAATTTTGTTGCTGTTTCCATAAGAGCTTTGGTTACTTTTCTGTTAACTTCAGAAATATCCACTTTTTCTGATGTTAGGCCTTCTAAAGCAGAGAATCTGTTCTTCAGTTCCAACTTGAAGGTATTATGGTGTTTTTTGAGGTTGGTTATGTCAATACATTTTGTTTGTCTTATGAGCTTGCTACGTTCGAGTTTAGTGTTGAGGTGCATCTTACATCTCACCAATCTATGGTCACTACCTGTGTTGAACTTGTTAAGCACACTGCAGTCTTCTATGACGAATTTTTTGTTACACATAATAAAATCAATTTCATTTGTCGTCCCATTTGATGTCTCCATGTCCATTTCCTGTGTGGCCTTTTCTTGAAAAAGGAGTTCAAGATGAAAAACCCTTCTGCCTGTGCAAACTCAACGAGCGTATTTCCACGCTGGTTTCTGTTGCTGTGACCGAATTTACCTACTAAAGTTTCATTCTGTTGCCGTTGCCCTATTTTTGCATTTAAACTCCCATAATTATCTTCAAGTGCTGCTTACCTTTATTATTTAGATGACGAATTTCTTCATAAAATTCTTCAATTTCTTCTTCAGGATGACTTGTGGTGGGTGCATAAGTTTGAATAATCTGAGCCTTGTATCTTCTCGAGAGTTGGATAACGAGTCGTGCAGCTCTGTCAGAGGAACTTTCAACTTCTACAACTTTATCCTTCAGTTTCTTGTTTATTATAAATCCAACACCACTAGTTCTGCCAGTATCTGTCCCACGATAGTAGAAGAGATGTCTACTTTTCAGTTCAATGAAATTTTCTCCTTACCTCACTTAGCCCGACGATGTCCCACTTGATCCTTTGTAGTTCCTCTTCCAATTTAAGAAGCCTTGAATCAGAAGATAGGGAGCGTCCGTTGTACGTAGCCAAGGTCAGCATCAGATGGCAGCCTAGTCCGGTCCTCCGGGGATTCTTAGCACCCTCTGGCTTCATGTCGCACTGGCCGCTGCCTTGGCCAGGTACATTCCAGCTGCCGGAGACTGAGGGCCAAGATTTAAGTTGTGGAGTCATTTTGGAGGGGTTTGGCCATAACTCACCATGCTGGCCAAGCGGGTTGGTGAGTGTGGGATAGCATTTCCTCTAATCCCGATGGTATAGTTATACCGCTATTGGCGGTCGTCAGAGCCCCTTTAGTGGGAACAGGATGCACCACGAGAAGGCGGGGTTGACATTTGTCAAGGAGAGGCTTTTTTTTTTTAAATGAAGTGAATAATTTAGTTCACACGTGTTTTTGTTCCGCACATAGACTAAAAGTAATTTTAAGCCATTTATAAATGTCAATTCTTTCTAGCTCTCGTTCCAAAGGCACGTATACAGTACACGTACAAAAAACTATAAATACACTATTTCCACAGAAATCTTTAAACGAATGTTTAAGAAAGTGAAAAAAAAAAAAATCTGTCGCTTGGTTCGCCTCAAGAATGAAATTCAGAAAAAATATTAATGAGAGGAAAAGTTTTAGGAATCATTCTTGGAGACAAGAATGTGTGGATGTGTGATCTTTTTTGCATAGTGGAACCAAAAATTGGGCCCTAACCTTCGAAACCACTAATAGAAAAATATCAACACATTAGTACTGTGATGATGCTCCATCTGAAGAGTAATTCAGTTTTGGGTTTATGGGGCAGATTCTGTTTAAGAAAGTCAATCATGACTCATGAGGCATTGAAACAAATGAACAGCAACTGTATCATGCACCATACAATCAGAAAGAATAACTAAGCTCAGGTGCACCAACTTTTTTGTTTCCTCATCAACGTAGTATATAACAAAGGGATGTAGTGTTGCTTGAGCATTGTTCCAATGAAAGCCTTGTGCAGAATCTTGAAGCACAAATGCATAATTTTCAGCAAAAGCACAATGCATTGGTTTTGAGGTAGATTTTCTTTCAAGTGTCAGAAGCCGCCCCGGTGGCGCAGTGGTCTAAGCAATGGCCTCTGATCGTTCGTCCGAACGGGGTCCCTGTTCAAATCCCGGTGAGGCATGGATGTTGTGTTTGTCTTATGGCACTGGCTCCCTCCCTTCCCTGGAACCAGTGACCCTAAATTAGAGACGGGCAACTGCTTATAACCCATTGAGTTGCTCACAGTGGTCGTTAAACCTCCAATCAAAAAAAAAAAAAGTGTCAGAAATCGGAAGACTGCTTAGTAGTAATGAAAGAGTGTCTTAAAAGTTTTGGCAAACTCTGAAACAAATAATCCAAAAACTCTTCTGTTGGTTTTATAATAGTTTCCAGGACACACTTGTTATCAATCTGCATCCATTGTTTGAAACTCACATTTTCAGGCTATTAAGCTCAAAAGCTTCTTCAGACCGAGCCTTCAAATCAGCACTTCCTGGGCAATTAACACAATTTGCAAAGTAACATTTAGATGTTGGCATTTTGCAAATTATATTGCTTGTTACATCTTTGTATGTTTTA
Source organism: Macrothele yani (assembly GCA_039090855.1). Lineage (NCBI taxonomy): Eukaryota > Metazoa > Arthropoda > Arachnida > Araneae > Macrothelidae > Macrothele > Macrothele yani. The sequence continues at coordinate 31,602,940 of CM077003.1, forward strand.
ATCGGGAGTTCATCATTTGTCAATTCAGGTATTTTACACTGAGCCATCATTAATTTGGCATTCTGATGTATTGTGCAAACGCACACAGAATGTATCCCACTGGACGCAGAAAAAACACAATGCTTGGGACGAAGCTCACAAAATTTAGAAATTCCAATTCTCTGATCAGGCTAATGCTCCTTAAATAGTACATATAATTCTTTTAATGTACTTAGAATTAAATACTTTTGAACATGTACACGTTAGCCATCTTTTTTTACTGAAACAAAGTCCTTTTTACCAGGCATTTGACGACTAACCTCATCACTTTGATAGAATTCTTTGACTAGGGCTACCGTTGCAGGGTCCAATACTCTTCCAGGCTTTGGGTCAGGGGATGACATATATCTTTTTCATTCAACACTGTTTTTGCCTTTCTAGCAGTAAAATTAGACACTCCAAATTCAGTTTTAATTTTTTTTAGAGTCCAGCTTTTGGGAAGTGTAGTTAGAATTTGCATTCTAACACTTTTGTCTGTAGTAGCATTAACTTTTCTTTCAATTGATTAATAATTTCATTGTCATAATTTTTTGCAGCGTCAGATTCAGTGGTACCTGGATTTAAATTAAGTACTTTCGTTCAAAAAGCTTCCGTCACTTTTTTAATCTTTGCTTCTGGAGTTGTTGTTTTTTTTCAATCAAATCTTTTTCTTTTAATAGGTGTTTCTTCGATAGCAGTCAGACTTTTGTTCAAAGCTTCAAGTGCCTCTTTTTTTCTCTGGAGTTGACAATGTATTTTGAACTGGTACTTCAGGAACATTCAAATGGTCTCGTGATTCTGAGCTGTCTTAATGCAAGCTTTCTTGCTCAGTTAAAATCTTATTTTCATTTACAGATCTCAATTGTTTCTTATAATAATTATGACCAGGTTTCTTAAATGGGTTCCAACAATATACCAAAAAATGCTTTGATGCACTGGGTTCACCCTTATTGTCACAGAGTCCTAATAATAGAGTAGAGTTAAAATTATAACTTTTGAACTGGAGAGAGGCCTAGTTGTTCCAAACAAAGATGTCAAATATGGTTAAACTTATTACTTAACAAACACATAACACTTATTTCACTTCCACTGAAAAAAACTATTAACTTATAATAATCATATTTTTATGTGAAACACTTTAAGTAACACTGCCAACAACTAACTGTTCACTTACTGAGATCTTAGAGGAAACTAAGCAAAAGTTGAGCTAGAGTGGGCATGAGTCACACTCCTGCCAGAACATGAATCAGACAGGTCTGTACAGGCTTGTGCCAGAACACCTGTGATTAGCAGACTATTTACTCACATGCTATCCCTAATTTGTCTGTAGGTTTAGTAAATCATTATCTGTAATAGACCCTAAATGTAAATTGGTTACCTTATAGCCAATGTATTTTTTTTTTAACTTTACAAAAGTTAAAGGTAGCAACGTAGTCCTAACTGGTATTTAAAACAATGCCATTGGTACCATAACTTCTGATCCCATTGAGATCCCACTCTAAAAGTTTCTGGATTTAAAGCTTATAATATTACAAAAAACATGTGTTGGGTTGTTTTTTTTTTTCAAAAATTAAAAAAAAAATTCTCCAAGCATAGTCAAGTTGCATATCAAATTAAAACTTATGAAATTATCTTTAAAATGAGGGATAAAACAACTCTCTAGGCCTTATAGAACTTGAGAAATTCAGGATTGAAAAAGTTTATGCAAGCCAAAAATCGACAATTTTTCAAAATTTTAAAAATGAATTACATGAAAACCCAATGAGATAAAAACAAAATTTCAAAATATATTCTCATTTATATCAGTAGGGAGAATGATCCCTGAAGGTTTCATTGAAATCTGAAATGGTCAGATTGAGTGACTGGTAGATTTGGCATGGAATCACCCTGTTGAAAATGTCGTTTATGATTTTCAAAGGTTCATTAATGGAACTGTTTTTCTGGATATAATTTTTTGGTATTTACGTATTAACGCCACCGCAGCAGAAGTTGTGCTAATGCGCCAATAAAGAGCAATCTTGTTGTTCGCACGCGCAGGCATTAACGGCCCCGCAGCAGAAGTTGTGCTAATGCGCCAATAAAGAGCAATCTTGTTCGCACGCGCAGGCATTTATATTTTGGATTCTTTGTTGCCTTTTTGTTTGCTGATTTTTGACGCCATTTTTTAGTGCTACGAAAATGCGCATTTGGGATTTGCCAAAAACAGAACAAGATGCAATTTTATATTTTCAGGAGCGAAATATTTTACCAAAGGAACGAAAATGTACCAATTCCCATGACATGAAACTTTATTTCGGTAAACGTAAGTTTTGGAAATGTAATTTAAGACAGTGTGATCAGCAAGTGGGACTTAGAAAAGACAACTGGTTTGAGGGAAGCAGAATTCCATTTTGTTCAGCTTTGAGATTCATATACTGCTGGTGCGAGGAGTTGACGTCGATTAAATTTTGTGAAAAGCAACTTGATTTATCAGATAAAACTGTTATAGATTGGAACAATTACATGCGTGAATTATGTGTCTTGGATATGGAGAATAAACCAAACAAGAAGTCAGGTGGACCAGATTGCATTGTGGAAATTGATGAAAGTTTGTTTACTAAACGTAAAAATAATTGTGGTCGAGTATTACCGAACAGTGGGTGTTTGGTGGTATATGTAGAGAAACAAGATTAGTTTGTTGTAACTGTTCCTAATAGAACTGGCTGTACCCTTCTGGATAAAATTATTGAAAACATTGCAGATGGTAGCACAATTTTTTGACAGTTGGAAAGGTTACCAAACAAATAGAATAGAAATAGAAGGATTCCTGCATGCTAAAGTTAATCATAAATACAATTTTATTGATCCTGATACAGGAGTTCATACACAAACAGTTGAGAGAATGTGGGGCAGTGCTAAATGGAGGAACAAGAGACATAGGGGGACAGCGAGACATCATTTGGAATCTTATTTATCAGAGTTCATATGGTGACAGCATCAGGTGAAAGAAAATAGAGACTGTTTTGAATCTATGTTGAACTCTATATCGGCCCATTTTCCACCGAAATCCGATTGACTACTTTGTTTTTAAATAAAGTGTTTTATCTGTAGCTGCGATGGCGTTAATACGTTCATATGGTGACAGCATAAGGTGAAAGAAAATAGAGACTGTTTTGAATCTGTAGCTGCGGTGGCGTTAATACGTTCATATGGCGACAGCATCAGGTGAAAGAAAATAGAGACTGTTTTGAATCTGTAGCTGCGGTGGCGTTAATACGTTCATATGGCGACAGCATCAGGTGAAAGAAAATAGAGACTGTTTTGAATCTATGTTGAACTCTATATCGGCCCATTTTCCACCGAAATCCGATTGACTACTTTGTTTTTAAATAAAGTGTTTTATTTTATGATTTGTCGCAAAAATTTTAGGTGTAGATTTATTATTAGCACAACTTCTGCTGCAATGGCGTTAATGCCTGCGCGTGCAAACAACAAGATTGCTCTTTATTGGCGCATTAGCACAACTTCTGCTGCTGTGGCGTTAATACGTAAGTACCAATTTTTTTTTATTAGTCTTTTGCTTTATGACTTTCATAGTCCAATATTTTAATATTTTGCCATAATGATCCATTTCATACACATTGCTGCACACTCAATTGTAATGTACTTATTTTGTCCTCATTGGAATCTGTAGTGTTCTAATAATTATTTATTGTTTTATTAATTTTTCTTTAATTATTCTTTTTCTGTTTTTATCGTGGTTCGTGCTTTGCTGGTTTGCAACAAGTTTTCTGTTTCAGTGGTTGTGTATGCAGATACATTTTATTTTTATACAACTCTGTATTAGGCATAGACCTACTTTCACTTGTTCTATTGAACTCTTCAAGAGTTCTTTTTGTATTGAAATTAAAATACAATCGTATATCCATTTTGGATGTAAAACTTTATGAAAAGCAAAACCACCACTAAGAAAAATAAAATGTACTTATTTGTTCTCATTGGATTACATATACATGTTTACAAACCTAAGCGTATGCTATCTCTTTCCAAAACATAAACACCTACGCTAAAACATGGCTCAGTCTCGATGGAAACGTTCCAACTCATTCTAAAATGAATAACGCTCCCATATTTATGTCATCAAAGAACATTGTATTAATACTACAAATAACCGGTTCTTTTTCTCCTGTCCCAGGCCGCCAAGCACCGCTCCTGCTCCTCTCCAGTCACGTGGCAAAGCAAACAGTAAAAATCCTTGAGGCTAGGGAAAGCGCGTCATGAGCTGGGGTGGTGGTGTTGGAGAAATGGAAAAAATATAAAGATTAAACAACCCGAAGAAGACCACCTCGGGAGGAACGGAAGGAGACAACGCAGCACAAGTACTTGTAGTCACTGCAGTACTACATCGTTCCACTTCCACTCACCCCTTGCCAATGAAATGGGGTCATGGGTGGTGCACAAATCACGAAAAAGAGAAAACAAATAATTTAATATTAGTTGTTGCACTGCAGTTCTTTATTGGGGGGCTTGAGCATTACACCCACCCCAAGAGAAAGGTTCTAGTTACTGCCCTGGAGTGAGGCATCAAAATCTAGTGTGTTCTTTGGTTGTATGCATTCTTCCACACAAGTAGCTTTCAAAAATTCATAAATTGGTCACCCTACATATTATATACAATGCACAACAAGATTGTTCAGCTGTTTTCAACCCGCGGCAGAAGTAAAAAGGCACAACGCCACTGGGAACCCTAGTGTGGGCTCTAGCCCCTCTAACTTTTTCCTGAGCTTAGTCTTTAGCCCTTACACCCCTCCTATAAGAGTAGAAAACATTTAGAACACATGCCGAATGTTGCACTTTTAGATTTCAATGAACTTAGATGAATGCACATAATTTTTACAAGTAGCACCTGGTTTATAGTTGTCTGCTTAGATTGTAAATTGAAACCCATAAGCAACATCACTGTGGTCAAAATTTGGGGGAAAAATATAAGTAAGCCTAAATTTGTATAAAAAAATACATTAAAGAATATTATATGTCTTGTACGAAACTTGAAAATATTCATAATCAGTGATTGTGTACGATTAGTTATGTGGTGCAATAGTATAAGCATCTTGAGAATATTAAAGTATTTTTATGATGACATTTCTGTTCTTCATATGTTGTTTCAGTATTATAAGATTGATGAGTCAGTTAAGAGCTTTTGCGATAATGTTTTGTAAAAACTAAAGTCCTATACAAGAATTTAGAATATAGTTTTACCATCGCTTCATCCTCAGGGTTATCCGTCTGGTGATATCCTATTCTGTTGCTTTCCTTCCACCAATGCAAGGTCAGGAACCGACCTATAACCACAGCTCCTTTGGGCACTTCAATCAGAATTGGAATATTATTTCCTTCCAAACTGCATGCTCTATTCGAAAAATCATTGAACTTGAAAGAATTACCCACATGCATTTCTGCTGAGACCAGCCATAATCTATAGAATTTCTTCTTAAAGTTTTGGGGAATTATACCCCGTGGACTTTTCTCTGATTTTTAATTACCATTATGTTAAATCTATAAAACACAAGTTCGGATTATCAGCACATCAAGTAGTCTTATATGTTTTGTGCAAATTTTCTTAATTTGATTGGAACATTTGTAAGTATTAAATCACTTACTCAAGGCTTTATCCAGATATATTCATTTGGTTCTGGTTCCAGTTGAAGAAATTTTCATTTAATCTCCCTTCCCTCTGAGTTCTTTTGGATCTTTACAGACGTTTCTGGCCTCTTGATCTTTAGTCAAGGCCTGTTCTCAATGTGTAGAAGGATTAACACAAGTTTTTTTACTTCAAAAAGAATTTAAATATTGTTGCTAGGTTCCTCATGATGTATCCAGGTTCCTCCTACTGTTTGCCAGCTACTAAACTTAAATGTTTTCCTTATGTATTTTGTAATTGTGTTGTTGTAATTAAGTTGTTTAAAACACAAAACACCACTTATTAGTTTTGAAGGCTCATTGATGGCACTGTTTTTTTTTTTTTTTTTTTTTTTTTTGGATGAACTTTATTTAATTAGTCTCTTGTTTTTATGAGATTCATGGTCCAGTATTTAATTTTTTTCCCATAAAGGCACACACTTGTATAACTGCGTATGATTTGCTAATACACTATTTTGATCATTTGTAAGTAGCAATTTTTAAAGAAAAATAAAGAGTCCCCAGCTGGCTTCTGACCAATTGTCCGAGATGGGTCTGGGTTTGAATCCCAATGAGTCACAAATGTTGTGTTTGTCATACAGCACTGGCTCTCTACCTTCCTTGGAACCGGTAATCCAAAATGAGGGACTGGCAACTTTCGTGTAACCCGTCAAGCCAGGAGCTCGGGTGCTCGATGTCCAAATGATCTGTGGTGGCAAAATGTAATGATCCAACCGACCCCCAGCCAGATAAGACAGTCCAGCCAACTGGCTTCAGGCTGGTAGCAGCAAGAGCAGCCACTACTTGTGACTTATGCCCTTGACTAACAAGATCTCAGCAACAGTCCTTAGCCTGTGACATAGGAAAGAAGTGTCCATCTGGTATTATGCAAATATTTCCACATGGATATGCACATGTGACACCAACACAATAAGTGAAAAGGATTCAAGTACTTGAGACCTTTAATTGTCACTCAGTGTAAATGTCATCATCTCAGGTATCAAGAATGCAATCCTAGTAACTATTATTTTATGTCATATCCCCAAAACATGACAACATGCAAAGAGCAATAATTTTAGTGACCCTTGCAAATGGGCAATGACACTTTGTAAGTCCTGATAATGAAGATTTTATTTATGAACCCATGCCACTTTGAATGTTCATGTACATTTGAGGTTTTTTTTTTTAACATTCTTCACAAAATTGCTGTAAACACAAAAATAAGGAAATTTCACAAAAATGGGTATCATCTTTGAAAACCTAATGAACCCCTGAGTACAGAAACTTATGAATCACAAGAGTTTTGTTGTAAAGAGGATGTGAACTTCTTAAACAGAATAGCAGATCTGAAAATAATAAGTGGTGTCTTATCCATTGATTACAAGTAGATTAAAATTGCACTTGCTTGGAGAGAAAATTGAGAAAAATATTGATTTAAACAAAAGTAAGCTCTGAGAGAGTTCCTGGTGTTTTATGGTTGCAAAGGGCATTTCTACTTAGCAACTTGTCACAGGCATCCAGCTTCAATAAAAGTTATCACCTAAATTCATTCTCTGATTTCTTATGAGTAATGCCAGAGAAAATAGTGTATTGGTCACTTTTAATAGAAGTGACTGTTGTTAGCAAGGTGGAGACTAATATGCTTCGGTGATTTGGCCATGTTGAAAGAATCAGTGATAAGATGCTTACTAAGAAAATCTTTTTAGCCCACGTGGCAGGAAAGAAATGCAGAGGAAGGCTCAGAAAGTCATGGGAGGATCAGATTTAGGAGTGTCTGCATGAGAAAGAGATTATGAGTATGAAGTATAGAAGATCTTGTGTACAGCATGTGATAAAATGCCATGTCAGTGAAGCCTAAGTTATTTGTCAAGATCGCTGTAAATGGAGAAGTTTGATACAGCAACAGTAAGTGACAATTATCTGGTAGTTTGTATTTCTTTGTGGAGCTAACCTCTGAATCACAGAGAAACAGCTTAGTGATATGTATGTATGTATGTATGTATGGGCTCGAAATACCCAGGTGCACTGTGCACGTAAAAATAAAATTGTGCACCCAAATTTTTGTTTTAAATATCTATGTTTAGTGTTTTACGCCATTTTGATGTTTGAACAAAATGTTGTGAGCCCATATCGCATGAATGTAGAAAAAAGGCTCATTACGACGCCCTCGCCCGAACCGTGGCCAACAAGAGTGTGCCCGAACTTTCCGATGATCAAAACAGTTCCGAGGACAAAAGCGTCAAAGTTATCAACTCCGGAGTAGGGAGAATTTAGATCTCATGAGAACTCGGCGACGACACATGCATGTGCCACCGCTCTCGTCCGATGCATCGGTTCCTGTAACACTGGGGGAAAGAACTCAATTTTCGCTGGTGAAACAGCGAAAAAACTGCCAGTTCGTGGCAAAAGATGATGAGGATATTACCTTTCTCTTTATAAGAGTGCAACAAAGATAAATTCATTTGCATTGTGCGGAAATATTATTTCGCACTTATAAACATCGATCATGAAACTATTGATGTTTTTCCGATGCATCGCCGCCTATAATATTGAAGTTTTTTGCCAATTACTGGTGCAAACAATAGAAAGATCCCTCTCCATTGTTACAGTGCAGACCTAAAGCTGTGTGTTGTCTTTGGAACTTTTGGTTTGTGTCTGGTCTTCCGTTTTTGATTTTAATCTCTATCCATTGGGTGAATAATTAAAACGCTCTTTTAAAATACCACCGAAGAAGCGTCCTGCACCACCTAGCTTGAAAAATAATGCTTTGCAGAAATATTTTTGTAAAGACGTGAGCGAAATCCCTAAAACAGCAGTCGTGGACCAAAAGTGATTCCTCACTGCTTGACAAACGTGAAAGGAAATAAGATGAAATAATGAAGTGAATAAAATAATAGCAGAAAAAGATAAAGAAGAAATAATTGTTGAGAAAGAAAAGGCTAAAGAAATATTGTAATTGAAATCGTTGATGAAAATAAAGCCAAAAAAATTTTTGAAATAGTGTGTAAAGAAAAGCCCAAAGAAATAATTGAGAGAAATAAAATGGAAGAAGTAATTTGCACTAAAACTTACGCTTTCCAAGAGACTTGGAAAACTACACGTGATTGGCTTTCCTACAATGAACACTTGAAAGCAATGTTTTGTACTGTTTGCTGGTCATGTGACAAAACATCACGTTGAAATACCTTTTGTGATAAAGGCTGTTGTTCTTTAAGGAAATGTATGGTTGAAGCTCATTAGAAAACACCAGCACATCTTAAAGCAATGGAAGCAAGAACTGCACTTACCATAGCAAAGGATTTTCAGACCCCTATGCAGAGATTCATATTGAGGTTAGAAGAAAAGGAAATAAAGCAGTTACACACACTCTTTAAGATTGCTTTTCACATAGCCAAACAAAATATGCCATTTACAGCATTTAGAAATGAAATTAAATCATTAAGATGTGTTGGATGTGAAGTAACTAAAACCTATAACAATGATAAGCAAGCCAAAACATTTATTTCCTACATCAGTAAGAATATGAAATCAAATTTAGTTGCATGTTTGAAAGAAAGCATTTTTTTTTTTTTTTTTTTTTTTTCAATTTTGGCTGATGGCAGCACAAATAGCACTGAATGCAATGAAGAAATAATTTATATTAGATTTCTTGAAAAGGGAAAAGCTGTCACCAAATTTGTAACTATAGAGCAAGTGCAACATGGTGATGCAAAAAGCATCAAAAATTCATTGGAAAATGCTATGACAGATTATATGAACTTAAATTTAGAAGAGACTAAAACAAGACTAATTGCTTGTACATTAGATGGTGCGTAAGTAATTTCAGAGCCAAAGGTTGGTGTCTACAAGCTACTTTGCGATAGTTGCAGTCGTCTGCTTGGCATACGTTGTTGTGCACATCGACTGGAACTAACAGTGAAAGATGTAATGTGAAGTTCAAAATATTTAACACAAATGGAGTCTAATTTGAATGGATTATTTGTGATGTATAAGTATTCTTCTAAGAACTGGTCAGAGTTACAAACAATTGGTGAGTCATTAGAAACAAAAATTTTAAAACCTGCTCAAGCAGGAGGTGTTCGTTGGTTACCTCACCATGATCGTGCCATTGATGTCTTGCTGAAGTGCTATGAGCCATTTATTATCCATTTGGAATCTCTTGCATCAGCAGGCTCAGCAAAACACAAAGAACGTGCTGCAAGCATTTTGAAAAAAATGAAATCCATGCAGTTTGTACTATTCTTGAACTTTTTTCAAAATTAGTGAAATTACTTTCTAGTTTTAGCAAAGTACTTCAAGCAAATGATACTTGTCTAGAATATGCTTGCACAAAAAGTGAAGCTATTCTTGACAGTTTTAATGATTTAACAGATATTAATAATAATCTTGCAAAATTTTCAGATTGGGATACAGAGAATGATGTTCATATAGTATCAGAGAAGATTATGTTTCTGAAGGTAAATCTGTCAGAAAGTGCAAGTCAGTACTTATGAACAGCTCGTTCTGCTTTATCAAAAATTTTACAAGAAAAAGTGTGTATCATCTGTAGCTGAAGAATTAGACTTTGCAAAGGAGCAAATCTTGAAAGAAGCACAACATATAATCAAACTGTGCAGTTCTCAGATTGAAGATAGATTTAAATCTTTTGTTAAAGATCTACTTTTGTGTGCATTTGTAGTCTTCGAGTTATGTTATTTGCCAAGCAGTGAGCAAATTGAAATCTATGGGAACAACGAAATTGAGAATTTATGGTCGCATTTTCAAATTCCAGTGGGAAAAAAAATAATAACTTTAATAAAGTTGAAGTGATAATCCAGTGGAAAATGTTAAGAAACGTGTGAAAGGACCTGTGGGAAAACCAAAAAATGTCCATAGAAACCAAATTCCAGAACTGTGGCAGAAAGTTATATCAGATGATGATGGGAAATATAAAGATATTCTGAGTCTGATACAAATTGGACTTGTGATTCCCATCAATACAGCTGAGTGTGCGTGGGGGTTCTCTTTAATGGGATGTGTGAAAATTGACTGGAGATGCTCCGTTCATCCAAACACACTGAGTGATTTAATGCGTATTAATCTAAGTGAAGAGACCAGAAAATACTGTGCTGCAATGGTGAAAAAAATGCAAAAAGAAGAGTGGACACTTAACCTTATGGGGAAAGAACTGAAAAGGCTATAGCTGATGATTCTGATTACCATCCAATGTCTGACGATGAATAAAAAATTCTTCATGTAAGTATAATTTCTCCAAATGAAAAATTAATGTTAAATATGTATTTCTATTAATTACAAACATATCCGATAAATTTAGTTTTCATTAGTCAATTAATATAAAAAATTTAAGTGTGCACTTGAAAAAAAATGTGTGCACCCAAATTTATGTATTCCATTCACTGAAACACATTTCAGTGAATGGAATACAGGATTACACCATACATTACAAATTTTGAAGATGACAATCCATTTTTTGGTGTAAATATGACAATGATGGTAAGTTAGATAATATCCAAAAACTTGAAAATTTTGTCGTCCTGGAGCGGGAATCGAACCTGCGTCTTCCAAATACCGCCCGGATATGCTACTGATGGTTATATTCAAATTAATCGGAAGTGTGAGATTTGGTCATTTTGGGTGGTGTAGTGGTTTAGCATGCCCAGGCGCTATCTGGGATATGCAGGTTCGATTCCCGCTCCGTGCGACGAAATTTTCAAGTTTTCATATATTATCTGACTCACCATCCTTGTCATATTTACAACAAAAAATTAAAGATCCAGACTCACGGTCACCACTGGCGATAAACTGCATTGTCGTGGTGACTAAAAATGTTTGATTAAATCGCCAATTCTGGCGACCTGTACGAGAAAAACAATTATTTTATTTAACATGTACTGTACAGGAAATTTTTTTTTTAACTTGTACGGAACTCGCACGTTTCTGAAAAATTTTACTCCAAATGTATGAAAAACTCACGAAATGGTACAAAATTTGAGTTGTACAGAAGTCGGCCATCACCTTTTTCATTCTGCTATTCTGCTTGAACAGCAGGGAAAAAAAAAAAAAAGTTTATAAAAAGGTCGAGGGTGTCGGTTTTTGACCACAAAGAACGAGCCAAGGCTGATGGGTGGGTCATCATTGGGGAACGAACGAGGTTCGCAAGGTTGCGGTGATTTGAAAGCTTCTTGCCAGTGGTGGACATCTCAACTGGGAGAAATTTTTATGAAAAAATGTATCCAATTTTTTAAATAACCGATTGCAAATTTTACAGTACCCAAGACACGTCAAAATAAACTTCCCTAAGTGAAATTTCGTCAAAATCCGATGAAAACTTTAGAAGTTAGGCATTTTATTATTTTTATTTTTAATGAATGTTCGCTGAAAGCCTGCCATAGGAAAATTCTGAAATCCGGAATCGGCAAAGTCCGGATTTTCGAGGTTGTACTGTAATAGTATTTCCATACCTGCGAATTGCTATGAAATGTTACTACGGATTTAGTTGGCTAACTACGGAACTCGCTGTCAAAACTACAGATTCTACAAAAAAAAAAAAATTATTATTTTTATTGTTTTATGGTATACATGAGATTCTTAAGCGGATTCGCAGAATTCTGCGTTTTTTTGTTGTCATTTAGATCGTTCTCAGGATCAATGTAAAACTGAAGACAATTTGCGGGGGGGGGGTTCCATCTGGAGACGGTATTCGAAAACAGTAGTTGAACGGAGTGAAAAAGTTACCGTATTCGTAATTTTTCTCTCCCGGTGTTGCCTTTGTGTCCAGTTTTATTGTTAAATATGATTTTATTGCATAAAAGTATTTCAGCTTGAAACTGTAGCAAACAATTTGCGAAAACGAAGTTTAGTCGCTGCAAAAATTTTCTCGTAATCTTCAGGCATCATATTCTTCCATGAAATCGAGGAAATCCACCTTTTTCGTTATTATTTTGGTCATTCGCAATCGTAATTCCTTTTTTCTCACGATGTTGCCTCTGCCCAGTATTACTGTTATAATATTTAACTGCATAAATATTTGTATTTCAGCTTGAAAATAGCGAGAAAATTTCCAAAACCGGAAGTCGGACGGTGCAAAGATTTCTCCACCGTAATCGCACTCCTCTCCCCGCATCGCGATGTTCCCGCTCTCCTGCATTGTTTTATTACTTCAGGTTCAACTTTTAAGCATACTATAACTGAAATATGTAAAATAAAACTTACTGATATTATACTAAGAAATTTTATAACAAAAATATAGTATGAAATATACAATTTGATTTTTTTTTTTTTTTTTTTTTTCAAAGTTTGGCCAATGATTTTTTTTTTTTTTTTTTTTTTTTATGGCCACTAACAACTTTGGTCTTGGTGGCAAATCTCTACTAGCAAAATTTGTAAGTCTGGATCTTTACAAAAAATGGATTGCCATCTTCGAAATTTGTCACATTTCAGTGCTTTATGAAAATTTGAGGGTGGTTTACTTATAAGAATTACTTGTATTTAAAATATGCTTACTGCAGTCTCTTCTGTAAAATCTGTTGATGCAGTTTCTGGAAAATTCTTTGATATTTTGAAAATTGAAGACTAAATAAAAGCAGCTTATTAAAAATGTAATCTTCTATTAAAAGTTTTCTCGATATCTTTGGAAAATTTTCAGAAGTTATTTAGGTTTTGATAAATCTTTGTGCAAAGTTGCACTAGAAAGTGATTTTCCCATGGATGCACATAACCTCATGATGATTTTCAGACATTCACATCTCTGTTTGATATTTCCAAAAATCATGTCCATCCTCACATGAAAGCTTTGCCGTAGGCTTACATGTCACCCTCTAATTCTTCATGCACTGAGTCCTTTTTTTAGGACCTGTTGATGAAGAATTTACAAACATGGAGTTATCTGAAATGCATTTGTTTCCGTTTGTAGCTAATTTATGGTTATAGTAAAGAAATGCCGTTCTCCTTGATTTAGGGAGAAAACTGCTTGATAGAAATGAAAATTCCCAGTTATGGATATAATAAAAGTGTTGAAAATCATTTATTCTTTCTACGTGAACTATGTACATATACATGTACTGTTAATATGTACACTACATACTATTTAGTACTATTGCATTTAATCAATAGTTTCTTTTTATAACAAAATTTGCATTAGTTCCCTTGGACTTTTTTATAAACAGGTGTGTCTGTATATCAATAAGAGTTTCAAAATAACTATCAAGGTTCAGAAGCTCATACGTAATGAATTATTCATACTGAATATCTGGAATTATGTGGAATCACAGAGTAATGTTTAAAGAAAAACTTAATATGCTTTGCATGAGACTCACATGTAGCATTCTTTGTTTTATGTAAAATTGCTCAAGTTGAGTAATTTGAATAAAAATTTATAATTGTCAATAAAAATACTAAATAAAATTATATCAAATTTCAAATTATTTTTGAATATTTTATGGATCTTTCAAGGGAAAATTTTTATCTAATCCATTCACAATTAGTCACTGATAAGTGTGCACCTAACTTGCTCTCCATGAAGACATAAACCTATGGATAACACTGGATCATACTTTTTCTCTCTCTGCAGAATGAGAAATCTGTAAGTACAAAAAGATAAGCTGTCCATACTAAACCTTTCACATATTGTTTTTCTTTTGCAGAAAATCAATTATGGGCAACACATCATCTGCTGTGAATGCCAGTGCTGCAAAGCCATCAAACAATGTTGTTGATGCTAATTTTTCTAAAGGAAAAGAGAGTGAAATTCCTTCATCATGTCCAGTTCACAACAGCAATGGTGAAGTGAAAGTAAGCTCATGTCCATATAGTGAAAGTAATCAAGAAAACAAAGCTAAATCTGAAAGCACGTCAGAATGCCCTGTAACAGGAGCTGTCATTATAGATGGAATTAATCCTTATAACATGGTTAGTAAGCACATTTTTTTTTTTAGTATTCATTGTAATTAATAAATCAATGTATAAAATATTTTAATTCTAATAAAAATATTTGAATTAGTTAATATTGATTACCTTTTGAGTTCCAGAGATTTGTTATGCTATCTGTGATATTGATAATTGCCTCACCCAAAAGAAGTAAATGGAATCTACCAAAAATTTTCATGTTTGAAGGTGATCTAAGGAGTATGTGTTGAGATGCCAGTTTACCTGCCTTCGTCTCATAAATGGCTCACTCCAACACATAAAGCAACATGTGAGCACAGTATGCAGTGTAAAAGAGGCAGACCAACTCATCATGCATCAGTTACTGTTCAATTTATGGCCAGAATAGGCGAAATGAATTATCCGAAGGACTCTGAATGTCACGTGATAGTTGACGCTTGCCTTACTGCTTCTAGTGTCTCCTAAGTGGCTGTCCTCCCTAGGCTTTTCATGTACAGCCATAGCAAACCTACTGTGGATGTTGCAGACCTGCCACGTTTTACGATTTGCCTGTAAAATTTACAAAAATGTGACTTATTTTACAATTTTACTGGCAAGATGTTAATTTTACGGATTTAGCGTTTCACCCAGACTTTTTTTCTCTTGATGATTTTGCACCCCCACCATTAAAACTTTTTTGGATTTAACTTAATCCATTTAAAATAAAGCACTGATGTTTAGTTAGGAATAAACTTCTTTTCAGCTACATGTGCTTATGTGGAAAAACTTCATCTGTAGTCCTCCCACATGTTTTAAGTTATTGTCTTGCGTCATTACGAACACTAAAGCTTGCGCCGTGCGTAAACTTTCACTGTCCCAGCTTTGGGCTTGTCTATCTCTTGCTATGTTTTCCCTTTCACCCTTTTCTGATAATGCATTGTTCGTCCTCCAATTAGCAACTTCTCAGTAGGCCGGCGTGGTGGGTCCGACATTGGAGCACCGGTCTTTATTACTCCCAGTTCGAAATAAATCTGCTGAAAAGTTCAGCAGATTTAAAACGGATTTTAAATCTGCTAAATTTTTCAGCACAAATTGATACCCTAACATGATGAAATTTTGGTATGCTGTTGAGGACGGGTAGTGGACCATTCCTATTGAAAATGGTTATCATCACTCATGGGGACATTGTGCCGCACATGCGCGAGATTTGTTCATCAGAATTTTCACACAATAACTTCTGTGAAAATTGACCCATTTGGGTAGAATTCTTAATTATAAAACGGCACATGTGTGATATCTTTTTATTTTACAAATTAACGCACAAAAATAATAATGTTCTGTAGTAAAGCAATGATTAAAAGTTTACTTGATTTGTGTAACATATTGACTTTTAAAAAATCATTGTGTTCGCTACATTTAATCAATATGGTAGGTAAGATCATGTGTAGAGGATTTTAAGAAGGGGTGTCTGTCCCCAGGTCTTAAACAACCCTTAGAAATAGAAAGCTAGGAGATTTGGGCTAGAGTGCCCGATAGGAAAATGACACAGAAGCGAGGTATATGGTAGATAAGTAATGCAATCGAAGATATTGATTAAATTTTTCATCGAATACATCGATAAATTAAATTTTTTTTTACGGATTTTGGTTTCTGAAAGGTGGCAGATATGATGTTGCAAAATGAAAAAAACTTCTAGCAGTTGATGATCCTGTGGACGAAAACAGCTGGTGGATCAGAGGGTGAAAGAAGACTGGCAGCATGGACATTGGCTGTTGTACCCCATTCTTTTTAACATCATTGTTGAATTCTGCAGTGATTTGCTGGGTTGTAGCTCTTCTGTTTGCTTGTATGATTCGCACAAGTCTCGTTTGACCCCTCTGATATGCCAGCTGTTTTTATCCACAGGAACGCCAATTGCTAAGTTTGTGCATGTCACATCTTTCAGGATAAACTCATACAACATTTGTACATAAAAAGTCCAGGAGGACAGCTATTTGGTAGATGATCACTCATTTTGCCTATTCTGACCCCCATTCTAATGCTAATTGATGCTCAACGAGCTAGTCTGCTTGGTTTATACCACGCATCCTGCTCATGTACCATCTTACGTGTTGGAGCGATCCATCTATATGATTAGAGCAGGTGTTCCTAATAAACTGGCATTTCAATGTGTGTGTATTTTTGATATCCAGTGTCATTATTACTATTGGTACACGTGCATAAATAAATAAATGCTCTTGTGAATGAACTAGTTTTCATTTTCATACATATGATTTTTTTGGATAGTTCTGCCATAAAAATGTTTCATTTCTTTTCAAATGTATTGTCATGAAACTTAATGTATCAGTGTATCTCCTGATTTTAAATTGTATAAAATATTTAAACTGTATGCCTATAGTTTGATTTGGGGTGCTTCCATGATGGCCAAAATAAGGAAGAACACTGGAGGGCAAAAATTCTTGGGGGAGTTTAATAGTTATCAAAGACTCCAATTACTACGGATTATCTATAGTCACTACGGAAATTGTTGGTCTGCTACGGATTACGGGAAATATCGGATATACTAAGAATATTGAAAAATCTCTTTGAAATAATCTTTTTAATGATGTGCATAAATTTTATTTTAGTGTTTTCAAGATTTTGACATTCATTAAACATCTTGGATGCTTTCAGTATCATCGCATTTCTTCCATGATCTTTTAATATGTTTTGGATGTCTAAGCATCTCTGATCACGTGCACAGTTATCCATTGCCCATGGAATCATCAAAACGTCCTGAAATTTTAGTTCCCTTTCCAGATCTTGGAAAGTCCTTAATTTTTCATATTCTTGTATAATGTCCTGGAGTTGTACTAGAATTTATTTCTGCCGTGAACAAAATTGTTCTGTTCATTGCATGAAAAAAAAAGAAAACCTTTTTTTTTTTTTCATTCTTTGGGTTTGGCAACTTCCAGTCTATGTCGGCAACTATGTTTACTGTAAGCTTCCCATTGGAACGTACACTATCTTTGAGGTAAACTAGAAAAACGAATAAAAAAAATATATTTGTGTGACCCATTTAGTGTTTCCCACAAAATGTCTTCAATTTATGGACAATTTTTTAAGGAAAAATGTGCCTTTTTATGAATTTAGTTAATAAATAAACAAAGACATCGCTCTTTCCACATTTTAAACACGCTAAAACGTGGAAAGAGCTATGTCTTTTTCCACGCTAAAACGTGGAAAGAGCGATTTCTTTGTTTATTTACTGACGCCACATATTTGGAGGATTTTTCACTATGAATGTAGTTATTTTGTTGCTCTGGCAATATATCTTTTACAGTGTGTGTAATACCATTTTATTCATTACTGCCGAAAACTACGGATTTTTGTCGTTTTCACTACTGAAAAAAGCTAAAAACTCCAGGTTTTTTGCAGTGTTTACTACTAAAAATTTCCAATCAGGGTTGGAGTCTTTGGGTTATGAAGGTTGTCTTGTTATTTTTCAAGAAGTAGAGAAACATGCATTTACTTGGAAACTTGAGGGAGGCAATGCCCCCAACATTTTTCTTGGCACATTCTTCTGTTCCAGTGCTCCTGGAAACAGCCACTGTTACATTTCAATTAGGCCTCTGAATAAGTGCCAAGAAGGAGAAAGGTTTATGTTCTTTCAATCAGATATACAGCTTTGAATCTTTCTGCTCTGATAATTCTGGACTCATATTCAGATCTCGGGGTCCCCTTCCCCCAATGTTAATATTGTGTTCAGATGCTGCTGCTACGTTAGCTCACATTTATGCACATATCACTAAGCTGTTCTTTAAGTTTCAGTGGTTAGATCCTCAAAACAAGATCTTCTGTCAAATCAAACTGATTGATGGTGTTATATTTTACTTACTGTTAGTGTGTTCAAATTTCTCCATTTACAGCAATCTTGGCAATACTTTGAGTCTTCAAAATCGTATTAGGTTTGTAAAGACCCTCACTACCTCTACATCTTTTTATGAACATATTTGATCCAGCGAGAGTCATCACATTTTATTTATTTCTAGTTCAATTAACCTCAGACAAGATGCTATCAGTTCTTTATTCTGTTAATGCTTCTGAGGAAACTGACCTGGTTAGATACACAGAATCACACATGTGGAAATATTCCAGACCTTCCTTTGAAGCCGTAACAAATAAAAATATTTAATTCAATTTACTCTGTGGCTTGGGAATTTACCCTATTGGTGAATAATGGTAGAATATGCTGATACACGTCCCCGTTTGCTTTAATGACTCTGGACGCTTTCTAAATTGTCACACGTTGTGTACCTAGAGAAGACCGTGAAAAATTTAGAAGTAAATTGTATAGAATAGTTTTGAAAGAATTTAATAAAAAAAGTAATAAAAAATATCATTTAGATAAAATTCAGTATGAGAAAGAACAAATGATAAAACTAAGAGATGACCCAACAATTAAATTCTGTGAAGCTGATAAAACAGGACAAATAGGGATTCTAAACATAGCTGAATATAATCAAAAAATGAATAGAGCAATAGAAGATTTGAATTGCAGCATTCTGACAAGAGACCCAACTGAATCTCAAGTGAGATACTCGGCTAGAATAAGAAATCACAGCACTTTGCCTTAAGAAATGAAGAAAGCGTACCCACCTATGGGTACAGGGATACCAAAAATGTTTGCAAAAATAAAAACTCATAAGCCTGATACACCTATGAGAGTGATAGTATCAAAAAGGAATTCCCCATTAATAAAGTTGGAAAAAAAATCTACAAGTATTTGGCACCAATGTTCATGAAGGCAAGGTTCACTGTGAAGAATACTTACAAATTCATTGAAAAAATTAAAGTAATTAAACAAGATTTAAGTGAATATCATATGGCTAGTATGGATGTTAATGCTCTGTTTCCTAGTACACCAGTACCTCAGGCAATTGACATAATTGTTGAAAAATTATATAAGTTACATGCAATAAATGAAGTACAAACTGAAGAAATAAAATAAATTTTATTTTACATATATGAAAATAACATTTTTATGTTCAACAACAAGATTTACAAACATAATTATGGTGGACCTATGGGGTCACCATTGTCAACCTTATTTGCTGAAATAATAATGAGTGACATAGAAACAAAAATAATTAGTAAACTAGAAAATCCACCACTAATATACTGCAGGTATGTTAATGACATTTTTCTGTTGTCGAGGCTAAAAAATGAAGAACTTGAAGACTTGACAAAAAAGTATAATGATATCTATCCATCTATTGAATTGACCGTGGAACAGGAACAAAATAACACATTGGCATTTTTGGATATTATGGTAATCAAAACAAATGACAATATACAATACAGAGTGCATAGAAAATCATCATATATTCCTGTGTTTATACCTTTTCAGTCATCGCACCCATTAACACATAAAAAAATAGTGTTAAAACTCTAATTAAAACAAGTTTAACACACTTGTCAAAAGAACAATATAAAAAAGAAGAAATTGAATATATTGAAAAAATTGCACATGATTTTGGTTACCCTAAACAGGTATTAAAGAAATGGATTTATGAAGTAACTCAAGCAAATAATAAAGACACTAATGGTAAAAAAACTATTAAAATATGTAGGAGCGATTCCATATGTTGAAGGTATTTCTGTTGAAATTAATAAGGATTGTGGCAAATATGACATACAAGTAGGAAATCAAGTGCATAATATAAAAAATATAGTAATAAAAAATGAAAAAATCAGCCAACTAGATAGAGCAGGTGTATATGAGATTCCTATTAATCAGAAACCACCTTTGTCATATATAGGCAGCACTAAGAACAAGTTAAAGTATAGATTACACCAACATATGAGTAATTGGAATAAAAAATAAGCTAAGACAGCCTTAACCCAGTATTGTCTAGAAAATCACCAATGTCCGAAGTTCGAAGATATTAAAATTATTAAGAGTTGTAAAAACGAAAGGCAGTTGAAAATTGCGGAATCAGTATTAATCGAAAAAGCAGATCAAGAGTGTGTAACATTAATGAACCAAACAACTTGAACGAACAGTGGAAAGCCTTAATAAAAGTTGAACAACAATTAAGAGAAAAAAAAAAGAGAGAGAACAGCACTGACAGTAGATGGCACCAGAGCTCAATGACTTTGCTCACTTGGGCTGTGGTTGGCGTTGGCAGAGAGACACAATCAACCTCCTGAGGACGACAATGATGCTGTTGAAAGAGCTTGGGGATTGTGTGTGGCAGGCTGAATGAGGTTGGCATTTACTGTAGGGTTTTTGTGGTGTGTGAGGCAGATGGAGCGCTGCATTGGTCACAGTTGACAACAGTTTGACTGCCGTGGAGTGTAAATAGTGTAATTAAGTACATAGTGGTTTTAATTGAGTGTATGAATGTGTTGTATATAGTGTACCTTAGAGTGGTTTTACGGGGAGCGTAAATTGATGAGAGTACTTATATATGAGTATTTATTGGGTGGGTGAATATGTGTTTTCGAAGTGAATACCAATTTTTTGAATTGTGAATTTTAAGGCCATGTTGCATATGGGGAGTGAAAGAGGAATAAGATAAAAAATAGGCATAATGAAAGTTGACAACACTCACAACGTTGTAGTGAGTATACACCTAGTGATGACAAGCTATGTTACATGTCAGACGGCAGACATAAGTCGGTGTTTTTTGTCCTGTGAAAAAAAATGAAAAAAATATGATGTTTCATGACCGGAAGAACGAATATAAAACAGCGCCCTATGAGCTGAAAGTTTCAACCTTTGAAAACCAGCTACATAACAAGATGTTCTAATTGACGTGCATGAAGTGTATAGCAAGAATGTTGCCAAGAGCTTTTAGGTAAGTGAAAAAACCATGAGGAACAACCACTCACCATAAAGATCATGGTAACCTCCAATGGACCAAACACTTCCAACACGTCATTCATCTTGATGTAACTGGGCTTCCACAGGTTTACAGACCTCTTGCTTACGTTTCTTATTTTCGGGTGTGAAACATCGTTTTTTTCTCCTTTGCCTTATAGTATGTTACTATAATGCTTGTCAATTCGATAAAAATCATACATACAACTCATTCATACAATTCAAGTAAAAACTATGTACATAAACCTTACATTCACAGGTGATTAAACCTTAGTCAACTCTAATTATGGAACTCCTCCTTCTGTTTCACAACATCTGCTACTCCCACTGCAATTGTCACACCCATTCAGCCCCGCACATCCAATCCTCTAGTACTTTCGACAGATCGCTGTCATCTTCAGGAGGCAGGTGTGTCTCATCCGCCCACCGCAGCTCAAGTGAGCAGAGCCATCGAGGCCTGGGCTCCAGTCGCTATCTCTGAATCGTTGTGTCTCTGGCGCCATCTATTGTCCCTGCTGCTCTTTTTCTCTCTTTCTTTTTACGCTGCTGTTCAATTTTTATTAGGGCTTTCCATTGTTTGTTTAAGTTATTTGGCTCATTAATGTTGCATAATCTTGATCTGTTTTTTTCAATTAACACTGATTCTGCAATTCTTAACTGCTTTTCGTTTTTACAGCTCTTAATAATTTTAATATCTTCAAACCTTGGACATTTTTGAAGATATTAAAATTATTAAGAGCTGTAAAAACGAAAAGCAGTTAAGAATTGCAGAATCAGTGTTAATTGAAAAAAACAGATCAAGATTATGCAACATTAATGAGCCAAATAACTTAAACAAACAATGGAAAGCCCTAATAAAAATTGAACAGCAGCGTAAAAAGAAAGAGAGAAAAAAGAGCAGCAGGGACAATAGATGGCGCCAGAGACACAACGATTCAGAGATAGCGACTGGAGCCCAGGCCTCGATGGCTCTGCTCACTTGAGCTGCGGTGGGCGGATGAGACACACCTGCCTCCTGAAGATGACAGCGATCTGTCGAAAGTACTAGAGGATTGGATGTGCGGGGCTGAATGGGTGTGACAATTGCAATGGGAGTAGCAGAGGTTGTGAAACAGAAGGAGGAGTTCCATAATTAGAGTTGACTAAGGTTTAATCACCTGTGAATGTAAGGTTTATGTACATAGTTTTTACTTGAATTGTATGAATGAGTTGTATGTATGATTTTTATCAAATTGACAAGCATTATAGTAACATACTATAAGGCAAAGGAGAAAAAAAAACGATGTTTCACACCCGAAAATAAGAAACGTAAGCAAGAGGTCTGTAAACCTGTGGAAGCCCAGTTACATCAAGATGAATGACGTGTTGGAAGTGTTTGGTCCATTGGAGGTTACCATGATCTTTATGGTGAGTGGTTGTTCCTCATGGTTTTTTCATTTATGAATTGCACGTAAACTATGCGCACTTTGCAAGAAGTTAATACCTTAAAAGTGCAAATATAATAATTTTAGGTAAGTGTTTGGCTTTTCTGATTGATAAGTCATTAATGACTTGCACATAAATATGTGCACTTTGTTGGTATTTAATGCCGTTAAAGATGCAAATAATATGATAATAAATCCATATTTACAATGATCATTTCTGAACTGGGGTTAGAGAATAGTAGGGTGTCCAAAAAAAAAATTGCATTTCTCGTATAAAATTTTTCTTACTTAGAGCCTTATAACAATCAGTGCTTATATTTCAAAGTATGCACCACTATGTTCAAGAGCTTGTACTCATCTTTCTGCAAGGTATTCAAATGTTGCCATAGCTTCTGTTAAGAGGCGAATAACTATTTGCACCTATGTTTGACATTCTCCAAATCAGTGGAGTGCCTGCCATGGAGAAAATGTGCCATCGCCAGAAACAGGTAATAATCAGGAGTGTCAAGGTTGGAGCTGTAAGCTGGATGTGGCAGTAGCTCAATTCCACCGACTTTGTGAAGCTTTACCTAGGTCCTAATGGCAGTGTGAGGCTTGGCGTTGGCCTGTTGAAAGAGTTCCCACTTTTGTTTTGCTATAGCAGGGTATCGGTGTTTCACTTTGTCATATATCTGATCCAGCTGTTTGGAATGCAGTTCAGCACTGATAGAGAAACCACTGCGAATAAGCCCACCAAAGGGGATCACATCCTTGAAATTCCACCAGACACACAGTATGACCTTTTTCTTGAAGCATACGCATTTGGGAACACGTAAAGCTAGTTTGCCACTGGTTGTAGATGTCTGGATTTTATGCAAGTAGATTCAATTCGCATCCCCAGTAATTATCCACTTGATGAACCAAGTGTCATTCAGATTTTTGAGCAATTCATTGCTGACCTTGCCATTCCTTGATCCTGAGCTTGGTTAATTTAGGCTACACTTCACATCATTATCCATAGACCTTTGAGTGTGTGAAGGTGGTCTGCAATGATGAATTTGTAAACTGCCGGTTCGGCCAACAATTTGTGGATTGGTGACTTAATCCATGCTTGAACCAGATTTGCAATGTTCAAATAGCCACACCTTCCCTATGACTTAATTTATTTTTCGGACTGCTTCAACCACCTTTAAACCTTCACTTCCAGTAATGGGTAACAGAGCCAAGATTTCAAACTTCATGGCCAATTTGTACAACGCAATAAATGTTCAATGCATATCTTGAAACACACCTACCATACGTGAACTGATTCTCCACACAAGCTTTTATGGCATATGCATCATTGGTGACTCATCCTGCTGAAATTATGGAAATTAGCCGTACAAAAGAACACAGTGAAAAAAATACAATTTTTTCCTCCCATAAACTCCAACGAAAATACTTCAGTCTGGGTTATCAGCTCATGGTTCAAGTTGGTCATTCCTCTTAAAAGTTCTGGAATAAAACCCATTATGTTTTAAGTCTTTTTGGCCAATGCCACACAGAACTAGCTGGTATCTCAAAATTATTTATCTGTGTTAACTCAATTTTAAGAAATACACAGCTACACTCACTTCCAAAAGTTAAGCACGGAGCAGTAAGATGTGAAAAAATGGAGAAGTACTGCTTGGATTGACACAAAATTCGGTAGGAACGTAGGAGATATGTTTATTAATGAATCAAAACAAAGAAATACAGACAGAGATGAAAATAATATTGAATTTTCAGAAATTATAAGATGACGTCAAATTGGAATCATTTACAAAGTGAGTAATAAAGTCATAACAAACAACAAAACCCAACATTAATAGGGTATGTGAGCACCCCTCATCTGCATACAAAGTTTACAACATCTGACCATGCTTTTTATGAGGTGATCAACCACCGCAGAGTCCAGTAATCGCCATTCCTCCAGTAGAGCAGTTTCCAAAGCTGTGAGAGTGGTTGGGGGCGGAAGACGTGAACACACAGCACGACCGAGGGCATCCCAAAGATTTTCAATGGGATTAAGGTCGGGCTAGTACGCCGGCCACTCCATACGTGCAATCCCCTCACTATCCAGGTAGTCGTCGACGATGGCAGCTCAATGGGGACGCGCATTATCGTCCATTAAAACGAAGGCAGGACCAACTGCTGCAGCGTACAATCATACAGTGGGGCTAGGACTTCATCCCGATACCGTACAGCCGTCACAGAACCCCATCTGTGGATGTGGAGGTCGGTGCGATATCCCAACGAAATTCCCGCTCAGATCATGATGCTTCCACCTCGGAATGCATGATGTTCGGTGATGTTCTGGGGTCTATTGCGTGTGCCTTCTTCCCTCCACACCCGTACACGCTTGTCATCGGGTTGCAGGGCTAATCTGGACTCATCCGTGAGCATAACGTTGCCCCAATCAGACACAGTCCAATTGACATGTTGGCGACACCACTTTAATCATGCCCCTCTGGATTGGACGGATAGAGGAACACAAACCCGTGGTACCCAGGCGTGTACAGTCTCTTCATGTGTAGCCTTCGACGCACAGTAGTGGCAGATTTCGTCTTACCAATGGCCGCCATAACCATAGATGTCACACGTGTGAACGTCGCTCTTAGATTCCGCTTGGCTACAACAGCAATATATCGGTCTTCCGCGGGTGTCGTAACCCTTGGGCGACCGGCCAAAGGTCTGCGGACAACTGTTTGGCTGGTTAGAAATTGTTTCCATAAATGTGAAATGACGGAATGATTCACGCCGAAGAAACCAGCAACATCTGTGATTGACTGTCCTGCTTCAACGCGTCCGACGGCACGCCAGCGCTCAGAATCTTCCAATCGTCTTCTGGAAGCCATAAAATCAAGTCTGTCTTCAAAACAAATCCTCCGACAGTTCTCAACACCTTGTAGCAGCACTTGCATGCAACTCCTGTACCCCTTCAGAGTGCTGGCTTCTTATACGACTGCCTGTTTTGCATATTTCTCGGCAAGACACCGTGATTCGCTGTTACCTACCACATTTGCATACTTCCATCTACCACTGCGGCGAATTGCATCCTCTCCAATTCCGATTGGCTTCCGGAAATTAACTTCTCCCTCTGCGTGCTTAACTTTTGGAAGTGAGTGTACAATTGTTTCTTGTGTTTTTGAGTCACTACCCCTATGCACAATTACTGTTCTCTGAACTCATATAGATCATCCTATTTACAACCAAAGTTTTGCATTTTGATTTAATATCCAGTGGCTTACTTATATGTTTATTAGTACAGCGTGTTGATATGTGGGACAAAAAAATTGCTTATCATCACACAGTTGTTAATGAGGCTTTTGCAGCATAAGTTGAAAAAAATAGTAGATGGGAAAGAACTACAATATTAGGAATAATTAAAAGAAAAGAAAGAAGAAATAGTTTGTGGTTTGCTCAGTTTGGAAGATGCCGATTTTTGAAGTCCTGTTATCACTGTTATTATACACAATTTCAATAACTAATGCTAACAGTAGACCCACAGTTATCCAGAGTAGCATAGGAAGGAATGTGCCCTGATAAACAGAAACCCAATGAATCCACAAATATGGAAAATGCCATAAATATATAAAAATAGTGTTTATCGTTAGATGCATTCACAAGAAAGTACACAGGTGTAACTACTTATACATGTTATTTTAACAATAATATTGATACACATATTAGTCCTGGATTTTGTCTCTTCATTATCAGTGAATGGCTTCAGTCAGGACAGGATGTCATCATATTTATGGACATAGTACTGCAAAGCATCAGGGGAAATAATTGTGACTTAAAGCAAACTTTGATGTAAGTAATGCATATTTTCCCTGTTAATAAAATTAATTATATTATGTGTACATGTAGATGAGTTATGAGCTGTATTTTCAAGAGCACTGGTAAAATATTTATTCTGTTTAAACCCTGGTAAATACCAGGATTCAAAAAAACTTTTAGTCCTGTGCCCAGACTATTGGTTTTTATGTTTGGACTGGAGCAAAATATTTTTGATTAGTCTGGGACTACCATTTAAAAGCTTGTTTTTCCAAAGCTGTTGGCACTTAAGCTGGTGTATTTTCTAAAATATTTTACATGGGTTTTTTTTTCTAAATTCCCATGCAACATGTTAGTACACGTAGTCATATTTCATTGCTCAATGCTGGCATGTGTTCTGACTTGGCGTTGTTCTGTGACTCCATATAGTGGCTATCACAGTAGACGTTAGTAATATTTTAGAACTGTTGTTTGTTTAGGCTGTTTTTAAATGGCTTGATGTTTACTCCGTCTTTATGTGAATTCATGTTCAAAATATTAGTCATTTTAATATGTCTTTCAAAGGTATCTGTGATAGGCCATAATTGCCTCCATTTTCAGTTATGTATTAAATTACAATATTTTGGTTAAAATTCAACTATAACCAAATAAATTTGGTTATAGTCGTATTATATTCATTCAGCAGTACAACCATCATCTAATTGTTGCAGATGTAAAAAATGGGTCTTTACTTTACCTTCAATAACAGCATGAATATATATCATCAAGTTTTGACTGCTTCTGACATCAGTAGATTCATCAATTTCCAAGCTATAAAACTTAGTCGATTTTGCTTACCTTTTTCAACACATCTTCTTCAATCACAGCTCTTATGGTGTCAATGAATTCATTCACATTTTCATAGTGGCTAGAGCGCATTTTATCCTCCTTATTTAACACTGATATTGACTGCAGGAACTAAGAAGAAATCGGAAGATAGCATCCTGCATTTAAAGCTAGGACATAAACAGATCAATGTTCTGTGTCTCCCTTTTGCAATGCAGGTGGCAGCAGTAGCGCCACCTGCATTGCTGTGCTTTTTGTTTTGCTTACGTAATATAAGGAAGCCCGAATAAAAAATTTCATGGCTAGTTTTTAACCAGTTCACCCAAAATTTAGGTGTCCCATTCCTATTAGCGATTTATGGTGTTGGCAAAAATTTCGCACGTTTTCACAGAAAACTTTCTGAGATACAATATTGTGTTTGAGATTCATTCCTGAAGATCATGCAACACCATTCTGTCGACCAGTACACTTCAGCTTGGCACCACCACTTCAGATGCTGGCAGTGATCGTCATTGGATGGGAGCAATCGACGCGATGGATACCGTGCACTAGGTGTATAATAGTCAGGTGATACAACTCCCCATAAAGTTAACAGTTAGAAAAATGGATTTTTAGTGCCATAGCTCGCCAAGGGGCATGCAGGAGTTGTGGGCCAATTGTTTACCCTAATCATCATAGAAATACATAGCGTTTATGATTTCATCGGTGCTAAATCTGTGTTTATCACAAGTATTTTTTATTAATTACATTGTGTAGTTGTGTGGTATTGAAATTCCAGAAACATTGAAGTTTCTCTACAGAAGTTAAAGCATATGAACTATTTTTAATTTAGAAGGAGACTAAGATTTATAGTGCATCTGTGTGTCGGACTAGGATCGGTTCAATTCTTACATTTTTGATATGGGGTGAAATCGTATTGTGTCGAACTATCGAACAAATTATTCGACATGTAAAGTATGTGCATCAACTTTTAAAGCCACAACAGATGAAAAACAGTCACAAATTTATTCCTTTGATATCAACAGAACTCTGGCAGTGTACATTGTTTACATTCTACATGTGCACCGCCATTTTTTAAATGTATAAATGGCGGCCCGCATGAAACCATAGCAATCGCGAATAAACATTTCGTGGGGGGTTTTTGTTGTTGTTTGTTGGTTGTTTTTTTTTTTTCTAATTATAAAAAAAAAACTATTGACCGCCGCTTAAGCTTACTGTTCTACATATGAAAAAGGAAATTATCTTTCATAAAGGTGGGTTTTTTTTTTTTTTTTTTATTGGAGGTTTAACAACCACCGTGAGCAATTCAATGGGCTATAAGCAGTCACGTGTCTCTGATTTAGGACCACTGGTTCCAGGGAAGGGAGAGAGCCAGCACTGTAAGACAAACACAATATCTATGCCTCTCTGGATTCGAACCCGGACCCATCTCGGACAAATGATCAGAAACCATTGCTTAGAACGCTTGCCACCGGGGCGGCCATAAAGGTGTGGAAACATGAAATGCAATACGTGCTTACTAATCAGTGTGATTATCAAACATAAAAACACATACGTAGTGCAATAGCTCCAAGACTAGGTACGTAGCACACCGACAGATGGCAGTACGCGAATGCGCAAGCAGCGGTCAAGGGCAGTGACCTTCATGAATCATTGTGCTGAGTGGTGTCATTCTGTGAACATTGAGAACTGTGCTACACAGTATTTGGTGTCCACATGCAGAACACAGCTGCGATTTCGGTATGGACTGCAAACTAGAGCAGCGAGCGAACATCAAATTCTGCGTCAAACTCAGCAAATCTGGAATGGAAACTCGTGAAATTTTGCAGCAGGCTTATGGCAATGAGTCGTGCAAGGTGTTTTGAGTGGCACTCGTGCTTCAAATGTGGCAGGACGGCACTGGGAGACGACGAGAGGTCAGGGAGACTGTCCACGAGGAAAACCCCCAAAAATGTGGACAACATTAGGGAACTGGTGCATGAGGATCGTTGGAGAACCATTCAAGACATTGCTATCATCGTCAATGTGTCATACGGAACAGTGCAAGAAATTCTGACGTCGGTTTTGAACATGCTCCGCATTGCTGCAAAGTTTGTGCCAAAGATTCTGAACCCCGAACAGAAGGCGCTCTGTGTAGAACTCTGTCAAGATCTTCGTCAGCAGGTGGTGAATGAACCAACGTTCCTCTCACGAGTCATCACTGGGGACGAGACTTGGGTCTACAGTTACGACGCGGAGACCAAACAACAGTCGTCGCAGTGGAAGAGCCTGGCATCTCCACGACCGAAGAAGGCCCAACAGTTCCAGAGTGCAACCAAAAGCATGCACATCGTGTTCTTCGACATTCTTAAGGTTGTGCAGCGGGAATTCGTCCCCCAGGGCCAGACCGTCACCGCCCCTTTTTACTTCAATGTTCTGCGACGTCTTAGGGAGGACATTCACCACAAACATCCTAAAATGTGGCGTAGGGGCGATTTCCTGCTCCATCGCAACAATGCATCAGCTCACAGAGCGTTAGTGAGATGTCAGTTTTGCAGCCGCAACAGCATGACTACCCTTCCTCATCCACCTTACTTGCCGGATTTTGCTCCCTGCCACTTCTTTCTGTTTTCGAAGCTGAAGCTCAAGGGTTGCCATTTTGAAACCATGGATGAGATCCAGCCCAAATCGCAGACAGTGCTTGACACGATTCACGAACAGGACTTCCAGGGAGCATTCTAACAGTGGCAAAAATGCTAGCAGCAGCGTGTCACTGCCCAAGGAGACTACTTTGAGGGAGATCATAGCCAGACTTAAGTAACGTGAGTACTTTGTTGTATATCGGCCTAGTCTCACAAATTTTTGATCAGACCTCGTAAATATTGCTATAATTGATGACATCCCACCTGGCAGGCCCAAAAGTGCATGTTTATAAAGCGTTTCAAGTTTTGTTTTTCAGTTCCAAACAAAACAGCATTCTTAAAACACGAATACTTCTGCCCCTACCTCCCATAAGAAAACATAGGTTGTATCCAGTCATTGGCCCACACGTTGGTCACGCCATCTGGTGACAATCAGATGGCGCGACCAAATGATGCGCCATCTGACATTTTTGTTTCCAGAGTCTTACCACCTGATTATCATACACTGTGATGCAGCGCATGAAGTCCTGCCTCCATTAGTCTTTGAGGTAGGTTCTCTTCTGGTGATAAAGTGAATGGCTATAGGGGCAGTGGAGGTTGGTTCAAGCAGTTTTCCTGTGGTGTGGCTGTCCTGGGTGTTCTACAGGTGGCATCCTGAAAGTAATGCCCCCTCCTTATAACTTTTGAAGTGATTTTAATGAAACTGCACTGGCATGTACTATGATATGTTACCAATGTGAGAACAACTTTTTTTCAGAAATAAAGATCATGAATGACAGAGAAAAGCAGCGAGCTGTAATTGAATTCATGGGGGGAAAAGGGGGTGTGGGGCTCCAGAAATCCACAGAAGACTCCTGGCGGTGTATGGAGCTGCCACAATCGACATCAGTAATGTCCGAAGATGGATGAAGAGTTTTCAAGAGGGAGAAAGTTCCATGAAGGACAAACAACAGAGTGGAAGACCAGCAACTGCAGTAACTGATGCCAACAGGCAACAAGTGAAAGACTTCATTACAACTGATCGTCTTGTCACCATCCAAGAGTTGTGTGATGCAATTCATTGTGGTCGTAGTGCTATGGAAACATTAATTAGGGATCTGGGCTACAGAAAAGTTTGTTCAAAGTGGATCCCAAGAAACCTAACCCGTGAGCAAAGGTGGGACATGTGCCAGAACCTCTTGGACTGTTATGAGAGGGAGGGTGAGGAGTTTTTCTATAATGTTGTGATGGGGGATGAAACTTGGGTGTTCTTTCATGACCCAGAAATAAAACGTGCGTCAATGGAATGGCATTGCACATCTTCACCTTGTTAGAAAAAGGTGAAAACAACTTGCTCCACAGGGAAAGTGATGGTGACATTTTTCTGGGACAAACATGGTGTCATTTTGACTGATTTCCTTTAATGGGGTGCAACAATAAACAGTGCTCACTATGTGCAGACATTGAAGCTAAAGGAAGCTATCAGAAAGAAAAGAAGTGACATTCCACTTCATAGTGTTGTTTTACACCATGATAACACTTGTTCACACACCTCAATGGAGACTTCACAGGCTATTGCCAAAATGGGGTGGACAGTGATGCACCAACCCCTACAGTCCTGATTTGGCTCCCTCAGGCTTTTTCCTGTTTGCTCCTTTGAAAAACACCCTTCGTGGGAAGCATTTCAATGATGTGACAGGCATTAAGCTATCTGTGAACTTCAAACAAAGATCTTCTCTCTTTCCACGTTTATAAGTGTGTCACGGAAAAATTCTCATTGGCCGCCACCGGGAGTCGAACCCAGGGTCTTCCAGTTACGCGCTGGATATGCTTCCGCTACACCACAGCGGCCTCGAGTTCCTCCAGACTCGCACACACTAACTGCCAAGCCGATTTGGCAGGTTGCTTCTTGGAGCCCTGCACAATGCTGGGGATTTACCGTAGATGGTAAGCAGCAACTGAAGAAATAATTAGAAGGCAAATGAATAATTAACACAGACATTTATTGTGGACCAGGAACGTCAAACAAAGATCTTCGCTCTTTCCACGTTTATAAGTGAGTCACGGAAAAATTCTCATTGGCCGCCACCGGGAGTCCAGCCCAGGGTCTTCCAGTTACGCGCCGGATATGCTTCCGCTACACCACAGTGGCCTGGAGTTCCTCCAGACTCACACACTCTAACTGCCAAACCAATTTAGCAAGTTGCTTCTGGGAGCCCTGCACAATGCTGGGGATTTACCCAAGATGGTAAGCAGCAACTGAAGAAATAATTAGAAGGCGAATGAAAAATGAACACGGACATTTAACGTGGACCAGGAACATTAAAGATCTTTGCTCTTCTAATTATTTCTTCAGTTGCTGCTTACCATCTTTGGTAAATCCCCAGCATTGTGCAGGGCTCCAAGAAGCAACCTGCCGAATTGGCTTGGCAGTTAATGTGTGTGAGTCTGGAGGAACTGAGGCCGCTGTGTTGTAGCGGAAGCATATCCGGCGCGTAACTGGAAGACCCTGGGTTCGACTCCTGGTGGCGGCCAATGATAATTTTTCTGTGACTCACTTATAAACGTGGAAAGATCAAAGATCTTTGTTTGATGTTCCTGATCCACGTTAAATGTCTGTGTTAATTATTCATTCGCCTTCTAATTATTTCTTCAGTTGCTGCTTACCATCTTTGGTGAATCCCCAGCATTGTGCGGGGCTCCAAAAAGCAACCTGCCAAATTGGCTTGGCAGTTAGTGTGTGTGAGTCTGGAGGAACTCGAGGTCGCTGTGGTGTAGCGGAAGCACATCCGGCACGTAACTGGAAGACCCTGGGTTTGACTCCCGGTGGCGGCCAATGAGAATTTTTCTGTGACTCACTTATAAACGTGGAAAGAGCGAAGATCTTTGTTTGATGTTCCTGGTCCACGTTAAATGTCTGTGTTAATTATCTGTGAACTCATGGGTGAAACAACAGCCTCAGGAATTTTTGCAAAATGGATTTTACCAATGGGTTCAAAGATAGTGAAAATGTATAGAAAGTGATGGACAATATTTGGAATATGCTAGCATTATTTACAATATGTCCAAGTATTTTGCCACCAAGTTTCACATTTTTGCTGCTACAAATAAAAATCTTACGAGGGACGAGGCATTACTTTCAGGACGCTGTTTGAAGTTCTAGACCAATAAGAGGTAATTAATACCTCCTTTTAAAAAATGCCACATAAAATGGTAACTCAACTATCCACACTCTTGAGACCAATAATCCATTCCCTAGCAGGTGCACTTAGCTGGTGCGTTTGGTGTTTTGGCATTCTGTATAAGCTCCTAGAAATCGCAGCTTGAAGCCAGAAAACTTTTCTCAAAAGGAAGTCGTAGTTGTGGGATTATGGCAGAGGAGTTCTCCTTTATGTCATTTCATTTAATGCAGCAATCAGGTTAGTATCATATTTTAATCATGTATATCATGGTTCAACTTAACCACCTACTGATTTGGATGTTCTTCCAATCATCCTTCAAGATGTTGCAATTTCAATGTTACAGAGTATATATAGATTTCCATACATTTCCTTTTACTCATAATTGATGTGTTTTATAAGTGCAATTATATAATGCATGATTAGTTATTAGTGTCAGTAACCTTGGTTGTCAAACTGTACAGAGTCTGTACTCCCTTCTGTTATGTCAGTATCTTTATAATAGGTGCAAAAGCACCAAATGAATATGGTTAGTTGGTTGAAAAGAATTTGTTAAATACTGTATTTGTTTAATATTGTTCCACATGCTCCATCAATGTAATTTCCAATTTATTTCCATTTAGATGCCTCCAATGAACCAAAATCCAGCCCCAGATCAACCTTTTCCCCTGCCCATTGAACGCCAGTCTTCTACAATTCCCAAAGCTGGGGCTGAAAATGAAGTTTGGGTTTATCCTTCTCAGCAGATGTTCTGGAACGCTATGTTGCGCAAAGGGTGGCAGTGGAAAGAATCTGACATTGAGTCTCAGGATATGGCACATATAATTAGGATACATAACATTAACAATGAAGTCGCATGGCAAGAAGTATTGAAATGGGAAGCACTTCATGCTAAGTAAGATATTTCATAGCCATTCAGTTCCATTGTTTCTTTGTTGTTGTTTATTTCTTGTTTACAAAAATTTGAATTATTTCTGTTTTATCTTTGGTGTAATCTCTTTGGCCATAGTTGGAGTACTGAAATTAATATCTTTCAAGTTGAATCTGCTTCATGCCATGCATGTAGTAATAATAATAGATTTCAAGTAGTGTTATTTGAACTATTGAATATTAGAACAGAAAAGAAGATAACAAATTTTTGGAATAGAAGCAAATGATGCCACAGAGAAGTAAACACAGCTAGGTTCTCAAGAAAGTTCTCAAAGCTGAAAAATCTGCAAAATGGAAAATCCTGGGAGTACATGATGTAACTGCCAAGATACTGAAGTATGGTGGTGAATATTGATTGGTGTTAGGATGAAATTTGTCAGCTATGTTGAGTCATTTCTTGGTGTTGGAAGGATGTTATCATTGTTCCTTTGTGTAAAAGCAGAATTATTATGGTGTCAGCCTGCTGATTGTGTCAGGAAAAGGGTTTTAACGATTATCATTGATAAGATGCAGGACTTGATGTCAGAGGCGTGGAATGTACGGCCTAATTGTGTACCCAGTAGGAACTATTATCAAATTTTTACATTATAGGTGACGATTAAAAAGTGTTTGTTTCCTGGTGAGATAGCTTTGCTGTATTTGTAGAATGGAAGAACTCTGATGAATATGAAGTGAACTGGGTTATTTGAGAAAATAGAGTGTAGCTGAGAATTCAGTAGGATGCATAAAAGGACATGTGCCTGCAGTAAAACCTCTGCTTCTAAATGGTGTTTTGTGAAGGGGGTTTTGGGTTAGACAAAGTTGTAAATGACTCCATGGCTGATATTTTTATGGATATGTGCACATGTACTGCCATCATAAGAAGAACTAATTTATAGATGCTCTGAAATTTGGAAGTTCAGCCTAAGCTAACAAAAAACTGTAGTTAGATTTTTTATTTTCAATGTGGTACACCTTCCACTTTAGTTAATTGCACAGTTCTGCAAAGTGTTACATGTTAAAAGTTGTTTCAGTTATTTTGACAGATTTGCAGTGCTGAATGCAAATTCTATTTCAGTTTTACTCTACCACGTAAGGTTTTTTTCACAAAATGATGTAGCACATTGGCCAGAGAATGTGTAAAATAGGTTAAGAAATGGAAAAAGAATTTTAATTATTGAATGTACACCCATCACATTTAAAACATTTATGCATATTTTTTGTTCTTACATATAATGAGTTTCAGACTCCTTGCAAATTTTGTATCTCTTCCATTCAGAATTGCACTTCTTCCACTTTTTGTTTATGCACTTCTTGTGAAGTAGATCTTTGTGTGCAACATTCAACAGTAGTATCTCATCATGTTGACACTCCATTTGCCTTGGTACCTTCTCTTTTCTCCTTTATATCCTGGTGAACTATTCACCTTGCTTTTCACATGAAGCTCCCAGATTTTTCAGAAAGTAGCCCAAATGAACATCCACAAAAATGTACTTTGAGGCTCATGTTGCATCCTAATGTCTTGAACTTCTCCAAATTTGTGTTCACAGTTTCTTTGTGGTTTGGGTCCTCAGCGCTTCTTTTTCAGTGTGAGGAAGTGCACTTTCAAAATTGTAATTCTGAATTACAGATAGTTTCCTTACATCTGGCCTGACAAATATACTTTCTTTGAGCTTCCTGTCTAACCATTCTGAAAACCTTTTGCACAAAAAACTTAAAACCATCTCCATCTCATGATAAATCTTTCACTAAATTGTTTCATTAAGCCAAATTTTATATGTAGAGGAGGCAAGTGGATCTTTTCCAGATCAACGAAACAACCCTGTGCAAAATTCTTTGTTCCTGATATTATTAGCCTACTTTTACCTGGCCATTGTTGCTGTGCCCAGTGTACTCTTAACTCTATTATCTCATTCACACAAGAAATATTGAAACTTTTGTGTATCCTGACAGTTGTACACACACACATGCAGCCTGCAAAGTACATTTACTTTCCCACAAATCATCCACCTGTAGTCTTTGTGGTTGCTTTTAGTTAAAACCATTGCCAAAGTTTCTTAACTTTCCTTCAGTTTGCCCAGATGAACAGAAGCATACTTGCTACCATTACATAATAGAGCTGCATTAAGACTTCTTTTTGAATAAAGAGCTGCATTTTGAGGAGAGCAGCAGTCTTAAATAGTTGCCTAGATTACCTGGTGACATGTGACCACGCATTTTGCATATACACTGCATAAGTGACCTTTACGTACATATGCATAAAGGTTCCTAATTCAGTTGCTGGTGTGTGTACATTACAAGTGCAAAAGTGGATGTCATTACTTTGTTGTTGTTTTTTTGCATCTTTCCAGATTATTGTCACATCAAAATGAATGGATTTTTTCATACGTTTTTTCCATTTCCTCAGTTCTTCAACACAAACAGCACAGACCTTTTGTGGAGCCTATAATTTGTCTTGGTTTCCAAGTTTCACTCTAAAGTATGCGTAGTAAGCTTTTTCACAAAGTCTGTTTCATTTCTCTGCTGCTTTTTAATGACAGATTCCTACAAATATAAGCGAAACTGTCCAAATAGTTAACACACTGTTGTAGCCATCATCACAGAAACTACCATTCACTACATTAAAAGCAATCACAAATACATTACGCAACTAACAAAAGATGGTTCAGTGCATAGACAACTCCGACAAACAGTGTACAGCTTTATAGAGAAGTAGAGATTAGCTCAGTTGCAAATTCATACATGTTTGAACCCTGTTGTCTCATGTTCCACTGCCCTGTTAACCACTGTATCTTCCAGTACTTGTTCCTCCACTCCCCAAGTGTTCTGAGATTCTTGTTCAGACCTGTTACACAAGTTTGAGTGGCAATATTTTTTTGCAGGTGATTGGACAGAATTGGTAATGTATAAAAGTCTTTATTTTTTACTTAACATGTTGATTTTAAAATTTCATTTTGTGGAAAAAATGCATATGAAAGGCAAAAAAAGGTTATGCTTCCATTAATTGGTGATTCAATTTTAATTTAGGTAAAAATCTTTCTTACCCATTTTCATTTGTTGCATGTTTTGAAGTTGTTTTGTCAGTGCTATATACATACATCTGTGTTATGGAATCTGTTACCATTCACAAATCTGTGTTGCAACTCCATTTGGTCAGTTTCTTCATAGTTTAATGAGATTTATATTAATATTTCTTTAGCTTTAATCAAAAATTCAGTGAAGGTATTGCTAGTCTGGAACAAAGATTGTGAGTGATTACTGTCACATAGTGCATCTGTGTTGCAGAATGTTGGTGAATTGCAGTCTCCATGAGTTTTTGCAGGCAATATATGCAATGGTTCTTGATTACTGTATGTGACTGTAGCTTTTAAAATAAGAAGAGAGGTAACAAAATAAGAGAGAGAAAACTTGATAAAGAGTGTTACTGAGTAACACTCAGTAACACTCTTTATCAAGTTTTCTCTCTCTTATTCCAGGGATTCATAACCTATTTGTCCATCTCTTGGATGTCAATGGATGTTCAAGAGATTTGTGGAGCACACAAAGCCATTTTTTTTTAAGTCAGATTTGAGTGTTACTAGTTGATATCAGTAAATCAGTAATTATTCCCCCAGTAATGATGCCCCTTGTTAAGTAGCATTTCTAATCTATATTCACAAAATATTTGAAAAATTTTGCTTACATTTCAAAATGTATATCCCTTGATTCACCTGCTCCAATTTGAAATGATGATTTATTGCAAAACTTAGTGACAAAATTTGTTCATGATGATAAGGTTGTTCAAAAATGTGGTAAAGGCTTGAAATATCTGGATATCAAAAGTGAAGATAACTGGGAACACCTGAAGGATATAGAAATTGGCAAGAGCTGCTTTAATTAAAACAATCGAATACCTTAAACTACATCTGCCATTTTGTAACCAAAAATCTTCAAGTACTTAGGCCACGAAATGTGCACACAAAATCTCAGGATTGTGATGTTACCAAAGGGCTATATGCAGTTACATGTATTTGTCAGTTTTTGAATTTTCCTGGTAATTTAACTGATGTTATTAGAGATAAGCAGAAGCTTTTACAAACATGGATATAATTCATATATGATAAGCAGAAGCTTTTACAAATATGGATGAAATTCCAGAAGAAATGAATAAAAATACATTTGAGAATACAGCTATGCCACACATTGTTCATTACTGGAAAATGTTTTAGATGTGTGTGATCAAAATCGCAGGGAGAAATGCAGTAGTCTTACTAAACTTATTAACAGCATTGTTGTATTTGTCCTCATGATAATGCTGATCCAGAACATGGGTTTTCTATCAATAATGAAATGTTAACAAATGAGAAGCTTCTTTTACGGAATTTGCCATCAAAGCTCTAAGAATAATGAATCTTACTAAACTTACTTGTATTAAAGCTTCATTTTTGTCCTCATGGTAATGCTGATCCAGAACATGAATTTTCTGTAAATAATGTTTTCCATCATTAGCCAAAATTTTAAGAAATAGCTGCCATCTGAACTCCATAGATTTTAACAAAATTTGCACAATTAGTAACACTGGTTGTAAAAAACTAAAAGCAGGTTCTGTTTTTCAGCCCTTTCCTTTTAGCCAACTTGGTACTAGAAAATACCTCAGCTAGCCCTATTTGGGCAGAAGTAAAGCAGATAACTAAACTGTGAGGGGGGAGAAAATAGCGTTTAAAATGACGTAGTTCAGCTTATTTCATTTTAAAACTTTTTTTTTTGTTTTTTACAAATTTTAGTCTTTGTCTGTTTTTTAGAAAGTTAATATTCCTCAAATTTTGTGAAAAGTTCCTAAAATTTAATGAAAAAACGATATCTAAAATTCTTTATTGGTCTGTTGCAAGCACTGAAAGTAGTACAAACTGTCTCTTTAAGGAACATGGCCAAACTCCTAGGCATCAGTAAGTCTGAAAAACATATGTCAGCCTGAATGGGTTCTCGGTGGCTGATTCTGTACGATTTATGTATATACACTGGCGTAAAGTGAAAAAAGAACACCAAGAAGGAATTGGCGGACGATCATAAAATTTACATATGTTAATTGGGGTCGAGTTTACGTAGGTGTGATGTTAATTTCGGGACCAACCAGTGAGCGCTTACGCCACAGCACAGCATAGTATACAAATTATCGTCGGTGGTATTTAAGGAGTATGGCGAAGTGAATGTAATCAGTCGTTGGCGTACGGACAGATGCGAAGACCCTGAAGAAGCTGCAATGCCTGGACATGGAAGATGTGTACGATTTCAGCAGTTATCGGACTTTGAGCGAGGTCGTCTAGTCAGACTCCGCCAGGCCGGGTGGTCGTATCGTCATATTGCGGAGCAAATTGGACGGAAAGTATCGGTGGTGGTACGATGGTGGCGTAGATGGTCCGAGGAACATTCCCACACGAGAAGACGTGGAACCGGGAGTCACAGACGGACTGATGAGCGGACTGATCAATGCATAAGAAGAGCGGCGTTGTCAGGCAGAACATCCACTGCGACGCAAATCCGAGCTGCCGTTGCACCTGAGGTGACTGTGCGAACAATCCGCAACCGTCTACTGGATGCAGGATTACGTGCACGTGTGCCTTTGGCATGTGTACCTCTGACTCCTGCCCACCGTCAGGAACGGCTGCAGTGGTGTCGCCAACGTCTGCACTGGAGAACGCAATGACGATCTGTCGTGTTCAGCGATGAAAGCAGATTCTGCTTGGGAGCCTCCGATGGCCGTATGCGTGTTCGCAGACGCACAGGGGAGCATCTCCATCCTTCTTGCATCCGCTAGCGACACACAGGGCCTACACCTGGTCTCCTGGTGTGTGTGGGGGGGCGATCAGCTATCACTCCCGTACACAACTAGTGTTTGTACCGGGTACGTTAAACAGCTCCTCCTACATCAACAACATCATTCAGCCCGTTTTTGTGCCATCTTTAAGGTCGGTCCATCGTGGTGTTTTCCAGCAAGATAACCCACGCCCACACACGGCACGTGCAACTCGACATGCACTTCAGGGTGTGAGACAACGTCCATGGCCTGCACATTTACCGGATTTGTCCCCCATTGAGCACGTGTGGGATTTTATGGGGCAGCGACTTATCTGGTCTCCACGGCCAGCCACGACCATCCCCGATTTACGCGTCCAGGTTGAGGATGCTTGGAACTCAATACCCCAAACTTACATCCAACATCTGTACAACAGACTCCATGCCAGAACTGCACAGTGTGACGCAGTTCATGGCGGTTCAACCTCGTACTAACCATGTTACATGGAAATGTTATTTTTCAGTTTATCAGCAAATACAACTGTATTTTGCCATAATGTTTTGCTCACGTTATCCTCTGTATTCCGTTATCATGCTGTATAAATTTCGTTGGTATCAGACGTCTCCTTCTTGGTGTTCTTTTTCACTTTCCGCCAGTGTATATATATACACCGATCAGCCAAAACATTAAAACCACGAACCTAATATGATGTCCTCCTCTCTCCTCCAAAAGAGCTCTCACCTCATGAGGCATAGTTTCAGCTAGATGTTGGCAGGTGTCTCTTGATATTTGGTACCATGACTGCTACAGAAGACCCCACAGTTCTGGTAAATTACATGGTTGGGGTGATGCTGCTCGTACCCATTTCTCCATCTCAAACCACAAATGCTCATACATGTCCAGCGAATTTGGGGGCCATGGCAATAAATGGAATTCCTCTTCATGTTCTTGGAACCATTCCTGAACCTTCTTCACAGTATGGCATGAAGCATTGTCTTGTTGAAAGATGCCATCTCTTCCAGGGAATACAGTCAGCCGTAAAGGGCTGCACTTGGTAAGCCACAATGTTCGGGTACGTGACAGCTTTCAGAGTTCGCTCTACAGGAACAATGGGTCCAAGTGTTCCCCAAGAAAATATTACCCAGACCACCACACTCCTTCCAACCGCCTGGATCCGTCCCACTGTGCATCCAGGTGAGAAGGCTTCCTTGGGTAAATGTCACACAGAAGCTCGTCCGTTGACATGGTAATGGGATTTGTTTCACCATGAGACCTTCTTCTATCCAATGTTGATAATTACATGCCCACTGCAAGCATTGACGACTATAAGCATAGGCACACAAATGGGTCTGCGGCTACAGAGATCCATATCCAAGACCATACGATGAACTGTGTGTTCGGACACATTGAGCCCTTCGCCACAATTGAAATTATGGGTAATGTCAGCCACAGTAGCCGTCCTGTTGCTGCAGACAAAATGAGATAGCCTTCGCGGACCTCTGGCGTCAATGAGGCGTGGCCTACCCATGCCCTGTCGACGCCTCGAAGTGTCACCTGTTTCAGGCCATCTTTGATAGGTACTAACTATTGCATAGCGTGAGCAGCCTACCAGCGTCACTGTTTCAAAGATGCTCTTACCAAGGCATCTTTCCATAACGATCTGGCCTTTGTCGAAATCAGATAAATTCTTTGCTTTTCCCATGTTGAGACGAAATGAAATACTGACTGAGAGAGCTCCGACCCAGGTATTATACGGTATATATCATTCCCGACCTTGGGACGCCACACTGATTGACTACATGCACGCTTATTTGAATAATGCACAGGTGGTTTTGGCTGATCTGTGTATTTTGATATCAAGAAGGCTGAAGCTGGTATGGTGCAGGTATCTATAACCTTCTACTCAAGGCATCATGCAAACACATAAATGCGGGAATGCATTGTGCAAACTGTTTTCAAACTAAGCTGTATTAACTTAAATTAAAAAAAATTATTTTTTAATAAAGCTCATGTTGAGAAATGGCTTCCTAGTTTCTTAATTCAAAAACAACTATTATGGGAATTTTACTAGGAAATTTTTTATTTAAATTGCAAATTTTCAGAGAAAAGACTTCTCCTTCTTCAGGCTGTCACTTATTCCCGTCACTATTGTGGTTACGGTTATTTTTCAACAAATCCTGTCAGATTGTTAGGCGGGAAAATCCTGTGCAGTCATTGATGATGGAATTTTGATTTTTTTTTCAATCTCTATTCCTTCTTTCAGAGATTGAAAAAAAATCAAAATTCTATCAACAATGACTGCAAAGGATTTTCCCTGCCTAACCATCTGGCAGGATTTGTTAAAAAATAACCGTAACCGCGATAGTGATGGGAATAAGTGACAACAAAAGACAGCCTGAAGAAGGAGAAGAGTTATCTCCGAAAATTTGCAATTTAAATCAAAAATTCCTGGTAAAATTACCATAACAGTTGCTTTTGAATTTAAAAAAAATGTCATATCAACAAAA
The DNA here is from genome assembly GCA_039090855.1 of Macrothele yani. Lineage (NCBI taxonomy): Eukaryota > Metazoa > Arthropoda > Arachnida > Araneae > Macrothelidae > Macrothele > Macrothele yani. The sequence goes on from CM077003.1 coordinate 31,645,337, forward strand.
AGCTCTTTTCCTAAGGAGGGGTCTTTTTTTATGGGGATTTAGATATGTTAGCTAAAACTTAACAGAGGGGAGAAGGTTGTTAATCTTGGGTATTTGAATTGTAGAGTTGGAAAGGACATCAGGAAAATTGAAGATGTACTGGATAAATCTGGGGAAAGCAGATTTGACAGATGTGAGTGAGAAAGTACTCAGTGAGCTGTGTTTAGGCATTAAACTCTTTACAGGGTTTGCATGGCCCTTGAAATCCTGAAAAAGTTTTGGAATTTGATTTCCCTTTCTTCCAGGCCTGGAAAGTCCTTGATGTTTCGTATTTTTGTGAAAGGTCCTAGAATAGTCTTAGAATTTTTTCTTGCAATGAAATAAATAAATAAAAAAAAAAAGTCAAAATGTTTGGATTGATTCGGTCTCTTTGTTTTGGCTCCCTGTCGCATCTGCTTTTGGATGACATTACTTCCTTCCATGCAGTGTGGAGGTGTGGTGTCATCTCTCATCTCATGTGTCACTGCAGTGCAAGATGTTTTGAGTGCCGTATTTCCAGCAACTTTGGCTTGTGTTATACTAGTTGTTTTGAGTTGGAGTCCCAACTGCGTGTGTGGAGACCTTCTTACAAGTCCAAGATGGCCGTTCCTTTTAGCATGCACTTTCCATATTAAAGGAGATTGATATCTAGCCTTCCCGCTGCCATTGTGCATGGGAATAGATGACTGGATTAGTAAATCTTCAGTGCCATGGCAAAACTGTTTTGTATTATCATCATTGTGCTAATACCAGATTGTTTCATATAAGTTTGATACAGATCAATTTTTATACCAGAAAATATTGCCACTTCATTGAAGATGTAACAGACCCTGAAAAACACTGTTAACAGTGGAACCCAAGGGGTTTCATATATGCATAGTAAAGTTTCCCCAAATTTGAAAAACATAAAACAAAGCACTACAATTTTAGCAAAATTTTATGCTCCTGGAATTTTTTGATTAACTCCAAAAGTCCTTTAATTTATTTTCTGTAAATGTGTATGAACCCTATCTTTAATTACTGATTCTTCCAGTAATCATTGAAGCATCCACAATTTGCATGACAGAAAGGGGCTAGGAGTAAGACAAGTATAATCAATTGACTGTATTGTATTGCTGTCAGAAAGTGTCTAAGAAATGCGATTGTGGTTACTAGAATTTTCAGGACCTTTGAGATTAGTAGTGATAATTTTTCAGTATCATGTACTTGTAAAAGTCAGTTATCAGATATTGGGAAGACCAGAAAGTGATGACATTTTTGGAAAAGAAGAGAAGCACTTTGGCACAGAAGAAATTTATTTCTTAAAGAAACAGTAAACTTAAAAAAAAGGTCCTCAAAAATACGAATTTTTGCTGTCATGTTATGAGGGTGACATGGTGATGTTCATAGAGCCAAAATTTGTTTCTCTATGGCCATTAGGAGCTGAGTAAACAGCCGACAAAGTTTCTGGTGATGACGTCACACTAGACAAGCAGTCAGTCAGACCACTTCTTGCACCAGCGGCATCTGTGTACTCGGCGCGGTGAGGGAAAGTTCGAGGTAATTCGGGTCAGGAATTTCTCTCCTTGTGTTGCACGTGTCCTGTTCGTTAGCCATCAAACTTTCTGCTGCAATTTACACAACCGGAATGAATTTTAAGCAGTTTACGTATTTCGCTGAAACCCTTGGTTTACAATCACTCAGCAGCACTACTTTTTACAAAGTGGTGAAATTTTTAGTTGGGCCAATAATCAAGTTTACGTGGCACAGTATGAAAAAACAAATTACTGATGATTTAAAATTATGTGATTCCGAAATTTGGGTGAGCAGAGATGGACAGTTTGATTCGCCAGGTTTTTGCACCAAATACTGTACATATTCCATTATGGATATTCGCAAGGGAAACATTGTTTGTATTGTTGTCCAAAAAGGTGTTTTTGACGGGGACTTAGAAAATAATGCGTGTGATTTATTACTCTCAGGCCTCTATGAAGAAATAAAAATATCAGTTTTTTTTTTTTTATCAGATAGACATAGAAACATTTGTTCCCTCATGAAAAAAAAATATCCCCAAATTGATCATCAGTTTGATTTGTGGCACATGGCCAAAAGTTAGACTAAAAATCTAAAAGCTGCTGAAAAGAAAGCTCCTTTACTAGAAGCATGGCAGTCCAGTATAATCAACCATTTATGATGATCAGCTCAAACGTGTAATGGAGATGCTGAATTGCTGGTAGAAAAATTACTATCTGTGACTAACCTGCCGTACAGTAATAACAGTAGAAATTAAAAAAAATAAAAAAATATCAATGGAAAAGGGAAAATCTTTTATCTAACTGTTATTTCTAGAGCTATATATCATGTTCAACTATTGCGATATTTTTATTTTCGTGGGGAGAGGGAATCATTAATGACTTTGCACTAGGGCTACGAGAAATACTCATAAAGTTGTTTCTTCCATGACAATAGGAGAAACTAAAAAAAAAAAAACAATGAAATGTGCACTTAGTTCAATGGAAAATACCTTTCTATACTCGTATATAGACAGCAGCTGACAAATCTTTAGTAACAGTGAAAGTTAATGAAATAGTCTGGGTCATTTCCAGGGCAACAAACAAAACGCGAATACTGTTCATTAGATTCAGGAAAACATTCTCTAATTTTACTCACAACACAGGAAGGGATTACTTTTCTGATTTTTCGCCCTACAGGTATCCAGGCATTCACCCAATATACGAATTTTTTGTATGCAACGTGTCTCCATAGTTTGTTACATACAAGTTCATATTTATTTTTTCTCGTTTTTTTCTCCCCGATGAATCATTTGATAACGACTTGCCTGTAAAGTGTAGATGTTTAAAACAACACTGTCGAATGATTCGAGGTTTATTATACATTGGGCACTACCTTTTATTTTCGTCATCTTATCACTCTCGTTGCAACAGAAACACTCAGTGTCTGTTGGCATTCTCTCGCAGTTATCACATTCTCACTAGTCAAGATTACCTTTTCTACCCTCGAATTTATCCTTGTTAAACATTCGTACTGTACTGGCAGAATATCGTGGTTCAAATGAATAAACATTTACACCAGCCATTTTACAGATTGATGGGATCTACTGCGCTGCACAGAACAGTAAACAGCACCGACTGGAGCACTCCGTACACTGAGCATCCGGTCTCTTGTGTAGTGTGACGTCACTGCTGATTTTAATAAATGCTCTAGCGGGAGAACTAACTTATGATAAAGCCTTTCTGATTGTGTCGTTTTTCATGTCTCTTTCCACGTTACATTTTCACGCAGAAAAAAAAAAAAAAAAAAAAAAAAGCCTGAAATGGGTTTACTGTTCTTTTAATCAATTATATAATCGCCATCATTATCGATCACACTTGCCCATCGTGAAACCAAGCTTTCAATTCTGTCTTTAAAGACCATGATACATCAAAATGTTGGGATGATTCATCAATGGTTTGATGAGGATCTGCCTCAGCGGCTGCATGCAGCAGGTCATTGTCCAGCTCCTTGGGCCTTCCTGCACGAGGAGCATCAGATAGGTCAGAATTGCCCAACCGGAATTGGGCGAACCAACGCTGACACTTGTTGACATTTAACGCTTTCGGATAAACAGTGCAAATGTTATTGATGGCTACAGTTGCATTGTTCTCATTGCGAAATTCATACAACATACAATCGCGAACATGGCTCTCCTCAGGTTTTATGTCACTCATTTTGTTCTGCAAATCTGGAAGACAAAAACACCTACATAAGTTAAAGGTGAATATTTCATTCACTTGTGGATACACGTACTTTATGTTGAACGTACATAAACACTTCACAACTGCTCCCCAAACTAAGCCCCCCAAAAAACATCATCACTTTCCGGTCCTCCCAATAATTAGGAAAACAGCGAAGATATTAAGATTAGGGCTTGGAAAATATCTCGAATTTTACATGTCCAGCTGGAAATACACAGGAAAAAAATTACCTGCCTAGGTAGTTAGTTTTTTAAGATATAACAAATCACAAACCTCATTTTCTTTAAAGTAAAAAAGTATGATACACATTTTTTAGTCATGCAGTGCCCTTTTGCTCATTGAAAACATTTAGGGCAAAACAATGTTTCACCCTTATGTTATGACCTAAATCATAAAATAATTAAAGTGGCATTCTTCTCCTGACTTATTGGCATTCTGCACAGTATACAAATTCTGTAATTTACAGTGAAACGACAGACAATGACTGTATTTTTATATATATAGTAGAAATTTTCTGTTGCAAGATCTACCTCCTTCAATTCTAGCTGCCCATCCAAGAATCGAATTTCTTTTTTACCTGCACAAGATAATTTATGTGCGTAGTGCATCTCAGGCATAAGATTTTTGAGTCCCTGAAAATGCGTTAAAGTACAGGGTGAGCAAAAAATCCCCAAACTCTGACTTCAAAAAATCTAAGGTGTTTTGTAGATGCATGCGTAGTAAATCATTGTGATAGCTCCATGCAAGGACTCTCCGAGGTCGTGTATGCCCGTCGCTCAGGTGTAGGGTTTTTTTATATCATGTCAAAACTGACTTATTAACTGAAACTGAGATGCGATTTTTTGCAGGTTTGGGAACTGTGTTATGCTTTTCATCACTAATTAGACATCGGATGGGGCACACATGCAAGCAGAGAGTTTATTTGTTAGAAGTTTTATTTTACGGCTAAGACTTTTAAACAATGCATTTTCACATTTACCCAAAGATTTAAGCGGCACAGTGCACGTAGCAAATCAACAATAAGCGATTTAATTCATCGATTTTGTGAAATTGGCAACATTTGTGACTGGCCTAGAGGTGGCCGGCTGAGGAGATTTCATAATGATGTTCACAGCTTCTTCAACAGTCGCTAAAAGAATCCCTTCGATGGCTGTTACAACAGTTTCGGCTATTTTTTATGGTTCTGTTTGCACAGCTATGAAAATTTTGGGTCTCAATGCATATTGAGTGAAAGTGGTTCATAAGCTGAAGACATTTGACACGGATAAGAAGGTACATTACTGTTGCAGGGTTTTGAATTTTTCCAAAGAAAGATCACTCTTGCAGCATTTTATTGTTGTTGTTGTTTTGTAACAGATGAATAAATTTGGTTTTATTTGAGTGGATCCGTGAACTCACAAAACATGAAAACATGCTATACTGGTTTGTGGTGAAACCCCATTTCGGGCAGAAGTTCCATTACATTCTCAGAAAAACAGTGTGTGGGTTGCCATATCCGTACAGAGAATAATCTGGCCGCCTTTTTTCAACACCGTCATCACCTCTAGTATTACCTCTAATATTTTCCAGGAATTAATCTTTGAGTTTGTGGGTCTTCTGATAGAGCAGGGACGTTTCTCATGATTTCAGAAAGACAAAGCAACATACCACATTGCTAACGCATCATTGAAACTTCTTCAATGTTTCTTCGACAATCGCATCATTTTAAAGTGATTCTGGCCTCCACAATCTCTGGATTTATCACCTTCAGACTTTTTTTCTGTGAGAGTACTTGAAAGAAAAAGTGTATGCAGGTAATCCATCTGACCTGGAAACTTTGAAATTAAACATCAGTTACTGAGTAGTGGAGATATCCCTTCAGTGCTAAAAGGCATATTTCAGAACATATGCCTCAAGCAAAGCAGAGATCAATGCCAAAATGTGGTACAATGTATGCTATTCCTAGCTTTAAATATAGTATATATTGTAATGAATTTCTCAAAGGTTTTTTACATTGTGTGTGTGTGTGTGTGTGTGTGTGTGTGTGTGTGTGTGTGTGTGTGTGTGTGTGTGTGTGTGTGTGTGTGTGTGTGTGTGTGTGTGTGTGTGTGTGTGTGTCTTTCTCAGAATTCAACTATGTAAGTTCAACACATAATTAAATATACCTTTGATCAAATCAGTTATCTTATATTTACAGTGAATGTGGCTGTCCGAAGTTGAAGAAGTTTGGTGGAAAAGCTCAAGATTACTCACCTAGGGCAAGAATACGTAGCTTCCTAGGGTATACTTTCAAGCCTATAGCTGTTTACATTATCTTTATTTAATGAATGACAAATTGATTAAATATGATTATGGGAGGTGCATCTGTAACTGGTGTAATCATTGAAATAAGAGTTGTATGTGAGATTGTGTTAAGGAATGTTGAACTAGAAAAATATCTTTTTTTTTTGTATCACATTTTAAGAATATGCAGCGTGATTTTTAATTTTGGTAACAAATTTAACTTTGTTTTTGCACGTCATCCAACTAAGCTAAAGCTGTGAAACTCACATTAAGGCATGTATTATATCCCCAAGGATTTTTTGGGGTGTGACTGTTTCGTGCATAGGCCATTAGGTGGCAGCATGTTAAACAAGGAAGCAGACTGGCTGGTTTTAGTGGAGTGGACAAAGTGCAGTGTGTGTTGTGGTTTAACGGAACAGAGTTGGTGCTTGAGGAGTCGTATTCCATGACCTACAAGGCACTGGACTTAACACCTGTGGATTTCACACTACGGTGCTATGTTAAGGATACTATCTTATGTGCCTCTGACACCCAACAGTTTTGAGCTGAGAACCTATATTTTAGAAACCATGTTCCACAGGGTTCCAAGAACGCAGATCGCCTGCTAACCATTAACGACCTAATAAATTGTGTTGGCGACTGCAATTTTAATACTTTTATCTATTCTGTTTTGCCGAAAAATGAGCAGCAATATTTATTTTATTTTTTTTAAATATATATATTAAGAAAAAAACACGTGAAAGTTGCGGCAATTTTCGGCAAATAAACAAACAAAAGCAAGGTTAGTGTAGAGGCAATGACAGATACGAAATGTGGAGGTCCTTAATTTTTTTACAGGACTTTTGGCATAGTGACCTTGTACATCTGTGTGTAGATGTTCAAGATTACTATGTCAGCAAAATACCATCAGCGGTGGGATGATGTGTGCTGCCATAAGTAACACTGGACAATAGCCAAAATGTTTCTGAGACAAAAGTAGCTACTTTTAACTAATTTGGGCATGCTGATCACGAATATGAACTTAAAAATCACGAATTTGCTGTAGTTTTCAAGATATGGAGGGAGATGATTGAGTGGGAGTGGATGGTCTTCAACGGAAGTCCGGTGTGTCGAGCTCATGATTTTCCACAAGACGGATAACCTTGAGCACCAATTGGATGACACAATCTGTAGCAGTCATTGCAACCACATTTCCTACTTGTCATCATTTGCATTGTGGATGATATGTCATTCAAGATACCTCATAAAGTGTGAGCAGTGTGGATAATTTTTGTTATATTTGTAGACAAAAATTCCAATGGTGTGTAGGAAACCGACAAATTATCGTAATGATTGTTACTTTTGCATGACTCCTCCGATTGGACATGGTATTTCTATGAAGAAAAAGCTGCCTTTGACCTATTTGAATATTCCCTCTGCTATGTGCCCAGTACCTCGGGGAAAGGACTTCCTGTTTCGGACCCACCAGATTCCTATACTCTGGATGATGAAGAAGAAAGTAAGGCCAGTGAATATCCGTAACCTGTGAAAGCATCTGTATCAAGAGATCTTGATTTCATGCCCATTTAAGAGTCTGCACAGTGACATAAAATACCCAGATTGAATTGAGTGATCTAATGAGAGATTTGGAATTGACAGAAAGTAAAGTAGAACTGTTGGTGTCCAGATTGCAGCAATGGAATTTTCTAGAAGAGAATGTGCATGTATCTGTTTCATGCTTGGCAAGAAGATCTGCTTCCATTTTCCAAAATTACAGATAACCTCATTACTTGCCAATGTTGATATAGTGGTTCTGATAGCAGCACTGCAAATCGACTACTAAGGCAATGATTGGAGGCTGTTGATTGATTCATCCAAGTTGCGCATAAAAGCTGTGCTGCTCCATAATGGTATCGTTTTACCATCTGTTCCATTTGGGTATGCAGACCATGTGAAAGAAATGCGCAGCAATGTGAAACAACTGTTACACACCATAAACTATAAAAAGTATAAGTGGCAAATTTGTAGTGACCTGAAAGTCATTGCCATCTTGATGGGGCTACCAGGGTTTGTTTGCACGAGTCAAAAAAAGTGCTTAAAAGTGCTAAATATATATTTTTTTAAGGGCCCTTAAAAGTACTAAATATTTCACCCAGTCCTTAAAAAGTCCTTGATTTTACTTTCACAACTCGGAACTTCTGATTCGCGATTTTAAACTTTCTCCAACTTATAAACGGAGGGCTTCTTCATTGTTTCTCGTGCGTGTGTTGTGTCACGTTGCAGGAGCGCACAGTGTGGGATGATGGGAAATTTCTCACTATCTGGGGTGTTGATATTAGAACATTAAAAAAAAAACACTCTTCTGTGGTGAAGTCGTCATTGTTCTTAGTGGAGGCTCCGGTGATGATGAGTGGTTTTGGTTTCGTTTGATCATCAGCCGTTTTATTGGTTACAGATTATCAGAACTACTTCTTTTCATTTTTTTGTATGTGTTGTGTGTAGATATGCCGTTTTCTATGGTTAACAACCACATACTATGGACTACGCATTTAATTAATTTTTCTACAGAGAATTTAGTATAATACGATTTCTTTTCATTGCCAATTACTATGAACGGCTGCAATCAAAGCTTTGAGGCTGCTTCAGAGCAGAGTGTATATTCTTTGCCCAGAGCAAAAGAAAATATCTTTTTCTCTCTGTCTTTGGCAACCAGCCAAAGGAAACGTCCCACCACAGCAGCTGCATGGCTGCCTTATCATATTTGCCTTCGAAATTAAATATTGTAATTAATTAATATTTATTTTTTCTGCATTATATTTTACTTAACATTGTAAGTGTTGTGTATTCCTCTAATTTTTATGTCATGAACCTTTAGAAAATGTGTTTAATATTTGCACCTTAATTACACAATTTTTTTAAACGGCCTATCTTGTTTTCAATGTATACATATATTTCAAATGTTTAATGTTGTGGTTTTTCTGACGCTCGCTCGCTGAGAAACGCCTGCCTGTGTTTTTCCCACTTCTACCTCCTGACTGTTACTCACATAATGTCAGATCTGCACCAGATGTGACATATTTTCTCGCTCCTTGCCCTCGGCAGTGAGCTTTTGTCTGTTACTCCAACAGATTTACGAAGTGCACTTTTTTTTTCTTGTAAAAATGTTTTGCTAAAGAGTGGAGTTTTTTAGCATGTCTTTTGTAAGAAAAGATCGGGCTTATGTTATTGGTTTGTCCATCTCTCCGACCGTCTGTAGACACGATATCTCTGCAACTAATAGTCCGATTTGAAAATTTCTCTTTGCATTAGAAAGCTTGAAATGTGCGAATGATGACCCTTTATTTTGATTTTTTTACGATGCACAATTTCGCCGCTAGAGGGCATAAATGCAGATGATATCGAATTCAAAATACATTTTATTGCATACATTTGCTTCTAAATATCCAATTCAAAAAATTATTTTGCCTTTCAATTCTACTCATGGCAAAGATTATTTTAGGTATAGTCACTTTTTCAAGTTACGCATAGATTCTCTGCTAGGAGGCGTAAAATTAAATTGTGTTTCCCTCTATATCTCTGCTTCTAAAACTCCGATTTGAAAAATTATTTCTGCAGCAAATACAGTTCCGCATGGGAAATATTTCACTTATAATTTCTAATTTTTGGTATAAAACAGTTTGGCCACCAGGGCGTAAGTGTTAATTTCTGCTTATGATGTATTTACTACAAAATCTAAGCTTCTAACATCTCAATTGAAAAAATTCTTTCGTGGACCAATACCACTCACATCGACAAACCATTTCAGAATATTTCTTTTTTAAAATAATGCATGGTTTCTCCACCAGGTGGCATAGATGTATATCTTATTTTTGTCAATATCTCTGCTTCTAATGGTCCAATTTGAAAAATTTCTTCTTTGTTGGATAGTTTCCAGTGTGACATGTTTTTCATATAATTTTAAAATTTTGAAGTAATTCATTGACTTTCCGCTACGGGTAGTAAAGGTAAATTGTGCTTTCCTCGATATCTCTGCTTCTAAAACTCTGATTTGAAAAATTCTTCCTGCACCTAATACAGCTCCTAGTGGGAAATTTTTTGATTGTAATTTCAAATTTTTTTTTTATAAAATATGGTTTCACCACCAGGGGCGTAGGCGCTAATTTTTGCTTCATAGGTATTTCCATCAGAATCTGAGCTTCTAAAATCTTCATTGAGAAAATTCTTTCATGGACCGATACCGCTCATGCCGATAAACATTTGAGAATATTTTCTCCTTAAAATCATGTATGGTTTCTCCGCCAGGGGCATAGATGTATATCCTATTTCCGGCAATATCTCTGCTTCTAAGAGTCATATTTGAAAAATTCCTTCTTTGCTAGATAGCGTTTCTGGTGTAAAATGTTCTCATATAATTTCACATTTTCAAGTTATACATAGACATTCCGCTAAAGGGCGTTAAAGTAAATTGTGGTTTCCCCGATATCTCTGCTTCTAAATTCCGATTAGAAAACTTCCTTCTGCACCGCATACAGCTGCTAATAAGAAATGCTTTGCCTATAATTTGTAATTTTTGATAAAGAATGGTTTAGCCACCAGGAGGCGTAAGTGTTAATTTCTGCATCTGAGCTTCTGAAAACTTGATTGAAAAAATACTTTCATTGACCGATACCGCTCACATCAAAAGACCTTTTGAGAATACTTTTTCTTAAAATAATGCATAGTTTTCCCAATGGGGGGGGGCGTAAAGGCATATCTTATTTTTGTCAATATCTCTGCTTCTAAGAGTCCGATTTGAAAAATTCCTTCTTTGTTAGAGAGCATTTCCGTAGAGAAATGTTTCTCATATAATTTCAAATTTTTTTGTAGCTCACAAGTCTGCCACCAGAGGGCATAAGTTCGCGTTTCCGTTTACAGCAATATCTGCGGAACTAAAAACCCGATTGAAAAACTTCTTTCTTAGGTCACATACTATTAACTATGCAAACTATATGTGTATTTTCTTTCCAAAATAGTGCACAATTTCACTGCTAGGGGCGCATATGCTTATTCTGTTGTTTTTTTTAATATCACTGTTTTTACATGTGCGATTTAAAAAATTATTTCAACACTAGATGCCATTTAACCTGTAGAACACTTAAGGGTAGTATATGAGGAATTTTGTAGTTCACAGTTCTGTCGGTAGGTGATGTTTGTGTACTTCAGTGTGCAGCTGTATCGCCACTTCTAAAAACGCTATTGCAACATTTCTTCTTTGCTGTATGCCATTCGCTACAACAGAGATGTTGAGCATTATCCTTTTTAAGTAATACAAAGATTTCTCACTAGCTGCGTAATGGTCGAGTGCTTTTACCATGAAGAATAATTTTCGCCTATTTTCAACTTTTCCGCTATGCAAAATTCTTCCGCAGTAGACGTAAACTTATATGTTTCCTTTTTTTATTTCTTCTTTTAACTGTTTGATGTGAAAATCTCTTTGTCTCTGGTACCTTCCTTGTAGTATGAAAAACTTTTTGTTCACCATTTGTAAATTTTCATAACATGCTTTTTAGCTGCTGATGGAACTAAGATGTTTCTATTTCTGGATGTTTTAACGATTGTTGAAACCACTTGATTGTTTTCCAAATCAGTTCCATTGATTTTGAATAGCTTTGAAAAATTTAATTTGCGTCAGAATTGATTCAAAAAATGTGTGTATTACATCAGAAAATTCAGTGTCATCTTTCTTGTTTTTAATCTTGTCAGATTCACGGGAACTTTCTTTCTTAATAGCTTGTTTTAAAGATTAATGTTTTTCCAGATCATTCTTTGTTGGGATTCTTTTAATTTCAGTTTTAATTCTTTTGTTTTTTATTTGATGATTTTATTTTCATTGCTCGTGCATTAAGTTGTGACATTTTATTTCCCCACATCTTAGCAGAAAACTTATATTGTGCTGATCAAACGTTGCATGGATTTTTATTGTAATTTATTTTATTTGCATTGCCTTTTTCTTGTATCCTTTTTTTTTTTTTTTTTTTTTCAGAATTATTTATGAAATTTAAAATGTCTTTTTGATTAGTTTTTTTGTATCATAAGCATTTAGTGCTAATTTTCTATTTGTCCACATAATAGAGCTCATAAACCTTTCATAGTTAATTGTTCTGTGTGTCGTTGGTTTTTGCTCCGATCGTGTTTGTCGCCTGCGAATTTACTTGCAATAGCATCTGGTAAATGGCCACCTGCCTCTACTAATATTCTTGGATCTAAAAAGCAAAAAAGTTGTCAAAAATTCAAGGAGAGTTATTTGCAAGAATTTTTGTGTCTAAAATCATCTAGGGTATCTGAAAACCATTGGTTTTGATCCCTGTGTGCTGATGATTTTTCAACCGCACATGGAGGAAAAGAAGATTACGGTCAGTATTTTCACTATAAAAAACAGAAGGAATAACCATAAGTGTGTGGCACCACACACTTATGATATAACGTATTTATTAAAAGGTGGAGTTGAAACAGTATGCATTTTTTATGTATTTACTCAGTTTTTTTTTTTTTTTTTTTTTTTTTAAGGGTATTTAAGTATGTTGCAAAATTTATCCAAGTATTGTCCCTAAAGATTAAAATTAGTGGTCGCCACTTGCAACGTGGCAACTGGGTAAAATAAAATGTTAAGTAGAAAAAATAACTTTAGTTGCCACGCTCGAAAATTTGCTTTCTTCCATTGCTAAAGAATTCATTTGCATTTTTAAAACGCTCCTGTTATAGGAAATGTATTTTCAAACCATCCAATTCGCGCGCGTTGAAAAACAGCCCTTTCCTCTGCAAATAAGTGGGTACGATCCATTTATAGATTCACTCTTCAAGAACGAGGGTGGCTGTTTGTTTTTCCACTTAAGTTGGTGCACAAGGTAACCGTATCGGGAATGGGCGGACACCTAGGACTTTAGATGGAACTGTGGCATCACAACTCGTCTTCTGCAGCTCATTTTTGTTTTCTCTGAAAATGCACGATTTTCTATTGCTTAGGCACTTCTTGCTTATCATCAAACAAAATGGGCAAGCATTTTCTCTTTTGTTTACCCAAGAAATCAAAGGTAGAAAATCGGGACTTCACTTTCCGCCGCCGCACGCAGTCTTTCTTTCCAATAAGTACCAATTTTAAAATTTTATTTAGCTTTAAAAAAGCAGAAAAGAAAAAACACTTTCCGTATTCATTGGTTTTGAAGAACAGGCTGTTAGAAATAACAAAAACTGTGCTTCACTAGTAAAAACTTTTAAAATACAGAGTTGTTCTTTTTCACTATTACTGAAGCTATTAAAAAAATGAGAAACATAATCAGAAAAAATATAACATAAGAATATAACCAGAAAGTGAAAAGAAAGGTGTGTCTTGGGGTAAGAAAAATTCGAAATTTAGAAAACTACGGAACATTTTCATCCGTGCTAAAACAATCATTTTCAGGTGACGAACGGCATAAAGATGCTCAAATTATATCCAACAAATGTCACGACATTAAAAACATCCAATAAACAGTCCCAAAAATGTTTGATGAATGTTGGAATTTGGAAACATGAAAATAAACTTTGAACAAATGATTGAATAACATTATTTCATAGATTTTTTATTACCGTAGTATATTTTATGTTTCCCGTATTCTGTAGCGATCGACGATTTCCGTAGTGACTATGGAGAATTCATAGCATTTGGAAAATCTGAGGTTGCCGGGCAAACAGGAAAAAATGACAAATCATTAAAATTCTACCAAAACAACGTTTTCTGAAGGGAAAAAAGCCGACAACGAGATTTTTTATTTCCGTGGTATATTCGATGTTTCCCGTACTACGCAGCGATCGATGATTTCCTTAGTGGCTATGGAGAATTCATAGCATTTAGAAGATCTGAGGTGGGCAAACAGGAAAAAATTACAAAACGTTAAAATTCTACCAAAACAATATTTTCTTGCGGGGGGGGGGACAACCAGATTTTTGATTTCCATAGTAGATTATATGTTTCCCGTACTCCGCAGTGATCGACGATTTTCGTAGTATTTGGAAGGTCTGTGGTGGGCAAACAGGAAAAATGACAAATCATTGAAATTCTACCAAAACTGAAAGTTTTCTGAAAAAAAACAACCAAAAAGAAAAAAAGGCAAATAAAACTGACACTGGGTTCGAAAACCCGACAGAATCCGATGGAATCAAGATATTCTGCATGTGCTCTTATTTCGTCATGACTATATTTTTAACACCTGTGAAGGTTTATCAATGTGGTACATAACCTCAACACTCCATAATTTAAGAATCCAAGTATCTGAGCACCAGTATGACATTAGAACGATCTCATCTGATACTTCGCTGTCACGCCTTGCAAAGACTGGGACGTACCACCCATCATGGACTGACACTTATCTACTATTAAAGACTAAAACAAAACTTATGACTGTTTGCAGAAAGTTTATATATACACTACAATATAAACCAATGCTGTAATGAAGAAACTCCTCTATATGTTCATCTCCCTTGGAGACAATTATTGTATAGTTTATCTTACAGAAACAACCCCTCTTTCACTTCATGTAACCCCTGTGCCTCCCACCTTTCCTATGGTAAGTAACCTGCCAGTGTCCATTAAACCCCTTCCGAATGCTATCTTATCTTTTTGCATTATGCATTTTTCAATAACATTATGTTATGCTGTATACCTATATTCTACACCTTATCTTGAACTGCACCAGACGTTATCTTGTCCACCAGGATCCCTATGTCCGAAATGCATATCATGAATCTGACCTATATACACTGAAGTGCCAGAAAAACTGGTACAGATGAGTTTATGCAAAATACATAGCAACGTCACCTATGCGCGTACTCGGTTGCGTCCGCCAGTGCGTATATAAAGCGATAAACACCCTTGCCAGCTGTCAGAGCTATTTTCAGCATGAGAATTACAAGTAATAACGATTTAAAGGATTTTCAATACGGTGTAATAGTTGGCACTCGTGAGAAGGGCCATAGTATTTCGAAGGTAGAAACAAAGTTAGGATTTTCACGGATGACCATTGCAGAGGTGTACCGTGACTACAAGAATTCCGGCAAAACCTCCAACCTATGATACCAGTGTGGCCGTAAAAAAACATTGGGTGAACGTGACCATCGTCGGATGTCAAGAATCGTTTCACGCGATAGGCATGCAACACTCACGCAGGTATCATCGTAATTCAATGCTGGAGCTTCAACAAGCATCAGTGTCAGGACTGTGCAACGTTCCCTGCATGATATGGGCTTTGGGAGCTGATGCCCAACTCGAGTCCTCTTGATGGGTGCACGACACAGAGCTATGCGCCTCGCTTGGGCACAGCAACACCGCCACCGGACACTTTATGACTGGAAACAAGTAGCCTGGTTTGACGAGTTGCGTTTCCAACTGTATCGTGCAGGTGGCAGGATTCGTGTGTGGCGCAAACTCCATTAAGCCATGGTTCCCGCCTGTAAACAGGGAAATCTGCCGACTGGGGGGGGGTCCGTAATGGTATGGGGTGTGTTTAGCTGGACTTCACTGGGACCACTGGTACATCTACAAACGTCTGTAACCGGCCAACGCTATGTGCACATCTTTTCTGACTAGGTACACCCATTCATGTCCTGCATTCATGCTGATGGGTTGGGCCTTTCCCAACCGGACAATGCACCTCCACACAAGTGTCGGGACGCCACCTTATGGTTAGAAGAGTATTCATCTGAGGTTGGGGTGTTGTCATTCCCACCCAAGTCCCCAGATCTGAACGTGATAGAACACATTTGGGATGCCATGCAACGCGCTATCAAACACAGGAATCCGAGACCTCAGAATACACCCGAATTGTGGAACGCTCTGCAGGAAGTATGGTGTGCATTGCCTACAGCATATTAACAGAAGCTAGTGGAGTCCATGCCCCGTCGTATTTCTGCAGTCCTGCGCTCCTGTGGGGAACCTACCAAGTATTAGACTGGTGTACCAGTTTTTCTGGCACTTCAGTGTATATAAAGCATGTAGACTTTTTCTTGCCAGTTTTCTTCACCTGAAGATTCACAGGGCACCGGTGTGAAAAAGATCTTGTGTTTTTTAGCGTTGTATACACTCACGGACATTGAACTTTGCACACCTAGAAGAAAACATGCTACAACCATGAAACTTTACAAATAGTGTGGTTGGCGTGCGGTATAGCCCACCACGTGGATCATTCAAACTATATACCATTCGATTGTGTTGGAAGCAGTGGACTCGTGACGGCACTGCCTTACCGCAGAGGTGCTCTGAACGGACCAGGAGGACCACCTGTATAGAGGATCAACAGATCGTGTGCCAGACACAAACGGATCCCACGGGGACCCGTTCCACTATACAGGCCGATGTAGCGGCTCCTGTGTGCCTACGAGCCATTTCCCAACGCCTCGCAGAAGCAAATCTGCAACCCCAACTCCCCTTACGTGTGCTGCCATCAACACCAGAACACCGCTGGGGCTGGTTGCTGTGGTGCCGAGCCAGAGCGACGTGGAACACCACAGACTGGCCACGTGTGGTGTTTAGCGATGAGTGCCGCTTTGTTTTGGGGACATATGATCATTGTGTCCGGGTGTGGAGGTCCCCAGTTCAGCGGCACAATCCCAACCTTGCTATTGAGCGCCTTGCCTCCCCCACTGCAGGCATTATGGTCTGGGGAGCCATAGCCTACAATAGCCGATCAGCTCTAGTAGTGTTACATGGATCATTGACGAGCCAGCATTATGTGTATGAGATCCTACAGCCCCACGTACTCCCATTCCTGGCCGGGATTCCAGGTGCACTATACCAGCAGGATAATGTCCTCCCGCACACGTCTTGGGTTGCCCAGGACTGCCTACATCATGGCCTGCTCCCGCTCTCCGGACATGTCCCCTATCGAGCATGTGTGGGGCCAGTCTTCCGCAGGGCAACATCAGTCGTCTGTTCACCTCCATGCTGTACCGTATTGCAGCATGTATCGGCGCATGAGGCGCTGCAACGCGCTATTGAAAATGACCGGACTGCGTGCCACATATCCCTCTGTAAGTGTCTTGCAGCTCTGTTTTTGCCAACATGTGTATCATTCATCTGTATCATTACGTCCATAAAATTTCAGTTCAATCCGAGGCTTCCTTCTTGGTGCGCAACTTTCAATTGTCCGCGAGTGTATTTTAATCATTAAAATTTTTAAAGTATTTAAACTAAGGCATGTGTGACCAAAGATATTGTGCTTCGACAGTTAACTCCAGCAAATGATATTGTTGTCCAGTGTAATTAAGAGGGAAATGAAGGGAAAACATTGCACTGTAATAAAGAAAAATCTGCCTTTGAACTATTCAAACATAGGGGAAACATAGATACTGTAATCAATGCTATGTTTCTCCTTAATCAGTAACAGGTGTGGGCTCGTATTATAAGCACAAAGGGAGAAGTGCTCAGTTACTGACTTGCTCTCCATTGTCAGCAAGTGCACTAAAAGTATAAAAGAAAGCTTCAAAAGATGAGACACAACAACCTTGGCTGCTGTTTTTAACTATGCATGAGACATGTTGATGTTGTTGCAGATGAGTAAAATTTGGTGCGGACTACCAACTTCGGGTATGTACTGGTACACAGGACCAGTGACGAGTTTTTTTGTTGTTGTTTTTTTTTGCAGAATTCTACCACTGCAGGAATATTGATGAATAAAAGTACACACGTACATGAGATTCTTTCGTGAATTTGCAGAATTCCACTTTTTTCGTCATCATTTGGGTCATTCTCGAGGTCGATGCAAAACTGAAGAGAAATTTTGGGGGTATTAGGTGGTTCAGGGATTCATTTCCCCATCAGGAAATGATATTTTATCTTTTAAAACTTTCGAAAATGGAAGTTAAACGGAGAAAAGGCTTTTCCCGCTATTGTAATACCCTTTTTTCGCGGTTTCTTCTACCCAGTATTGTTGTTTTTATTCCATAAATATTTGTACTTCAGCTTGAAAACAGAGGAAAATTTTCTGAAAACAGAAGTTAGACGGCGTGGAAATATGTCCCTGTAATTTTTTTAACATCATTTGTGTGGTTCTCGAGATCGATATATAACTGAACAGAATTGAAGGGGGAGGGTCGTTTTCCATCAAAGGATGAAAGTATGACTTTCGAAATCTGAAGTTAGACGGAGAAAGGATTTTTCCTGTAATCATAATTATTTGTTCTTGCAATATCCTTTTGCTCAGCATTGTTGTTAAACATCATTTTATTGAATAAATGTGTATTTCAGCTTGAAAATGGAGGGAAAGTTTTTCCGAAAACGGAAGTCAGACGGTGCGAAGATTTCACTCGTAATCGTTATCCCCCTTCTCCGCGCAATGTTTCCTCTATCTTGTGTTCTTTTTAAATGTTAATAATTTTATTTTGTGAATAGAGTGATGGGCTCAAATTTAATATTTACATGAATAAATTAGTGTGAACAATTTTGTCTTGCTCGTGCTGTGTTTTATTCACACTGTTTTGCCGCACATTCTGATGTTTTACCCTGTTAAAAAGTTCAGCTTTTTTCTTTCTTCATCAGTCTCATGTATGTATATATATATACAGGCCTGAAACAAGTTGCTGCCTCACATGCTGTAGCAAAAATCCTAAAATGGGAAAAGAAGTTGTAGCAAAATACTAGAAAAAGTTAGCCGCTGTTGTAGCTCGGAAAATCGTTACATCAACTGAATCATTCACACCAAAACACTTTAGACATCAGTGGAAAACTAAGGTTAATGACCTTGGGGGAATGCCGTAGACGTCACAGTTGACTCAAGTTTAAAACTAAACTGTAAATGGGGGAAGGGGTCTAATCCCTTTAGGCTCTATGATCTTACCACACCCTTTTTGCACTAGAATGTATGTAGGAGGAAGAGGTGGGTAACAGGTACTGTAGAAACATATTTTTAAGGTCTCCACAGACAGGTTTGAATTAAAAAAAAAAAAAACCTACATAGGTTCCACATCTCGTAATCTAAAGGTCAGGCTGCAGGAACACAAATATAGTATTAAAGTCAGTAATGGCTCCACAGCCATGTCACGTTTGCTTTTAAGCATACCTTTTGAACCAATATGGTCTGAGGTTACTATTCTGACTATACCTAAGAATAAGAATTTATTACTATTTACAGAAGCTCTACAGATTCTGGCTCACCGGAGAAGTTGCTGCAACGATGATATTCCTAACTATATTCCTGATGCTTGGAAATACCTTATACATGATTTACTGTGATTTAAATATTGTAATAATTATTACTGACTTCTGACCACCTGTTCTTTCTATGTCTCTCTGCGCACCCTTCTGACCTGACACATCATGTTATACATATAAACTGACCGTTGCTGCTTAGAACTGGTAGTCACAACTGAGGAAGTGACCGATGTCGGTCACGAAAGTACTAGTGTGTTTTTAACTGTTTGTATTTATGTCTTCCTATAGTGCAAGGTTCGTAATTTTTAATATTAAAGGTGTTTAGACAGCATGATTTTGGTTTTAACTTGTAACACGTATCTTCATCAATTTTATTACAGGTTTGAATGACACATTTGCGTGTCACACCAGCAAATGGGGGAGTTTTTTGCCTGAGGCGGCACGTAGCATGGAGTAAAGAGGATTTCATTGAACAGCCTCACTCCTGCTTCATTCCAGGTTACATGCCATCTCAGGCACATAACTCCCCCATTGTCTGGCGTGACACTTAAAGGCGTCATTCAAACGTGTGCCTGTCAAAGCTAGGTGCCTATGGCTGTCTTTAAGCATTAAGAAAATAACTGTGGATTGTGAATCGCGGCCAAAATTTCAGAAATTAGGTTTCACAGAAACAGAAAACTTTCCACAGGATCATATTGATCATATGTAGAGGATTTTAGGAAGGGAGTGCCTGACCCCAGGTCTTAAACAACCCTTAGAAATAGGAAACTAGGAGATTTGGGCTAGAGCGCCCGATAGGAAAGTGACACGGAAGCGAAGTAGAAAGGGGGAGGAAGATTCCCTTATTTATTACCGGGGGGCCAGTACCCGGGGTCCGACGGCTTAACGTGCCCATCCGACGCACGGCGGTTATTTAGTGGATCGAGCGTTCGTACCTGCCTGGGATCGAACCTGAGGCCCTTCCCGTGACAGTCACGAACGTCGCCCACTTGGCCACCCGCGGCCTTTTCCTCAGGATCTGCTGATGGGTTGATATTTAAACATCTGTTGCCATTTTGCGATATACGATAATTTTTCTCTCACATTTTCTATTAAGTTGTCACATTTCATGTAAATAGCAACCGTAGCTTACTCTCTGGCCTGGAAAGTCCTTGATTTTTCATATTTTTGTGCAAGATACTGCAATAGTGGGATTTTTTTTTCTTGCAATGAAAATAAAATTTGCCAAAATGTTCGGATTGATTGTGTCACTTTGTTCTAGCTCAGTGTTGCTCTTGCTCATGATGACATCACTCCCTTCTATGGAGTGTGAAGGTGTGATATCATCTCTTTCATCTAATGTGATGCTGCAGTGCAAGATGCTTGAGTGCTATATTTCCAGTGACCTTGGTTTGTGGTACACCAGTTGTGTGCAGTTGGAGTTACTGCTGTGTGTTGAAACCTTCCCACGAGTCCAAGACCGTCGTTCCTTCCAGCATGCACTTTCCTCACTGAAGAAAATTTATATCTGACCTCCCTGCCACCCATGTTTGTGGGAATAGATGACTATGGAATAGGAAATCTTCAGTGCTATAGCAAAATTGTTTTGTTTTATACAGAAAAATTTTTATGTAGGAAAATTTTGCCATGCAGGTGATCTTAGTGAGAGATGGGTTTGCCTCCTCGGGGTGCTCTGTGGGCAACAAGGTCCCCTGTAGGTGCCAGCTAGCTCTGTGTGACATTGACAAAAAGACCCCAACTCACTGGGTTTTGTTCCAGAATCCTTAGGTTGAATGACCAACTGGAACCATCAGCTGTGGGCTAATCCCCCACACTGATGTGCTTACCTGATTAAAAAGACACAAAGAAAGAAATATCCGGACTCTAGTGTGGGACATGGTGGACCTACCACAACAGCATGTGATGAATAGCAGTGAAGCCCGAGTTGTAGGTCAAGATTGCTGTAAATGGAGAAGTTTGATATGTCAACAATAAATAGAAATTATCTGGTAGTTTGCATTTCTTTGTGGAGCTAACCTCTAAATCTCAGAAAACAGCTTAGTGATATGTATGTATGAAATTTTGCAATTTCATTGAAGATCTAACCATGAAGGACGACAACTCTATAACAGTTGCAACACATAGAATTTGTGTTGAAACCTTCCCACATTTTAAATGTGTAATAGATTTCACCCCAATTTGCAAAATGTAAAATAAAGCACTATGGTTCTAGCAAAAAATTAAACCTCTGGAATTTTTTGATGAACTGGAAAAGTCCTGGACTTAATTTTCTGTAAATGTGTATATAGAAAATGTACGTAGAGAATAGAAAATGTAATATACTACAAAATGGGAATATAAAATGTACAGTGGTTGTACATAGGGAATATAAAGTATTGGGTTGGCCAAAAAGTTTGTTCGGTTTTCCTTAGGATAGCTCTAGTAGCGCTTAGTTGTCTTTAAATTCATGAAACAATTTTGTTAGATTGTATTATGACAGCTGTCATGACAACATGCATTTTACAAAAAAAAAATTATCAAAATTGGGGAATTTTTGTGTAGCCATTTTAATATTGAAGATGGAAGAAAATAAGCAACATTTTCAAGAAAGGTGAAAATGCAAATAAAAAAGGGGGGATTTTTCATTGTGTGGAGAAGGAGCTGTGACTGATTGAACATGTCAAAAGTGGTTTGCAAAGTTTTGTGCTGGAGATTTCTCACTGGACATCGATGCTCCGCGGTCGGGTAGACCAGTTGAAGTTGATAGCGATCAGATTGAGATATTGACTGAGAGAACGATCAATGTTATACCACTCAGGAGATGGCCGACCCGGGGTCCGACGGCTTAACGTGCCCATCCGACGCACGGCGGTTATTTAGTGGATCGAGCGTTCGTACCTGCTTGGGATCGAACCTGAGGCCCTTCCCGTGACAGTCACGAACGTCGCCCACTTGGCCACCCGCGGCCTTTTCCTCAGGATCTGCTGATGGGTTGATATTTAAACATCTGTTGCCATTTTGCGATATACGATAATTTTTCTCTCACATTTTTTATTAAGTTGTCACATTTCATGTAAATAGCAACCGTAGCTTACTCTCTGGCCTGGAAAGTCCTTGATTTTTCATATTTTTGTGCAAGATACTGCAATAGTGGGATTTTTTTTCTTGCAATGAAAATAAAATTTGCCAAAATGTTCGGATTGATTGTGTCACTTTGTTCTAGCTCAGTGTTGCTCTTGCTCATGATGACATCACTCCCTTCTATGGAGTGTGAAGGTGTGATATCATCTCTTTCATCTAATGTGATGCTGCAGTGCAAGATGCTTGAGTGCTATATTTCCAGTGACCTTGGTTTGTGGTACACCAGTTGTGTGCAGTTGGAGTTACTGCTGTGTGTTAAAACCTTCCCACGAGTCCAAGACCGTCATTCCTTCCAGCATGCACTTTCCTCACTGAAGAAAATTTATATCTGGCCTCCCTGCCACCCATGTTTGTGGGAATAGATGACTATGGAATAGGAAATCTTCAGTGCTATAGCAAAATTGTTTTGTTTTATACAGAAAAATTTTTATGTAGGAAAATTTTGCCATGCAGGTGATCTTAGTGAGAGATGGGTTTGCCTCCTCGGGGTGCTCTGTGGGCAACAAGGTCCCCTGTAGGTGCCAGCTAGCTCTGTGTGACATTGACAAAAAAACCCCAACTCATTGGGTTTTGTTCCAGAATCATAGGTTGAATGACCAACTGGAACCATCAGCTGTGGGCTAATCCCCCACACTGATGTGCTTACCTGATTAAAAAGACACAAAGAAAGAAATATCCGGACTCTAGTGTGGGACATGGTGGACCTACCACAACAGCGTGTGATGAATAGCAGTGAAGCCCGAGTTGTAGGTCAAGATTGCTGTAAATGGAGAAGTTTGATATGTCAACAATAAATAGAAATTATCTGGTAGTTTGCATTTCTTTGTGGAGCTAACCTCTAAATCTCAGAAAACAGCTTAGTGATATGTATGTATGAAATTTTGCAATTTCATTGAAGATCTAACTGAAGGACGACAACTCTATAACAGTGCAACACATAGAATTTGTGTTGAAACCTTCCCACATTTTAAATGCATAATAGATTTCACCCCAATTTGCAAAATGTAAAATAAAGCACTATGGTTCTAGCAAAAAATTAAACCTCTGGAATTTTTTGATGAACTGGAAAAAGTCCTGGACTTAATTTTCTGTAAATGTGTATATAGAAAATGTATGTAGAGAATAGAAAATGTAATATACTACAAAATGAGATATAAAATGTACAGTGGTTGTACATAGGGAATATAAAGTATTGGGTTGGCCAAAAAGTTTGTTCGGTTTTCCTTAGGATAGCTCTAGTAGCGCTTAGTTGTCTTTAAATTCATGAAACAATTTTGTTAGATTGTATTATGACAGCTGTCATGACAACATGCATTTTACAAAAAAAATTATCAAAATTGGGGAATTTTTGTGTAGCCATTTTAATATTGAAGATGGAAGAAAATAAGCAACATTTTCAAGAAAGGTAAAAACGCAAATAAAAAAGGGGGGATTTTTCATTGTGTGGAGAAGGAGCTGTGACTGATTGAACATGTCAAAAGTGGTTTGCAAAGTTTTGTGCTGGAGATTTCTCACTGGACATCGATGCTCCGCGGTCGGGTAGACCAGTTGAAGTTGATAGCGATCAGATTGAGATATTGACTGAGAACGATCAATGTTATACCACTCAGGAGATGGCCGACATTCTCAAAATATCCAAATCAAGCTTTGAAATTCATTTGCACCAGCTTGGTTATGATAAATCGCTTTGATGTTTGAGTTCCACATAAGTTAAGCGGAAAAAAAACTGCTTGACCGTATTTCTGCATGCGATTCTCTACTTAAACGGAACGAAAACGTTCCGTTTTTAAAACAAATTGTGGCGGGCGATGAAAAGTGGATATGGCACAATAATGTGGAACAGAAGAGATCGTGGGGCAAGTGAAATGAACCACCACCAACTGCACCAAGGGCCGGTCTTCACCCAAAGAAGGAGATGTGTTTATGGTGGGATTGAAGGGAAATTCCCTATTATGAGCTCCTTCAAGACAACCAAACGATTAATTCCAACAAGTACTGCTCCCAGTTAGACCAACTGAAAGCAGCGCTTGCCGGAAAGCGTCCGCCATTAGCCAACAGAAAACGCGTAGTCTTCCATCAGAATAACGCAAGACCGCATTCTGCTTTGATGACCAGGCAAAAACTGTTACAGCTTGGCTGAGAGGTTCTGATTCATTTGCCATATTCACCAGACATTGCACCTTCGAATTTCCATTTATTTTGGTCTTTACAAAATTCTTTTCATGGAAAAAATTTCAATTCCCTGGAAGACTGCAAAAGGCACCTGGAACAGTTATTTGCTCAAAAAGATAAAAAGTTTTGGGAAAATGGCATTATGAAGGTGCCTGAAAGATGGCAGAAGGTAGTGAAACAAAACGGTGAATGCGTTGTTCAATGAAGCTATTGGTGAAAAGGAAAAATGTGTCTTTTATTTTTACTTAAAAACCAAACGAACTTTTTGGCCAACCCAATTCGTAGAGAATCGCCTGAGTTTTATGTTATTAAATTTTAGTTTTATGTTGTTGGTGGGTTTGTTTGTTTTTTAACAGAATTTGTAGTAATTAAAAATAGAATTTGAATATTTACTATTTTTAAGTTTTTACTTTATAACACCTTTTTTTTTTTTTTTTTTTTTTTCCATAGATATGAGCTGCCGTTTGATCGACATGACTGGATTGTTGATCGCTGTGGGAAAGAAGTTCGATACGTTATTGACTATTATGATGGTGGAAAAGTAAATGTAGAAAGTGGAAAATTTGCCATACTTGACGTACGCCCTGCTTTTGACTCTCTTGAAGCAGTGTGGGATAGAATGAAAGTTGCATGGCTGCGGTGGACAACAAAAACGGAAGAGGAATGATGACAAACTGTGATTCATTTGCTGTATATTCTTGCTTAGTCTTCAAATGGTGTAGATATAACTGCCAGATATCTTAAATTAAGATACTTCATAACTCTGATCTTTTGAATAAAGGAGTTCTAGTCTTTGTGTTTTATCATTGTTTTAATCACTCTTCAGTACTAGTCAGATAACATGTATAACACCAAGCCAAAAAAAAGCTGTGTAAATAATACTTTGTCACAAATTGTGGCATAGCTTTTGAAAAGAAGTAAAACAAAGCATGCATTGCTGCCACACTGAGTTTCATTGTGGTACGCTGTAGGTGACAAATTTCTTTTCAGAAAAGAAATTCCATCATTATAAAAAATTGCACTAAGACTCAGACCAATGAAGTAAATTTACCATGCAGGATTTGAATTCCTAAAGAGCAAGTTTTACCATAATGTTGTTGAAGTGTCATAATTCAGTTTATGTAAATTCTGTATAACAGTTGTTTTATTTATTTATTTTTTCCTGGAAGGAGAGGCATTTAAAAGAACTACTTGGAGCATATCGTAATTAAGGAAAAGTACCTATACTCACAGCCTCAAGGATTTCAGTCTGCTTCTCTGTGGGTCATAGATTTTCATTTATGACAATACCAGCAAGTGAAGAACTACAGAGTATTTCTATGTAGTTCTGAATAAAAGATAGTTTATCCAAACAGTTTGGTTGCAATTGAAGAGCGTATTTCCAGCTTTGGTGCCATACCTGCCAACTTTTATGCATTTTAACTGTTCTTTACGATTTTATGCATAGATCGCATTTTTTTACGCATTTCCATATATTTAAAAAAATTAATTAAATCTTCCTTGAGAAATATTTGTTCTTGTTTCAGTTAAATCATACCTGCCAATTCCTCCGGATTTTGCGAAAGTTTTCCGCTTTTATTTTATACAGTCTTCCAGTTTCCTGGCCGGAAGAACTTTTCTTCCGGATTTTTTAAATTTTCTGTATTTATACATATAACAGAGGTGGGAATGGTGCGCCAGAACACCCGTCGTTATCGTTGGGACTTCGGCACAGTAAATTCTCCGTGCACACTGTTATGCTTGACGCTGGATAAAGATCATGTGGTGGGAAGAAAGATTCAGACTCTAACTACTGCGGATTGTGCGTAGTTACTATGGAAATCGTCGTTCCACTACGGACGACGGAAAACATCGAGTATGCTATGGTAATCATCGGTCTGCTACGGACGACGGAAAACATCGAGTATGTTGTGGAAATCGTCGGTCTGCTACAAACGACAGAAAACGTCGAGTATGGTATCAAAATGTAATATAGTTTGTTTATATTATAAACATCTAAAAATTATCAAATGCACAAGTATTTGCATTTATTTTTACTTGTACATAGCTAAATTCATTATAAATGTTGGTTGGGCATAGTTAAAAAAATCATTATAAATGTTGTCCGTGCATAGTTTTAAAAAAATCATTAGAAATGTCATTCGCGCACAATTTTACACATTTGAATTTTCTCAGGTTGGCAGGTATGCAAGTCAAAAATTAGCAAAATTGACTTTTCAATGCAAGAGATGCACATGTACGGGAATATATTTCCAGCAAGCAGAAGTTCCAAACGGAATTCAGTCTTATCGAAAATGGACGAAGAAATTCAGGTTCGTTTCCATCGGGCATAAAGTCACAAGTAACTTTAATGTCAAAAAGTTTTAAGTCAACTTTAACCACTTACAGTCTGCGGTGAAATCACGTGGTTCGTTTGACTCGCGCCCTTTCACATCTTCGTTGGGGAGTACGTTGTTTGAGTAGCATGTTGAGACAAATGAAAATGAGTTATTCCTATGAGGAAGCTGTGGTATTTAGTTCCCACTCAAGAAAGCATAATCGAGATCCAAGTCTGTGGAAGAAAAATGTGAAAAAAAATAAATAAACTGCATTCTTTGCTTGATTAGCATGGGACAGTGGCCTGCAGTCATATTTGACAGTGTGTTTTGTAAGTCCAATATCCTGACAAAAGACGATATCAAAGGAGTGTTTTCAGGTATGTATACCGATAGTGACAAACAGCGGCAAGATAATTTTTTGTGTTCTCATATGAAAATTACACCTAAAAAGCACATCGTCCACGGAAAAATGAACCGAAGTTGAGACAAATCAGCATAAAATATTTTATTCCTAGTGGTGATAGAGATGTCCCCGTATGTGCTACAACATTTCAATCCATCTTGTGTGTGGGACAGAAAAGTGTTGGGAATATAGCAAAATATTGGTTCAAAAATAAAAGTAGGAGGCCAGAATGTAGAAGTGAAAGACATGTTAATTTTGATACTGAAGATAAGAAGAAAAGTATACGAGAACACATTAAGTTTTTGCTGCCATTCTAGTCATTATGGGCGGAAAAAGACTCCTCACAGAAAATACCTTCCTCCGATGCTCAACAGGAAAATGTTCACAAAAAAATATAAATATATATATATGTATGTTCACAATTACTGTAGTGTTTTTGTAAATGATTTTAATCTTGGATTTGGAATCCCAAGAAAAGATGTTTGTTCATTCTGCGTTAAGAAAAAGTTACAAATGAATTTAGAAAAAAGTAATGAGAAGAAAAAGATCTTGATAATTGAACATTTGCTTCATATACACCGAAGCAAAAAAATTTATTCATTTTTAGGGGAGAAGATATCACAGTGTATTTTGATGACCTTATGCAAAATCAAGAATTGCCACGCACACCTATTTCGGAAGCTTACTATTCACGTCAGCAATGACAATACTTTTTTGGTATAGAGTTATCCATCGGGGGAAAAAACAGGAACAATCAAAGGATAATATATATATATATTGACTTGGGGTGAACATGAGGCAGGATGTGGTCCTAATGAAATTGCAAGTGCTTTGTGTGACTTCTTGATGAAGCGTGTACCTTCAAAAGTGAAAACTGTTCGATTGTTTAGTGACACATGCGGAAGACAAAATAAAAATTATACTATGTTGGAAATGCTTTCAGCTGTGACTGCTCAGAAGAATCTTACCTTCAAGTTTTATTTTCCAGTAGTGGTGGTCACTGATACTTGCCAGCAGACAGAGCATTTGGTTGAGCTTGAAGTGAGTAGATACAATCTTGCTTCCTAAAGAATATTTTTAACATTTTTCTCAGGTTGTAAATCTCTTTCAGTATCAAAATCAGTGGAGTATTTTAAATCAGAAAAAATTTGCACATAGTTATCTGAAATCAAGAAACAAGGTTTCTTTTCCCTCTGAAATCAAGAAACAAGGTTTCTTGATTTCAGAGGGAAAAGTAATAAAAATTACAAAGTGAGATGGGATTAAGACAACATACTCTGGATCGTATTGTCGCCACAAGATTTCAAAATATGGGGGGGGATTCTCCCATGTGCTCCTTCTACAATAAAACCAAGAAACAATAGCAAAGAAATTAGATGTTTTGAAATTACTGGAAGCTTTTGGAATTAACGAATCACATGAATGTTTCTATTTTTATGAACAATCTTGCAAAAATACACCAAATCCTAACATAAATGAAAATAATGCTAGTGATGCAGAAATAGAATTAAAAATGAAGATTGTGGTAACTACATTACAAAATGGTGTGTGTGTTATATTGAGATGTCATTAAATGCTTGGTTTACCTTCAAACTGACGTAAGTCCTTTTATTTGATTTTTCTTTGTGCCAAAAGGGCATTAATTTTGTTTCAAAAGGGCTTAAGTCATTTTATTGTTTTTAAATTTCTAAGTAATTATACTGTCAGGATTTTTTAACTATGTAATTTAGTATTGTTATCATTCAGAGATTATTGGTAAACATTATCGTTTCTTAAAATATAATAATAAACCATAAATAAATAATTTGAGTTTTCTGAAGAATTAAAAAAAAAGGACTTACAGCCTTTTGGAAATAAGCTTTTCAATTGTATCCATAAGAAAAATAAGGGGCCGCCCCGGTGGCGCAGTGGACTAAGGCGTTGGCCCCTGATCATTCGTCAGTAAGGGGTCCGGGTTCGAATCCCGGTCAGGCATGGATGTTGTGTTTGTCTTACGGCACTGGCTCTCTCCCTTCCCTGGAACCAGTGACCCTAAAATTAGGGACGGGCGACTGCTTATAGCCCATTGAGTTGCTCACGGTGGTCGTTAAACCTCCAACCAAAAAAAAGAAAAATAAGGGCTTTGCAGTAAAATTCAAAACCTGCTCAACAGGTTTAAAATTTTACTGGGTTGGTAATAATTGATAACATGGCTATTCCTAGACTTAATGCATTACCACTGTTTCAAAATTATACTAAGGAATAAAGCAGATTTTTAAGTCATATTTTTGAGTAGTACCCCTACCCTTCCTCAAGACTAACAGCTATAGTGGGCAACACCTACTATAGCTGTAGCCCAGAGGAAGGGTAGGGTACCACCCAAAAATTTGATTAAAAATCTCCTTTATTCCTTAGTTAAAACAAATAATTTTGAAACAGTTTTAAGGAGTAGGTTGATTCTCTGTGAAATGGGAAGGAGGCAATTTGTGGATGACGTGGAAACCAGACACAAAATTACTTATTATTAAAAATGTACTCCAGAGCTGCAGTTACAGAGATTGTGTACTGGCTGTTTCGACCAGTATGGGATTCTTCCTGAAGCCACTCAATTTAGAAACTGGGTTTGGTCAATATCCGTGACCAATGGGCAAAAATGGGAAAATAGAAGAATGTAAAAGTAGAAATTTCAATTTTTTTTTTTTTAATTTCAATACACTTGATACCCACATGATTGTTAAGCATGTATTATCGTGCTATTAAATGATGAAAATGCAGTTTGTTATTGCAGGAGAATACATTTTAAGGATGAATTGGCAGCTTGTAAGTTTACTTCTGCCACTTCATTGTTCAAAGACCATCTGCTTTTTTCCCTGATCCTTCTGTTGTTTTTTGTACTGTTGAAAGAAATACAATAATTACTTTGTCATAAACTGACCCCTCTAGTTCTACAGCTAAACATTGGTAAAAACCTGGGTCTACACATAAGCTGACTTTAAATTTCCAGTTTGGAAAACATATTTATCTGCAGTGTAAAAAAAACGGGTTTTATAGAGGTAAATTTTAATGCATTTGGTGGTCAGATTTTCGAACTAAAACTTAGTTCTTCATCAGGACCGTCTGGAGTAGTTGCCATTCAGTCGGGAAGGGGGCTCACCGCGGAGTATATCCTACATAAAAAAAATGGTGGCAACCTCAGGAGAAATTCTAAAGCATGCTGGTGTTCCACTTATTGCAAGTTTAAGAAAATTAGATAAAGCAAACGTGATGTGTACTAAGATTCTGGGGCTAACGTGAGGACATGTGCCTCCGCTGTTTAGGTTCCAACGCACTAAATTTAATGTTAATTAGAAAGCACCACACACATACCTCAGACCTTAAGTGCATTATTTTTGTTTCATTAATGTAGCTCGTAATGTACCTCAATTACTATTTACAAAAGAATTTAATTTTAAGAAATATACAGTAAGTAGTCCTATTTAACAATGGGAGCTCACAGAAATTTAAACCCTTCAGAATCGAATTCTTGGCACTTGAAATTTGTAGCGGCATATGTCTTCCATTTGTACACCATGGCCGTGCCTTCGTCTTGTCTCTCGCCCGCTTTTTCCCTCGGAGAGCGATTCTTAATTTGGCTCTCTCTGTTTCTGTAGATGCGTTTTTTCTCACTTTCCATTAACATGCGACTTTGCCGATCCTACGATCATCCTCTCTTCTTTCCTCTCATTTGGTGGACGATAAAAAAAAAAAGCCAAGGACTGCCAATCATGAAGGAATTGTGGGACATTTCTCTCGAACGAAATGAGCAGTAATTTAATAAACATGTTTTCACAGCAGTGATCCCATTCTTCTGTCATGTCACTTCCTGCAGCACTTCTGAGATCTCAACATTATCTTGAAAAACAGGATTAAAATGTTATCAAAATGGTAGCAGTTTTCACTGAAAAAGTACTCAAAAACAGCTCATTTTTATTTCAAGAACGTTTGTGCTTCATTCATGAATTTATTTATACTTTCATCGTGAACTTTCTATACATACGAAGGGGTGTTCAATGAATTCTGAGCCTGACCTTGGCCGCAGTGGTCTAAGGCGTTGGCCTATGATCATTCGTCCGAAGGGGTCCGGGTTCGAATCCCGGTGAGGCATGGATGTTGTGTTTGTCTTATGGCACTGGCTCTCTCCCTTCCCTGGAACCAGTGACCCTAAATTAGGGACGGGCGACTGCTTATAGCCCATTGAGTTGCTCACGGTGGTCGTTAAACCCCCAATCAAAAAAAGCCTGACCTTGAAAGTAGTGGTTGCCCGCTGATGCAAATATTGCATCATCTGTCAGTTATACACTCTTTGTCAAAAATAAAAGAACGAAGCATCCCAAGAAAATCGTTCGATCCTGGTTAAATTCCGCATGCAAGTACCTCTGTACCGAATATGCAAATGAAATTATTAAAAAAAAAGCGACCAATGATAAATAATGGCCTGCTGCAGCGCGTGGGACCGTTCCGGTAATGCGGTCAGAAGTGCTGGGAAGGACGGCGTCTCACGCAATAAACGACGGTCGACTCTCGTAGCCTTAAGGGGGCCAAAAACAAATTGCAAATGTAAAAATCACCTTGTAAACGAAGACGGGTTCTCTTAAGGGACCATCAACAAATTGAAATGTCACTTATTACGGCCACGCGAAAAACCATGTATCTTAACAAGTAGATAACCGATTTGCTAGTAAATGGTCTCTTTCTATTCAGGAACGAATCACCCATGAGATACGATACAGAATTACGTTCCACCCGTCTGTCCGTCCGTCGAAAAGAATAAAAAAAATATCTCCGCCGATAAACAACCGATTTGCACGGAAATTATTTCTTTCGACTCAGGGACGCCTCACATCTATCAGATACAATACAAAATTACGTTCAATCCGTCCCAAGTCTGTCTTTCCGTCCGTCCGTCCGGAAGCATAAAAACACACAACTCGACCGAGAAACAACCGATTTGCACGCAAATGGTCTCTTTCTACTCAGGAACGAATCATCCATGTGATACGATACAGAATTACGTTCCATCTGTCCGTCCGTCCAGAAGAATAAAAAAAAATCACCCCCGATAAACAACCGATTTGCACGGGAATTATTTATTTCGACTCGGGGTCGCCTCACACCTATCAGATACAATACAAAATGATGTTCCATCCGTCCCAAGTCTGTCTTTCGGTCCGTCCGTCCGGAAGCATAAAAACACAGCTCAACCGATTTGCACGCAAATGGTCTCTTTCTACTCAGGAACGAATCACCCATGAGGTACGATACAGAATTAAGTTCCATCCGTCCGTCCAGAAGAATAAAAAAAATCTCCGCCTTTTTGCACAGAAATTATTTCTTTCGACTCAGGAAAGACTCACAGATACAATACGAAATCTGATAGGTGTGAACCTATCAGATACAATACAAAATTACGTTCCATTCGTCCCAAGTCTGTCTTTCGGTCCGTCCGTCCGGAAGCATAAAAACACATAACTCGACCGATTTGCACGAAAATGGTTTCTTTTTACTCAGGAACGAATTGCCCATGAGGTACGATACAAAATTTAGTTCCATCCGTCCATCCAGAAGAATAAAAAAAATATCTCCGCCGATTTGCACGGAAATTACTTTTTTCGACTCAGGAAAGACTCACACCTATCAGATACAATACGAAATTACGTCCCAATTCCGTCTTTCCGTCCGGAAGCATAAAAACACAGCTCTACCGAGAAACAACCGATTTGCACGCAAATGGTCTCTTTCTACTCGGGAACGAATCACCCATGAGGTACGATACAGAATTAAGTTCCATCCGTCCGTCCAGAAGAATAAGAAAAATCTCCGCCGATTTGCACGAAAATTATTTCTTTCGACTCAGGGACGCCTCACACTTATCAGATACAATCCAAAATTACGTTCCATCCGTCCCAAGTCTGTCTTTCCGTCCGTCCGTATGAAAGTTTAAAAACAACTCGACCGAGAAACAACCGATTTGCACGGAAATGAAATGAGTTCGTCCTACTCGGGTACGCCTCACGCCAATCAGATGTGATAGAAAATAACTTTTCATCCGTCCGCCGTCTATCTGTCCATCCTTCCCGAAGTATAAAAGCACATAACCTGACCGAGAAACAACCCATTTGTACGGAAATGATTTCTTTCCACTGGGGGACACATCATACGTATCAGGTACGATACAAAATTACGTTCCGTCCGTCCCTAACAATAAAAGCCAGCAACCCCTACCGAGAAACAACCGATTTGCACGGAAATTATTTCTTTCGACTCAGGGACGCCTCACACCTAACAGATACAATACAATACAATAGTTTATGTGCTTTTATACTACCGTCCATTCGTCCCGAAGTATAAAAGCATATAAACTCACCAAGAAACAACCGATTTGCACGGAAATGATTTATTTCTATTGTGGGACGCATTACACCTGTTGGGTGCGATACAAAATTACGTTCCGTCCGTCGGCCGTCTGTCTGTCTGTCCGTCCGTCCCAAAGAATAATAACTCCAACCCCAACGAGGAAAAACTGATTTGCACAGAAATTATTTTTTCTACTCAGGGACGCCTCACACCTATCAGATACCATAGAAAATTACGTTCCATCCGTCCCGAACAATAAAAGCCCGGAACCCCACCGAGAAACAACCGAGTTGCACGGAAATGACTTCTTTCTATTCATGGACGGCTCACACCTATCAGATATGATAGAAAATTTCGTTCCATCCATCCGTCGTCTGTCCGTCCGTCCGGAAGTATAAAAGCACCTATCCACAACGGGAAACAACCGATTTGCACGGAAATGATTCCTTTCTACTCAGGGATGCCTCACACCTAACAGATACGGTAGAAAATTACGTTCCATTCGTCCGAAGTCTGTCTGTCCGTCCGTACGGAAGTATAAAATCCGCCGAAAAACAACCAATTTGCACGTAAATGATTTCTTTCTACTAGGGTACATCTCACACTTATCAGTTGTGATAGAAAATTACGTTCCATCCGTCCGTTGTCTGTCTGTCCGTCCATCCGTCCGGAAGAATAAAAACGTAATAGACAGAGACAACCTATTTGCATGGAAATGATTTCTTTCTCACGGAGACGCCTCACACCTATCATGTACGATAAAAAATTACGTTCCATTCGTCCGAAGTCTGTACGGAAGTATAAAATCACTTAACCCCGCCGAAAAACAACTGATTTGTACGGGAATTATTTCTTTCTACTAGGTACGCCACACACTTATCAGATGTGATAGAAAATTACGTTCCATCCGTCAGCTGTCTGTCTGTCCGTCCGTCCGTCTCAAAGAATAAAAGCCTAACCCCAGCGAGAAACAACAGATTTGAACGGAAATGATTTTCTTCTACTCAGGGAACCCTCACACCGATCAGATAGAATAAAAAATTACGTTCCATCCGTCAGCCATATGCCTGTCTGTCTGTCTGTCTGTCCATCCTTCCGTCCTGAAGAATAAAAGCCCGTAACCTCACCGAGAAACAACCGATTTGCACAGAAATTCTTTCTTTCTACTAGGGACGCCTCACATCTATCAGGTACCATGCAAAATCACGTTCCGTCCGTCCGTTCCGAAGAATAAAATCCCGCAATCGCACCGAGAAATAACCAATTTGCACAGAAATGATTTCTTTCTACTCAGGGACGCCTCACATTTATCAGATGTGATCGAAAATTACGTTTCATCCGTCCGCCGTCCGTCCGGAAGTATAAAAAAACACGTAACAACAACGAGAAACAACCGATTTGCACGGAAATAATTTCTTTCTTCTCAGGGACGCCTCACACTTGCCAGATGTGATAGAAAATTACGTTCCATCCATCCGTCTGTCTGTCTGTCCGTCCCAAAGAATAAAAGCCCCAACTCCATCGAGAAACAACCGATTTGCACGGAAATGAATTCTTTCTAGTAAGGGAGGCCTCACACCTATCAGATATGATAGAAAATTACGTTCCATCCGCCCGCCGTCTTTCCGTCTGCTCCAAAGAAGAAAATAACATCTTTCATCCTCAAGTTTTTTTTATGTAATTCAAGATCTATGACACATATTCACAATAAATTCAATAGTTTGGCTTTTTGAAGAGGAAAGAGACTGATTACATTTCCACTGAAAGTGCAGAACCGTAATAGGACGTTCGTCTTAAAATTTTTATTGATTAATTTGTTCTTTCCTTTTTTTCTGTGCAGTGGTACAACCATATTACGTACACTGACTTGAAACAACACCATAACAGTGAAATTGTTAAAACTGAAACTTATAGCCATAGAATGCACTTCCTGTTACTAGAATTCGTATTAGGTTTTTAGCTGTTTACGCGTGAGAAATTCTCCCGATTGCCGAGTCACGCGAAGCGCAGTCTGGTTACTCATTCGAACTGCGTTTGGCTCCTAGCCCCGGGTGAGACATGCGAGGTGCAATTGCCCTACGGCACTGGCTCTTAGACTTCCCAGGAGCCAGTGGCCGAAATTTTGGGACGGGCGACTGCTTGTAGTCCCAAGAGCAGTGTCATATGAAGAGGATGACCAGTAGTGGCAACAACAGATTTTTGACTTTTTGCTATATAAGGAATTGAGAATAAATTAATGCATGCAACATTTTATCAGCTGCAAACACGTTACTTATTACGTTAATCGGTAAAGTCCCCCACATTTTTCAGTCAGGGACAGTGCATAAATTACATTTTATACAAAATATCGAATGTGTGGGAGATTCCCGTGGTCCCCATTTTTATGCTGTTTAAAACAAGATTCAGCCGTACAATGAGCAGAAATATGTAGGGGAAATTTCCTGGGAGGGCATTTCCTTTTTTTAATGCAACCTACAGATGTTTTCCACTTTTACCGTAGTTTATACACGGTCGAGTCATATTATTGTGACCACCAGCTAATATCAAGAGTAACCGCCGTGGGCAGGGCGGACAGTAGCTAGACGGGCTGGGAGTGACTCAATGAGGTACTGGAAGATGTTCACATGTATGTGGAGCTAAGATGACTGCAGTGCATCGGACAGCTTCTGGAGGGTGCGTGGTGGAGGATCCGTAGAGCGAACAACACGATCGAGGTGTTCCCACAAATGCTCAATTGGGTTTTAGTCTGGGAAATTAGGGGGCCAGGGAAGTACTTTGAAGTCTTCGTCGTGCTCTTCCAACTACTCTCGGAAATTTCTAGCTGTGTGACACGTCGCATTGTCGTGCTGGACGATGCCATCCGCCCCAGGGAAGACAATCAGCATGTATGTGTGTACGTGGTCTGCAACGATGGATTTATAATGAATTCTGTCCATAGTACCTTCCACAGGTATGAGTGGAAACAGGGAATGCTACGAAAACATTTTCCAGACCATAACGCTGCCCCTACTAGCTTGTGTTTTTCCAGCAATGGTTGAAGAGTGTTTTTTCTCCAAATTGTCTCGCCTTGTACGCCAACGTCCATCCGTTCGATGAAGCACAAAACGTGACTTATCGGAGATGGCAATCTTTTGCCAATCAGTGGAGGTCCAATTCCGATACTGCCGTGCAAATGTAAGCCCCTTCTGCCGATGAACCTTCGTCAGCATAATGACCATCGGTCTGCATCAGAGCCCCATACGCAGCAGGGTTCGTTGAACTGTCGTTTTAGACACGTTCCGGTAGCCCCTTGGTTCATTCGGCCGGTGAGTTGCTCCACTGTAGCGTGTCGATCGGCACTCACGCACCTTCGAAGATGACGTTCACCTCTCACATCAATGGCATGTGGTGCTCCGCAGTTTCCACGTCGCTTATTCGTAATGGTGTCATTTCTCTAATCACGATACCCTTTAACCACAGCAGCACACGAACAATTCACAAACTGCACTGTTTCAGAAATACTGCCACCCTTGGCCCGAAAGCCGGTAATCACCCCTTTTTGCAAATCTGATAAATTGCTCCTTTTATCCATGGCAGCAACGAGTGAGATGTTTTCAGAATGCCTGCAGTACACCTTATGATAACAATGTCAAGTTGTGCTGTGGCTACTTGTAAGAACCGTTACAAAAAAAGCATTTCCTTTGAAAAATCCAGAGGAAAGGTACCATTCTCGTGCAAATCGGTTGTTTCTCAGAGGCGACCGATGTTTTTATTCTTTAGGGCCAATTTCCTTGAAAATACATCTTTTAATGCTAAAAGCCAATTTTCGTGCAAATCGGTTGTTTCTCGGGTAAGACACATGTTTCTATGCTTCGGGACGGACAGACAGCTTCCGGGTGGAACGTAATTTTCTATCGTATCTGATAGGTGTGGTTGGTCCCTGAGTGAAAAGAAATGATTCCCGTGCAAATCGGTTGTTTCTCGGTGAGGTTACGTGATTATATAATTCCGGACGAACGGACAGACGGATTTCGGAAGGATGGAACATAATTTTTTATCGCACCTGATAGATGTGAGGCGACCCCGAGTAGAAAGAAAGAATTTCCGTGCAAATCGGTTGTTTCCCGATGATGTTACGGGCTTTTATTCTTCCGGGTGGACGGACAGACAGACAGACATACGGCCGACCGATGGAACGTAATTTTATCGTCTCTGATAGGCGTGAGGTGTCCCTGAGTAGAAAAAATCATTTCGTGCAAATCG
Source organism: Macrothele yani (assembly GCA_039090855.1). Lineage (NCBI taxonomy): Eukaryota > Metazoa > Arthropoda > Arachnida > Araneae > Macrothelidae > Macrothele > Macrothele yani. The sequence goes on from CM077003.1 coordinate 31,683,116, forward strand.
GTTGTTTCTGGGTCCGTTACGAATTTTCATTCTTCCGAACGGACGGATGGAACGTAATTTTCTATTACATCTGATAACTAATAAATGTGAGGCGTACCCTAGTAGAAAGAAATCATTTCCGTGCAAATCGCTTGTTTTTCTTCGGCGGGGTAGGGGGATTTTATACTTCCGTAAGGACGGACAGACGGACTTCGGACGAAAAGGAACGTAATTTTCTATCGTATCTGATAGGTGTGAGGAGTCCCTAAGTAGAAAGGAATCATTTCCCTGCAAATCGGTTGTATCTCGTTGGGGTTACGTGCTTTTATACTTCCGGATTGACGGATGGAACGAAATTTTCTATCATATCTGATAGGTGTGAGGCGTCCCTGAGAAGGACAAATTCGTTTCGTGCAAATCGGTTGTTTCTCGGTCGAGTTATGTGTTTTTATGCTTCCGGACGGACGGAAAGACAGAATTGGGACGGATGGAATGTAATTCTGTATTGTAACTGATAGGTGTGAGGCGTCCCTGAGTCAAAAGAAATAATTTCCGTGCAAATCGGTTGTTTATCGGCGGATATATACTTTTTTATTCTGCTGGATGGACGGACAGACGGATGGGACGTAATTCTGTATCGTATCTCATGGGTGATTCGTTCCTGAGTAAAAAGAGACCATTTGCGTGCAAATCGGTTGTTTCTCGGTCGAGTATGTGTTTTTATGCTTCCGGACGGACGGACGGAAGGAAAGACTTGGGACGGGTGGAACGTAATTTTGTATTGTATCTGATAGGTGTGAGGCGTCCCTGAGTTGAAATAAATAATTTCCGTGCAAATCGGTTGTTTCTCGGCGGTGATATTTTATTTATTCTTCTGGACGGACGGACAGACGGCTGACGGATGGAACGTAATGTTGTATCGTATCTCGTGGGTGATTCGTTCCTGAGTAGGAAGAGACCATTTGCTTGCAAATCGGTTACTTACTTGTTAAGATACATGGTTTTTCGTGTAGTCGTAATAAGCGACATTTCAATTTGTTGATGGTCCCTTAAGAGAACCAGTCTTCGTTTCCTAGGTGATTTTTACATTGGCAATTTGTTTACGGTCCCCTTAAGGCTACGAGAGTCGACGGTCGTTCGTTGCGTGAGACACCATCCTCCCCAGCACTTCTGGCCGTGAAGCTTAGCTCGATCTGCCGGTGGATTTTAAAGGTGTCTGTATTAGGACATTACCTGGGTTCCGAGTCCATTAACTTCCGAGGATGCCTCGACATCAGATCCGTGCACAATAAGACCAGTTGGGAGAGGCTGGTTGGTCAAGTGTCCGTATCGCCAAGCAACGCGTCAATCGAACTATGTAGGCGCCAATGGGTCGAGGAGGGCACAACCCAGCGGTACGCTGGCAGTGGATGGCCGAGGGCAGTCACAGCACGCGAGGATCTATTGATTATGAGAGTTGCACGAACAGGACCGAATTCGTCGCTCTTAACCATCTGTGGTCATGTTGCTTCGTCAACAGGCACAGAAGTGGCTATCCGAACCGTTGCCAGACGACTTGCGGCACGGGGACTATATTGGTGGAGGACACTCTGCCTCATACCAGCGAGCATCACCTGCACGGTTGCTGAGGTGTCGTGCCCGATTACGGATCTTGCCTTTACCGTTGAACAGCACTCCGGGGGTGATTATTTGAGGAATCATTTTCTGCGTTAGCCGGACACCCTCACAGCTCAACGGTATGTCGACGACATCAACAACCTGTTCTGTTGCCATTCCTGTTGCAGCATCACCGAACAATTTTTCAACAGGATAATGCCCGGCCACACATGGCACGGCTCTCCCAGGACTGCCTCCGTGATGTCGACACCCTTTCATGGTCAGCTTGCTCGAACGTGTGGGACGTCGCCAGACCACATTTAAGGAGACCGGAGGCTGGACCACGATGTACGATAGACAGGTGATTCAACTCTCAGCTAAAATGTGGACTCTTAATGTAATCGGCCACCAGATGCCGCTGGGGAGATGTGGGCTATCAATTCCAGGAGGTGAGTAAACCGCTGTCTGTATCACGATGATGTATTGGTTTGTTGTTGCAATGTATTTTTTAATCGTGAAAATACCATATTGTAGTACTTAATATTATTAGTCCTTACACATCAAGTAAGCCAATAGGCCAACATAATTTTTTTTTAAAAATGACGTATTTTTAAGACAGAATTCCAGGTAGAAATGACACACCTTTAAACGACAACAGTGGATGCTAGAGAAGAAGGCAATTTTGTTTATGAATTAATAATACGTTCGTGATATATATATATACAGTATATGTACACTGAAGTGCCAGAAAAACTGGTACACCAGTCTAATACTTGGTAGGTCTCCCATGGGAGCGCCGGACTTCAGAAATACAACGGGGGGGATGTACTCCACTAGCTTCTGGAAATATGCTATACGCAATGCACACCATACTTCCTGCAGAGCGTTCCACAATTCGGGTGTATTCCGAGGTCTCGGATTCCTGTGTTCGATAGCGCGTTGCATGGCATCCCAAATGTGTTCTATCACATTCAGATCTGGGGACTTGGGTGGGAATGGCAGCATCCCAAATTCAGATGACTGCTCCCCTAACCATAATGTGGCGTCCCGACACTTGTGTGGAGGTTCATTGTCCTGTTTGGAACAGGCCCCACCCATCAGCATGAATACAGGACATGAACGGGTGTACCTCGTCGGAAAGGATGCGCACATAGCGTTGGCCGGTCACAGACGCTTGTAGACGGACCAGGGGTCCCAGTGAAATCCAGCTAAACACACCCCATACCATGATGGGATCCCCACCACCACCACCACCAGCCGGTACAGTTCCCTGTTGATAGGCGGGATCCATGGCTTCATGGGGTTCGCGCCACACACGAATCCTTCCATCTGCCCGATACAGTTGGAAACGCGACTCGTCAGACCAGGATACTTCTTTTCAGTCATCAAGTGTCCAGTGGCGGTGTTGCCGTGCCCAAGTGAGGCACATAGCTCTGTGTCGTGCACCCATCAAGGGACTAGAATTGGGCTGCGGCTCCCAAAGCCCATATCGTGCAGGGTACGTTGCACAGTCCAGACGCTGATGCTTGTTGAGGCTCCAGCATTGAATTCCGATGATACCTGCGAGAGTGTTACACGCCTATCGCGTGAAACGATTCTTGACAGCCGACGATGGTCACGTTCATCCAATGTCTTTTTACGGCCACACTGGTATCGTAGGTTGTAGGTTTTGCCGGAATTCTTGTAGTCACGGTACACATTTGCAATGGTCGTCCGTTAAAATCCTAACTTCGTTTCTACCTCCGAAATAATATGGCCCATCTCACGAGCGGCAACCTATGACACCGCGTTGAAAATCGCTTAAATCGTTATTACTTGTCATTCTCATGCCGAAAACAGCTCTGACAGCTGGCAATGATGTTTATCGCTTTATATACGCACTGGCGGACGCAACCGAGTACGCGCATAGGTCACGTTGCTATGTATTCTGCATAAGCTCGTCTGTACCAGTTTTTCTGAAACGAGTGTATATACTATATTGACAAAAGTCACCGGACACCTAGAAGGAAAACACACCATGGCATTATTGACATACACTGGCGTGCAAAAATTAAGGACGAGACGGTTTTTCGAATGTAACGTCGTGCAGAAGTGCTCCACATAGACTCAAATCATACCATTAAGATCCCCAAGATGTATAAATATGGGACAAGTGAGCAAAATCATCCAAACAAGCAGTCCAAAGGCACTTTATTGAAAAGGTAGCTTCGAGCACAACTGGACAGAAGACAGAAACGTCCATGTGACAGGCGGCTTCCAAGAAAAATACAGTCTATAACGAAGTAAATTTCTCCGTCATTTCTGTCCACGCCAGGATTCGAACCCGGATCCCCTCATTCCGGAATAAGTCACTCTACCAATTGAGCTACGCGGACGTTTTATTCTGATTCCTATCTGCCTTTATGTCGTGTGCGTCCTTCGGGCAGGTACGTCACATCTCCTGGTACGTTACATCATCTCCCCCTTATTTTTTCGGAGTGCTGGAGAAAGGATTCTCTTATTTTCCTATCTCGCGGTGTGGAAATAACATCACACCAATGCGAGATTTTGAACGGTCGGGTCATCCGGATAGTTCGGGCGCCATTATAACGAAGTAAATTTCTCCGTCATTTCTGTCCACGCCAGGATTCGAACCCTGATCCCCTCATTCTGGAATAAGTCACTCTACCAATTGAGCTACGCGGACGTTTTATTCTGATTCCTATCTGCCTTTATGTCGTGTGCGTCCTTCGGGCAGGTACGTCACATCTCCTGGTACGTTACAAGTCTTTAGTAGGGGATATGATCACCCCTGACTGCTTTGCAGAATTTACAACGTCTGTCCATGCTGAGGACGAGGTTGTCAAGGAGCTGTTGAGGCATCGCGGCCCATTCCTCTGGTAGCGCCAATCACCGAACCGTTGCTGGCGGCTAGTGACGTGCTATCAAGCGTCTCCCGAGAAGGTCCCACACGTGTTCGATTGGATTTGGGTCCAGGGACCTTGCGGGCCAATCCATGCGTTGAATATCTTCATTCTCTAACAGCTCTGCGACAGCCACTGTACGATGAGGTGTAGCGTTGTCGTCCATGAAGAACTCAGGACCCACAGCACCTCTAACAGACGCACGTAAAGCAGGAGAACCTCGGTACAATAGCGGACACCAGGGACTGAACCTCCTTGGAAGATGTGGAGGTCAGTACGGCTACCAAGCATGATACCGCACCAAACGAGAACTCCACCACCTCCAAACCGGTCCCTTTCGATGATGTTGGAGGAGTTACTGCGTGTTCCCTGCTCTCTCCAGATGTGTATACGTCCAGAAAGCAGGCAGAACGGACCGAATAACCACTCAAGAGATAGACTAGGGTCCGGTACGGTAGGGCATGCGCATATATGCAGCATAACCTGGGGGGGGGTAAGTGTCCGAAGAGTATAAAGCACACGGACGGTGTACGCTCAGCAATTCGGTGAAAGCTATTGCACGGTGTACATCGGTTTGAACGACGTCGAGTTGCTGCCACCGTGTGATATGGCCAACAGGCAATCCAGTAGATGACATCTGGATGACTTTACCCGAGGTCCCGTCATTGGTAAGTTGGAAGAAGGTCGAAGTGTGACTAGTGCAGCCGGGGAGTTCGGGATCGCTCATAGCATCGTTTCACGAGCTTGGAGAGGAATTCAAACGATAGGAACAGCTGTCCGAGAGTTTAGCAGTTTAGCAGTGGTCGTCCACGAGCAACCACGGCGACGGACGACCGGTATATTGTCCTACAGGCGAGAAGAGACAGACGGCAAACAGCGGGAGAAATCGCAAGGCACATGCAACAAACAACTGGACGTCCGTTATCGCGTTTTGCCGTGGCCAGGAGGCTGCACAAAGGTGGTCTATTTGCATGACGACCAGTACGAAGTGTGCCATTAACGCCTGCTCATCGGAGACGGCGGTTTCTGTGGTGCCAGGAACACAAGAACTGGACACATCAGCAATGGGGTCGAGTTCTCTTTACGGATGAGAGCCGATTTAGTCTGACGAGCGATTCTGGACGTATACACATCTGGAGAGAGCAGGGAACACGCAATCACACCTCCAACATCATCGAAAGGGACCGGTTTGGAGGTGGCGGAGTTTTCGTTTGGTGCGGCATCATGCTTGGTAGCCGCACTGACCTCCACATCTTCCAAGGAGGTTCAGTCACTGGTGTCCGGTATTGTACCGAGGTTCTCCTGCCTCACGTGCGTCTGTTTAGAGGTATTGTGGGTCCTGAGTTCCTCTTCATGGACGACAACACTTCACCTCATCGTACAGTGGCTGTCGCAGAGATGTTGGAGAGTGAAGATATTCAACGCATGGTTTGGCCCGCAAGGTCCCCTGACCTAAATCCAATCGAACACGTGTGGGACCTTCTCGGGAGATGCTTGGTAGCACGTCACCAGTCGCCAGCAACGATTCCGCAGCTGCGATTGGCGCAACAAGAGGAATGGGCCGCGATGACTAAACAGCTCCTTACAAACTCGTCCTCAGCATGGACAGACGTTGTAAATCCTGCAACTCAGTCAGGGGTGATCATATCCCCTACTAAAGACTGGATTTTTCTTGGCAGCCGCCTATCACATGGACGTTTCTGTCTTCTGTCCAGTTGTGCTCGAAGCTACCTTTTCAATAAAGTGCCTTTGTATCCTGTTGATTCCTTGTTTGGACGATTTTGTTCACTTGTCCTATATTCTTACATTTTGGGGATCTTATGGTATGATTTGAGTCGATGTGGAGCACTTCTGCACGGCGTTACATTCGAAAAACCTTTTCGTCCTTAATTTTTGCACGCCAGTGTATTAAAAATCATCCCGGTCAGTTGTAAGCTGACCAAAAGTTTCGAATTCTTATGGACAGTCCTCGATTTTAGTTTACTGGCCCCGAAAATGTATGATGCCTTTGGGGACGAAAATTGTCCTCAAATTTTGATGTTTGTTCCAAGGAGGTTTGAATAATACTTCTGGAGTTGCCCTGAGTCTCTTAACTCTAAAGCCGCAAGATGTGGGAATTTTATGTTGCTTACATGGTACCTATGCAATTTCAACTGTGTGTATTTTGGAATTGCGTGGTTTTTGGTTGGAATGAATTATATTTCTTATACGAGTGAAGTTTTCAATTTTAATGTTATTTTTTGTTTAGAATTCGCATTAACGTTCGTGTACTTCAGTTTAAAATAAAAATGGGAAAGAGCTTTAAAATAATTAGGAATTTAATAAATTCAGCATTTTCTCACAGATTGGCAGCAAGTTACGATGCGAAATGTATTGCAATAGCCTTAAAAACTTTCAGCTTTCACACAGTTTGGAGGCCGTCGCTTGCGGTTATTGGCTTCACGCAAAGTGGTACTGCTCCATTAATAAAGGAATCTCCAGATATTTTATTCTAACCTCATTGTGCCACCCCGGTGGCGCAGTGGTCTAAACGATGGCCTCTGATCACTCTTCCGTAAGGGGTCCGGGTTCGAATCCCGGTGAGGCATGGATGTTGTGTTTGTCTTACGGCACTGGCGCTCTCCCTTCCCTGGAACCAGTGACCCTAAACTAAGGACGGGCGACGAGCCCATTGAGTTGCTCACGGTGATCGTTAAACCACCCCCCAAAAAAACCTCATTGCTGGTTTGTCCTCAAATGTCCTCGAATTTACGCTTCCTCACTTGTTCGTTAGATTTCTATTGAAAAATGTTCTTGAAAATAATTTTCGTTGTACTAATTTTTTTTTTATTTGGAGGTTTAACGACCACCGTGAGCAACTCAATGGGCTATAAGCAGTCGCCCGTCCCTAATTTAGGGTCACTGGTTCCAGGGAAGGGAGAGAGACAGTGCCGTAAGACAAACACAACATCCATGCCTCACCGGGATTCGAACCCGGACCTCTTACGGACGAATGATCAGAAGCCATCGCTTAGACCACTGCGCCACCGAGGCGGCGTACTAATTTTCCAACATGCTTCTTGTGAAAACAAATTTAGATTGTTTTTTCCGGGTCTAACGACCTCCGTGAGTAACACTAAATAAAGACTATAAGCAGTCACTTCTCCCTAATTTGGTGACATTCGCTCAAGGGAAGGGAGCAGGGTGTATGATAGGGAGAGAGGAAGTGCTATTAGACAAACACACTACCCATGCCGCATTCGGGACTCGAACCCGTACCAACTTGTGCGAATTGTCAGTGATCAGCACTAAGGGCACTAAGGAGGCCAAATTTTGCCTGTACTTGTTCTGAGTTCCTCCAAAAACTTTGGCAAAATGAAAAATTCACCATGCCATTCCTTCATTATTACACAGCTTGATTTTAATTCAGCACATGTATCAAAAGTAAACATTTCACTTTTGCTAATATGTTCCCGACATTATACGAATACTAATACTAACTCTGCTTTGTTAGAACAAATTACCAACATTCTACAAGATATATCCTTTTAAGACATAAATTTGCGTATTTAATATCACACATATAGAAACAATACAGTTTTGTGATAAAAAGATTTGCATATTTAGTTTGAGTATGTATTTGTTCTCAAATGGTCTGCTGATTTGGGGGCACCCAGCCATTTTGTCCTCAAATCAGTGTTTCAATATCTTGTCACCTTAGCCAGTTGTTCCATTCCGGCAGTTTTTAACAAAAAGTTTTCAGGAAGGGGCTGGCCCCCTTTAAATAACCACGTGTCTTTGCCTGTCTATGCTCCTCTAATGTCAGGATATAATGGTCCATGTGCAGTGCCGCAGCCACGGAGGGGACTCAGGGCGCTCAAGCCCCCTCCAGATGCCCATTGAAGCGTCCTTTGCACAACAAAACTACCTCTAGGAGTACTCTTTCGCTGCCTATTCTTATTCCGATTTTGTTTACGCACAACAAAGAAACGGAAAAAAAAGACAGGAAAACGAAAATGCTCTTAGCTGTTGACTTGCCCTTTCTCTCACACCGTGGCTCCTTTGTCGTGCCTGAGATCATAGTTTTGTCGGCTAACTCACCCCCGCCCATCCCCACTGGACAATCCGTCATCTCCGGCCAAGCTCACTCGCCGACACCAACGAGACCTTGCATCCTCTTCCCTCGCGTTGAAATATATACAAGTGATTAGTCAAGAACAAGAGTTCTTGAAGAAATTCCTTGCTTCCGCCAACACCAATCCGCCCGTTAATTTCCCATCCTCCCCTCCGAAGCCAGGATTGTGGGTCTCGAAAACTCAGTGGATGATAACCTTTGCTCTTGGGCGCCCAAACAGAAGAGAGCAATATCTAGTTTCAGCAATTGTTTAGTGCACACGGCACGAGCCGTATCGGGAAAAAAGATGAAAAGAAAAAGCGAAAACCACCTGGCAACGACTTCCGTCAAACTAAAACAAAACGTTTCATGGCAGAAAGTGCTGAGAACACTGTTCCTATTTTTAAATTCATGAAATCAAATACGAGTGCCCGAAAATTCTGAATTGAATGATAAAGGTATTCAACATGAAACTTTTTTAATCTGTGTTTGGAAAACGAACGTTCTGCATTCGCGTTTGTTACCGTCATGCTCAAAAAATCCGCATAGCTATCTCAATGTTAGCGCAGGGGCGGATCCAGAAGTTTACTCTAGAGGAAGGGGCGGTTTTTCGGGTATAAAAGGAGGGGGGGAGAAGACATTATGGAAGGCTTTTTTAGATATACATTATACATATTGGCCGTGCCGCTCCTTTCACTAGCTCCAGGGATGTTAAATCGTTAATACCTGAACGAGAGCAAGCAATACGTAAAAAATCACTATTGTTTCAGTGAACTTTATGATTATAAACTTACGCTTTTTGAAATCAGCACAGACTACGTCTGAATGAAATCCTTCAAAATAAAACCAAAGCCCTTATATTCACAGTTGATTAACTTAATAAAAAAAAAATTAGTGGTCTCCACCTGACATATTCCCATACATTAAAGTAAGTACACTCTTGATTTCAGCCAAAACATAATGAACACACGGTTTAGTTATAAAATCGCTAAATATAAAACATGGTAACTGGAATTTTGCTCTCCCCCTCTTTTTGTTTTTACTGTGCCCGACGGCGACAAAAAGAATCATTTTCAAGTTCTTTGATTGGTGATAAAAAAGCGGAACTCTACATCCATTGAAAATTAACGTAAAAAATGAAAAAGAAGTTATGATATCAGTTACTTTACTTACATGAATGAAAACTCCAATGAAGGACGGGAGACAAACGGGTGTACTCAGTGTGTGTTACAATCACACTCGGCTGCCCCAGTGGTCTAAGCGATGGCTTCTGACCATTCGTCCGAGATGGATCCGGGTTGCGTATTTCACACAAGGTAGTTAGAACGAGAGAAGGTAGGTCAATGAGTTCGCCCAACCCACTCCGGCTTAGGGTTCCAGGAATCAGTGACGTCAGTGGAACCCTCTTCGAGCTGTCCAAAGCTCGATCCTTCTCCGCAGTGCAGACGTTCACTTGGTATCGTGAATTCGTTTTCAGACCAAGGTAGTTTATATTTCTTTGTTTAATCAATGAATAATTTTACAATCATCCGTTTCCAACTGATTTCAAGCACAGACTGAAAATCCTATTGCTTGGATCAAAGCTTCCGCTGCCGGCAAATGGCAACGTTAAAAACGACGAAGGGCCTGCTGCAACATAAGGGTAACAGGGGCTGTTGCCCTGGGTCTCACGCTTTAAGAGAAAAAAACAAAATATATATTTTTTTGTAGAATTTTTTATAATTATTTTTTTTCGTAAGTTTTGGAACGCGTAGCCCTTAAAGAGATTTTTATTAATTTTTTCTTGTCTCCAATCCCCCCTCCCCCCGCTTTTCGAATACATTATCGCTCTTCGTCGTACAGATACTGAGATTTTCAGATTTCAAATGTTTATTCTAACCACCTTAATATTTTCCGCATTCATGAAATAGCAAATTATTTTGCGGGCCCTTATTTAATATTGAACAATTTGCGCATAAAGCAAATATTTAAATTTAACAAAATAAAAAAATCAATCACTGCAACATGCATATAAATAAAAAAAAATTACGAATTTATTGAGTCCTTAATATTTCCTACACAAAAATATTCGCTACGCATTTTTTTTTTTACGCTTAAAGACAATACACATTTCTGTGAGATAATCATTATGTCTTTAGGACAGTTTTCGTGTATGTTCTTTACGAACGGCGTTTTTCACGTAATGATTTCACTAATATATGAGATTTATTTTCCAGTGCCCGCAATTAAATTTTGCTCCGGGCCCCGCAATGAAATTTCTCCCCGGCCCCAGCAAAAGCTCCATCAGGCCCTGCGACGAAGATAAAATAATAAGCACAATTTTATTTTTTGATTTAATTGAAACACAAGTGAAGTTTTCAATTTTAATGTTATGTTTTTCTTAGAATTCGCATTAACGTTCGTGTACTTCAGTTTAAAATAAAAATGGGAAAGAGCTTCAAAATAATTAAGAATTTGACAAATTTTGGTGTCTGTCCTTAAGTGTCCTCGAATTTACACTTCCTTATTAGCTCGTTAGATTTCTAATGAAAAATGTTCTTTAAAGTAATTTTTGTTGTACTTGGCAAAATGAAAAATTCACTGTGCGGTTACTTTGGTGTGCAGCTTGATTTTTACTTTTGCTAATATGTTCTCGTCATCATAGTTCCACTTTGTCAATAAAAATTACCAACATTCTCATATGCAAATCACACTTATTGAAGCAATGCAGTTTTATGACAAAACGATTTGCATATTTATATTGAATACGCATGTGTCCCCAAATGAACTACCGATTTGGGAACGCCACGCCCTTTTGTCCTCAAATCAGTCTGGTCACTTTAACCAACATACGTCACAGGCCTCCGCGAGAAGAGACCACCCACTGTTTGTTTACAATCTTTGACCTACATTTTTTTTTTTTTTTTTTTTTTTTTTTGATTGGAGGTTACTACCTTGTATTTCACAAGTGAATGAACAGAATTGCGATTAAGGCCATTTCCGCCACGCGATTGGTTCAGAGCTTCCGTGGAGATTGGGAGTAAGCGGGGCCTATGAGGAGAGTCACGTGACGGAGACATGTAGGCTTTGCTGCACTCTCCATAAGACATTTTAATGTTCCGGTGTTTTCATTGCGACAATGGTTGCCTTCAGTTGTTTTACCCGTCCTCTACTAATAGGTACACTAATAGAGGGGGTACTTTATTGGTAGGGGAACTGTTGAGTTTTTATATCAACATGAACTTGGGACTTATCTTCCGAAGTACTTTCATTCTATATATGTAGTTTTCACAAAACCGAAAGATGTCAGCACGTCAGCGCTCACTCCTCATTTAGCTCAGGATTAGTTTTTGAGGATTATATATATGATAGGAGGTTTAATGACCTCCGTGAGAGGTCTTCCTCCCCTTTCTATTTCGCTTCCACGGCACTTTCCTGTCGCGGACTCAAGCCCAACTCTACTAGCTTCCTATTTCTAAGGGTTGTTTAAGACCTGGGGTCAGACACTCCCTTCCTAAAATCCTCTACATATGACCTGGTCTGACATCCGTGAGCAACTCAATGGCCTAAAAGCAGTCGCCCGTCCCAAATTTAGGGTCACTGGTTCCAGGGATGGGAGAGAGCCAGTGCCGTAAGACAAACACAACATCCGTGCCTCACCGGGATTCGAACCCTGACCCCTTTTGGACGAATGATCAGAGGCCATCACTTAGAACACTGCGCCACCGGGGCGGACTTTGAGGATTAGTACTAATGTGTTTTGTATGGAGAACCCATGAGTTGTTTAACGTTTTTTTTTTTTTTTAATTTTCGGGGAGAAGGGGTTGAAATGTGGAATTGAAAGCATTTTTGATGAAGTTTGGAGGAACAAAAATATGAGGAATTTCCTACATATTAGAAAAATGTATATATGACAAATCATTTACTATTTTATCAGACACAATATATGGCAAACAACATTCTGGAGTATTTATTTAAACGGAACTGTCTTATTTCAACAGAACACTGCTTTCGAGGTCTTACTTCGTGTCATTAGGTAGTTCTTTGCTAATACAAAAACAATCTATATGACTTTTCCTTTTATTTTTTTAGCTAGACCTCTTCACATTCATGAGGGAAAAGACTTGATCGTCAGAATAAATATTTCTGTGTGGAGACATACTTTTCATTTTTAAAGGTCCTTTTAAGGCTAATAGAAAGGACCTTTAAAGGGGTACTTTTTAGTTTCCTTATATAAGCACTTTCACCACAATTGCACAAGTCGTCGCCCCGGTGGCGCAGTGGTCTAAGCGATGGCCTCTGATCATTCGCCAAACGGGGTCCGGGTTCGAATCCCGGTGAGGCATGGATGTTGTGTTTGTCTTACGGCACTGGCTCTCTCCCTTCCCTCGAACCAGTGACCCTAAATTAGGGACGGGCGACTGCTTATAGCCCATTGAGTTGCTCACGGTGGTCGTTAAACCTAAAATAAAAAAAAACAAAAAAAAAACAGTACAAATCATGATGGTTACTAGGTTGACGGGCTGCCATCTATTGGCCGATACGGAGTATGTATTCATCTAGCTATTTATTGAAGTTGTCCTCAATTTTAATATTATGATAGATTTCAACTTGCATTCTTTTTCTTTTTTTTTTTTTTTTTGATTGGAGGTTTAACGACCACCGTGAGCAACTCAATGGGCTATAAGCAGTCGTCCGTCCCTAATTTAGGGCCACTGGTTCCAGCGAAGGGAGAGAGCCAGTGCCATAAGACAAACACAACATCCATGCCTCCTAATATTCGACAGTTACCAAATTTAAACAGCTTGAAATTTTTACGATATTATTAATCTTTTCCTGCGAAAATTTTATAGCACCAAAATTCCCAAAAGCTAATAGAAAGTTAGAAAGTTTCCGTTTTTATGATAGTTCAGAATAGACTATTATCTTAATTACAATTTAGAGACATATTAACTTCCATGAGAAAAATGAGTAGGTTTGAATTATGGATTCAGGATTCAGGTTTGTTTTAAAATTTGCACAGACTGTTTCCAAACGTTACAAACGATAAACAATAGCAAAGAACTAACAAAGAATACCTCCCCCCCTGTCCCTGTTCTAGGGAAGGGAGAGAGCCAGTGCCGTGAGACAAACACAACATCCATGCCTGACTGGATTCGAACCCGGACCCCTTACGGACGAATGATCAGAGGCCAGCGCCTTAGACCACTGCGCCACCGGGGCGGCTTTCGCTGCTTTAAACGTAAAAACTTCGTTAGGGTTTGGGGGGGGTCGGCCTTGCTGGATCCGCCATTGTGTTAGGGAATATCATAAGGAGTGTATTTTCATGTGAGTGCCCGTTCAAACTTTGGATGTTAATCCTAAAATATTTTCTTACTGTTTCATTCTTTTTCTACTACTGAGATGCTCATGTTGGTTGAATTCAACAACGCATTATTCTCTTGCACGATATGTGATTTCAAATGGAAGCATTTAGATTCAGATGCAAGTTCATTTTTACTAAGATCCATATAGCAGATGGATGATATATTATTAGTGTTTTCCGATTTCATTTTCCTCAAAATATGATAACTATTCCAGAAAATCAAATCTCTCAAAAATCATGTTGTACGACGCAGTGCTCTTTTTTAACCCACTGTAACGTACCAGGAGATGTGACGTAAATGCCCGAAGGACGCACGCGACATAATGGCAGATAGGAATCAGAAAAAAACGTCCGCGTAGCTCAATTGGTAGAGTAACTTATTCGGGAATGAGGGGACCCGGGTTCGAATCCTGGCGCGGATAAAAATGACGGAGAAATTTACTTCGTTATAATGGGACGTTTTTTTCTTATTCCTATCTGCCATTATGTCGTGTGCGTCCTTCGGGCAGGTACGTCACATCACCTGGTACGTTACACCACACACTGGCAAATCTAAGCGATGGCCTCTGATCATGTAAAGGAGTTTAAATTTTAAACTATTTGGTTCCTTCTGGAAGTTCACCCGTGGTATCTTTGCTATCGCTATTTAAATTGTAAATGCGGCTGCTAATTTTTTTACACCCGCTTGTTGGCATTTTTACACACAGCTGTTGAGATTTCACTTTCGCTCCAGCTTCATATTCATCAAAAAGGCCTCTCTTGTCTTCTGTGTATGATGTCAAAGACTTGATTATTTTAAGGTGGCCTAAAATCTCTGTCCTATGTTTCCAATGATAAAACTTCTTTACATATTTTCTTCGCAATTGATGTATTTCCAAGGACGAAAATTTGCACATCAATAAAACCAACTCTAAGTTATAGTATGGAATACTTAATACCAGTGGCGGAGCGGAACTTTTCTGGAGGGGAAAGCGGCCAGAACAGCCCATATTTAGTCACATTGTTAATACACATACAATGCATATGCAATAAAAAAGTGTATATGCTTTTACATGCATACAAATATTAAATGAATATACGCATATATATTTAAAAATTATGTACTTATAGATATTTAAATATTATATATACTAACACATATAATAAAAAAATAGTAGTGAAAAATTCTGTTGCTTACTAGATTTTAATTTATGTGGTAAACACGGAAGCTTCATTGTAAACACATATTACAACAATTTAAGAAAAGTATTCAGGACTTCTTTACTTTACCTTATTTGTAGCACAAAGAAATTCTGTTGTTGCTGTTTGTTTGTTTGTTTTTTTGTTGTTTTCGGCAAAAATATTAATAATGTTATCATGGAACGAAGGCTCCTTGCTTAGGCGATCTGAAAATGCCGTTTTAATATTTAAAAGTGCCAGAGAAGTCAAGTCTGTTTTGACTTTGTGTAAATTCTTAAAAACGTTTTGATTCGTTTGAGTTGCAGATAAGGTCCTTCCAGCAGATGTATTTGTAGAAGAAATAATTAATGTAGCTGACTGAGTCTGAATACCTCGAGGAGTGACCAGATCTTCATCAATCAGATACTGGTAAAATTCACTGACACTTTCTTTCCATATAACCGGCTGTGAATAAATTACGCTGAGTTCACTTTTCAGATGAATGAAATAGAAAAATGAAGGAAAAGTTTCTTTCAAACAAGAAAAAGCGATCTCTGGAAATTTCATGATGAATTGAGGAAATTGTGTGTTGTCAAGTAGACGTACAAACATTAACTTTGGCACTTCACTGAGTCTTACGGAAATATTTAAACTAACAATGTTGACGATTTCTAAAAATAATCAACTGTACGAGGATTTCCTGCCTTCGCCAGAACTTGAATCAATTTTATTTCTATTTGACACAGTGGGAGTAAAAAACTGTCTGTAAGTGCGTTCGCTTTGTTCCGAACAGATTCGAAATAATTTCTAAATTCCTGTAAAAAAAAAAAAAGGAAGATTTTTAAAATCCTCAATTTTCTTGAAACAAAAGCTAACATCAGACTGCTTTGCTTGTAAGTTTTGAAACAACTTCTCAGTGTGAGGAAAAAGTAAACCATAGAAAAAATTGTCAGAAAGAAATAGTCAAAGTCGCGTAACTGTGCTAGCAAACCTCTTGCAGAACAGATGGTTTCATAAACCCACTGATGAGCATTCTTATCTGTGCCGCCCCGGTGGCACAGTGGTCTAAGGCGCTGGCCTCTGATCATTCTTCCAAAAAGGGTTCGGGTCCGGGTTCAAATCCCGGTGAGGCATGGATGTTGTGTTTGTCTTACGGCACTGGCTCTCCCTTCCCTGGAACCAGTGACCCTAAATTAGGGACGGGCGACTGCTTATAGCCCATTTAGTTGCTCACGGTGGTCGTTAAACCTACAATAAAAAAAATTCTTATCTGTGATTGATTCAAACAGGTTCGCAAGTTCTTGATAGTGTTCATGGACTGTTTCAGCTAATCGACTATTTTAATTCCGTCTAGTTGGAACGACACCTGAAAACTTTTCTTAACTTCTGCATCTAGAGCTTGTGTTCTCTCGTATGACTTCGCGGAAAAGCTGGAAAACTCTGAGACTGTACTAAGGAAAACTTTGCATCCTTTCAGAAAACTGACAGACTGCGACAACACCAGGTTCAGTTTATGCGCATAACAATGCACGAACAACGCCTGCTTACAACTGTCTTTTATTTTTGCTTGTAATCTATTGTGTTCGCTTGCCATTACTGCTTCGCCATCATGCGTTTAAGCTACTAATTTTGGCTCACATTTGAAATCCTTCAGTATCTTCATAGCATGCTGGAAAAGGCATCTGCCGTTCGGTTGTTGCTGACATCTGTGAAATTCAAAATTTTTTCTTCGACTGACCCTTCCTTAGTAACATATCGAAAACTGACGTAGGCTGAGATTTTGCGTTAACATCAGATGTTTCGTCCATGATTAGAGAAACGAAAGTTGTCTGAGGTATTTCTTCTTTTATTCTTCTGATCATTAATTCAGCGACCGAATGAATAATGACATTTTGGATGTCACCAGACAACCCTGAAAAAACAGTTGAGCTTTCTAGGTTTTAAGTTCTAGGTCATACTTTGGCATTAAACTGAAAAGTTCAATATGATTTTCACGATTCAGCAATGTTTCTGCTTTATTGTGGCCACGGAAAGCCAACTCCTGTCTTTCCAGAAAACAAGCTACATCTATAAGGCGACTAATTATCCTCCTGATTTTTTTCAGAGTTTCATTGTGTAGGCCTATTTGAATGTCCAGTCCAAACTATTCGCTAATGCTAGACTCAATTCTACTTTTTACAAATTGCACCAAATCTTTGGCAGCTACTATGTGTCTAACACTGCTTCTGTAAATGTTATTTAAGTCATCAAATCCTTTCCTATTCCATACAGTTTTTTCTTTACTGAACAGGAGACATGGCCAACAAAACAATTTGTGTAATTGACTGCAACGGCACATCCACGAAAACGAATCGAAAAGGCGGGTGTGGAAATGGAGAACAAAAGATTTAGTGCCTTTTACTTGAGAAAACAAAGTGGGTAATGGTTTTGGTCTGCCAGTGTTCATAACTTTTAATTTACCGTTAAAATTTAGCAAACTAAATGGTTTCTTCATTAACTGCTCAATAACACAGTCACACGATTCTGTGTTATTTCCGTTAGGCAGCAAGTCACTTATTCCGCAAATGTTTACCGCTGTGGAAGCGGAACCACAAGCGCGTCACGCGCAAAGCACAAGGTTCTAGCTGAAAGTGGTCTAAACGCAGTGCGTGAAACGACACGCGGATGCGCCGCACTGGCTTCCTGCCGGGCTGAGAGTCACTGCTGGAAGCTCAGTAGATATCGCTTCCGAGCAGAGCGTATGAGGGTGTAGCACGTGACGTCATCGAGAAGTTTCAGTGAAGTGGCAACAGTCCCTGAAAGTTCCTGAAGGACAAGCATAGATCAGATAGATCATATGTAGAGGATTTTAGGAAGGGAGTGTCTGATCCCAGGTCTTAAACAACCCTTAGAAATAGAAAGCTGGGAGATTTGGGCTAGAGTGCCCGATAGGAAAGTGACACGGAAGCGAGGTAGAAAGGGGAAGGAATACGCCCTTATTTATTACCGGGGGCCAGTACCCGGGGTCCGACGGCTTAACGTGCCCATCCGACGCACGGCGGGTATTTAGTGATTGGAACGTTCGTACCTGCCCAGGATCGAACCAGAGGTCTTCCCGATGGCAGACACGAACGCTGACCACTAGGCCACCCGCGGCCCGAGGACAAGCAAAAGATCATATGTAGAGGATTTTAGGAAGGGAGTGTCTGATCCCAGGTCTTAAACAACCCTTAGAAACAGAAAGCTGTGAGATTTGGGCTAGAGTGCCCGATAGGAAAGTGACACGGAAGCGAGGTAGAAAAGGGAAGGAAGACGCCCTT
The DNA here is from genome assembly GCA_039090855.1 of Macrothele yani. Classification (NCBI taxonomy): domain Eukaryota; kingdom Metazoa; phylum Arthropoda; class Arachnida; order Araneae; family Macrothelidae; genus Macrothele; species Macrothele yani. The sequence goes on from CM077003.1 coordinate 31,701,488, forward strand.
ATTTATTACCGGGGGCCAGTACCCGGGGTCCGACGGCTTAACGTGCCCATCCGACGCACGGCGGGTATTTAGTGGATCGAACGTTCGTACCTGCCCAGGATCGAACCTGAAGTCACCCTATGGCAGACACGAACGCTGACCACTAGGCCACCCGAGGACAAGCATAGCTGGCGGTCCTACACTTAGTATGTAAAGTGCAATCATTAGAGGTCGGTGTTTATAAAAATTTGAAGCCAAAATGCCTAAATTTTGTGGCATTTTGAATTGCGGTAATAGAGGAAATCCAAACCGAAAGTCTTTTTCAGGCTACTAGCTACTGTCTCTAAAGGCAGTACCGAAAAAAATCGCTTATATGCCAAACGAAGGGAGATCGCTTCTCAGAGCTTATATAGAACACACTTTTTTTTTGAAGAGTTAGGTTCTTCAAAGGCAGAGAACCTTTTAAATGTTAGTTTTATCTAGAAATCAGTGATTTCTGGTAAAGCAGAGAATCCATCTCTCACTTGTTCAAACGCTATTGGAGTGCAACGCTGGAACCTATTGGGCCAGGCGTTTCATTCGTTGATTCAAAGTTTTCAAGTTGAATTTAAAAGGTGTTGGCTGTTTTTTTGCGTAGGTTTTATTACTGCTGACTATTTTCTTATAGAACATCTTTGAGAGTTTGTCTCTTAGTCAAAATATTCCTTAAATAAACGCTTCGGTCCCCAATCAGAACTTCTGTGCACGTGTTTCTTTCTTTCCTTCTTTTTCTTTTTTCTCCAGGGGCTTCTTTTCAGAAGTTTCCTGGTTGATCTTAGGGGTGTTGAAACTTTTTATAGGGCTAAAAGTTAATTTGTTAACAAACCTGACTGTTAGTCAGATTCAGATCTCTGGCTCTTCTGTATTTTTTAGATCTCGATCACACCGTTAACCTGACTCACTTCTTTCTTTTTCTGCGAATTTTCGGTTTTTCACTTTTAAGGTTATTTGGCTTCGGCGTTGGGGGTTTTTCAGTTTACTACTTTGTTCTATATGATATTTCCTCCCCAAACTACCGTTGATTTTTATTTTTAGTACACTTGGATTTTTACCTGGAACTGAAGCACACTTTTGCAGAAAAATGCAAATAATGGCTAAAATTATTGTCCACATAAAATTCTTTTTGGTGTCTAGGTCTGTTTACAGGTTGGTGTTATGCTGCTGGATTAGTTTACGGATAAAAAATTATAGTGTACAAATCCCAGCAAAATTATTTTGTTTTTTCACCACAATTTTGCGAAAAAAAGAAAAAAAAAAGATTTTGTTCATTTTTCTAAGGCTTGGAAATCGCTTCTCAGAGCTTAGAAAGACACTTTTTGTTGAAGAGTTAAACTCTCAAAAAGACATAGAACCTTTCAAGGGTGAGTTTGATACAAAATCAGCGATTCCTGGAAAGAAAGAAAACCTATCTTTTTTTACTCAGATCACCGCACCCGGGAGGGAAGAGAACCTTACTTATTAAGGCAGCGTACCTACTTTCTCCATAAATTACTGATTACTCACGAATTTGTGATTGTTCTAAATTACCCTGTAAAAGAATACCGACGACGAGAAACTGTTATATGCTACGAAACTTTTATATGCCTCGAATTGTTCTGCAGTAAAGGCGCTTCAACCAAAGACGAAGTAATCAAAAATATTTACTATTTGCACTTTCGGAACGGAAAACTTTTCGCATCACATTTGAAGATACTTGCATTCAGCACATAAGGATCTTTTACTTCAAGCTCTTTAATTGTTTCCAAATACCGCATTTTGTACTCGGAAGTTAAAGTTTCAAAGTAAGAAGCCATCATTTCAACGAGGCTGGTTGTCCTTCAGTTACGTTACTAAGGCTCGTTGTCATGCTGAGAGTCACGTGTCTGCTACATTCTCATAGAGTAAGCTGACCAGAAGTCCCCAATTCTCGAGGACAGTCCTCGAATTTTGTTTACTGTCCCCAATAACGTCTGATGCCTTTGGGGACGCAAATTGTCCTCAAATTTTGATGTTTGTCCTCAAATGTCCTCGAATTTATACTTCCTCATTAGCTCGTTATATTTCTAATGAAAAATGTTCTTAAAAGTAGTTTTCGTTGTACAAATTTTTCGACATGTTAATTATGAAAACAAGTTTTGACTTCTTGTTTTCTTCTTTCCGAATTTAACGACCACCGAGAACAACTCTAAGGACTATAAGCAGTCACCTGTCTCTAATTTGGAGGCATTCGTTCTAGGAAGAGAGAGAGAGAGAGAGAGAGAGAGAGAGAGAGAGCAAGTTATGTAAGACAAACACAGCATCCATGCCTCAGTCGGGACTCGAACCCGTACGGTCGTACCCACTGGTACGAGTGGTCAGTGGCCAGCACTAGGACACTGAACTATCGGTGCTGTCAAATTTCGACTGTACTTGATCTAAGTTTCTCGAAAAACTTTGGCAAAATGAAAAATTCGCCATGCAATTAGTTTGGTGTGCAGCTTGATTTTAATTCGGCACATGTACAAGGTAAAACATCTCACTTTTGGTAATATGTTCTCATCATCATAATTCTTCTTTGTCAATACAAATTCCCAACATTCTACAAGATATATCATTTTAAGACACAAATATCCCACTTATTGAAGCAATGCAGTTTTGTGACAAAAAGATTTGCATATTTTTTTTGAGTACGTATATGTCCCCAAATGAACTGCGATTTGGAGAGGCCCCGCCCTTTTGTCCTCAAATCCGTGTTCCGAAATTTGTTCACCTTATCATAGAGCCTTTGCACCGACGTCATGGTTACTTCCCGGTGGTTCACAGAAAGTTCGGTTGCTAAGGTTCCCATGAGATTAACATGGGGAATCGATTTCTGGACCCTCTGTCACTCGATTGTTTGAAGTTTTAGAAATAGTTAAAAGTTGTGTGGCGTATGGACGTTTCTCAAAGTACAAGTAAGGTAGTGGAATTTCCTTTTATCGCTTTCCAACGGTAGAAAAACGCCTGATTATGAAGAAAATAGCCGTAAATCGTAGGGCATGGTCGCCCAGGCCGTATGACAAAAGCTGCAGTAAACACTTCATTTCAGGTATCGTAAATCTTCATATTTTACTACGTTAATAGTCGAATTTATATCGGTATATTTCCTATTTTCTTGCTCACTCTTATGTATTATTTTCAAGATTTTACGTAAATCCTTGTTATTCTGTTTAAAATGCTCTGACTGCATGACAGATTAACTTTGCTGTCGAATCGGAAATGACTAAGCTTTCGTGAACTTTCAAGATTTTGTACTGTTACTGATTTCTAAACACTGAAACTGAAACAGATGCCTTTTTTCGAACCGAAATTTTGGCAAAATGAAAAATTCGCCATGCATATACGTCCACATAGAATTAAAAGGTGCCGTCATACATTATTGTGTCGTCCGTTTTCCCGGATCTGTTTTTTTTTGGTGAGAAAAAGTCCGTTTTTCGGGGTATGACAAGTCGGTATTTTCTTTTTTTTTAATTGCAATGCACACTGTAACCAGTCAGAAATGTATCAACTTAACTTAGACCGGATAAGAAAATTTTCGCTTTCAGTCTTCAGAATTAATACATTTCTAATCCACCCATTGGTAAAATATTTATATGCATCAAGACTTTTATAAGCTTTTAGAGTTTTTCCCGGTATAACATGAAAAACTGCCTATTAAATAGTTATAATATCGTGATTGTTCAGTTCAGATTTTTATTCGTCTGGAAGTTTGTGTTGGGAGTGCAACACAAACTTCCAGACGATAAAAATATCTTTCAGGTATGTCATATGGATCTTCTATGCCATTATTTCTAAGCTTTTCTTCATAATATTGCTTTTCCACCACATTAAGAAGGCAAACTATGTCAGAAAGAACTGTTTTTTCAATTCTATTTACAGCAGCAGCAGCCATTGAAAAGCATGGAGAGAGAACAGCTTGGGTACTTTCTAACCACCCGGAAGTCTAGCAGATAGTTTTGTGACGTCACGTGCAAAGGTTCTAGGAGGATGTAGCAGACACGTGACTCTCAGCATGGCAACGAGCCTTAGTAACGTAAGTGAAGGACAACCAACCCGTTGAAATGATGGCGTCCTATTTTAAAACTTTAACTTCCGAGTACAAAATACGGTATTTGGAAAAAATTAAAGAGATTGAAGGAAAGTTCCTTATGTGCTGAATGCAAGTATCTTCGAAGGTGATGCGAAAAGTTTTCTGAAAGTGCAAATAGTAAACATTTTTGATTACTTCCTCTTGGGTCGAAGTGCCTTTATCGCAGAACAGTTCAAGGCATATAAAAGTTTCGAAGCATAAAACAATTTCTCGTCGTCGGTATTCTTTCACAGGGTAATTTAGTACAATCACAAATTCGTGAGTAATCAGTAATTTATGGAGAAAATAGGTACGTTGTCTTAATAAGTAAGGTTCTCTTCCCTCCCAGGTGCAGAGACTTGATTAAAAAAAGAGATAGGTTTTTTTCTTTCCAAGAATCGCTGATTTCGGATAAAACTCACCCTTGAAAGGTTCTGTCTTTTTGAGAGTTTAACTCTTCAACAAAAAGTGTTTTTCTAAGCTCTGGGAAGCGATTTCTAAGCCTTAGAAAAATGAGAAATATGTTTTTCTTCTTTTTTTTTTTTTTGTAAAATTGTGGTGAAAAAACAAAATAACTTTGTTGGGATTTGTGTCCTATAATCTATTTATCCGTAAATAAATTTAGCAGCATAACACCGGCTTGTAAACAGACCTAAACACCAAAAAGAAACTAAAAAACTTCAACACCGACAGCCAAATAACCTTAAGTATTAAAAGCCGAAAACTCGCAAAAAAAAAAAGTGAGTTAGGGGAACAGTGTGCTCGAGCTCGAAAAAATACAGAAGAGCCTGAGACTTGATTCTGATTAACAGCCAGGTTCGCTAAGAAATTAACTTTTAGCCCTATAAAAAGTTTCAACACCCCCTAGATTAACCAGGAACCTTCTGAAAAGAACTCCCTGGAGGTAAAAAAAACAACAACAACACGTGCACAGAAGTGCCGATTGGGGACCGAAGCGTTTATTTAAGAAATATTTTGAGTAAGAGACAAACTCTAAAATGTGTTCTATAAGAAAATAGTCAGTAGCAATAAAACCTACGCAAAAAGACAGCCAACACCTTTTAAATTCCACTTGAAAACTTTGAATCAGCGACTGAAACGCCTGGCCCAAGAAGTGCAAGGACTGCACTCCAATAGCGTTTGAACAAGTAAAAGATAGATTCTCATCTTTACCGGAAATCACTAATTTCTGGATAAAACTAACACTTAAAAAGTTCTCTGCCTTTGAGGACAAACATTTTAAAAGCTCTCTGCCTCTTCAATAAAAGGTGTTTCCTAAGCTCTGGGAATCGATCTCCCTTCGTTTGGTATATAAGCGAATTATTTCGGTACTGCCTTTAGAGACAGCAGCTAGTAGCCTGAAAAAGGCTTTCGGTTTGGATTTCCTCTATTACCGCAATTCAAAATGCCACAAAATTTAGGCATTTTGGCTTAAAATTTTTATAAACACTGATCACTAATGATTGCACTTTACACACTAAGTGCAGGACAGCCAGCTATGCTTGTCCTTCAGGAACTTGCAGGGACTGTTGCCACTTCACTGAAACTTCTCGATGACGTCACGTGCTACATCCTCATAACATGGCCATGCTTCTCCGAAAGGCAGGTTACGTGCATGCGCCGCCTTGGCTCCCTTGCAGGGTCTGAGAGGCTAGAAGCGAAGCAGATATCGCTTTCACAGAGAACGCAGCGTGGCCATGTGTGTCGAAAATGAGAAGACTCAAGTATTTTCCTTGTTCACAACCGGCGGCAAGTTGAAAATTTACTTAGTCGTGTACTCATTAAATTTGTTTCTATTGGGAAAAAACTGAAAATTAATGCATAAATGAATTTGAATTTTTAATTATTTATTGTATTTTTTTACGATTTTGTGCAAAATTTTGCCTCACGATTTCAAAGGGAGGCGGTGCTTCCATCGTGTCTATGGACGCTTCGCAACTGCTTAATACTTGCTAAAATATAACCATAATTATATTAAAAATCAATCACTTTTCTTTGAGTAATGTTCAGACCTGTTAATAGATTGTGCACCCTGTGCATTGATGACGTCAGCAGACAAACTCATGTTGGATTGTTTAATTATGGTTATGTTTTAGCAAGCATTAAGTATCCCATGCTATAACTTGAAGTTAGTTTTATTGATGAGCAAATTTTCATCCTTGGAAATACACTAATTGCGAAGAAAATATGTAAAGAATTTTTACCATTGGAAACATAACTTACATAAGGCAGAGATTTTAGGTGGAACCACCTTAAGAGCAGTGGCGTAACTAGCACAACGTGCACCCTCCCGCAAGATTTATTTCAGTGCTCCTAAGCGCAGTACTTTTTCCAGGATTTCGAGCACGAGGGAAGATGCAGTTTTCGTGGTGTGCGTGATGATTGGGGGAGGGGGCAGGAAATCAGGGAGAATGTCTGGAAAAGTAAGGCTGGTACCTAGAGCTCTGTAGTTTTAACTTTTTAAGTAATAGATTTAAAAAAACATGTAATTGGGCCGCGGGTGGCCTAGTGGGCAACGTTCGTGACTGCCACGGAAAGGACCTCAGGTTCGATCCCAGGCAGGTACGAACACTTGACCCACTAAATATCTGTCGTGCGTCGGATGCCCCCCTCCCCCCGGTAATAAATAAGGGCGTCTTCCTCCCCTTTCTATTTCGCTTCCGTGTCACTTTCCTATCGGGCACTCTAGTCCAAATTTCCTAGCTTCCTATTTCTAAGGGTTGTTTAAGACCTGGGGTCAGACACTCCCTTCCTAAAATCCTCTACATATGATCATGATCAATACATGCAATTGTTTTGTACAAAACTAAAATAAATCACTTGAAGAAATCACCCTCTTGTACATATCAGATCTGCGGCTGCCGTGAATAAACATTGGCGCCTGTCGTGTACGTAATCCTAAATGACTGACTGACTGTATCCCTACATCCTCTATGGGGAATTCCCATGTAGTGTCGGGCTTTTCCTCAGCAACGTAGAGAGGGAGATTGGGGACCGATCGTATTACAACTCGGAGACAAAGGGCCGAATAGCTTTAATCTGTAGGACATCCAGTGCTTTAAAAGTGAAACTTGACATTTATTTAGGCAAAGCTAAATGTACCTTAAAAGAAAATATGAACCTTTGGGTTGATTGTTTGTTTGTTTGTCTTTGTGCGTGTTCGAATTTTTTCAAAAAACTATAACTAGGATCTGCTTTACGCCCCTTGGTTACCTGCCTCCAATGCGGGGGTGGTTAAGTCCATTTTCTGGAGCTTCAAAAATTTGCTGGTTGTGTTGAGACGTGACAAAATTTTGCTCCATAAAACCGTTAAAAAGATAGATTCGTATTTACCCCCCCCCCTTTTTCGGAAACTATTTGTAACAAACCGTGCATCCGCAGACTGCGTAATCTATAGCCAATCTTTCAAAACTGACTTCATTTGGTGGTAGCTCTCGTTTAAGCAGCAACTGCGTCGGCACGGGCAGACCAACGAGTTTTAGACAGGGATTTCACTAACTTTCGCTTTCGACCTAATACTGATATCAGAACTTCTCAACGATGTGTTGAAGAGGGGAAAAATTATATACCTGTTGACTAAAATCAAAGTAAATGGCAACGTACGCTCTACATTCTGTTGCTTGCTTTGCACACCGACTAAATTAATGGAAAACCCTGCACATGACACACATTTAACAAACTCATTTATTTACCTAATTCTGCTCTGTAAACTGGAAAAAGCCGCCCCGGTGGCTCAGTGGTCTGAGGCGCTGGCCTCTGATTATTCGTCCGTAAGGGGTCCGGGTTCGAATCCCGGTCAGGCATGGATGCTGTGTTTGTCTTACGTCGCTGGCTCTCTCCCTTCCCTGGAACCAGTGACCCTAAATTAGGGACGGGCGACTGCTTATAGCCCATTGAGTTGCTCACGGTGGTCGTTAAACCTCCAATCAAAAAAAAAAAAAAAACCTGGAAAAATGCCTTGCCATATTTAAAGCACTGTTTTACCGCCACCGTCTCCCCAAACCTAGCTGAAATTGAGATGGGACGCAAATATCGAGACTTTTTCTCCGGCTGCCCTGTGTAAACCAATTCCGTACAAATGGAAATTTCTATCTTCTTTAATCAATGGGTGTGAGTAGATAATATAAATCGGTCATAAGTAAACAAACTTCGGTTTCCTAAATAAAAGCACCGATTATATTGTAGCGATGTACTGCTGTTCAGCAGGAAAATACTAGAGAGATAGAAAGAGAGAGAGACTCACCATCTACAAATTTTACAACCCCAAACCAGCACTTCTCCATTTACTTTGCCTGCTTGAAGGTAGAGTGTGAGATTCCGCCTCAGTCTAAATTTATTACACTAAACATCTTTGGATAATTTACAGAAAATGGGTCAAAGCAAGCGTATTTTCTGGGGAACAAAATGAAGAAGGTCGGACACCGATGAAAATTGTTAACAGTCTGTCCGAGTCGCCCACCGACTCACGCTTCCATCCCTTTGTGAACAAAAAACCCCAAGCTGGCTCAATGATTCGTCAAATCTTTAGCAGACAGCAGAAAACGCGCTCCTCAGTGTAAGTCGAATGGACCTTATTCATGTGACCTCAGAAGTGGATTCCTGCGGACCAACAGGGCTCCCGATTCAATGTTTTCGCTATTTGATTATCCCTTACTGTTGGCTAATTTTTACAATTCTAGGAATTAATCGAGCTACAAGATAAAAAAAATAATTTCTTAGAAGAACAAATCAAGGTTGCAAAAAGATAATAAAACAATTTTCTGTTCGATGTTTATTTCGCATGACGCAGGAGAGCATCGCCGTTAGTCATCATGAAATTTTTAATGTAGTATTTCTCGTAAACGCTATATTCAATTAAATCCAAATACTCCATCAGACATTGGCGAAATATCTGAAACATAAAATTCAGTACCTTATTTTGTAAAGCAAAAACATTTGGAAGCTCGGACAAATACGTAATAAGGAAACAAACTAGGGTTCGCACGCTAGGCAATCTGCTTTAAAATTAAATGAAGGCGTAACATTAAATAAAAGAGAAATTATAGGTATGTTTGTTTTATTCTTTGAGGAAAGTAGAACTTAATTTGTAATTTACAGATCCAAATATTCCATCAATTTTCTCTACCTTTTTTTTCTTTTTTGAAATTGAAATTAGAAGGAATACTACGAGGTTTCAACTGCCTTTGATTCGTAGTGTCATAATATCCAAAAGCTTTTTCGTTAAAGTGGACATAACATATTGGAGAGTGCACATCGAAATAGAAATCACCGCGTTTCATTTTACACAGCCATTCCTTTAATAATTTCGTCTTTTTCAGAGGAAAATTAAGGAATGTTTTTCTTTCGTCTACACAATTTAGGTTACAGGATTTATTAGCACAACCAGCCCGATGAGCAAAAGTTATACATGTCGTTAATAAATTTACGAAAATTGCGATATCTTAAACCCTTGCAACGTAACGCAATGTTAAGCAATGGGAAAACGCATGTAAACAAACTTTTGTTGGTCCTCGGCCACGGAAAGGCTTTCCCATGATGCAATGCGAGATGAATAAGGTCCATTGGGAAAATGGTGTAACACAGCTATCTTGGGCGACTCAGTCAAAACGATGCTTGACGGAGGCCCACCCAGAATCTGAGGCCCCCGGCGAATTTCGGGTACGCCCATGTGATAAACGTCTTTGTCTGTGTGTGTTTCTGAAGGCGGGATAATAATCTTAGATTTTCGAATTTAAAATAATCACGAATTTTTCCTGCGTTTCTTTCGTTGATAGCCAAATGTCAAATGATATTACAAGGTAAGCGTTAATTTGTGTTTACATTTTGTATTTTTGTTTTTTTGAAAATCAATCATAAGCAAAAATCTAGTGAGGTCTTCCGAGAGCTGCCCATTTTAGGCACAGTCCATTACTTGAAAACATGGGGGAATTTTCAAACAGCGTTGAGCACGAAATAATGGACCTTATTCATGTGACGTCAGAAGTGGATTTATGCGGACCAACATGGCTGCTGATTCAATGTTTTCGCTATTTGATAATTCCTTACTGTTGGCTAAATTTTACAATCCTGATGTCATGGATTCTGCCGAGGATTTAATAGAGCTACAGGGCGAAGAAGAAATTAATTTCTTAGAAGAACAAATCAAGGTTGCAAAAATATACAAAGACAATTTTGTGTTGCCGCCCCGGTGGCGCAGTGGTCTAAGCGATGGCCTCTGATCATTCGTCCGAACGGGGTCCGGGTTCGAATCCCGGTGAGGCATGGATGTTGTGTTTGTCTTACGGCACTGATTCTTTCCCTTCCCTGGAACCAGTGGCCCTAAATTAGGGACGGGCGACTGCTTATA